>CM055641.1:50903987-51533273 GCA_029378325.1 Elaeagnus macrophylla | reverse complement strand
AGCTCGTCAGATTTATTATACCTCACAACATTATTAGACATGGGAATTGATCTAAAAGAAGTTATTCTAAAAGAAATGCCATTAGTGGGATTCAATGGCAACACCACTATAACAATAGGAACTATACGATTGCCCGTCTCAATAATAGGAGCCATCATTTTCATAAATTTTGTAGTACTTAACACTCCAACTTCATATAATGTTATATTAGGACGAAGTTTGTTACATAAGATGACAACAATTCCCTCAACTTATCATCAATTGTTGAAATATCTCACACAAGAAGGAATCAAAGAAATAAGGGGGAACAAGAAAGGGTGCGTAGTTGTTATCATTCCACCATGAAAAATGCCAAATCACAATAGCAATCAAAGGTTGAACCATTTTGTAGAAAGACTAAACCAGATGGTTCAATTATTTCTAAAAGAGTTTTGACAGTCTCGCCAGATGATTATGAACTCATACCTATAGGTGACAAAGAAGAGGCCAAATTCTTAAGAGTCAATGCAACACTCCCTAATCATGTGAGGAATTCCATAGTTCTCTTTCTTAAGGAAAATTTGGATTTGTTCGCATGGAAGCCGAAGGATATGCTAGGAATAGATCCCGAGATAATTCAGCACAGACTAAATATTGATCATACCAAGAAGTCAGTACAACAAAGAAAAAGGAAGTTTGTGAGAGAAAAGAATGCGATTATAAAAAACCAAGTGAACTCTCTCAAAAACGTCCATTGGGATTGAGAAGTAAGTTATCCCACATGGTTGTCCAATGTGGTGTTAGCTAAGAAGGCGGGGGGAGAACACCGCATGTGGGTGGATTTCACAGATGTCAACACGGCAACTCCTAAAGATTGTTTTCCTCTCCCAAGTATAGATCAATTAGTGGATGCAACAGCTGGTTATGAAATCATGAGTTTCATGCATGCATATTCTGGTTATCATCAGATTCAAATGGATCCCCAAGATGAAGAAAAAATAGCCTTCATCACTGAAGAAGGAACTTTCTATTATACTCGCATGCCATTTGGTCTAAAAATGTAGGCACAACGTATCAAAGAATGGTCAATAAAATGTTTGAATAACAGATTGGCAAAAGTATAAAGGTTATGTTGACGATATGGTGGTCAAGATAAACAACCTAAAAGATCACATCACAAATCTTCAAGAAATCTTTTCTATCATTCGCCATTACATATGAAGTTAAACCCTAAGAAATGTGTTTTTGGTATCACATCTGGAAAATTCTTGGGTTATCTATTGTCAGCAAGAGGTATAGAAGCTAATCCTGACAAAATTCAAGCATTAGTGAACATGAGATTGCCTCGATGTCTTAAAGAAGTTCAACAATTAAATGGTCAAATTACACCTCTCAATCGATTCATATCTAAGAGCACGAAGAAATGTCTTCCATTTTTTCAACTATTGAAAAAGAATACAAATTACAATTAGGACAAAGACTGTGAGAACGCTTTCCAATCTATCAAATGGTACTTGGGACAACAGCCTATATTGGCCAGTTCTTTTGATAAGGAAACCCTTTATTTATATATGGTCATCACTATGAGCGCGATAAGTGATGTTTTGATGGTTGATCGAGGTCGAAAATAACAACCTGTTTATTATGTCAGTCAAGCACTAACAGCAGCTCAACAGCGTTACCTGATTCTAGACAAAATTGCTTTCACTCTGAGAATGGCAGCTAAAAAATTACGATACTACTTTAGTGGACATGTTATCATAGTCATCATTTCATACCCTTTGAAACATGTATTGGGTAAAATCCAACAGTCAGGAAGGTTGTCACAAATTGCCATTGAATTAAGCGAGTTTGAGATTCAGTACCAATCTCCCACGCAATAAAAGGACAGGCGATAGTAGATTTTGTAGCTGAATGGATGGAAGCACCACAAGAGGCAGAAGTTGTAACAATAATTAGTAAAATTGATCCTCCAGTATGGAAGGTCCATGTCGATGGAGCTTGTAATTCTAAAGGTGCGGGTGTTGGGATTGTCATTTTCACACCAAATGGGGGAATGATTGAACAATGTATTTGAATGAATTTTCAAGTGACCAACAATGTCGCAGAATATGAAGCAGTACTTTTGGCCTTGCAACAATTAAACGTATTGAGGGCCAAGAAAGTGATCATGTATAGTGATTCTTGATTACAAGGAGGAGCGAATGATACAATATTTGGAGCTGGTTTGGACAGAAATATCTAAACTGGAAGATTTTGTTTTGGTCCAAATACCACGAAGCAGTAATAGCCATGCAAATTCCTTAGCAAGTTTAGCTTTAGCTGTCGCAAATGACCTCAAAAGAACAATCCTTATCACATGTGTAACCTTGCCGAGCATACCGACGGTAGAGAAAGAAAAGGATGAAAGCTTGGAGGTTGGCGTCAATGTAAAAGAAACATGGATGACTCCTTATGTGAGTGATTTGAGTGAAGGGATGTTACCCCTTGACAAAGACGAAGCACGCAAGCTAGCAACTAAGTCTCAAAGTTACATACTGTACGATAACTTTTTATATCGAAAGAACAATGGAGGTCCATAGTTGAAATGCTTGATAGAATTGCATGAAGGTCATTGTGAAGTACACTTGGGGGGTTTGGTTTTGTCATAACAGATTATGCGTTAAGGTTATTACTGGCCCACTTTAGGAAAGGATTGTATGTCTTATTCCAACCAATGTGATTGTTGTCAAAAACATGTTAGTGTATCACATCAACCCACCAGTGAGCTAAAATCAATTGTTAGTTCATAGCCTTTCCAAAAATGGGGACTTGACATTGTAGATCCTTTACCTCCAGCTCCAGCTCAAAGAAAATTTCTTATTGTGGCCATTGACTATTCTCAAAATGGATCGAAGCAGAACCATTGGCAAGAATTTAGGAAAAATATGTCATTGGATTTTTTTGGAAAAATATTGTATCTCGTTTTGGTTTGCTAAGAGAATTGGTGACAGAAAATAGAAAACAATTCATAGGTCAAAAAGCCGTCACATTTTGTAAAGAGTTACAGATCAAACGCTCTCATTCTACTCCTTACAGGCTGTAAGCAAATGGGTAGGCTAAATCTTCCAATAAAATTTTAATTAACATTTTAAGGAAAAGGTTGGAGGGAGCCAAGGGGAAATGGAGTGACGAATTACCTAGTGTGTTGTGGGCTACTAGGACTACCCCAAGATCAGCTATGGGACAAACTCCATTTTCTTTAGTATATGGAATAGAGGCAATAATACCATCAGAATTGCAAGAACCAACTCTGCGATCATATTGTCACTCAAAGATCATGAAAATTTGAGGAGAGTAGATCTTACACTATCTGAGGAATTGAGGGAATTGGTTTTAATCAAAATTGAAACTCAAAAGCAAATGGTACAGAGATCTTACAACAAAACCGTTACTCCTAAGACCTTTGATGTCGAACAATGGGTATTACGAAAAACGGTCGCAAACAAAGTTGAAACTAGACATGGTAAATTTGCAGCTGCGTGGGAAGGACCTTAAGAAGTCATCGATATTACTCTAGGAGGGGCTTATCACATTCGACAAAAAGGAGGCAAGCCAGAAGATTTGAGTTGGTATGCGGACCAACTTAAACGATATTATTTTTAGGCAAGGTATAAATTTTACAAAACTTTATTGTAAGCATATTCATTTGTTTTTATTATTCTGAATGTGCAGGATGTTTATGAAGAGATTAAGATGTTTCACCAATCAAAACGCAAACGTAAAACAAACCCAAAGAGTTCCCAAATGGAGAACATATTCCTAGAGCACAAGCATGATAGCGACAAACTCAAATTGGCTAATTTATGCCCCTCATCACAAATAAAATAACGTGATATTGTGGATAAAACGTGAAGAGTTCCCAAATGGAGAACCTATTCCTAGAGGACAAACATGATAGCGACAGACTCAGATTGGCTAATTCATGTCCCTCATCACGAACAAAATAACGTGATATCGCGGATACATCTTGAAGAGTTCCCAGATGTAGAACCTATTCCTAGAGGAAAAACATGATAGAGACAGAATCAGATCGGCTAACTCATGTCCCTCACCACGAATAATATAACATGATATCGCGGACAAAATGCAATGAATATATTAACATGATACAACAAATATGAAGAACAACAAAGGCGCACACAAATATTATTTTATTCATAACAAGTCTCAGATATTATAATATATATTATTGTTATTATATTACTCAAACGCATTACTTTATAAATTTACTAGTTTCTCGGATCGTTTACAACAGTCAAAGATTAATGGTACAAGTTTTTCTAGTACTCCACTTCTTGAGTTAATTTTTCTCTATCTTCTTCAAGAATAGCATTCTTATGTTTGAAAGTGTTGCATTCTTCTAGTATTTGGTTTCTTGATAGCACTAGTTTCGGATTTTTTGTAACCGTCGTATCTCTATCTTGACGAAGTTTGTCTACGTCTTCTATTACTTTGTTAAATTCTTTAGTAGTTTCGTGATAGAGTTGGTTTCTTTCATCAATCTTTTTTAAGTAAAACAGCTGAATCATATAGATTTGGAGCTTCTCTCTCATTATCATATGTTAATCATATACCCTGAAAAAAAAAACACAAAAAAGATTTGATACTGAGAAAATTCATAATAGACGAAGTGAGTAAAAGGTATGAAGCAAAATGGGGTATGAAGTGAATAATAAATGAAAGGTACAAACAAAAAATGAGGTTCAAAGTGAATAATAAACGAAGTAAGTACAATGAGGTATGACAAGCATAATAGACGAGTACAATGAGGTACGGTGTGCGTAATACATGAAGTGAGTAAAATGAGGTTTCCTAAACAAATTTAAAATCTCTACCTCTAGCACGCGACGACCGGCCAGATGCCATAGAGCTCCTGTTTCCTTTTTCTTTGTCTTCAAAATGGTCGTCCGATCTTCTTCGTTACCCAAATGATGATAAGTCGTCTTGCGCGGAAGGGTTGCCAAAGATTCCTGTCTCAAATAACTGAGGAAGATACAGGCCTTGACATACTATACAAGGGACTTCATCACAATCCAATTCCAAAGACATCACATAAGTTCAATTTTTTACTTCATGATCAGCAAATAGTAAAGTTGACTCGGTTTGACCTTCGTCAACCTTTCCAGCATCTTTGATATCAATACTCGTAGGATTGTGAACATAGGTGCATTTTAAAAGTACAGGCCCCTCTTCAACCTCGTATGGGCCATCTTCACAGAAGGACGATAAAATATCTTTAACGTTAACTTGTCAAAGTTCCATGTGTTTGACAACTATACGACCTAAAACTCTAATTTATACGAACTACTTCTCGTACAATTGAACTAAAATTCTCACAAGTATTTTGTTTCAACCTAATTCTCTTCTCTCTTCTCTCACAAATTCAAAGGATAGTTCCATTCGTTTATGGCACCATTTTACATAAATGCCAAGCCTACATATACAATGTTTGGCATTGTCTACATTACCCTTTTCCTTTTATTATTATTATTATATATATAATAGTGGATTTCATTAATCATAATAATAAAGTTAAAAAGTAAAAAACACATGAATCATTCATTTTAAACTTATATTTCAATACAAAACAAATTACATGGGTTTGTGTTCAGTAAAAAAAAAAAC
Source organism: Elaeagnus macrophylla (assembly GCA_029378325.1). Taxonomy (NCBI): domain Eukaryota; kingdom Viridiplantae; phylum Streptophyta; class Magnoliopsida; order Rosales; family Elaeagnaceae; genus Elaeagnus; species Elaeagnus macrophylla. Next base: position 51,527,627 of record CM055641.1, on the reverse strand, counting down.
AAATGAGAAGAACAAAATCATTAAGTTTGTCTAAATCTAATGAAGTCAAGGTCACTTTTGGGGAGATGATGCCATCGCTTCCTCTTGAACTCCAGTAGTACTTTGCAGAGCCGAGCTGGTTGGTTTGGACGAACTCTCAATTGATTACATAACTCGTACTAGACTCATAAAAGCACCAGTTAAGTTCAACTTCAACTTCAAAGCTTGAGTTTTTAAACTTGACATCACCTAGGACACCCCTTCACGATAACCTCAAACACAATCTTCTTATAGTTTGGTCACCAAGTCACGAAGAGAGTTCACCTTGTCTTGTACTCTCTTCGTTTCTTCCTTAAGAGCACGAAGCTCTTCTTCAGCCTTATCAGCTCGGGCTGTTTGTTCCATAGAAACATTCCCAGCATTCTTTAATTTTTTAGCACGGTCTACCAACTCAGTCCCTAAGTCGTTGATTTTTAAATGAAGACGACCAATAGTAGCATCCTTTCGATTAATGGCTTTTTTGTACTTAGTTAGTAGGGACTTTGCTTCATGCGTCCTTTAACGATAGGCACGATTTGTTATCTACCCTTCTCAAATAATGGAGAGAGCCTGTAAAAGACATTGTGTAAGTTTTTCAGGATTAAGTTTATTTTTTTTTAGAGTTTGTGAAAATAGTTTATTACCTCAAACAGCCTTTGAGAAACCATTTCCCCATGCATGAGTCCTTCCTCTTTACAAGCTGTTTGGACACGAGCTCGCTCTTCTTCACTCCCGAAGTGCTGATAAATGTCCAATTGGAGATCCTTTCTTCCAAATATTCCTTTGTTGAAGTATGTTACTGGAGTATTGACATATTTGACATCTTTTAGATATATATCACTCAGTTCTAAACTTTAAGATCGAGAACACGAATAGGAGAAGTTTTTTCTTCAGACTGAACGCGTTTCATTTTCCTCTTTTTGGAAAGTTGTGGGTCAGACTTCGTGTGTGAAGAGCTTGGAGCTATAGGGGATATGACCATTTCTGTTGGGTGTCTTACGATGTCATCCCTTACCTCAACTCTTATTGTGGTATGAGAAGGTTCCTGTACACTGTTCTCAATGTCCACGTCAGCAAATAGGTTTGAGTACTCAACTCTAAAGTAATCCATATCTACAAAACACAAAAACAAAGACTGTTAGTACTAAGGGGTTGGGGGGTCGTCAAAATACTTTTACAAACACAGAGAGCGTACGACCTGAACGTCGTAACGTAGAGAGTGTACGACCTAACTCCAACAAGTTTTTTGTTGTCAGTATACTTCTATACGAATAATACTCAGAGTTTTTTAACACAATTTCTCTTTTTCTTCAGATGCCAACCTGTATAGAACCTCATCCCCTTTGGGAAGATCGTTGACAAAATTGTGATTCCATTTAGATCAAACATTGCGACCATTTTCTGACTTCCATAAGTCACCTTGTATATAAAAGTACTTATCTTTTCAAGAATGTTGGCTATCTGGAAGATTTAGTACGAGCCCTTTTTGTTGAATAGGGGATATGTATGATCTCCCTTTGTCCTTCCCATTTTTCTTGACAATGTATATCGAACGAATTAATCGTTTGTCAATATCATATTTAACTCACCACTGAGCACTGCAAGACATAGTAAAATCCTCCAACCTTTCGGATTCAATTGGGCTGGACTAATGTCGTACATGCTAAGAAATCTTGTGATAATACAAGGAGCAGGGAACCAAAGTCCCACTTTAAGTGCTTCTTCGTGGAGCACATACCATCCTTCTAGGGGATCATCATTATCACATAGGTGAGAAGGCACAAGCTGTAAGTTGACCTCAGGAGCAATGTGATAATATTTTCTTATCCTTGTGAGGTCAATACCCACAAATCTACTTTGTAGTTTCGAGATCGGTTCTTTTCGACCTTTCATTTTTTCTCGACCTTGGTTTGAGTTTGGTTTCTCACCAAAATTCTTTTTTCTTTGTTCTTGAGTTTTCACATTAGGAATATTTATTTTTGGAAGAGAGCCTAACGAAGATGACCGAATTTGTGTTGGTGTTGAGATCGACGTAGTTGAAACAATTAGGGACTTCATCCCTAACTGCTGGACATCCTCCCTCATCACTTCATGAACTTTCAATTTCAAATTCATACGACTTGAGGGAAAAATCACTTCTGCATGTTTCCCAGTCTGATCGGTACTTAATTTGAAAGTTATTTTTCTTCCTTTTTCTAGATCTAAAGCTTTGGGAATAGGTACGGTTTCTTCAGGATGACTGTGAAGAGTATATATTTTTGGGGAGTTTATAACTTCAAGAAGAGTGTGTACCCTCTCTTCACTCGAAGCCATACTCAAATTGGTGCAGAGACAAAATTTAAAAGTGTATAAAGAAATTCAAGGTCGAACAAAGATATTTTTACCTATATATAAAAGGATGAAGAGGCGAACTCCTCTTTTAGTCTGAAGAAGTGATTTTCCCAAAAGAACGATCTAGTTTTCCAAAATTCACGAACTAGTTTCCTTCAAAACAGACTTACGAAGCTATTTTCCAGGAGTACGATATGAAATTCTTCGTTATGAAAATATTGAAATTTCTATGAAGGATATTGTGATTATGTGGACAAAAATCCCTCTTTATAAACTAAAAATTCAAAAAATGTTATGACCTAGGGAAGTGGAAGAGACACCAGTAGGAGGAATTAGCAAAGGTCTTTAGTTTTTGAAATATTAATGATAAATATCAAGGAATGAAGAAGAGTTTATGATATCGATAAAATAAGTACATTCTTTTACTTCACCTCAAAGTTAAAGGAATGAGGGACTTAATGTTGGAATATGCGCTAATTATGACATTGTATGAGGTCGGATAGATAATAGTGTAATGTACGACCTTAGGGGTGAGTTAGTAAATAAGACTAAGGGATGAGATCGTAAAGGATGAGATCATCCCAGATCACATCAGATGTACGATGTGGATCAAGAGAAGATCGTCCCAGATGACATCAAATGTACGATGTGGATCAAGAGAAGATCGTCCCCGATCACATCAAATGTACGATGTGAAGAAGAGTACGAATGATGAACCCAAGGAAGAAATCTGATTTAACAGTACTACACTAACATTCAGGCCTGACCCTAATACAGTGTCAGAATTGATCATACCTATTGAATGGTGACATCTGTAACCTTTTAATGTCTATATATATGCAGCTATTATTCCTATTAAAGGGATGCAATTTTTATGTATAATTTCTAGTGATTTCTAGTGTGAGAAAATTCTAAAAATAATATATTTGCTACAAAATTCAAATATTATAACCTTTAGTAACAAATCGCACGTAACGTAAATGTAACATCCTTGTATAAATTATGGGTGTTCAAATATTCTCTAGCATGTTTTTGTAGTACAACAAATCTTTAATGTTACCACCATTTTGAATATTCAAGGTTGTCCAAAATTTATCCCTATAATAAGGTCTACAAAAAACCCCAATATTATCCAATATCGTAATACCAATCATAAACAAATCTTTGGACATGTCTCTATTGGTCTTATTTATCTTATGATCATCTCTTGGGTGTCTTGAATAGATTAACCTTCTTTAATTTTAGGACTGAATTTTATTGGTCGTTTAAAGGGAGTAAAATCTTGGATTTGGTCAATGTATTGAACAAAAGTTTAGTTTGGTGATTAGAATCTTCAAAGTACAAATATCCAAAGGAAGAGCAAGCTATCTTACAAAAGTGGGCATTGAATGTGCTATTTTGTAGAGATGGGATGTTGTATGTACGACCATCTTTGAAACTGAAGAGTACTAATTTGTGAGAGTCTTTTGGTTGGCTGCAGATTATGACAGCTAGGCCTTGAAAGACTACGATTAGTATTGTTGTTAAGGGCATGATTAGTCAAGGATATGAATTTCTTACAAACTTGGAATCTTATAGATTCAATGAGGTCAAGGCTTTCAAAGATGTTTTCCCTTATGACTTGGGAGAGTTGTAGCTATTAAAGTAATTAGTATTTTATTATAAGGTTATTTTAGTCTTTTCTTTTATTTTGCCTTTAAAAAGGCTTAGCTTGTATTATTTACAATATAACTTTTACACTCTATGAAACCCTAGGCTCCCTTTTTCTCTTCCTTCTCTCTTTTCTTTAATGTTAGTATTTGATAATTATCATGGTATTAGATCCATCAAAGCATTGATAAATTCGGTGGCATTCATGTCTTGGTCATATTTCAGCTTCCCGTTAATGATACTTAGCTTCTACTGGAACCTTAGGAAATTTACAAGCTCATGATATTTTTGATTATAGTGGCTGTAAACTTGCAAAATTTTATGCATTACCTTTTAATAGAAGTACTCTTATTTTGTTGCACCTTTTGATTTAGTTCATTCTAATGTGTGGGGGATCTTCTCCTATTTTTTCAAAAGGAGGGTCGTGCTATTATGTCTCTTTTATTGATGATCACACTCATTTTTGTTGGGTGTACTTTATGAAATGTCGTTATGATTTCTTTGATATTTATAATAACTTTAAAGCTCTAGTAAGAACACAACATTTTATTGTTATTAAGTGTTTTAGATGTAATCTAGGTGGTAAATATACTTCCAATAAATTTTGTGATTTGCTTGCTTTAGATGGAACTATTAACCAAACTTCATGTACTGACACTTTTGAGCAAAATAGTGTGGCTAAAAGGAAACATAGGCACACTGTTGAAACTACTCATTCTCTTTTATTGTCATCTTTTGTTCCTAGTCAGTTTTGGGGAGAACCGATTATTATTGCAGTCACCTTAATAAAAAAGATCCCTCATCTATCACTTCAAATTTGTTTCCTTTAGAAAAACTATATGGACATACTCATGACTATTCCTTCTTGAGAGTCTCTTCCTTGAGAGTCTTTGATTCTACTTGTTTTGTCTTTCGTCCTCATGTAGAACGTACCAAATTATCGTCACGCTCTACCATTTGTGTTTTTATAGTGAAGGGAAAAAAGGATATCATTGTTTTGATCCAACTTCACAAAAATTATATGTATCTCGTCATGTTATCTTTCTCGAGCATATACCTTTATTTTCTATTCCTGTTACTATTCACAATTTAACCAAATCAGATCTTATTAATGTTAATCCTTTCTATGACCATATCAATGTTTCTTCTCCATAAGTTTATCCAACTATAGATTCTGAAGATACTACTACACCATAGCTTGACACTTTTGATGTTTCCTCTCCTCCTGTAGTTTCCCAAGCTCCTCTTGAAATTATGAATCCTCCTCACTATCCTCAATGCACTCGTCAGTCTACTAAACTACCATATTTTTTCTTCTTATTCCACTTCTTTCACTTCATTTTTAGCATCTATTCATTGTCTCTCTAAGCCATTATCCTATAAAGAGGCAGTCCTTGATCCCCTTTCGTAGAAATCTTTGGCTGAGGAACTTATTGCTTTGCATCAAACAAACACATGGGTCTTGGTACCTTTTCTGTTAGGTAAACGAGCTATTGGTTCTCGTTGGGCTTATAAATTAAACTTAATTTTGTTAGGTCTATTGAAAGGTACAAGTATCAAGTAATTGCAAAGGGATACTTTCAAATGAGTGGTATTGATTATGAACTTGATGCACAAAAACTTGATAATCAAATTTTGTAATTGTAAAAGTTCGCAAGTGCACAACTAATTTGTAGTAAGCGACAAGTATACTCCCAAGATCGTCTCTCAAAGGAATTGTGATTGTTTTTAAAAATGTTAAATGTGATCTAAATTGGTTGTAAATAAAACTTAAATACTAAACATTCTAATAAAAGTTGATTTTGAGAACAGTTGCCAAAATTATAATTTCTTAAAATAAGTAAAATAAACAAATGATAAATGTAGTTGAAACGATAAGATGAACGAGTGTGGGAGATTAGTTAGTGAACCAAGCACGAATAGATTAATTTACGTGGTTTTCACAATTAAGCATATAAAGTAGGATTTATTGATCCATTTCACTAAGCCTTGAAAATTCCAAATTAATGGCAATTTTTCCTAAATCAACTAATTAACTTCTTTGATCTGGATAGTTAATTAGTTAATTAGCATTAATCATAGGAAAAATAATTTAATCACCTAATTTAAAACAAATTAATGTACTTAAATTAGGTTCATGCTAAAAAATGCCCAAACTTAGATGGTGTTTCTAACGCTCAATCCTAAAATATTCTCATATATTCATAAATTAAATTAGCTAAAAGTAATTAATGAATATAGATATTACGAACAATGAACATGAAATAAATCACTTATATATAAAATAAACCACATAAACAATCATCCATTCAAAGTCACATCCCTAAAATCCCACACAAAAAGAGGTTTACCTACTCATAACAAAATTTCAATCAAGATTTTTCATTACAATAAGCATTCAATGAGTTCTAAAGAGAAAAGAAATTACAAATAACAAAATACCCCACTTCTACTCTTGGAACAAGCCTTCAAGATTCTTGATGAAGCTTCAATGAAGTAACATTAATGGAGTGATTTTTCTCTTAAAAGTGTGGAAAAATATGAGTTCGGCAACTGTTCACCATCACTATTCACTGCTTGGTAAAGAAGAAGGTTTTGTAATGTATTTATAGGTTAGGGTTTGTGTGTGTGGGCTGGAAAGAGGGTTTAATAAAATCTGATTGCGCGGGCCGTGGCCGTGCGTTTTCCTATGCCGTAGTGAGCAATGTTTTTCTAGAACACGGACCAAAATAAGAAGTATCTCGCCGCGACGCACAATTTTCATGCGCGTTGTTTTTTTTATTCCCCAGGATGCAATTCGAGAACCCTATGCCGCGGCATGCAATGTTGTAATGCCAAGTAAGGGTCCTTACATATTTGCTAATTCCCGCGTAAGCCTTATGTTCTTTTGCTCTAATTTAACCCCCCTTACATAGTAAATGAACTACAATGTAAGGGTTACGTTTTTAGCCCCTTTTTGAACACTTCACTCCACTATTTCATTCACAATGCTTGAACCTAAAAAACATGAAAATATCCATCCAAATCAAAGTAATACCGAAATAAACTATAAAATAAATACTTAAAAATTAACAAATAATAGGTTCAAAATAATGTTTATCAAATATCTCTAAACTTACATTTTACTAGTCCTTAAGCAAAACTAGAATTAAAAAGACAAATAACAAAAACTAAAATGAAATTAACAAAACTTGTCATGCTTAAGTTTCTTTCCAATTTATAACCAAGAATTTATACACAAATTTATCCAACATTCTGACACATCAAGATTCACCATGTAGATTAGTTTTTCTTCACAATTCTAAACTTGAATACTAAAAACATATCAACATTGACTCCCTAAAAACTAGTGTCAAGAATACGAATTTGCTTCAACCCAAATCCTCACAAGAATTACTCTCTAAATCACACCAATCCTATGGGTTCAAACACTCATCAAAGTATATGCGAATAAAAGTTATATAAAGAAGTGAGCTAATAGGTTTGTATATGATTAAATAAGAAAAGCTCAAAAGTGCATAACATTGATCTCATGAAAGAAATCAAATGATAGGATTTATGAAGAAATCACATTACTAATCTCATGCATCAATTAAAATCCTCAAGCTAAAACTTCAAGTGTATGCCCTAGAATGAATGAAAATGCATTGACTTTAAGGAAAATTATTTCCTATTTTTCTTTTTGTATTAACCAATTTACATTTGAAGAACTTAGGGTCTTAATAAACTTATTATTTTGTTTTTTATTTTTTAGACCCAAATACATATGTATTTTGTGAATGAAAAATTCTTAGCTCCTTTTGTGTTGGATATAGGAATTCCCTCATTTTTTTTAAAGTCAAGCATGAACGAAATAGGCAAACACTTTTAAATTTTACTCAAATCATTTAATCTAAGCAATTCAATTAAGTACATGATCCTTCATTGTATGTTCAAAATCCTAACATTCAATGCAAAAACTTATAAAGATCATCTAACAATTTGAAATGATATGAAAGGTGTTTAAAGGAGTAGGAAAATAATTATCACTCACAATGAAGCGTTAAAGGCTCAATAATAATCTCACAATGTAGTCTCCACTATTCAATTCCTAAACACAAGATTCGGGTTCATCTTAGTTTCAACATCAAAAGCATGAAACAAAGATTATAAATTAAAACCAATCTTTATAACAAAAATTGACCAAAAGCATGAAAATTTTGTTACAAATCAATTTGCACACCCAAACCTAAACTAAACATTGTCTTCAAAGTTTTCAACAACACAATAGTTCAGAAAAGTATTTAGGAAGGGCAAATAGAAAACTAAACTAAATTAAAAGAAATGATAGATATTACCTAAAACGGTGGGTTGCCTCCCACCAAGTGCCTAGCTTAACGTCTTAGCAAGACGATGTTTCGATCTAAGGTGTATGCACTCCACATCTCCATTTTAAACGACTCCTTCCAAGTAAGGCCTTACACTGTGTCCGTTCACTTTAAAAGTTACTTGCATTGTCAGATTGAGCAACTCAACAACTCCATGTGGAAATATTTCCACAATTTGGTACAGTCCACTCCATCTTGATCGAAGTTTTCCTAGAAAAAGTTTAAAATAAGAATTAAATAAAAGTAATTTCATTTCAAGATAGAGAGACTTAATAACGAGCCCTTTGTCATGGTACGCTTGGTGCATTCTTTGTAAATCTTGGCATTCTTATAAGCCTCATTTCGAATCTCCTCAAGTTGAAGTAAGCATTTCTCTCCCGTTTGTTAACAATCCATGTTTAGTTGCTTTATTTCCCAATAAGCCTTATGCTCAAGTTCAACAAGCAAATGACATGCCTTACCATAAATCAACCAATATGGGCTCATCCCAATAGGTGTCTTGTACGCCATACGGTAAGCCCATAATGCGTCATTGAGCTTTGAAGCCCAATCCTTCCTTGAAGGTCACATCGTACGTTCCAAGATACCCTTGATTTGTTGGTTACTCACTTCAACTTGTCCGGATGTTTGTGGGTGATATGGAGTAGCCACTTTTGAGTGATTTTGTACTTTCATAACAATCCATCAAAAAGTTTATTACAAAATGGCTCCCTCCATCATTGATTATTGCCCTCAGTGTCCAAAATCTGCTAAATATTGTTTCCTTCAAAAACTTCACAACACAGTTAGCATCATTATATTTAGTGGGTATAGCCTCTACCCACTTGGACACATAATCAATTGCAACTAAAATATACGCAAATCTAGAAGAAGGAAGAAAAGGACCCATGAAGTCAATCCCCCCATACATCAAATAATTCAACAACTAGATTATATGTCAGAGGTATTTCATTACGTCTACCTATGTTACCTATGTTTGTGGGTGATATGGAGTAGCCACTTTTGAGTGATTTTGTACTTTCATAACAATCCATCAAAAAGTTTATTACAAAATGGCTCCCTCCATCATTGATTATTGCCCTCAGTGTCCAAAATCTGCTAAATATTGTTTCCTTCAAAAACTTCACAACACAGTTAGCATCATTATATTTAGTGGGTATAGCCTCTACCCACTTGGACACATAATCAATTGCAACTAAAATATACGCAAATCTAGAAGAAGGAAGAAAAGGACCCATGAAGTCAATCCCCCCATACATCAAATAATTCAACAACTAGATTATATGTCAGAGGTATTTCATTACGTCTACCTATGTTACCAATCCTCTTACATCTATCACAACGCATGCAAAAATCATAAGCATCTTTAAACAGAGTAGGCCTATAAAAACCAAATTGGAGTACCTTAATGGCGGTTTTCTTACTGCCAAAATTTCCTCCAAAGTGAAGTTCATGGCAAAAGGTCAAAATGCTTGCATGCCCCTCTTCTAGTACACACCTCCGGATGATTTGGACATGAAAAATCTTGAATAGATATGGGTCATACCAAACGATTGCCTGCACATAAGAAAAAAAAATTTCTTTTCCTAAAAAAAAAATGTTAGGCTTCAACAAACCACTAGCAAAATAATTTACAATATCAACATATCAAGGGTTTGGATCTACAGAAAATAACTACTCATTAGGAAAAATCTAAACAATATTAATGTCTTTGTCACTTTTAATAGTGTCAAAGTCAGAAATTAACCTAGATAAATGATCAGCTACAACATTTTTAGTTCCCTTTTTGTCCCTGATCTCTAAGTCAAATTCTTACAAAAGCAAAACCCACCGAATTAATCTTGGCTTAGAATTCGGTTTATTTAACAAATACTGCAAAGCCACGTGGTCTGAATGCACAATTACTGTAGATCCTACCAAATAAGACCTAAACTTATCTAAAGAAAACACAATAGCCAAGAATTCTTTTTCAGTGGTTGAGCAGTTAAGTTGAGCATCATTAAGAGTTTTACTAGCATAGTAAATGACATACAAATGCTTATCTACTCGTTGTCCTAAAACAGCCCCTATAGCAAAATCAGAAGCATCACACATAATTTCAAAGGGAAGTAACCAATCAGGTGTCATGATAATGGGCACAGAAGTCAGTTTCTCTTTTAAAACAGTAAAAGCAGTCAAGCAATCATCATCAAAAATAAAGGAAACATCTTTAGATAGTATGTTGCATAAAGGACGACTTATTTTAGAAAAATTCTTAATAAAACATCTATTGAAACCTGCATGCCCTAAGAAACTCCTTATGCCCTTAACAGATGTAGGGGGAGGTAATTTTGCAATCAAATCTACTTTAGCCTTGTCTACCTCAATGTCCTTGCTAGATATGATATGTCCTAAGACTATACCCTGTTGGACCATAAAATGACTCTTTTCCCAGTTAAGTGTCAAATTATACTCAATGCAACGATCTAACACCAAAGTCAATTTGTGCAAGCAATCATCAAAAGAATTACAAAAAATAGAAAAGTCATCCATAAATACCTCAATAAATTTCTCCACTATGTATGAAAAGAGAGACATCATACATCTCTGAAACGTGGTGGGTGCATTGCATAATCCAAATGGCATCCTCCTGAAAGCAAAAGTACCGAATGGGCATGTGAATGTTGTTTTCTCTTGAACCTCTGGAGCAATTGGTACCTAATAGTAACCTGAAGGACCATCCAAAACGCAATAGAAATCGTGTCCAACTAGTCTTTTTAACATTTGATCAATGAAAGGAAGGGGGAAATGATCCTTTTTAGTGTATAAATTCAAATTTTGAAAATCTATACACATCCTCCAACCTGTAATCATTATGGTGGGCACTAACTCATTCTTCTCATTCTTAATCACAGTTCTTCCAGATTTTTTAGGCACCACATGAACTGGACTAACCCACTTACTATCTGCAATTGGATAAATTACTCCTACGGCTAAGAGTTTTAAAACTTCTTTTTTAACCACTTCTGGCATGATGAGGTTTAGTCTCCTTTGTGCTTCTTTGACCGGTTTGACATTGTCATCTAAATTGATTTTATCCATGCACATTGCTGGACTAATGCCTCTAATGTCCCCTATACTCCATCCTATCACTTTCCTATACTTCCTAAGCACCCTCACTAGTTTGTTCTCTTGTTTTTTAATAAGTGTAGAAGATATAATAACAGGATATGTTTCATTCTCTCCCAAAAATACATATTTCAGATTCTTAGGCAATTCTTTAAGTTCTAGCTCAGGTGAAGTAATTTCTTCTTCAGGTGGGGCATCTAATAAATCTAAGGGTGTACTAGCGTCCTCTATAGATGTGGCATTATCTAACAAATCACTGTACTCCTTAGTTTCATCATCTAAAATATCATCCACCACTCCTACTGTAAGTGCTACCTCTAATTTATCATCTATTCTATCCTGCAAAAATGTGTCATGAATTATATGATCTAGACATTCAATAAATGAACATTCATTAATAGCAAATATAGAAGGATAAGGAGACGAATCAAAAACCTTAAAATGTACGATCTCTCCCAAGACTGTCATTGTCAACTTCCTACTTTGAACATCAATTATAGTTTGGGTGGTAACCATGAATGGTCTACCCAACAAAATTGTATGCTCTTTGCCCAGAGATTGGTTTTCTTGCATATCTAAAACCACAAAATCAACAGGTATGATAAGCTTATCTACCTGTATAAGTAAGTCTCCAACCATTCCCTTCGAATATTTAATAGATCTATCTGCAAGTTGAAGGGACATGGTTGTTGGTTTAAGCTCTCCCAAATCTAGTTGCAAGAAAATACAGTAAGGCATCAAATTTATACTAGCACCAAGATCAAGCATTGCCTTAGCTACTTTTCTATCCCCCATAGCAATTTTAGACACTAAAACTCTTTTATTAAGCTCATATCTTCTTTTCCTAGTATTTAATTCCTTGAAATTTTTTGCATAAGAAGGTATGTTTCTAATCACATCTAACAGAGACAGATTAATGTTCACTTTTGAAAGCATTTTAAATAAATCAGAAATTTTTTTTATCTTGCTTACAGTCCTTTAAGCAGTGTGGGAATGGTACTGGAGGTCGGTATAGCTCTGATGACTTGTGCAATTGAGGAGTAGTAAATGACTCTCCAATTGCTTCCTTGGAAGGCTCATCATTCTTAGCCTTGGATTCATCACTCCCTTTGGGTATTCACTATCTCCTTTCATGTTTCCTGCACTAAATGGTAAATTGTCAGAAATCTCTGGTAAATTTTTACTTACGACCTTACCACTTCGAAGGACTGTAACCGCCTTCGCTTGGTCGGGTTGACTCAGCAATTTTCCTTTTCCTTGATGTTGGAGTTGCTTCGCCAATTGGCCAACTTGGCCTTCAACCCTTTTCATAGAAGCCTCTAAAGAGTCCAACCTTTGAGTACTCTTCATTTGGTTTTCCCGACTAACATGAATGAATGCATTCAAGTTATCCTCCAAGCTTTGTTTCTTGGGAAGAGTAATTTGCAAGTTGTTGTTATTGTCGTTGTTGTTGGGATTGTGTGGGAAGTGATTCTGAGCATAACGGGGATTGTTGTTTCTCTTCCAAGAGAAATTGGGAAGACTTCTCCAATTGAGATTGTATGTATTTGAGTAAGGATTGTTCTTTGGTCTCAGTTGGTATCCCTCCATTGCATTAGCTTGCTCGTAGCTTGTACCTACATTAGAATCACAAACAAAAGAACAAATATTATCACCATGTCCGTAGGTACTACAAATACCGCATACCTCTTGAGTCGGTGTATTCTTGGAGGTAAGGAGCGCGATTTGTTTGGTAAGCTCCATAATTTGCATCGCCATCTCATTACCCGGAGCTACCTCATTAACTCCAATTCTTCTTCCTCTAGAGCTCTTTTGTTAAGAATTAGCACCCAACATCTCATACAAGTCGTATGTCTCATTCACTGTCTTTTCTCCCATAACTCGTCGGGCGTCATTATCCATAGTAAATTGACACTGTTGTGTCAACCTATTATAGAAAAATTGGTTCTAGAGTTGCAATGAAAAATGATGGTGTGGGCACTAAATCAGAAGAAATTTGAAGCAATCCTACGCCTCATGAAAAGGTTTTCCATCCATTTGAGAAAATGTTGTAATTTTCGTCCTTAGATCAGCAGACTTTCCCATGAACTTGGTGAACACTACTTCCCAAGTTGGAAGAGAACCGAGTGGAAGAGTCATAAGCCATGACTTTGCCTTGTCCTTAAGCTTGTATAGGAAACATTGCATCCTCAATTGATCTTTATTTAGTCCCTATAGAGAAAAAGTCTGCACAGTAGCATAAAAATCAAGAATAAAAGTTAGTGGACTTCATTAGGAATCCCATAAAAAGAAGGCAATATATTATAATGAATATTTTTAAGCTCATAATTTCGAGCTACTTTCCCCGATTGGATGCAAGAAGTTGCAGTGCTAATGATGGCCTTGCATACTCCTTCATCATCATCTCTCTCGGTGGAGGTAAAGGCGCTCCCATTATTAGTGCTTACTGTTCCTCCAAAATGTCAGCGTTAAATTGTCTCAAATGTGCTCGCCTCCTGTTGACGTTGTCTATGAACGGTGCTAGTGGATTTCCAAGAGATCTCCAACCTTGCATACACAATCAAAAATAACAACAAATCAGAACACCAGACACTAATTGACTCCAAATAAGTAACAAAAACACAAAAACGAAAATAAATCACAAAAAAAAACTAACAAACTAAGGAAATAAACTAAAAAGAAAACATATAAACAATTTTAAAAACGCCAATTCTCCGACAACGGTGCCAAAAACTTGATAATTAAATTTTGTATTTGTAAAAGCTCACAAGTGCACAAGTCACTTGTAGTAAGCGACAAGTATACTCCCAAGATCGTCTCTCAAAGGAATTGCTATTGCTTTTAAAAATGTTAAATGTGATCTAAATTGGTTGTAAATAAAACTTAAATACTAAACATTCTAATAAAAGTTAATTTTGAGAACGGTTGCCAAAATTATAATTTCTTAAAATAAGTAAAATAAACAAATGATAAATGTAGTTGAAACGATAAGATGAACAAGTGTGGGAGATTAGTTAGTGAACCAATCACAGATAGATTAATTTACGTGGTTTTCATAATTAAGCATTTAAAGTAGGATTTATTGATCCATTCACTAAGCCTAGAAAATTCTAAATCAATGGCAATTTTTCCTAAATCAACTAATTAACTTCTTTGATCCAGATAGTTAATTAGTTAATTAGCATTAATCATAGGAAAAATAATTTAATCACCTAATTTAAAACAAGTCAATATATTTAAATTAGGTTCATGCTCAAAAATGCCCAAACTTAGATGGTGTTTCTAACGCTCAACCCTAAAATATTATCATATATTCATAAATTAAATTGCTAAAAGTAATTAATGAATATCGATATTACGAACAATGAACATGAAATAAATCACTTACATATAAAATAAACCACATAAACAATCATCCATTCATAGTCACATCCCTAAAATCCCACACAAAAAGGGGTTTAGCTACTCATAACAAAATTCCAATCAAGGTTTTCCATTACAATAAGCATTCAATGAGTTCTAAAGAGAAAAGAAATTACAAACAATAAAATACCCCACTTCTACTCTTGGAATAACCTTCTTGATGTTGGATGGTCACCTTCTTCAAGAGTTCGGATACTTTTCACCGTCACTGTTCACTGCTTGGTGAAAAAGAAGGTTTTGTGATGTATTTATAGGTTAGGGTTTGTGTGTGTGTGGGGGGGGGGGGGGGGCTGGAAAGGGAGTTTAATGAAATCTCAATGAAGCGCCGCAACGCGCAATGTTTTTCTAGAACATGGACCAAAACAGGAAGTATCTCGCAATGCAAAATTTTCATGCCGCGATGGGTGTTGTTTTTCTGATTCCCCAAGATGCAATCTGAGAACCCCATGCCGCGGCACACAATTTCTTCGCTGTGACGCGCAATGTTGTAATGCCAAGTAAAGGTCCTTACATATTTACTAATTTTTGCATAAGCCTTACATTCTTCTGCTCTAATTTAACCCCCACTTACATATTAAATGAACTACAATGTAAGGGTTACGTTTTTAGCCCTTTTTTGAACACTTCTTTCCACTATTTCATTCGCAATGCTTGAACCTACAAAACATGAAAATACCTATCCAAATCAAAGTAATACCAAAATAAACTATAAAATAAATACTTAAAAACTAACAAATAATATGTTCAAAATAATGTTCATCAAGAGACTTTTACCCTTGTTGCAAAAATGACTACAGTTTGCACACTTATTGCAGTTGCATCTTCTCATGAGTGGTGTATATCTCAAATGGATATTAAAAATGCTTTCTTGAATGGTGATTTGAATGAAGAAGTTTACATGTTCCCTCGCCTGGTGTACCATATAATCATGGAAAAATTTGTAAGCTTCAGAAAACCTCATATGGTCTAAAACAAGCACCTCGAACATGGTTTGAGAAGTTCTCTACTATTATTGCCTCTCTTGAGTTTTCTTCTAGTGATCATGATTCTACGCTCTTTGTTAAGCGTACCACTATAGGTCATATTTTGCTTTTTTTATATGTTGATGATATGATTATTACTGGTGATGATGTTGATGGAATTGCAGTGCTTAAGTCTAAATTAGCTTGACGGTTTAAAATGAAAGATTTGGGTTCTCTATGGTATTTTTTGGGTATTGAAGTTGCCTTCTCTTCAAAAGGTTATCTTCTCTCTCAATCTAAGTATATTATTGACATTCTTGAGCAGGCTCGCCTTACTAATTCTAAAATTGTTGATACCCCTTGTGAGCAGAATGTTCAGTATTTTCCTTCTAATGGCACTCAATTGTAAGATCCTATCTTATATCGAACTATTGTTAGTAGCTTGGTCTACCCTACTATTACTCTTCTGGATATTTCTTATGTTGTTCATATTGTTAGTCAGTTTGTTGCTTCTCCTACTACTATTCATTGGGCAATCATTCTACATAATTTGCGGTATCTTCAAGGCACTATTTTTTAGAGTCTCTTACTTCCATCCACCTCTTCCTTAGAGGTAGGTGCATACTCTGATGCTAATTATGGTCATGATGTCACATATCACAAGTCTATCACTAGATATCTTTTTGGGTGATTCTCTTATTTCTTAGAAGAGCAAGAAACAAAATGTTGTTTCTCAATCTTTTACTGAAGCAGAGTATCATGCTATGGCATCTACTACTAAAGAGATTGTTTGGTTACGTTGGCTGCTCATAGATATAGGTATTTTTCTCTCTCATTCCACTCCTATGTATTGTGACAACCAGAGTGCTAATTAAATTGCTCACAACTCAATTTTTCATGAAAGCACCAAACATATCGAGATTGATTGTCATTTTACTCATCATCACCTTAAGCAAGGCACCATTATCTTGCCTTTTGTTTCTTCTTTTTTGCAGATTGTAGATTTTTTTACCAAGCCACATCCTATTTCACGCTTTCGTTTTCTAGTTGGCAAGCTCCCGATGCTTCTTGCAATTGCATCATGAGTTTGAGGAGATATTAGAGTAATTAATATTTTATTGTAAAGTTATTTTAGTCTTTTCCTTTATTTTTCCTTTAAAAAGGCTTAGCTTGTATTATTTACAATATAAGTTTTACACTCTATGAAACTCTAGCCTCCTTTTTTCTCTCCCTTCTCTCTTTTCTTTAATGTTAGTCTTTGATAATTATCAGTAGCCACATTGTGTTGCTACCTTTGGCTTTGAATGAATGTAAAAACCCCAAAGAGAGAGATAAAGAGAGTTATTTGAAAGAAGATAGATCAACATGGAAGAGAAATAGTCGATCGATAAGTAGTGAAGGCTAGCTTGTATTCTTTGATTTGCTATAAACATAATATATGATTTTTTTTTCCCGGATATGTATTCACTTTCAATTAGGATTTGCATGGATGTATTCACTATTTAGTTAGGATTTGGAGTAATTTTTTTTTATTTAAATTTTCTCAATACCAATTGAGATATTTATTTCCAAAATAGTAAATTCCTATAAAAAAATCAGCAATCAAGTTACAAAGAATATGTTTGATAAAGATTTTAATTTTTGCTTTTTGGTTTTTGATTTGTCAAGTGATTTTTGAATTAAGTACATTTGATAATAATTTTGATTTTTTTTAAGTGATTTCTTAGTTAGAAAGATTTTTTTTTCTTTTGATTAGAGCTGTAAAACGGGTGGATTGTGTCAGATTTGGGTCAACCCGTTTACGATCCGACTTATGTAAGTTGACCTTAACCCAACTCATTTATTAAACAGGTCAGAAAGTGCAACCCTAATCCAACCTATTGAATAAATGGGTTGAATCATTTAACTCGTGTAAATATATTAAATAATATATATTATATTTTACAATATAAAAAAATTAGAAATATTATATCAAGTATCAAGATATATTTATGTAACCTATTAACATAATAAATTCTAATTAGACTTCAAAAATTAAATTAATTTAAGCATTATTTTAACAAAAAATGTAAAAATATTAACTAATATAAAATAAAAATAATATCAATAATCATAAATATTGTGATACATCAAAACCAATATGTTAAAGTCTCATGCAGTGACAAAAAAGTCTAACAAAAATATATATCATAAATTATTTGTAAGTAAAAACTTGTTTTAAGTCTAAAATAAATAATTAATAATAAAAACATACAAAATTAAACTAAATAAAATATTATTATAAATTGATAAAAATAAGAAAATAAAATATGAAATAAATTTAAACATCATCTCAATAATATTTCAAAGTATAATCCTACAAAATAATTACCTACATACTCTAATAATTTTAGTTATTTACTTGTTTTACTTATACGAGTTACAGGTTACCCGATTAACTCGTTAAAACTTGATTTTTAAATGGATTAAACGGGTCGACCTGTTTATGACCCAACCCATATAAACTCAACTTGGACCTGACTATTTCGTGAGTGGGTCATGTCAAAAATTGCCAACTCTACTTTTGATTTTCAAATTTTAAAGTAATCACTACCAAGATATGAGATGATTTATAAATCTCAAAAAAGAAAATTTTCAATCTGACTTCTGATTTTTTTTCATCGAACATTATTTTTATAGAATAAATAGTCATATGACTTTTATGTATACAAATACAAGAATAAAATGATTAAAAATTTAAAATTGTAAATAATAACTAAAAATTTTCTTAATCTTTAAGTTTTTTAAAAGAAGTCAGAAAACGGAAAGCGTTACCAAGAATCTTGCATGTGATTTTTATTTTTTTTCTTGAAAATCACTAAATAAAAATTATTATCAAATACTTTGATGGTTATTTTTATAAAAGAATGAAAAATCACCCATTGATAACAGTTTTAATTTATGATTTATAATTAAATAATTAATTTTTTGATTTCTGATTTTGTAATCAACTACAATACTAATCTCAAAACAATCAAAATAACTTTTTATTAATAGAAATCACACGAACATTACTTATCACTAAATTTAAACCTAACAATTCTCTTATTAATAATGTAGAAAGAACAATAATGTCAAGTAGGACCTGATATAATTAGAGGACATGATATTAATCCTTTATAAAGAAGTTAGAGTCAAATGTAGTTAGAAGTTTTCTTATTGTTAGTGTCAAATGTAGTTAGAGTTTTTCTTGTTGTGTATCACATTTCAATTGTCTCCCTCGTCAATATTTCTATGACAAAAAGAACGTTGTTTGTGACTTAATGACTTAGAATAGTAGTCGATTCATTCAAATGACATTTTTAGCATAAAATCGCTCTATGATGTCGTCCAATGCTTGTACATTTACAATTTTACCCATATTTGATTTGGTGTCCAAAATGGCTAAAGGTTGTAGAGACTCTATTTTCACATTGATAATTTCTCCGATCACTACTTTGTGGTTGGCTATCGTCACCGGTCAATAATAAGTCATACTAACGTCGGTGAAGAATTAGTATTGGTAGTTGTCGCCGGCGAGGTACCAGTATTGGTATACCCTCGTTTCAATGCTCATTTCTTTTGCAATCAAATGTTCAAACTATTACCCACCTTTATTATTGTTGATGAAAGTTTTTGGATAAGAGATCTTTCATCGTTTACTCCAAATTTGTTTCACCCTCGACACTTGGACCAAAGATCCAAGCTTCTCTTTCATTTGTGGGTGACCTCTCATTGATTCGAATTATGGCTTTTCTTTTTTCTTTTTTTCTTTATGGTATTTCATTCTTTACAACTTAACAGTTAACAAAGCTAACTTTCAGATATTGAAAACAAATGAATGAGTTTTTACCATTTCTTCTTTGTTAACAATAAACCACGTTATAATGAGTTGACAACTTTTATTATTGTTTATGAATAATTGTAGATTAGCTTAGATTACCATTTCTTCTTTGCAAAGAGTGGGGAACTCTTTGCGATCTTCGATGGACACGATAAGCGTGGTCATGTCATCCCATTCAATGTTCTTTGTTGCTTTAAAGTCAATATTGTTCACTTTGTTCACTATTTTGCTCATTTTCTAAGTTATTTTCTTTAAAATTTCGTCATTTTTTTAAGCCAAACTAAATACACCTTTTATCAACTAATATTGTGGTTTTAATGCGATATACACCTATGTAATATGTTCCTAATTTCAAATTTGTATTATTAAAGAGCTAACTTTATGTTTTTATGGTAGAACAAATACATTATTGTAGTGGGGACGAAGATGACGATGACAAGTAAGTTGGTGTTTCAGGTGCCTTCTCTCCAAAAGGCTATCTTCTCTCTCAATCTAAGTATGTTACTGACATTCTTGAGCAGGCTCGTCTTACTAATTCTAAAATTGTTGATACCCTATGTGAGCAGAATGTTCAGTATTCTCCTTCTAATGGCACTTCATTGTATGATTCTATCTTATATCGAACTATTGTTAGTAGCTTGGTCTACCTTACTATTACTCTTCTGGATATTGCTTATGTTGTTCATATTGTTAGTCAGTTTGTTGCTTCTCCTACTACTATTCATTGGGCAATCATTCTACATATTTTGCGGTATCTTCGGGGTACTATTTTCTAGAGTCTCTTACTTCCATCCACCTCTTTCTTAGAGTTGGGTGCATATTCTAATGCTAATTATGGTCGTGATCTACAGATCGCAAGTCTATCACTAGATATCTTTTTGGGTGATTCTTTTATTTCTTAGAAGAGCAAGAAACAAAATATTGTTTCTCAATCTCTTACTGAAACAGAGTATCATGCTATGGTATCTACTACCAAAGAGATTGTTTGGTTACATTGGCTGCTCGTAGATATAGGTATTTTTCTCTCTCATTCCACTCCTATGTATTGTGACAACTAGAGTCCTATTTAGATTGCTCACAACTCGATTTTTCATGAACGTGCCAAACATATCGAGATTGATGGTCATTTTACTCGTCATCACCTTAAGCAAAGCACCATTATCTTGACGTTTGTTTCTTCTTTTTTGCAGATTGCAGACTTTTTTACCAAGCCACATCCTATTTCACGCTTTTGTTTTCTAGTTGGCAAGCTCCCGATACTTTTTGCAATCACATCATGAGTTTGAGGAGATATTAGAGTAATTAATATTTTATTGTAAAGTTATTTTAGTCTTTTCCTTGATTTTGCCTTTAAAAAGGCTTAGCTTGTAATATTTACAATATAAGTTTTGCACTCTATGAAACTTTAGCCTCCTTTTTTTCTCTCCCTTCTCTCTTTTCTTTAATGTTAGTATTTGATAATCATCAATAGCCACTTTGTGTCGCTACCTTTGGCTTTGAATGAAGGTAAAAACCCCAAAGAAAGAGATAAAGAGAGTTATTTGAAAGAAGATAGATCAACATGGGAGAGAAATAGTCTATCGATAAGTAGTGAAGGCTAGCTTGTATTCTTTGATTTGCTATAAACATAATATATGATTTTTTTTTCCCGGATATGTATTCACATTCAATTAGGATTTGCATGGATGTATTCACTATTTAGTTAGGATTTGGAATAATTTTTTTTATTTAAATTTTCTCAGTACCAATTGAGATATTTATTTCCAAAATAGTAAATTCCTATAAAAAAAAAATCAACAATCAAGTTACAAAGAATATGTTTGATAACGATTTTAAGTTTTGCTTTTTGTTTTTTGATTTGTCAAGTGATTTTTGAATTAAGTACATTTGATAACAATTTTGATTTTTTTTAAGTGATTTCTTAGTTAGAAAGATTTTTTTTCTTTTGATTAGAGCTGTCAAACAAGTGGGTTGTGTCAAGTTATGGTCAACCCGTTTACGACCCGACTTATGTAAGCTTGACCCTAATCCAACTCATTTATTAAACAAGTCAGAAAGTGTAACCCTAACCCAACCAATTTAATAAATGGGTTGAATCATTTAACCCGAGTAAATATATTAATTAATATATATTATATTTTATAATATAAAAAAATTAGAGATATTATATCAAGTATCAACATATATTTATGTAACCTATTAACATAATAAATTCTAATTAGACTCCAAAAATTAAATTAATTTAAGTATTATTTTAACAAAAAAAAGTAAAAATATTAACTAATATAAAATAAAAATAATATCAATAATCATAAATATTGTGATACATCAAAACCAATATGTTAAAGTCTCAAACAATGACAAAAAAGTCTAACAAAAATATATATCATAAATTATTTGTAAGTAAAAACTTGTTTTAAGTCTAAAATAAATAATCAATAATAAAAACATACAAAATTAAACTAAATAAAATATTATTATAAATTGATAAAAACAAGAAAATAAAATATGAAAAAAAATTTAAACATCATCTCAATAATATTTTAAAGTATAAACTTACAAAATAATTACCTACATACCCTAATAATTTTAGTTATTTACTTGTTTTACTTATACGGGTTATAGGTTACCTGATTAACTCGTTAAGAAATGATTTTTAAATGGGTTAAACGGGTCGACCTGTTTACAACCCAACCCTATAAGCTCAACCCAGACCTGACTATTTCATGGGTGGGTCATGTTGAGTTTACGGGTCGTGTCAAAAATTGTCGACTCTACTTTTGATTTTCAAATTTTAAAGCAATCGCTATCAAAATATGATATGATTTATAAATCTCGAAAAAAAAAAAATTTCAATCTGACTTCTGATTTTTTTCATCGAACATTATTTTTATAGAATAAATAGTCATATGACTTTTATATATACAAATACAAGAATAAAATGATTAAAAATTTAAAATTGTAAATAATAACTAAAAAATTTCTTAATCTTTAAGTTTTTTACAAGAAGTCAGAAAACGGAAAGCATTACCAAGAATCTTGCATGTGATTTTTATTTTTTTTCTTGAAAATTACTAAATAAAAATTATTATCAAATACTTTGATAATTATCTTTACAAAAGAATGAAAAACCACACATTGATAACAATTTTAATTTATGATTTATGATTAAATAATTAAGTTTTTTATTTCTGATTTTGTAATTAACTACAATACTAATCTCAAAACAATCAAAATAACTTTTTATTAATAGAAATCACACAAACATTACTTATCACCAAATATAAACCTAACAATTCTCTTATTAATAATGTAGAAAGAACAATAATGTCAAGTAGGACCTGATATAATTAGAGGACATTATATTAATCCTTTATAAAGAAGTTAGAGTCAAATGTAGTTAGAAGTTTTCTTATTGTTAGTGTCAAATGTAGTTAGAGTTTTTCTTGTTGTGTATCACATTTCAATTGTCTCCCTCGTCAATATTTCTATGACAAAAAGAACGTTGTTTGTGACTTAATGACTTAGAATAGTAGTCGATTCATTCAAATGACATTTTTAGCACAAAATCGCTCTATGATGTCGTCCAGTGCTTGTACATTTACAATTTTGCCCATATTTGATTTGGTGTCCAAAATGGCTAAAGGTTGTAGAGACTCTAATTTCACATTGATAATTTCTCTGATCACTACTTTGTGGTTGGCTATCGTCACCGGTCAATAATAAGTCATTCTAACGCCGGTGAAGAATTAGTATCGGTAGTTGTCGCCGGCGAGGTACCAGTATTGGTATACCCTCGTTTCAATGCTCATTTCTTTTGCAATCAAATGTTCAATTATTACCCACCTTTATTATTGTTGATGAAAGTTGCTGTATAAGAGATCTCTCATCGTTTACTCCAAATTTGTTTCACCCTCGACACTTGGACCAAAGATCCAAGCTTCTCTTTCATTTGTGGGTGACCTCTCATTGATTCGAATTATGGCTTTTCTTTTTTTCTTTATGGTATTTCATTCTTTACAACTTAACAGTTAACAAAGCTAACTTTCAAATATTGAAAACAAATGAATGAGTTTTTACCATTTCTTCTTTGTTAACAATAAACCACGTTATAATGAGTTGACAACTTTTATTATTGTTTATGAATAATTGTAGATTAGCTTAGATTACCATTTCTTCTTTGCGAAGAGTGGCGAACTCTTTGCGATCTTCGATGGAGACGATAAGCGTGGTCATGTCATCCCATTCAATGTTCTTTGTTGCTTTAAAGTCAATATTGTTCACTTTGTTCACTATTTTGCTCATTTTCTAAGTTATTTTCTTTAAAATTTCGCCATTTTTTTGAAGCCAGACTAATTACACCTTTTATCAACTAATATTGTGGTTTTAATGCGATATACACCTATGTAATATGTTCCTAATTTCAAATTTGTATTATTAAAGAGCTAACTTTATGTTTTTATGGTAGAACAAATACATTATTGTAGTGGGGACGAAGATGACGATGACAAGTAAGTTGGTGTTTCAGGTGGTTCTGTTATACTTGAATTTTTTAATTAGTTTTTTTTTTTTTTTCCTTTCTTTCGTATGCTTCTTTTCAAGCTTTATAACATAAGAGTGAGTTTTATTTAGATGATAACTATTGCTATCCATCACTTTTTTTTTCAAGAAAATCACAAATGTTAGCTAGTATAGAAAAGAGTAAAAAGGGTAACTTCACCATATGTAACTTATTACATACTGATGGTTCAGGCATGTAATAAGTATTACATATCATATATCATATATGTAACTTATTATATATTAATAGTGTATATATTACATATCACATATTATGTTTGTAACTTGTTACATACTGATGGTACAAGTATGTAACAAGTATTACATATCACATATCACATATCACGTATGTAACTTGTTACATACTGATAGTTCATGTATTACATACCACATATCATGTATGTAACTTGTTACATATTGATGGTGCATGTATATAACAAGTATTACATATCGCATATTATGTATATAGTACTTTTTACATACATGAACCATCACTATGTAAGTCACATTCATGTATGTAATACTTGTTATATACTTGTTACATATCATGTATGTAATACTTGTTACATACTTGTTTTAGTATTATTATTGCTAGTTTTAAAAAATATAATTTTTAATCAAAATATAAGATATTTAGGTCACATACTTCGTTGTTTGTTAACACATTTCCTTTCTATCATGCAAATTTGACCTATTAGACAGGGACGACCCAACTTTAGACTCAAACTAGACGAAGGGCTCAATGATTTTTTTTTAATTTTTAAAATATAAGAATAAAACTATTTTTTTTCTTCTATTCCATTTTTGTTAAAATATAGGTGTAATAATCTTGACATTATATGTACACAGTACGAATATAACTATTATAGGACTAAAATACAAATAAATTATAATTATTATTAAGTATTTTATAAATTTAGAGGCCCTATTCTTTTTTATTATTATTATAAATAATTCACTATAAAAATTGTTTAGAATATTTCTTATGTAAATTAATACAGAAACAAAAAATATAGCATTACACAAACCTAACATATAAACATACTAACATAAACAAATATTATACAAGCATGATATGACATAATTTTAAATATAATATATTCTAAGTAATGTTTATATCATCTTATATAACGTGTAAGTTAATAAATAATTTTTTTTGTCTATTCTTTAGCTCAATTTATTGCTACTTAAATGTAAGATATTCTTTCTATTTTAATTAATTTTTATATATATTATTATTATTATTATTTTATTTCTTTACTTTTAATTGTTGAAATTTTAATTATTTTCCCACTAATTATATCATAATTATTTGCTATTACATATCTACAATAGTATACATATTTTCATGTATAAAATCTATTATTCTATTCATGTACATTTAATAATTATTATTTGCTTAAACATAAAAATCTGACAACTGTATTAACTTATATAGAATTATTTCTAATCTGACAAATTTATTAACTTATTTATTAACTTATATAAAATTATTTCTAATCAGACAAATTTATTAACTTATATAGAAGAACTATTTCTTACATAGAAGTAAACACACTATTAATAAATATTTTTTTTATCTCTCATATATTTTATTAACATGACTTTATTAAATATTAAAAACATGTAATTTTTATTCAAAATATATGTAATTAGTTGAGATATTATTCAATACCATAGTATAAATTTTATCAATCATATAAAAAATCTTAAGTTTTAAGACTAATTGGATTAGTAGGATATTGTTTTTCATAATTGATAATATGTATGAAACTTTATTTTTGCTTACAATTGTATTTTTTATTAAATATTCTAATATTTATAATTTAAATTATTATATGTATATAATTAAAAATTATTAAATATAATATATAAAAAAAATTTCTTAATAAGTCGTACGCCTCCCAAGTGCTTGGGCTAGCCCTTCATTAGATAACTCTTCAAAAACTTCTATTATTAAATCTAACAATAAAATTTGTTATCGATAATGGTTCAATTTTTAATCTTAATTATTTTATTATTTTTCAAACTTTAATTAAATTTATACATAAATTTTTAAATCATACAATTAGTCTCTAAATTTCTAAAATCTTACACATAAGTTTCCAATATTTTAAATTCTATAATATAGTTTCCAAACTTTTAAAAAATTACACATTGGTCCTAACTTAACTACTAAAATACATATTTGTGTATCAAAATTTTAGGACTTATATGTGAAATTTTAATAATTTATGAACTAAATTGTATAATTTAAAAGTTCAGAATCCTATGTATAAAATTTTAAAAATTTAAGGAATAAATTATATATTTTAAAATTTTAAAAATTTATATGTGAATTTAATTAAAATTTAAAGATTAATAATATAATTTGACTTTTTTTTATTTTATAACATGCCAACCTAACAAAAAAGGGAAGCACTATTAACATCCACCACCAAACACTAAACACATACCTCCAAATTTTTGTAACCCTTACATAAAATTAAAAATGTGTAATACCTTACAACAAAGAAAAATTTGTAATACCTTACAAAAGTAACAAAATTCTGTAAAAGCTTACAAATAATACAAATACATACATAACTCAAGATGTCAGAAATAATAGAAAATCAAGAAATAATGGATGTGGAAACACAAGACATTTCTGGATGTTTTTCACAAGAAATGATATTCAGTAAGAAGAAATTTGAAGAAATTCAAAAATCAAAATTAAATCTTAAAGAAAAAGATGGATTTAGAGAAAAATCATTCTCTAAAATAAGAAAATTATTCCCAAGAAAAGATATAATATATTACGGCATAAGTAATAAGGAAATGAGCGTAACCATAGCTGATGCAAAAGGAAGGTTTAATATACCATTAATTGATAAAGAAACTATTATTAAAAAATTATCAAAAATCCCTGAAAAAGATAGAGAAAAAATTGGATATATTCATTTAGGAGGAATACAAATTCTAATAAAAGCACACTTTAGAGAAGGAATAGATACACCAATTAAGTTAGCATTACTAGATAATAGAATAACAAACAGAAAAGATGTTTTATTAGGTATG
Source organism: Elaeagnus macrophylla (assembly GCA_029378325.1). Classification (NCBI taxonomy): domain Eukaryota; kingdom Viridiplantae; phylum Streptophyta; class Magnoliopsida; order Rosales; family Elaeagnaceae; genus Elaeagnus; species Elaeagnus macrophylla. The sequence goes on along the minus strand of CM055641.1, from coordinate 51,500,289 downwards.
ATTAATGGAAACTTAGGATATCAAAAATTAAAATTTACAGCATATCCTAAATTTGCTGTTAATATACATGATAAAAACCTAAACCAAGTACTAAGTCTAGCCTATGACTTTGAACGAGGAAATTTAATGAAAGATGGAAATTAACCACCCATTTTCAATCCATTACCTTGTAGGATATTCATTAACAAACAGTCACAATAGTTCGATATATGGACAAAATGAATTCATAGAAATAGACAAAACCTTCAAAGATATAGGACAAGTAATAAAGAATCCAAAAAAATTATCAGAATACAAAGTACCTGATGAATGGAACTTAGACATAAAGGAAAAATCTCTGATATCATCAAAAATAAATAATATACAAAGGATAAAATTTATAAATATCCAAGCAGAAATTAGTAAAAGGAATAGGGAAATAGAAGAATTAAAAAAGGAAATTGAAGAAGTAAAAGATTTAGTGTATACAATGAAATAATAATGATCAAAGAAAAACTATTAGAAATACGATTAGAAGGAAATAATAGTCTAACAAGCATAAATAAAAACCAGATATCAATAATGGAAGCTTTAATCCTTATAGCAGAAAAAATAGATACTACAGAAGAATATATACAAGAATCAAAAGGAATACAGTTAGAAATATATAAAGAAATCATAGAATTAAAAAAGGATGTTAACAACTTACCAAAAAGAAATGGAATAAGATTAGATCCATTAAAAGGATTAAAAGATTTGATGCATTAATGCCCATAAATGAAAAAAGAAAAGGAGAAGAATCTAAACAAATAATAACAATCTAATGGGCTTAACAGAATATAGGAAAAACCTAGAAAAACAATTCATGAATCCTAAAAATAAAAATATAGAAAAATTAATCAGTTTATTAACATTAACAGATAAAGAATTAGAAAAACTTTGCACAAATAAAGAAGAAGATGATATGACAGTAATAAGTGAAGATGAATCTGAACAGGAAAATACAACCTAAAGAATTAATATGGAACCAGTATTAATACCTAGAACAAACACAGAAAGATCAATCCCAGAAAGAGGAGAAACGTCTGACCCACATAGAGAAGAAAGGTATAAGCCAGAAGAACCTAACCCAATATATAGAAGAAGACAACCACCTAAAATGGAAGAAGGATTACATTGGGGTACTAGAGGAAGTATTCCACCAGAATTCAGACCACATGAAAATTATAAAACTGATATTCTAGATTTAGACTGTATAAGAGATAGGAAAAAAGCCTTAGATGAATGGGCTAGTGGAATGAGTGTAATAATACAAAAATCATCAACTACAAATACAAACCCTTCAGCTTGTAAAGTCTTAGTAGCTCACAAAATGACAGGAAACGTAAAAGTTTGGTTTTCAAACCTAACTGATCAACAACATTTAAGAATGCAAGGAAATGCTACAACAGGAAGAGATTACTTAGATACAGTAATAAATGAAATATACAAGGAATTTATAGGAGAAGATAAAAGAAAAAATGTTACAGAATCTAGTGAAAATGAAATAAGTGAAGTCAAATGGCACTTAACAAATATGAAAATATGTGATATATATTACATAGATTCTTTTATATGTAAATATGAAATGTATTATCATAAATTACTACCATCCATACAAGAAACTTATAAGGAAATGTTTTACCAAAAACCACCTGGAACATTACATAAAACTATGACAGAAGAATGGAACAATAGGAATAGACAAACTATACCAGACACCTTAGGAGGAAGAATAAGAGGTCTTAAGAATTGGATAATAATAAAATGTCAAGAAAAAAAAGAATTTAAACAAATAAAAGGAAATGATAGAATCTGTTGTGATACAAGAGATTTCAAGATACCAGAAAAATATGGCTGTAATATAAAACCTTACAATAAATATAAGAAACATAAGAAATTTAGAAAATTCAAAAGATACAAATTTAGAAAACAAAACTTCCAGAAATATAGAAGAAGATATAATAGAGAACCTTATAAAAAGAGGTACTTTAGAAGAAGAAGGTACAATATCCCTGAAAAGAAAAATTATTGTCCAGCAGGAAAGAAGAAATATAGATGTTGGATATGTAATGAAGAAGGACATTATGCAAATGAATGCCCAAATAGACTCCAACATAAAAAAGAATTTAAAAAGGAATTCCCACAAAAAGCAAAAATATTAGAAGAAGCTTTTAAAATGGAACTAGAACCAATAGAGGAATCTGATATAGATGATACGTGTAGTATTTATCTATTAGAAGAAACTGAAGAAGAAATAACAGACTCAGGAACATCTAATTATGATTATGATTCAGAATAATGGATGAAATACTAAGCATAATAAATCCAAACAATACATATATAAAAATAGGATTAAAATTCAAAGGATATAAAAACTATCATTTACATGCATATATTGACACAGGTGCAAGTATGTGTGTAGCTAGTAAATATGTATTTTCAGAAGAACTTTGGAAACAATCACCAAAAGAGTTAGTAGTAAGAATAGCAAACAATACTACGATAAATTTAAATAAAGTATTAAAAGATATAGATGTATCAATAGGATGAGAAATCTTTCATATACCTACAATCTACCAACAAGAAATTGGAGTTGATATTCTATTAGGAAATAACTTTCTAAACCTATATCAACCATTTACACAATACTTAGATAAAATCAGCATAACAACCTTAGATGGAGAAACAATTTATGTATCAAAAATTAGGAAAGCATTAACTGTTTCATCACCAACTTTTATGTCACAACATAAAAAGCGAAAACGTGGTGAGGATATAGAAAAACAAAAACCATATTTAGAAAACATTTCTTTAGACATAGAGGTTGACCAAAACCCCTTTCTAAATGAAATTCGAGAAGATAAAGTTTTAACAGGAATAAGAAAATTATTAAAAACAGTATGCTCAGAAAATCTTTTAGATCCAAATATTAATAGATCTAATGAAATAGCAAGAATAGAGTTAAAAGATCCTTTAAAAGTTATAAGAGTAAAACAAATGATTTATATCCCAGAAGACAGAAAGGAATTTGAAAAACAAATTCAAGAACTTTTGAAGTTAAAAGTAATTATTTCCAGTAATTCACCACATTCCAGTCCAGCATTTTTAGTAGAAAAAGAAGCTGAGAAAAGAAGAGAAAAAAAGAGAATGGTAATAAATTTTAAATCTTTAAATAAAGAAACTATTGATGATGGTTATTTTATACCAAAGAAAGAAGAATTATTATCATTAATTAAAGGAAAGAAATAATTTTCAAGTTTTGATTGCAAAAGTGGATTTTGGCAAATAAGACTTGATAATGAATCACAGAAACTAACAGCATTTAGCTGCCCTCAAGGACAATTCCAGTGAACAGTTGTTCCATTTGGACTTAAACAAGCACCAGGTATTTTCCAAAGATACATGGATAATATCTTCAAAAAATATCACAATTTTTGTTGTGTTTATATAGATGACATATTAATATTCAGTAATGACTTATCAAAACATTATTTAGATATTATTAATGTTTTACAAGAATGTAGAAAATCAGAAATAGTATTATCAGAAAAGAAAGCAGTCATTACTCAACAAAAAATAAAATACTTAGGGTTAGAAATAGAAGATGAAAAACATCATCTACAACCCCATATTTTGAATAATATACAAAATTTCCCTAGCATAATAAAAGATAAAAATCAATTACAAAGATTTTTAGGATGTTTAACATATGCAGAAGCATATATAAAGAAATTAGCAAAAATGAGAAAACCATTACAAACAAAACTCAAGAAAGATTATGTCTGGCAATGGACTGATAAGACACTAAATATATGGACAAGGTAAAAGCACAGGTAAAAGATTTACCAATTTTATATCATCCAGGACCAGATGATAAATTGATAATAGAAACAGATGCTTCACATGAATATTGGGGAGCTGTATTAAAAGCAAAAGTTGATGACAAAGATGAATACCTATGCAGGTTTACTTCAGGATCTTTTCAAGGCCCTGAATTAAATTACCATAGTAATGAAAAAGAATATTTGGCTATTAAAAAGGCTATTAAGAAATTTGCAATATATGTAATAAGTTCAAAATTTATTGTTAGAACTGATAATAAAAATTTTGGATATTTTTTAAGGACTAATATTGCAGGTGATTATAAGCAAGGAAGACTAATAAGATGGCAACAATGGTTTAACCATTACAAATTTGATGTCGAACAATTATCAGGAAAAAAAATAGCCTAGCAGATGCTTTAACTAGAGAATTAGCACCTCTAACTATGTTTTTTATGGCAGGAATGTATTCTCTCGACATAGAAATTCAGATCAAGGAAAAGGAAATTTTGATTCATGAAACACAGATCAAATGCCTCAAGGAACAACTAGAAGTATTAAAACTCAAACAGAAATTAAGAAACAGAGAAACCATAACTAATCCAGAACTCCATATGGAAAGCTCTGGAGAAGAGGAAGCTGGAACTTCAATAGGAACAAAAATGCAAAGAACAGAAATTGAAGAAACTGCCAGCAATAACCTAGAACCAATCAGGAACTCAGAAAAGAAAAAACAAAAAATAAATTGGGCTGACGAAGCTGAAAAAGAAGATTCAAAAAAGATTTATGTAGTCTATAATGGACCAAACCCAGGAATATACACTAGTTGGCCAGAAGCAAGCAAAGCAGTAAATGGGATTAGTGGAGTCATCCATAGGTCCTTTACAAACAGAATCGAAGCAGAAGGAAGCTACAATAACTTTAGAGTCCCTAAACTCTTAACCCCATCATAAATAACAAAAAACTATTCCCAGATAGTACAGCAACTAGCAATAGGAACGAGTAGAATGAGGAACCTTGGAACAATCCATAGACCAATAATCTTTAAAGAAGCAATTAATAACTCATTCGAAGAAGAAAAAGAAAGACAAAGAAACTTGACAAAACATGAATGGTTAGGATTATACAACCTAGCAAGAAAAACAAGTGAAGAACATCTTGAAAACATGAAATTTTATACAACAGAAAAAGACTTTCCTTCAGGTAGCAAATTCAATATTTTAGAAGGAGCTGATCCATCATTTGTCTATAAAGCATTTCATGCAGGACTTATAGAAAACATATATCCAGGAAATGAGTTAAAAGAATTAATATATTTTCCTGATAATTTTAAGAAATCTATTAGAAATTTTAAGAGAAAAATCAAGGCCACAGATAAGTCTATTTACTTAAGGTGTTTCAGTTCTTTAATGGATTGGAACCAAGAAATACCAGTAAGTCCATATCATTTCATTAAGCTTGGCGTTTCAAGCAATAAAAAAGAAGTAACTCGCCCAAAGGGCTTGCCAGAAAAGGAATTCAATATTGATGAATTAAACCTCGAAAGGGAACAAATGTTGAGTCAAATCTACTATGAAATAAGAAGAATTAACAATTCTTCAGAAGTAAAAGTAAATTACTGTACAAGTAAAACTATTATTACTTCTCAAAGTAATAAAATTATCACTGGAGAAGACAGTGAAAAAGTAATTTTCTATGAAGCAAACTTCAATTGCAATGAAATTGAAGTAAGCAAGGAAACAAAAAAGGTTTTTTGCTACTACTCCAAACAGCAATCATCAGATCACAAGTACAATTATTGCATAAAGGATAAGGTTCACCTGGAATCAAGCTCGTCCAGCAGCTCCATGTCTGCAGAGCCCACCATGTAGGACCCTCCTCAACAGCTGAAGGCAATAATGTAGATAGCAATAATGTAGGCGTCTCAACGCCAAATAGGAAAAGTTTGGCATAGTGTAATCCCTCCAATGTAAACAGAGAACTCTTATTGCTTATAAAAGAGAACTCTCTGTACCTCAAGGGACACAACACGAAACCTAACAACTATCCATCTTTTTACTTCAAGTTTTAACTATGTTTGTAATCAGTAAGAACTAAAAACCTCTTTCAAGGTTACTAGTTCTCTATCCTGTAATACTTTCTGTTAATAAATAAAGAGTCCATTTCAAATTCTAAATTATCTCTTTCCTTTCATTTAAATTAAGTAGGGATCTCAGAAGATCAGAAGGGTCAGGAGGACTAACAGCTTAGATTTGGAGTGAGGCTTAGTTTTTTGAAACAGGAAGATAGCTTAGAAGCGGAAGAACACGGTGGACCCATATTTAGAAACAGGTTAGTCTGCAGGTAGAGACTGGTATATCTTGAAACTCCATTAATATTGTTAAAATCTTGTTTATGCTGTATGAAATCATGAATGATGAACGGATTAACATGAAAAGGAAATCTGAAACTATACTTTACAGGAGTAAAAGTAGAAAATACTCTGAAAATCAAGAAAAATTAAAAGATGCAATATATCTAAAACAATCCCTTGTCTGTTTTAAAATATCTATAAAAGAAAACTTTGAAAAAAGTACAGGAAGATCCAAAGTAATGAAAAATTTACAAGGACTAATAGATTATTTCACCAAACAAGAACAAAGAAATGATTTAATAAAAGGATAGGATAAAGAACACTTAGATTTAGAAGCAAGTCTTGAGCTAGTACAAATGGACATAGAAGAAAATAAGGAAATTATAGAACTAAGTCGATGGATAGACCAAGAATTAAAAGAACAAGACTTTGAAACTCAATAGGAAAATCATGATCAGCATAGAATATTTTGAAGGAAAATATATGAAATTATTAGAAGAATATTGTGATAATGAAGATTATGAAACATGTTTAGAAAATTTTAATAGGTTTGACACCCTTTCAGACTATTATACAGATTATGTTTCCAGCATATTATTTTTAATAGACCATCCTGTAGGAAAAATATTAAGAAATTATTTTATACAAAAATTTGTACAAGTTAATAAAGAAGAATTTCATAATTTAGTCTTCGAATTTTATTTATTTAAGGAACAAATAGGGAGATAAATAATAAGCAACTCAAGCTTTAAAATTGAGCCGACAGTTGGTATCAGAGCCAAGTTATTAAAAATAAAACTTTAAACAAAATGTATAAAATAAGATATACTCAACCAAATTCAAGTATAAAAATGAATTATTTAAAATATTATAAAGAAGAAACAATAGAATTAATATTACAAATTAAAGAAATAACTAAAAAATTACCTAAAGAAATAACACAACTAATAATCTATAAAGTACTCTATAACTGGAATAAAGAACTAACATGGTTATACCATAAATAAAAATGCTTACATAAACACAAATTAATAATTTAAAAGAATTAATTAACTTGATCAGAAATACAGAAAATAATAAAGATTTTACAGGAATGTTTTTAGCATGTTTAGAAATAAAAATGAACAAACTAATTTTATCACAAAGACAAACAGAAACCTTAAAAGAAAAATTAGGACAATTAGAAAACATAAAAACAAAAGAAAATTTTATAAAAGAATTTAAAATTTTTATAAACTTTATTCTAGAAAAATTAATAGAAAATATTTAAAAATATTAAAAAGAAAATAATAACTTAGAAGATAAAAGAAAATAAAATTAATAAATTTTTGGGAAAAAATTATTTTCAAAAAATAATGATTTTTAACTTAAAAATCTCAAAAATAAAACAATTAAATAAAGAAATAAATACTAGATATCAATAAGGGTAAAATTGAAAAAGGTAAAAATGCCCTAAGAATATGCATTTGAAGATGCCTTTGGGATGTAAGTAGAACCACTCAACAAAAAAACTTATCATACCATGTAAATGGGCTAGTAGCCCAACAAGCACTTCTCACCTTCCTACAAGGTGTTCGCAGGTTCGAAATCTGTTGTGGACAGTGGAGGTAAAACTCCACTTAGCAAAATAAATAAATAAATAACTCCTCTCATTCCAAATTCAAAAGTTCACAATTTTTCAGTCGCTCGTATTTGAGATCACAACAGCTAGGAACGACATAGTAAATGACATTTAAGTTCATTTGTATATAAATATTTTAGTAGTATTATAATTTTATTTTTGGTACTCCTTTTTATATTTATTATTAATTAATACTTTAATGATACTCACATTTTAAAAAAATAATTATCAATTTGGTGCAATTTTTACATTTAACCATCACATGCAATTTTAATGAAATATATTTTTGACATTTTCGTCTCTTTCTTCTCTTATAACAGAAATAATACTTTTTTTTGGCATTTTTAACCAATTTTTTCCTTCTCTTCCCTACCTTATAATAGAAATAGTATTTTTTTTTCAGTCATTTTTGGCATTTTTAACCAATTTCTTTTGTCTCTTCTCTCCCTTATAACAAAAATAGTATTTTTAGCCATTTTTGGCATTTTCAGGTAGTTTTTTCTTCTTTTCTCACCTCTATATTTTTTACTGATTCATGTTAAAAGATGCATTATTATAATTGATCAATACTTGCTTAATGCATTATTGTCTGATAAGCTTAGATTAGAAAAAAAATTAAGTGATTTTAGCTAACTACGAAAATGCAAAATAAAACAAGATATTTGCATTGAAAAAAAAGAAGAGGTTATAAGCAAAATATTGAAAATAATTGAATGATTTTATCTAAGTACGAAAATGAGTGGTATCATAGTTTTATTTTTATTCAGCCCGTTACATGTTTTTTACTTGAGAAAGTAAACTGAAAGTTTTATTAATATTTTTGCAATTACAAACTGCATTGTATAATCAAAATTTATCAGACAAAAATACATCAAGTAAGTATTGGCCAACTAAGGTAATGTATTCTTTATATAGAATGGATCAATTAAAAATGTAGGGGACGAAAGAGACAAAAAAAATGGTTCAAATTACAAAAATGGCTGAAAAATATTGCTTTTATTATAAGGGAGGAAAGAAACAAAAATGCCTTTTAATATAATTGCATGTTCTTGTCACATATAAAAATTACACAAAATTAGTATCCTTTTTTAAATGTAAGTATCACTAAGGTATCAATTAATAATAAAGATAAAAAAGATATCAATAATAAAATTAGGTACTATTAACATAGTGAACCCTATAAATACAACCAATATCAAATTAATCACACAAATCAATTTAATTTAAGTTGTGTTCTTTTCTAATTCCTTCAATTTTTAAGATAAATTATTCGTTACACCTAGAGTAAATGATTATGTGGTACTCCAGGTTAATGAAATATAATATTAGTGCAATTATTCTTTTGAAAAGCACAAATACTCAATACTTATGGAGAGAGAAATGAATATAATTGATGAAGAATATACTCTAGTAACATATTTTCAATTCATATTTTTAGTTACTTTCAAATTTTATTATAAATTAATAAATGTATATTTTAAGGGTACTAAATTATAGTATAATTTCTCAACTTCTCTTTTTTACTTACCATTTGAAAGAAGGCTGGAAAAAAAATGAATTTTTCTAGAAAAAAAATGAATATATTTTTCTTTTTTACTTGATGGAGAGAGAATTGAATATAATTGGTAAGAAATATACTCCATGCAGCAATAGATAATATCTCCTATTTTCAATTCATTTTTTTAGTTACTTTCAAATTTTATTATAAATTAGTAAATGTATGCTTCAAGGGTACTAAATTACAATATAATCTCTCAACTTCTCTTTTTTACTTACCATTTGAAAGAAGGCTGGAAAAAAATGAATTTTTCTAGAAAAAAATTCGAAAAATAAAATGAGGAAGAGTATTGTTGGGTGAAGAATGAATGGAGGACCAAGAATGAGAAAGAAAATAAGAGAAATGCAAATAAATAAAAAATCTGAAAATAACAAATTATCCTTTATCCTCTGTTACATACTAACCAAAATTGCCAATTTAGACTAAAGTGGTACCAATTGTTGAAGTGGGTCACAAAATCTAATACTCTAAAAGGTTCTTGTCTTTTCAAAAAGTATAATTTAATTTATTTATTTTTAATTAGTATACCATAAGTTTCTTAGTTTTTTTTTTTTTTTTTTTAAGGAAAAAGGATCGTATAGGTCCATTTGATATTAAAAATGTATATTTTAGTCCTTATATTTGAAAATGGTTATTGAAGTTTCTTTATTTTTAGAAAAATCCATACAAGTCAAAAAGTCACAAAAATGACAACATAGACTTTTTTATAAAGACAAAATGGTCATTATAAAAAATAAAGCAATTGTCCCCTTTGCTGCCATCTACTATTAGCACAGTGCCGTCATTTTAGGGCACCATCCCTTACAACATCCCACTGTCAAAACCGAAATTCCTCCATCATCTAACCTGAGCCATCAGCACGTCCACCACAGGTTGTAGGCAATCGCAAAAAAAAATAATCCCAAATTGTTCCTCTTGCCGACAACTGATATCAACATCCTTATTTTCCACCGTAAGTAAGTATAGCCTCCCAAGCTGCTAATTAGTCTAGCCCAAGTATTCCCACTACTTGACTTCTTCGGAATCATCATCTCTTTCCCAAAGAATAGTTTCAATTTTTTTGGTTTTTTCCATAATTTTGGTAGATTCAAGTGATGGGAACACTTGGGCTTTACTAATCTCCAACTAGGGAGGCTACACTAGCCGACAGTGTAAAATAGGAACTTTAGTATCGGCGATCACCGAAATGAATAATTTAGGGGTTAGATGGCAAAAGGGTTGGATAACTATTTTAATTTGTTTCTTTTCAATTCCAAAAATTATTTTTTATAATGACCCTTTTTTCGTATAAATAATCTCATATAGTCATTTTTGTGACATTTTTACTTATATGGCTTTTTTAAAAAATAAAGGGACTTTTATGACCTTTTCTTTTGTAAAGGAAATAAAATACGCATTTTCAATAACAAATGAACTTGTACGACCCTTTTTCCTTTTTTAAAATGTAGAATTAAATTCAATATCTTGTGACCAAATAAAAAAATTGACATTTATTCACATGACTTAATTTAAAGGATAAATTGATACTTTTTAAACAAATGCATAACAAATGACAAAAAAATAAAAATATTTTGCTAATAGCAATATTGTTATATCATTAAGATATATGAGGACAAAATTAGAAAAAAATTATCTTGATACTTTTATATAATAATAATATCAATATAAAAATTGAATAAGCAATAGGTTTATTGATCGACAAATTTTTTTCAAGACTTCGATTAATTTATTGTTTGGTCTCTATCCAATTTGGATACTATTATTTTAAAAGATAATACTAAAATTGTAGAATTTTTTTTTTTAAATACCCCATAAGTACCCTATATAATTTGGAGGGAGATATAGACTCGTAATTTTGGCCCATTTGTTCAGTGGCAGATCGTGATTTTTTCCCCCAAAAGCTAAATTACTTTATAATTAGTATACTTGGAGTAAATAATAAATTTAGCATATTGTTTTAGGAGCATCATTTATTTTATTCACTAATATTTCAATTTGGTTAACTAGATTCAAAAGTTTAAATTATTGGTAAATTTGGTCCAAATTACCTAAATTTTAACATTATTTACATATAACCCTTAAAAGGAAGAAAAGGAAGCGATTTGGTAGTCTTTAGCTAACATCAAAGGAATCATCTCTTCTAGTAGTATGCACAAAATTTTGATAGAGGAGGAGACTATTCTTACTAGAGATGCACAAATGAGGTTGAACTCGGTGATGAAAGATGTAGTGAAGAAGGAGGTCATTAAATGGTTGGATATGAGCCAATTCAATGTGTTTCTAAAAAAGGTGGTATGACCGTGGTATTAAATAAAGCTAATGATCTCATCACGAGAAAAACGATAACCAGATGGAGAGTTTGTATGAATTATCAGAATGTTAATAAGGGGACTCAAAAAAATCACTTTCCTTTACCTTTTATAAACCAAATGCTTGATAGGTTGGCGAGTCATGAGTTTTATTGTCTTTTAGATGGATACTTCGGATACAACCAAATTGCTATTAGTCCAGATGATCAAGGGAAGACCACTATCACTTGTCCATATGGAACATTTGCTTTTTGAAGAATGCCATTTGGGTTGTGTAATACACTGGATGCTTCTCAATGATGCATGATGGTTATTTTTCAGACAGAGTGGAGCAAATCTTGGAGTTTTTATGGATAATTTTTTTTGTGTTTGCAGACACTTTTGATGCTTGTTTACATCATCTTTTCCTAGTTTTGCAAAGATGTGAGAAAATTAATTTGACCCTAAGTTGGAAAAAATGTCACTTCATAGTAAATGAAGGAATTATTTTGGATCATAGAGTCTCCTCCAAAGAGTTGGAGGTTAATAGAGCTAAAATTGAGGTGATTGAAAAGTTGCATCTACCAACTAATGTGGGAGGGATAAGGAGCTTCCTTGGCCATGCTGAATTTTATAGAAAATTTATCAAAGATTTCTCCAAGATATCTAAGCCATTGTATAACCTTTTGGAGAAAGATAGGCAATTTAAATTTGATGAGATTTGTTTAAAAGCTTTCCAAATGTTAAAGGAAAGGTTCGTGACGGCACCCCTTATTGTAGCTCCAAATTAAAATTTATCATTTGAGTTGATGTGTAATGCATCGAATTATGCAATTTGAGCAATTTTGGGACAAAGAAAAGTTAAGATTTTTTATATTATTTACTATGCGAGTAAAGCCTTTTATGATGCCCATGCCAACTATGCAACAACGAAGAAGGAGCTCTTCGCGGTAGTTTTTACATTTGAGAAGATTCAGTCCTATCTTGTTGGTACTAAAGTCATTATATATACAAACCATTCAGTACTCAAATACCTATTGATAAAGAATGATGCAAAATCTCTATTGATTAGCTGGGTTCTTCTTCAAGAATTTGACTTAGAAATAAGAGACAAGAAGGGTTGGAGAATCTAATGGCAGATTATTTGTCAAGATTAGAGAGTGGAGGTAATGATAATCATTTAATCATTAATGATGCATTTTTGATGAATAAGTGTTTACTACAGATCATGTGAGCATGCCTTGGTTTGTAGGCTATGCTAATGATCTTGCATGTGGAATGATGCCACCAAACTTATCTTCTATAGAAAAGAATAAGTTTTTGAGAAAGAGTAGGTTTTATCTATAGGATGAGCCATTTTTATTTAAAACATGTTCCGATGGGATTTTGAGAAGATGTATTGCCATTGAGGAAGTTGGAGATATACTTAAGTATTATCATAGTTCTAGGTAAGAAAGACACTTTGTTACTGCAAGAACGATAGCAAAGGTGCTTGAATTAGGATTTTATTGGCCAACCATCTTCAAGGATACTTTTGAGAAGATGTATTCCTATTGAGAAAGTTGAAGATATACTTAAGCATTATCATAGTTCTAGGTAAGAAAGACACCTTGGTAGTGCAAGAACGATAGCAAAGGTGCTTGAATCAGGATTTTATTGGCCAACCATCTTCAAGGATACTTATGATTTTATCAAAAATTGTGATCAATACCAAAGGGTTGGCAATTTATCAAGGAGGCATGAGATGCCCTTGAAGAATATTTTGGAGGTTGAATTATTTGATGTGTGGGAGATTGATTTTATAGGACCGTCTGTGTTATCATGTGAGAACCACTACATTTTGGTAGTCGTGGACTATGTCTCTAAATGGGTTGAAGCTACAGCTGTGCCAACTAATGATGCTAAGGTAGTGGTTCGATTTTTGAAAAAGAATTTTACAAAGTTTGGAACTCAAGAGCCATCATTAGTGACGGGGAAGTCATTCTTAAAATAGGATTTTTAAATCCTTACTCGCAAAGTATAATGTCAAGCATAAAGTGACAACTCCCTATCATCCCCAAACAAGTAGGCAAGTGGAGGTTTCAAACTGAGAAATAAAGAGAATCCTACAAAAGACCGTTAATTCCTTTAGAAAGGATTGCTCCACAAGGTTATAGGATGCATTATGGGCGTATCAAACGGCATTTAAAACACCTATTGAGATGATTCCATATCAACTAGTTTATAGGAAGGCATGTCACCTTTAAGTGAAGTTGGAGCACAAGACATTTTGGGCTTTGAAATAGTTGAATATGAATATCACGATAGCCTTCGAGAAGAGAATTTTACAATTGAATGAACTTGATAAACTGTTTAGAGAAAGTTATTTCATGGATTTCCATTGCTCCCATATTTATGGAGAATGAAATGCAGTAGCTATAATATTACCAAGATAATATCTGCAAAACAAGACAAGAGAGCAATCAAGATAAGATCTGCAGAGAAGACAAGTGGAGTCTACTTTATGTGTCATACTTATCTATAATATGTGTGTAGTGTCATACTTATCTGTCTGTATAATACGTGTGTGGCTATAGTAATGCCAACATGTAATATTAAAGTGTAATAGTGTCATGGTGACACTTGTCAAGTATCAACTGATCAATGTCTTGAAAAATTGGACTGAGTAATTTTTTAAACTGTAAGACTTTTTCTTCATGCCAAAGGTCTGGGAAAAACTGTGGTTCAATTATGATAGCCATTATATACAAGTTGATGCATAACCATGTTACATAGTATGTAACTGGGTCATCAACTTCTTCGAAGAAGGGATGTTCGTTTGACCATATTTCTTTGATGGTCCAATACCTTGCTGGTGCAAATAATGCATATTTGACATTATATGAGTCTGCATCTCTTTCAAAGAATCTTGTGAGTAGCTTTTTCTTCTTTCTGATTCGGTTGAGGTTTTTAATTATTTCTTCTGATTTTGAGTCACTCATAGGTTCTTCAAGAACTTTTTCAAGTATTGAATTTTGAATTTCTTCTGAGCGTTCTGGATAAAAGTTTTCAGGACTTTATTCTTATTTCTTAGTTCCCAAAGACTGCTTGGTGTTAGATCAATTATTGGTGGAAGAATTCTCCGGTCTTCTACATTTGGATTACTTGAAATGTTATCATACTAGATTACAAATAATTAATTATTTGGATGAGCTCTTTCTCCAATAGGAAAGTTGATATCTTCATCAAGAAGATGAGATTCTTGGACTATGGGTTCAGAATTGATACCTTGGATGATTTCTCCTGACATGATCTCTAAATACATCAAGAGGTCTTATAATAGAGCAGAGTATACTGTGTAGAACTTGAGAGTCCAACAGGGTCTTATGGCGCCTCAACTCTTCAAACGGTTGTTGCCCAAGACTCTTTCTTCTACAACCACTCAACAAATCATATAGGTTTGGAAAACAGGAAGTTGGGTAGATTCATGATATTATAGTCCAGAATTATTTATCTTTTCTGATGTGGGAGATCAGCTTCTAGCTGCAGCCACAGAACATACTTTGAAAATAGTTATGGATATAAGGAGAGTAATTGGTTATGGTGGGGTTTTTGTTTAGGCTTCCTAAAGGATAATATAAGAGATGAACTCTTAGAAAGACTCTTTAGAGAATATTATAAGAGATAGACTATTAGAAAGACTCGTACATAAGGAAAGGTAACTATGACACAAGATATAAGACAAGGACTCTTATATAGAGGTTTTTGGAATAGTTGTTATGTGATATATAGTGAAAGGCTAGGCTCTTGACTCTTGAAGTTTTAGGAATAGGCTCTGATACCATTAAAAATAACAAGCTATTACATAGCTCTGATACCATTAAACTAAACAAACTATTATATTACAAGAACACACACAAACAGGATAACTGAATTACTCTGATACATATATGATACAAGCAAGCAACTCTTTATTTATATATAGTGAGACTTGTATATTACAAACTAGAGAGAGACGGACCAAGTCTATACTACACTCTAGTGAGAAGGCCAAGTCTGTCTTACTACAATACAGACTACCTCTATTTATAGCAGATGTTTGTCTTTACTATTAACACTACTATTTACTATTTGTCTTATATCATTATTAACTCTTATCTACTTATTTGACTGACTCTATCTTTACGTAGCCTACCACTTGTCCAAGGAATGGACAAGTGTCACCATGACACTATTACACTTTAATATTATATATTAGCATTGCTATAGCCACACACGTATTTACAAACAAATAAGTATGACACTACACACATATTATAGATAAGTATGACATATAAAATAGACTCCACTTGTCTTCTCTGCAGATCTTATCTTGATTGCTCTCTTGTCTTGTTCTACAAATATTATCTTGGTATTCTGTATAATACGTGTGTGGCTATAGTAATGCCAACATGTAATATTAAAGTGTAATAGTATCATGATGACACTTGTCCATTTCTTGGTCTTTTAGTTTTTGTACAATAATTTGGTGATAAAATGCCCCATTATTCAATTTCTTTAATTATTTGGATGCTAACACAAAACTCAAATATGAGTTTTATTAAGAATTAATTTGTATTTCTTTTTTTCATATTTAATAATACTCTTATAGTTAAGGGCTTATCAGTAGCGAATTTAGAATTTATATTCAGGAGGGGCACCACATATGCAATAAAAAATAATATTTGATACTTCTCAATAATTAATTATTTTTAATTAAAAATATATATTATATGTATCTTATTTTAGTAAAAATATGTGTAAATTATTAAGTTTGTATCGAGTTATTAAATATTAAATCTAAAATTTGAAATTCAAGTAAGGCATAGTAATATTTTGTATATATAATTATCTATAATTTTATAAATATTATACCTAAAATTTTATTTATCGAAAATTGAGGTGGAGCACGTGCCCCTCCTCAACTGTCTACAGATCCGCCCCTTCTAGTAAGTACTCCTTTTTCCTAATGGGAAGAGAAGCTCTAAATCAGATGTACAACCTTTAGAAGATTACACTCAGTATAGGTCAATGGTTGGTGCATTGCAGTATTGCACGCTTACTAGGCCAAATATTGCTTACTCTATGAACAAACTGTGATAGTTCTTACAAACTCCTATTAATGTGCATTGGTCCTTTGTGATAAGAGTTCTCAAGTACTTGACTAATACTTCAAGTCATGGATTTTACTTGCAAAAGAGTGCTTCAATTGCTGTGAGTGCTTATAGTGATACAAATTGCGCATCATGCCCAGATGACAAAAGAAGCAGTGGTGGTTTCTATGTGTTCTTTGGACATTCTCTAGACTCATGGTCCTCTGGGAAGCAAATAGTGTCTAGGTCTTCTACTGAGGCTGAGTTTAGGTCACTTGCTAATGTGACAGCTGAGGTGTCTTGGATCTTGAGGCTTCTCAAGGAGATTTATATATATTTGCCTCAAGTACCAAAAGTGTTTTGTGACAATATCAGTGTTAGGTATTTGGCAAAATATCCGGTGCTTTAATGTATGCATGTAGTCTTGTGTAGTAAGTGTTGTAGAGGATTGTTGCTCATAGCCATGTGAACATGGTTATTAAAATTGTTTGTGACTATTATAAAGTGTATTTTGTACTACACTAGATGTTAATCAAAAAATGAACTATTCAGTGCACTCTCTTCGTTGTCTTCTTCTTCTTCTTCGTGTGCTTCCATTCTTCATAGTCTTTCAAAATGATTTATAAAAATATATTAACCAAATGATCTAGACCTTTGAATTAACACAATCTAACGGCAGGAACAGAGCTATTCTAAGGCATGGCCCGCCCCTCGGTTCTAAAAAGACACTTAAGTAATAATGCTTTTAACTCTTTACAAGCATTGTTTAATAAGATTAAAAAAAGAAAAAGAGAGCTCTACTCAAGTTTCCTACATATTTTTTTTTTTATTTATATGGATTTGAGTTGATTAATCCCCATCAAATACTAATAAAAAAAAGCTAACCAACGTCGTCTTTAAAAAGCATATTAAAAATAAAAGCCTAAACTAGATCAATGGCAATATTTAAATTAGATGCATGCTTTTAATTATCTTTTAGTTAAATATGAAAGTATTTAATATTTTGTAACCTAATTGTAAAATAACACCAATAAAACTAAAAATACTAGCATATATATTCTAATTCTTTTAATTATGCTCACATAAATCTTTTAGTCTATTTCAGCTGTCATAATACTTGCAACCTATTTTAAAAAAAAAATATTTTCTTCTATGAAATATTACAAACTTATATAAATTTTTGCTTATGGAGTTTAATTTGGAATTTAGATAAAAAAAATAAAAAAAAATTTGGACCCCTCTTATTTCACTCTAGCTCAGTCCCTATCTTAATTTTAAAAAATATCTCATTAGCATCTTTACCTATATGTATGCTTTGGTAGGTTACAACAAGATTGGTTGAGTGTTGATGAAATTGATGTTGTTAGTGGTAGGCTTTTTCCTTTTATATGCCGTCTTTTTTGAATTATATTCTTTATTAATAGTGGTTTTGTTGATATTTGAAAAAAGCAACTGACCTTTGAAACGCACAAAGAAGAGAGAAACATTATAGTGATGGTCATCGTCTTTGCATCATCATCGTCACTACCACTGCTCCTGGATATAATATTGAATTCTTCCCTGGTCTTACTAAGCATTGAGTATTTAGAAATATAATCACCCAAAAAAAAAACTCATGTTTACTGTTTGTTTTTACTAATCAAACCTTAATCTAGTCTCCCTACTCCCCCGTTTGACATTTCATAGGTTTTTAACATATATTAATAAGTATCTTGCTACCAGAGTGCAAATGAGAAAGTAGGTTTTTTTTCCCCTGAAGAGAAGAGAAATTTCTCATTGTTCATCAAGTTTCAAGAATTAATTTCAGGTACATATCAAAGTACCAAAATTAAATGCTACATCCAAAAAACAAAAAATGTGACATAAATCACTAACATATAGCATAGATAGAGCTTCTCAAAGCTAACTTGCACCGCAAGCCAGCTCCCAACAACAATAATAATTTATTAAATTCAAAGATTCATGGCCAAAATTAACACCCAATCATTCTTTACTATTCTTCAAAACATGATTACATAACATACCCATAACTCTTTGAGACATTTTCACAAATACTTAGGCCTCATTAAATAAACAACAAGAACAAACACCACAAAATACAACTCACAATAAATTTAGACAACAAATACCTACAAGCTCTAACCTAAATAAGAACTACATGACAACTAATAACAAATACAACAAGAAAACCCACACAAACAGACTTAATGAAAGACAGAAAGGAAAAAAACAAAAAAAACAAAAAAACAAAAGCAAACAAAATTGCGTAACCACCACAAGTGCAAGGCATCAATCACTAATGTTGAAACACCAAATCCCAGTGCCTACGATCACCATAAACCAATTACCACACCAGGCTGGAGCATAGGCAAAAAAGGTGCTGACTAGTGAACAAGAGACGTCATTCCTCACGAGAGGAGCAAACCAATGAACTAGAGACGTCGTTCCTCACGTTAAGGAGGACCAATCAGACGCCACCTACTAGGTTAATCATTACAGCGAAAAAACAGAACAAGACCAAACAGGGGCGATCAGACGGCACGGCCATTCCCCTACTATTGGCCAATGATGAACACAATTTTGACTTATATTTTGTTATATTTTTAAGCATTTATTTTATGTTTTATTTTATTATTTTCGTGTTTTGGAAGGTATTTATGTGTTTTGTAGGTTTTTGGACTCTTGAAGAATATTGGACTGAAATGACACAAAAATAGAGAAAATGGAGTAACAAAAGCCAGAAAATGTAAGGCATACATTGGGAGTCAAAAACTATGTAAGGGTTACATACAAGGCTAAATCAACGCGCGCCTAGGCATAAAAAACGTGCGCCTAGGCGGGAAGGTTTCTGCATTGATTTGAATTCCAGGAAAATATAGCACTCCGAGGCGGGCAAAACCTGCGCCGCAGCGAGGAAGTTTCTATTTTCTACCATGGAGCCAAAATTCAACGCGCGCCGCGGCGGGCAAAAACCTGCGCCGAGGCGAGCGTGCCAAAACTGCCCAGAAATCCTAAAACGCGTATTCCACTTCATTCCTCCTATAAATACCACATTATACCTCTCCCAAACACAAGTCTTCACACCAAATTTCTTCCCCACCTTTGCTGCTACTGCAGCAAGGGTTTTTCCACCCAAAAATCAACCCAAAATCAAGAGGAGACCCTCCATTGTTGAAGCTACTCCAAGGATTTGAGAAAGAGGATCAATCAAGTTCAAGGATTTGGATATATTTTTCTTCTCTGATTTTGTGGTTTGCCTCCATGACTAAATTGATTGACACCAATTTAGTTATGGTTGGCTAATTTATGTAATTGGGATTTTAGTCTTGCTTCCAATGATTGGAAGAACAATTTTGTAATTCAATAATATTTAAGTTTTGGATTTATTTCTTGTTCATGTTCTTATTATTTTCTGATTGTGAATTAATGGTGGACCAAACCTTAGTTTGTAGTTAGAAAAAATATTTTAGAATTAGGCATTAAAAACGTCATCTTTGCTTAATTGTGCATTATGAAAAAGAGGCTAAATTGATTGCATTGATTTGTATTAGTTTAGGTGGTTAGAATTATTTCCTTGAGCTAATTTCGATTGATTAGTTAATGATCCGGATCAAAGACGTTAATTAGTTGATCGTAGTGAAAATTGCCATTAATTTGGGATTTTCTAAGTTTAGCGGAAAAATCATTAAATCCAACTTTTAATTGAATGCTTAATTGTTTTTGCCATGAATGGATAGCGAACTAAAATTTCCATTTACATCCATCATCCTCCCCTTGGTTGTGATTACTTTTATTTCCATTTTATTTTAGTTTTTTTTATTTAATTCCGAATTTACAATCTGTTCTTCAACCGACAATTGTTAGAATGTTTAGGATTGTTTGTTCGACTGAATAAGAAAATAAATAACATTTTAGAACCACCACAATTCCTTGAGAGATGATCTTGGGAGTATACTTATCACTTATTATAAGTGATTCGTGCACTTGCGAGCTTTTTATAAAATACAAAATTTGACTATCAAGTTTTTGTGCATCATGTTTTTGGCGCCGTTGCCGGAGAATTGGCGTTTTAAAGTGTTTATTTATTTTCTATTTAGTTTGTTTTTCGTATTTCTTTATTTTTGTGATTTCTTTTTAGTTTTGTGATTTTTGTTAGTATTTGTGTTTTGCTTTGTTATTTTTAGTTTCTTAAATGTTTTTATTTGTTTGAGTCATTTGTTTTAGTTGTTTGTTTTTTTTTTTATTTCTTTTTTTTATTTATTTGCTTTTTCTGGAATATATTTGGTGCTTTGATTTTTTTTTTTTTTGTTAGTATATGAAAGGTACTGTTCGTAGACTACATCAATATATTTAAAAGAGCACATAATCAGGCTGGATACTGATATCCAAAAGCTAGCAAATATGGAGGTATGTGGTATTTGTGGTTTACATGGACATGATGCTAATGTTTGCACTTTTGCAAATGATTTCTATACCTCTACCAACCGAGATATCGATTTTAATGAAGGATGTCACCCACCTTGGAATGATCACCCACCTTGGAGTGATTCCTATACTTATATTCCCGAGTTGGGAAATCACCAAAATTTTTATTGGGAAGCAAACACTAACACACCCTATGCTTCATACCTATATTTCAATCCTTATGACCTACCCATTCACCCTAAGAAACCAACCTTGGAGGAGACCTTGAATACTTTTATTCAAGTTAGCATAGAAAACCAAGAGAGACATAATCAAAGGATGGATTCCTTAGAGGACTCTTTGATAAGGATTGAAATACAAATTGGGCAACTAGCGGAACAACTTCTAGCACAAGAAGAGTTGCCCAATCAAGATGAGCAAGTAAAGGATGACATAATCCTTCAAAGTGGTAAAGTTTTTAATGATATTTATTTTCCTGAAATTTTTGATGATTTACCGCTTTGTGTAGAAAATATAGATGAGAAGCAAGCAATTCTCATAGAAGGTCAAGTTGAGGAAAATCAAATTCTACAACCTTCTAAGGAGAACAAGGAGGAATTCTCTTTACCTCCTTTACCACTCAAAGAACCAAAGACTTGTCCGTCCCCAAATCCTTTTCCCTACCACTTCCACCAAAAAGTGTGTGCTGTGCTTCATCAGAAACAACTACCGAGATGGAAGGATACGCTTAATGACATACTAGTTTGAAAAATTGATATCACACATTTCAAGATTTTTGATGACGGTGGATAGGAATGGATCTTTGCGTCTTGCTAAGACGTTAAAGAAAGCGCTTGGTGGGAGGCAACCCACTATTTTAGGTAATATTTTTCCTTTTCTTTTAGTTTAGTTAATTTTCTATTTGTTCCTTTTAAATGCTTTTCTGAACATGTGCGTAGTTGAAAACATTGAGGACAATATTTAGTTTAGGTTTGGGGGTACAAATAGGTCCAATAAAAACTTTTTGATATAAAACTATCATGCTTTCTTGTTAATTTAAAGTGAGTAATTGAATATTCATACATGTTTTGTTTGATTTCTTGTACATATTTAAGGTTAGTTGTAAAAGTTAGTTTTTGTTCATAGTTCATACTTCATGCTTTTTAATAATTTTGTGTTTAAGAATCAAATAGTAGAGACTACCTTGTGAGATGATTGTTGAGCCATTAACGTTTCATTCTGAGAGTTAATCATTATTCTACTCTTTTAAACACTTTTCTTATTATTTCAAATTGTTAAAAGATCTCTATAGATTTTTGCATTGAATGTTAGGATTTTAAACATCTAATGAAGAATCATTGGTTTAATTGTATGCTTAGATTAAATGATTTGAGTAAAATTTTAAGTGTTTGTCTATTTCATTCATGCTTGACTTTAAAAGATACAAGGGAATTCCTATAGCCTATACAAAAGAGCCAAAAGTTGCCTTTCACAAAATACACATGTATTTGGGTCCATAAAAAATAGTAAAAAAAAATATTATTGTGACCCTAAAGTTCTTCAAATTGTGAAATGGTTAATACAAAAAAAGAAGAAAAAAAAAAAAAGGAAATAATTTTCCTTAAAGTCAATGCATTTTCATTTATTCTAGGGCATACACTTGAAGTTTTTGCTTGAGGATTTTAATTGATGCATGATAATAGTAATGTGATTTCTTCATAAATCCTATCATTTAATTCCTTTCATGAGATCAATGTTATACACTTTTTGAGCCTTTCTTGTTTAATCATATGCGAATCTATTAGCTCATTTCTTTACATAACTTCTATTCGCATATACTTTGTTGAGTATTTGAACCCATAGGATCAGTGTGATATTAAGAGTTGATCTTGTGAGGAATAGAGTTGAAGCGAATTCAGATTCTTAACACTAGGTTTAGGGGAATTAATATTGATATATATATTTTTTAGTATTGGAGTATGCACTTGTGATGCGAAACTGATTCATGATGAATCCTTAATGTGTTAAGATGATTGGATAAACTTATGTATGAGCGTCGATTATAAACTGAGAATAAACTGAAGCATGAGAAATTTTGTTGAATTAAGTTTGTAGTTTTTATTTGTAGCATTGTTATTTGTCGTTTTAGTTTTTCTTTTAGTTAGATGTTTGTGGGAATCATCACTGAAAACCCTCACGAGACTTTAACTCGTCCACTAGGGCAACCTAGGAGTTTAAAGGCTTGTTGCATATGCTAAATGCAACCGTGACAATCTACGGAAGTGATTTAGGTTATTATAGTTTAATTTTAGTTTTGCTAGAGGACTAGCAAAATGTAGGTTTGGGGGTATTTGATGAACACAATTTTGACCTATATTTTGTTATATTTTTAAGCATTTATTTTATGTTTTATTTTATTATTTTCGTGTTTTGGAAAGTATTTATGTGTTTTGTAGGTTTTTGGACTCTTGAAGAATATTGGACTGAAATGACACAAAAAGAGAGAAAATGGAGTAATAAAAGCCAAAAAATGTAAGGCTTAATCAACGCACGCTTAGGCGGGGAGGTTTCTGCATTGATTTGAATTCCAGGAAAATATAGCGCACCGAGGCGAGCAAAACCTGCGCCGCGGCGGGGAGGTTTCTGTTTTCTACAATGGAGCCAAAATTCAACGCGCGTCGCGGCGGGCAAAAACCTGCGCCGAGGCGAGCGTGCCAAAACTGCCCAGAAATCCTAAAACGCGTATTCCACTTCATTCCTTCTATAAATACCACATTATACCTCTCCCAAACACAAGTCTTCACACCAAATTTCTTCCCCACCTTTGCTGCTATTGCAGCAAGGGTTTTTCCACCCAAAAATCAACCCAAAATCAAGAAGAGACCCTCCATTGTTGAAGCTACTTTAAGGATTTGAGAAAGAGGATCAATCAAGTTCAAGGATTTGGAGCTAGAGGATTCATTGGGGTATTTTTAGTTGCATATATTTTTCTTCTCTGATTTTGTGGTTTGCCTCCATGACTAAATTGATTGACACCAATTTAGTTATGGTTGGCTAATTTATGTAATTGGGATTTTAGTCTTGCTTCCAATGATTGGAAGAACAATTTTGTAATTCAATAATATTTAAGTTTTGGATTTATTTCTTGTTCATGTTCTTATTATTTTCTGATTGTAAATTAATGGTGGACCAAACCTTAGTTTGTAGTTAGAAAGAATATTTTAGAATTAGGCATTAGAAACGCCATCCTTGCTTAATTGTGCATTATGAACAAGAGCCTAAATTGATTGCATTGATTTGTGTTAGTTTGGGTGGTTAGAATTATTTCCTTGAGCTAATTTCGATTGATTAGTTAATGATCCTGAACAAAGACGTTAATTAGTTGATCGTAGTGAAAATTGCCATTGATTTGGGATTTTCTAGGTTTAGCGGAAAAATCATTAAATCCAACTTTTAATTGAATGCTTAATTTGTTTTTGCCATGAATGGATAGCAAACTAAAATTTCCATTTACATCCATCATCCTCCCCTTGGTTGTGATTACTTTTATTTCCATTTTATTTTAGTTTTTTTTATTTAATTCCGAATTTACAATCTGTTCTTCAACCGACAATTGTTAGAATGTTTAGGATTGTTTGTTCGACTGAATAAGAAAATAAATAACATTTTAGAACCACCGCAATTCCTTAAGAGACGATCTTTGGAGTATACTTATCACTTATTATAAGTGATTCGTGCACTTGCGAACTTTTTATAAAATACAAAATTTGACTATCAAATTTTTGTGCATCAGCCAATAACCAAAAACACTTAAAATCCTAGAAAGAAGGCAAAGAGGAATAAGATAGGGAAAGAGGACTAAAATTCCTTTATTACCTAGCTGAGTCTTAATTACAAAGACTTAGTAGGCTGGTTTTTTAAGGGGTAATATTTATTTATCAAGTTTAGGGTGATTTGACCTAGAAAATGCTTCAATGATCCGTATTTGTTGTTCACATTTTTCTTTTTCTTTCAAACTTATCACATGTGTTAATTTTATAGATCCACATGTAGCCATAATATTATATATGATCACATTTTTATTTAAATTTTTTACAAGGTCATATAAAATTATTATTTTTCCTTTCCAAGGGTCACACTTGCTTCTAAAAATTTTATCGTGAAATTCTCATAACTTAAACAACATCGTAAAATTTTGTAAAACTCAAACCCATGATTACCATAATAATTAATCACTAAATTTTTTTTAAAGCTAGTCATATTTCCTACTAAATAAAAATAAGCTAAATAAATTTGGCAAATTTTTTTACTGTCAACAAACAAACAAATTTACACCACAAAAATAGGACATGATTGTTTCTCCACAGAAAATCTAAAGTTGAGACCAGAGATATCAAGTACCAAAAGTTCCTATTCTACGACACTATGTAACCATTTTTTTTTTAAAATATATGTTAGTGTAATTGCACCATCGAAGAATGCTAATAACACTCCCCAATATATTTGTGAATACGCTCCTTTTACTTCTTTATTTGACATATGTTATTAATTTTTATTTAAATAAAACTTTAATTTCAAAATAAAATGAAGCATGTCTAATAAAATAGTTAATACGTGTATTAAAGAGTGTTATTAGCATTACTTTGCACCATATAATCTTAACAAACTTAATACGTGTATTAAAGAGTATTATTAACATTACTCTTCAACCATATGATCCGAACAAATTGGCATGATGTATTGTAGGGATGTTCAAAAAACTTCGGAACCAATCCAACCCAAATTCCAAACCTGCCAAACTCAAAATTGTTCGATTTTAAAATTTTATTAGTTTGGTTTGGTTCTTCATTTTACAAAGCCGATTAATTGAATTGTTTGATTTTTTTTCTTTAAACTTGCAAAAATTGAACCAACCCAATCTATTTATTTTTTTTATTATGTTTATATAATTATTTTTAAAAAATTTAAAATTTTTATTAAGTTTTTGTGATAACTAAGACCTTCAACTATCACTAATAAATCAGATTATATAGCTTTTTCTAAATTTTTTTCTCTCCTCTCTTTGCCTCTCATTATCACCAATTTCTTTCAACAGTTTCCAGTCATCGCCAACCTCGCTCATTTGTTTCTTCATTTTTATGTACTTTTTAATGGATAATTTAAGTATTTTACTCTCATTCTTTATTTTGTAATAGATTGTGTGTAGTAGAGATTTAAACTTTTACATTTTTTTCATTAGAATTTATATCGCATGAACAACATTATGGATGGCTTGGATATACAAATTAGCGTATTTTATTGGATAAGTCATTACCAGGGGGCACAGCCATGAATTTTTCCTTGGGGGGTTGAAGTTTAAGTTTTTCATAGCATACTAAGTTTTTTAGAGAATGCTAATATGAACAAAAACTAAGTAAAATTATAAAAAACTTCATAAACATCACATTTGTTAATAGTAATAATAACATTAGCATAAAAAATATTTATATTTTACCTAAAAATTATATCACATTTGTAAGTATGTTAACACTTAATAATAGAGAGAAAAACTATCGAAGTGGAGTTTTGATATGCTTCAAAGCATATAATTCATCTATAACCCAATTTGAATTGATATTTATAGCAAACTTTCTTTCAATATAAAGGACCATACAATCTGCTAAAAAAATTTCCTCCATTTTGTTTCGAATATTTGTTTTAATAAGTTTTATTGCTGAACGGATTAATCTATCAATTAAGAAATATGTATTTGACCATCCCTCTTTAACTAATTCTTGTAACCATATAGAAAAAGACGTAATTTCTTGAAATTTTGAATATTTAACGACATCAATCTCGTAATGCATTAATTTTCTTCTCAAGTCTTCAAGTTCTTTTTGAGTGAAGTCTTCAAAATAAAATTTATTAGCAAGATTGAATATATGATTAATGTTGAATGAATTAAAATGATGAACAATATCCAAAGCATAGCAAGATTAAGAAGCTCCATTGCATTATTTGAAAATCTCTCATTTATCTCCGTTAATTAAAAATTCATTATAGCTTTGAATATGTAAAACTAATAATGATGTTTTATTGTGAGATGATCTTTTTTAAGACATGTCCGACGTGTGCCATTCAAATAAATATCACTCATAATAGGTGTATTAATATCATGTTTTTTACAAAATGATAGCAAGAGATGTAAAAAGTCGTCCCTACTACATTATCTTAGCTTTCCTAAAAGTTCTTTAGTAGATTTGACTAATCTTGTAGCATTCAAAATATCTTGAGATTTAGATTATAATGCTTGGCATAAAAAGTCAGTAACTCTCATAACCTTGTTTCTCAAAAGAAGAATGAAAACAAATTCAAAGCATCTAATCGCTTTAAATATCCTTTTAGCTTCACCTCTTATATTATAATTACTCTCATCTTTTACAATGATGGCAAGAACAGTATATGTTGCACCAAACATTTCAATTAATCTATTGACAAAAGCAAAATGAGAACTCGACCTTGTAACTTCAGGTTGTTGTAAAGTACGAATTTGATTAGTTTTACTTCCAATCTCAAGTTCTTCACAGTCTAACCACTCTACTAATTCAAGGTCTTTTGCACATTTAAGTTCTGAGCAACCTTTGGTTGAATCTCCAACAAGGTTGACAATAAAGCTTAACTTTGAAAAGAAATCCCACATATCAGGGACATCTTTAGATGTTGCAACCAATGCAAATTGAAGATGATGTATAAAGTAATGAACATAGAGTGCATATAGAGAATCTTTGATAAATAAAGCTTGCAACTCATTCCATGCACCATGCATATTACTAGCACCATTATATCATTGATCCCGAATGTCTTTAATTTGAATATTATGTTTAGAAAGAGCTAAACATATTTTCTCCTTCAAATTTGAAGCTGTAGTTTCTTGAATATGAATGAAATCAAAAAAAATTCTATGTAATAAAGCAATCACAATCAACAATCTTAAGATAATTGTCATCTTTTCTTTAGTACAATCATCAATAGCCTCATCAACAAGAATAAAAAATTTTGTATCACCAACGTCTTGTAGTATTTTCTTTCGAATATTGTTTGGTAAAATATATAATATATCTTTTTTAATTATTGGAGAAGTATATTTTGCATTTATTGGAGCACAATCTAAGGTAACATTAGCAATATCATCAATTAATCCATAAAATTTCACTATCTTAGTAAAGTTACCTCGGTTATATGATGTGCTAAATTCTTCATGACCTTTGAAAGCACATGCTTGCTTCACAAGCTACTTAATGGTCTCTATTGAAATCTTGAGTCATAAACAATTTTGCATTACTTGTTGTGAAGATTCTCCACTGATCATTTTGTTAATGTGTGTCACTGGATTTTTCAAAGTATGCCATTATTGTCATTATTGCATAGCACCATTATGCAATGAATTTGGCTCCCCTTCATGAGTAAAAAGATCACATCTATTTTTTATTATTAATTCTCTTCCAATCTTCATATCCTTTAATAGTAAATGTTGGATGCTTTGGAGGATTACTCTAAAAAAGAAAGCATGGAAGCAAAATACTTTATCATTTTTTGGAGAGTACTCGAGCCAAGAAAATTTTATGAATCATGAATATTGAATCAATGTTGTTGCTTTCCATAAGAAGTGGACGGATATAAATCTAATTTGGGTTGATATGGTCCCATGTTAATATATTTCCTTCAAACATCATCATGTTCATTAACATGATGTGACCATATTGGACAACATAAACTTAGATCTCATTGAAGAGAACTAGTATCATTTCTTCCAAGTTTATCTCTTTAAGATTTAGAATAATGAGTTTCATCAAGAATTGAAGCATCAATAGACATACTTTATTTTGTTGAATTTGCTTCCATTTTATTAAAAAATAAATGAAGAATTTTGGTCGACTTTGAGCTTTCACATTCATGTAAATCATGTTCCATTATAAGTTATCACCTAATAAAAATTTATAAATATTCAAGTCTTGTTCTATTTCTAATTTATCAAAGTACATTAAAATAAATTTCTAAATATGAAACAAAATCTCCAAATTTAAAATATTAAATTTATATCATTATATTAATTCCAATTTCATTTATCTTTTACTTCACTAGCTTAATTAATTACTACCATAATATAATAACAAAAGTTTCAAATTTAAAAATTTACCATTAGTCCATCACAATATGATAGTATTATGTAAATATATAATTAAATAAAAAAATATTTAGAAATAAAGGAGAAATGAAGAATAAGGATAAACCTATTTGGCGGTGGTCGATGGATGAAGTGGAGGTGTTGAGGTAGCCGCAAAGCTGTGGGCTAGCCACAGGGAAAATCGAGGCAGACTTAGCAGAGTCATAAAGGGTAGAAGCACAAGCCAAGGCAGTGGCAGACTGCGAACTGGAGAGGCAAAAATGAAATGGATAAGTGGGTTAAAGAGTGGTCGAGGAAGGAGTTTATTAGGTTAGAGGTTGGGGTAAAACAATAATTTCATATTTATAAAAAATTGAAAAATCAGATGAGGCTACAGCCTCCCTAGTCCCTTCATAAATTCGCATTTGGTCATTATTATTCCTTATTATCTATTTGTATTACATTTAATACTCACTTATACTTTATGATTGATATGGATAATAATATTAGATAAAATATTAAAATCTAAATCTTCAAATTTAATAAAATTAACATTAAAACATTATAAACTATAATATAAAAGTTAAAAAAAAAGATTAGTAAACAAAATCTTTCAGGCAAAATTGGTTGGGTGGGGTGGGGTGGGGTGGGGCGGGGGAGGAATTTTCTTCACCCAATCCAAACTAAATAAAAAAAAAAAATGGTTTATGTGAGATTGATTCTTCAAATTTATTAGTTTGATTTAGTTCTCATTTTTAAAAGGTCGTCATATTAATTTAGTTCATATTTTAATTTAGACTCAAATTAACCCAAAAAATTTCAAACCGTTCATTAGAAGTATATGTATGTATGTATATAGATATATACACACAAATATATATATATATATGTGTGTGTGTGTAAATATATGTATATATATATAAATATGAATGTACGTAGTTATATACCTATTAGATGAACGGTTTGAATTATTTTCTGGACAGGATGAAACTGGATCCACTTTTATCTTTATGCCGCTGTCACTAACTAGATCTAATATTTACCTATGACAAACCGTTGGTACGTATGTGGGCACGTGACAAATATTAATTCAATTTCAATAATAAGCAATTTCAATAATAAGCAAATATTTGGTATAAAAAGTGGGCACGTGAATATTTTATTTTCATGTTTTCATTGGTGTCTCATTTAACGACACCCAAATAATAAGACTGACAAAATTGGCTCAATTCTTTTAATTGTCAATATTTTTCACCATCAAACACCAACAAGCAAGCACCATTGATCAGTACAGGCCTATTGCTTTAGGCAACTTCATGTTCAAGTTAATAACAAAGATTATTGCCGGCAGATTAGGACATATATGTAGTATTCTATCTCAAAACCAATTTGGATTCATTCCAGGTCGAAATATTAGTGATTGTATGGCTGGTGCTTCTGAATGTTTTAACGCTATGCAGCTTTCCAGTCGACAGGGTAACATCGCTTTGAAAATTGACATTCACAAAGCTTTTGATACTATGTGCTGGGATTTTATTATAAAAGTGATGCAATGCTTTGGCTTTGACAACATTTTCTTGGGATGGATTCGAGATATATTCGCATCGGCGAGGATCTCAATCCTGGTTAATGGTTCACCCAGGGGCTATTTTTCTTGTTCTCGACGAGTCAGACAGGGGGATCCTTTGTCCCCAATATTATTCTGCATAGCTGAAGATTTCCTCAGCAGATACCTTGGCAAATTGGTGGATACGGGAAGTTTAAGCCCAATCACTTCACCAAGAGGATCTCGTGCGCCAACTCACTTTTTATATGCAGATGATTTTCTTATTTTTGGTAGTGCAAGTGAGAAAAATATTCGGGTGTTAACTGAAGCTTTTTCCTTGTATAGTCGCCTTTCGGGTCAAATGGTAAATTTAGAAAAATCTTATATCTACTTTGGAAAAGGTGTTACAATAAGCAACATTTCATCACTTCGTAATTTATCTGGCATGCGCACTAGAGGATCATCCTTGTCTTACTTGGGAATCAATCTCTTCCAGGGGGCCCCGAGAAAGTGTTGGTTTCAAAGTTTAGCAGATAAAATTCGTGTGAGGCTTAAGGCTTGGAATGGTCAGACTATTTCTTTGGCAGGACGGCGTTGCTTGATTTCCTCAATCATTCAGGGAACATTTCTCCACTCAGTTCAGATATATAAATGGCCAAAAACAGTCATTCAAGACCTAACAAAAATCATTCGCAATTTCTTTTGGTCGGAAAAGACGGATACAGTTAAACAGGTACAAGTGGCTTGGAAGGACTGTTGTCGTCCAATAGATGAAGGAGGCCTTGGTTTACGGGACCTCCGTCTCCTAAATGAGGCTATGCTAAGAAAATTCGCATGGAGGGTAATCACAGGGAATTCCAACACTCTGCATTACTTACGTAGCAGATATCTAGCAAAAAATGGCTCTCCACGGAATTATTATGTCTGTTCATCAGTCTGGCCTGGTTTGCGACCTCACTACTTAACCCTATTGGAGGAGTCTAGGTGGTTAGTTGGAAGAAACTCTACTGTAAAGTTTTGGATAGACAATTGGTTAGGTACTCCTCTAATTGATATGATGGATAATCCTCCAGTGGACCCGCCAATACATTCCCTAGTGGGGGACTACCTCAATGAAGATGGTTGGCATTTGCCTCAAACTTTCATGGTTTCCTATCCGGATATTGCCTCAGAAATTCAGTCAACAATTGTTGGGATTGGTTCGGACACCAGAGTTTGGACACGCTCAATTAAGGGCGATGTTACAGCTAGTGAGGCTTATGACTCACTACGTGTGGTTGGGGAACGTAAAATTTGGGATAAGGCCATCTGGGCCCATTATATACCGCCTTCAAGATCTATTTTGCTATGGCGTGCTATTCAGAATAAACTACCAACAGATTGTCAATTAAAAAGAAGGGGACAATCGTTTCCTTCCCGTTGCTCGTTATATGGATCCGAGGAGGAATCTCTATCACATCTTTTTTTAAGTTGCCATTTTACAGGTGCTCTTTGGGACCTCCTATGCTTCTTCTTTGGAAAACGACCATGTACAGACTCCTCTGTCCTAAACTTATGGACGACTGCAATGAAGATGGAATTTGGATCACAACTCGCCAATTTATGGAAAGCAGGGATTGTTTCAGTCATCTGGGTGATTTGGAATACTAGAAATGATTATCGATTCACCAATAAGAAGACATCAATGAACTCGGCTTTTGCAACAGTATGGCGTTTTATTCGTGAAGCAAGTCTCTCAAAGAGTGGTTGCATGAAAAATACTGTAGATGATCTACAGATACTTAAACGACTTCGAATACCAGGCATTCCAAGACGGGCTCCAAGAATCATAGAGGTTAATTGGAAGGCACCACCGGCGGGATGGATAAAGGTCAATACAGATGGTGCAGCTTTTGGAGCACCAGGTTTATCGGGTTGTGCAGGTATTTTTAGAACTTCCAGATCATTTGTTAAGGGTTGCTTCTGTGTTCCGCTTGGAATATCGTATGCTTTTGAAGCAGAACTAGCAGCAGCCATTTATGCGGTGAAGTATGCATATATGTTTCGGTGGAGATGTCTTTGGCTGGAATCAGACTCAGCATATGTTGTTGCTTTACTACAGACTCGGTCTTCTTCAGTCCCTTGGAAATGGTACTCTATTTGGAAAGATTGTTTAGATAAAATCACCCACATGGAGTTTCACTGCTCACATATTTACAGGGAGGGCAATGCTGCAGCTGATAGTTTAGCCTCTAGGGCTTCTAGTTTATGTACAGCGACTTGGTGGTGGAATACCCCATCTTTCGCTAGCTCTTTTATTTATTCAGATGCAAACAACAAACCTAATTACAGGTTTTGTTGAGAATATTTATTTGTATATTTAATTTTATTAAGTTTTAATAATATTAGTGGTGAGCGGTCTAATGAAGAAGGTGCTAAGGAGGTGCCAACCTAGTTGGGATGTCCCGGTGCACCCACTGAAAACTGCTAACTACAACCTTTTATAAAAAATATTTTTCACCATTATAGTTTAACAAGTAAAATGCATTTATAAATGCAAGTATTTTATATATGTATAATATCTTATTAAATATATAATCAAAATTTTTAAAAAATTAAATTAATATAATATAATATGCATGAATAAATTAATTAAAATTTTTACAAATAAAATTAAGCAATTTATTTTATTATATGTGATGTTATAAATCATAAAATTAAATAATATTTTAAATTTTAAAATTTTAATCTTGATTTTTATAACTTAAGGAAGACTTAAAGTCGTTAGAACTCTATTACAAGTAAGTAGGGGTGATAATTTGTATCGTAACTAGATTAATTGAATTAAATTTGAATCGAAGAATTCGAAAAGAATTATATTTGGGCCTGTTTTGGCCCAACTCGAATAACCTGAAGAAAAAAAAAATTTAGCTGAGTTAGGATCAACTCATTAGTCAGAAAAGAAATAAAATTAAATATAAAAGAAAAGAAAAGAAAACATTATGTTAAAATTAAAATAATCTTTCATTTCTTTCAATACCTCTCTTTTATGATATATTAATTATTTTTCTTCCATTTTCTTTTGAAAAATAAGCTGATGTTAAATAAGTAGTTGTACTTTATTCATTTTGTCACAATATTATGTTACATTTCTTGATGTTAATGCATTTAACATTTAAATCAACCTAACTCTTTAAAAAAAATATTTATCTTTAATTCTAATTAACATTATGAAGTTTCTATTTTTAAGTCAATTTGATATTAGCTTTTGAAGTAAAACTTTAAACATTTTATTAGCATGTGTTATGCTATTCTCTTTTCAATTACTCTATTGTCCAAAAAATTATGGATTATATAATAATCAAAGTTCTATTCTTGTGTGTATATAAAAAATATATATTCTCGTATGACATTTTAAGTTACTTCAATTCTTTATTTTTTGGTAAGCATCTTTATTTAATTTAATCATCTATATTTATTTTGTTTAGTGGTTAGAAGAAATTTTATTGAAACTTTAGAACTCTTTATTCTGAATGTGAGTTTCCATTAGGGCACGACGACCTCTAACTTTTGTATGAATGAGGTTTGATAATATTGATCCCTTGTCTCATTAATTTAGAAATTGATTTCTTGTTTTAATAATTAGTTATTTTCTCTTATATTTATATTTATATTTTTTATTATTTTATGTAATCCAGCTTGAGTTATAATTATCAAACATTTTTTATTAAAATAAATTCATATTAACTAAAAAATATGTAATTAATAATTCAGGCTAATTTAGGTCAGTTTGTTCTAACTCATTTGTATTTGGTTTGGATTCGAATTCACTTTTGTTGGCTCAAAATTAAATTTGAATTGAATTAAGATTAAAACAATTTGGACTGAGCTAGTTTTGAGCTAACTCTAACTAGCTCAGCCTGCACGAATTGCCAACCCTACAAATAAGAATTTAACTTTATCAAAATTAAGATTCTCAATCTATATATATATATATATATATATATTAAATTAATAATATATATTTCATTAAAATCTATATTTCAATTATATATAAAAGTTTGAATTACGTTTATGAAATTTTTGAAAAAAAATATTTTTATATTTTAAGCTATTAATATTAGTTGTCCTTTTATAATATATTTTCTCATTAAATAAGAACACTAAATATAATATTAAAATAATAATTACATTTAAATAAAAAATCTAAATTTGACAATATAACAAGGATATCATCAAATAAGAATTCTAATAATATGATATTATGATATCCATCAAAACTTTAAATATTATTTTATTTTCATAATTAATTTAAAAACATTAAAAAATTAATTTCATATTTATTTAAAAAATAATATAAAAATTAACTAAAAAATTAAAATAAGTAAAATAATTCACGTGTTTTGAACTAACATAACATAAATTACACATGACTTAAAAGAAGTATAATTATATTAAAGTAGAAATCTAACTCTATTGAAATGTAAGATTGTCTATTTATCTAATATATACAAAATAAATTAAATTAATAATATATATGTACTTGTAATTAAAATAAAATAGTAAATAAAATCGTCTAAAATTTATTTACTGCCTCTATATGTTGACTAGTTTTGGGCTCGTGCATATGCACGGATTAATGATTCAAATTTGACAAGTATATTAGTAGCATTAATTATTGAGCAATAATTATTATTATTTCAAAAATTATTTAGTTATAAATTTTTAGGTTGTTTGTATTAGAATAAGATGAAAAAAATGAATTTAAAAATTTGTAAAGTGATTGCAGGAATATTGTTAAAACAAATAATTAATTAATTTGTTAATTTGTTGAAGAATAATTCAATAAAAAAACTATTTTATATGCAATAATAGAATTCAAACACGATGTAAACATAAATGATTTGACACGATATTGATATTACTTACATAACTTTATTTAATAAACAATTAAGTAAAATATTATATCATATAAGCTTGTTTAATTAATATTTTTGTTATTATCTAAAAAATTAATTTTATATTAATACCAGAGACACAATTTGGTCGAACATAATAACATTTTTATAAATATTTTTTTTTTCTTAAAAATAATTATTTATAATAAATGTATTAATTATAGGAGAATTTTAGTATTTACTTGCATAAACAATTACACATTGATAATAATATGAAGTTAACAATAAAATTGAAAAGAAAACTATTCATGATAAACATATTGATCATATGGGTCTTTTATTGTTTACTGATGTACTTAAAAAATTAACAATTTAAAAAAAAAAAAAAAAAAAAGTAAGTTTAGAATATCTTAAATGATACATAATAAAAATTAACAAAATAATTATTTATAAAAAATATATTTATTCTAAAGTTATTTTTGTGTAAAATAATTATTCATAAATAATAATGTAAAGTTAATTAATATACAATAAAATTATCAAAATAATTATTCATAAAAAAATGTTTTTATTATAGAGGCATTTAAATATTTATTGTTGTAAACAAATAACAAAAACTAAAAAAAAAAAAAAAAAAGAAAGAAAGTGAAAAATGTCTTTGAAAAGTTTTAGTCTAAACTTTCAAATAGTCTTTAAATTTATGTCTTTGAAAAGTTTTAGTCTAAACTTTCAAATAGTATATTTTAGTCTCTAAATTTTAAAAAAATAAGTTCTTAAATTATTATTTTTTATATACTTTAATCTTTAAATTTTACTAAAATAAAACACTTTAGCCCTTAAAATCTTGACCAAAGTGTACTTTTTTTTCTTTCTAAAAGTAGGACTTAAATATATAAGTTGAAAGATTAGGAAAATATAAGTTTAAATACCTTAGTATCACCTCACCTAAAGTTTATTTATTATAGGGACATTTTAATATTTATTAGTATACTAAAAAATAAAAATATGCAAAATAATTGAAATTTTACATAATAAAATTAATAAAATAACTATTTATAATAAATATATTTATTATAGTAGCATTTTGGTACAATAATAAAATTACTAAAGTAACTATTCATAAAAAGTTTATTTATTATAGAGCCATTTTAATATTTATTGGTATACTTAAAAAAAATTAAAATGGTATCAAATAAAACTAACAAAATAATTATTTGTAAAAAGTGCATTTTTATAGGAGCTTTTTTAATAATAAAACTATCAAAATAATTATTCATATGAAAGTTTTTAATTATAAAGATATTTTGATATTTATTAGTGTACTAAAAAATTAACGAAAACTAAAATAATATATAATAAAATTAATAAACAACTATTTATAAAAAAAAGAAGGAAGTCGGGAGAGCAACGATAGCAACTACAATCCTCTCTTTATTTATAAACTAGCTATGTTGAATTCAAATTTCAGAGAAGACAGTCCAGGGCTAAGTGGTAGCGTTTCTCCTTTCAATTCAAGTGGTATGAAACGTGCAAAAACTGGTCGATGAGGGCTTATATATCCTAATTTTTCGTTGCTTGAATTTTTTTCAACTCAACTCCAACCCAGCTGATGAGATCATAATTCAGCTCAGCACTGCTACAAGTGAACTGGCTAATGCTCTTGTTGATGATCTAGCTTTCGGGTGGGTTCCTTTTATTCTGCTTGAACTCTTCTTATTTTTGAACGAAAAAAAAGAGGGTAAGGAAATATTTATGGAGGCTTTGTTAAGGTCAGTTTTTTCTTTATCTAAGCTCAATACATTAATTGGATTTATTCTTGTGTTAGTGAGAATTGAATTGTCAAGTGTGGAATAAGTATAAAAGATGCAACCATTAGGTGGGGAAGGATCACTTTTGTAGGTATGTGAAGGTTTCCATATTCTTGAATTTAAGATTAGTAGTATGTAAGTTAAGTCTGCATTTGTTTACTTCCTTGAGAAGCTCTACTTTACAATTTTATATTGGCTTGCAGTTATATAAGAGTGCGTTATCTCATTGTCAGTTTTGAAGTAAGAGGCTGTTGATGACATGAATTTGTATGTTCATATTAAACAGTGACAGAGGGTTATCAATGAATTAAATGTTGTTACTAAGGGCTTAGGTTATTCTATATTGTAAGGCAATGAAAATGGTAAAACACTCCAAATTATTATTATTATTATTATCACTTTGGAACGTCTAAATTGAACTACTTATTTTATTTGCTTCTTGAATCTTCTTCACACAGTCTGTTGATGAAATTGTCTCTTAAGCTGCTGGAGCTTGAGACTTTTAGTTAAGGATTTTTTGTTTAGGAAACTTGTCAAAGAAAGATATTTCCAACTTGTCTGGTCTAAGCTCGATAAAAGAAGTGATAGAACAGCTATTGTTTATACGATGGGATGGCAGATAATGGTTAAATGGTATTGCTTTTTCTCAAAAGTTCTTTTCCAAAAAGAAAGATGATGTTTGATCATTGATATGAGATGACCAGTATCTGAGGATGTTTTCCTTCTCATCTTTTTTTTGTTAATATTTATTTTTTTGTTAATATTTTAATTTTAATATTTGATTTAAAATATTAGTATTTTTTCTAAAAATAACATAAATAAGAGTTGATGATCGAGAGCAATAATTTATTTTATTTTATTTTAAAGTTAGTTTTATAACAAGGTAAAAAATTGATTTTAAAATTTTGTACATAAGTTTGCAGTAATACTCTTAAAATAAATATTTAATTAATTTACTATTTTAGTAAATAATAAAGATACAATAAAAAAATTATGAGAAATATGTGTGATAATTTTTACTTCTTGGTATATTTTTTAAGTAAAAAAACCAACAAAAGTAAAATGAAAATGAAAATGGGAGAACGACTAACTAAAATGATACATAATAAAATTAACAAAATAATTATTTATAAGAAGTGTATTTATTTTAGAACTTAAACTAAAAAAAAAAAGTAAAATGGTATACAATAAAACTAAAGAAATGACTTTATATTTTATAAATGCATTAATTTTTGGTATTTCTTGTGTAAAAAAATCAATAAAATAACAAGTGTGAGAACGAAGAAGCCAAACGGCTTTTTCATATATAAATAAATTAAAAAAGAAAGTATACAATAAATAAATTGGTATACAATGAACTTAATAAAATAATTAGTTATAAGAAGTGTATTTATTTTAGAACATAAACTAAAAAAAATGCAAAAAAAAATAACTAAAATAGTATATAATACAATTAATAAAATGAATTTGTATATTTTATAAATTTATTTTTTTTTTTTACTTCTGGATTTTTTTTATAAAAAAACCAACAAAAAAAAAAAAAAAACAAATTGGGTGAACGACAAAGCC
The DNA here is from genome assembly GCA_029378325.1 of Elaeagnus macrophylla. NCBI lineage: Eukaryota > Viridiplantae > Streptophyta > Magnoliopsida > Rosales > Elaeagnaceae > Elaeagnus > Elaeagnus macrophylla. The sequence goes on along the minus strand of CM055641.1, from coordinate 51,461,169 downwards.
AAACGGCTTTTTCTGTATCAAAATAGGCGGTCTTTTTTGTACATAATATTTGTTGTTTTGAGTTTAGGTGTGTTAATGATTAAGGTATAAGCCACTTTTTATAGTTGAAAAATCGAACAACGGTTATTAATATGATATGATTAAGAGAGTCGTGAGAAAAAGACTCATTTGTGGATAGGAATGAATAACAGTAACGGTCAAGTTTTCGATTGGGTCTTATCTAATTGTTGGAAAAAATAATTTAATAAATAAATATTTTTTCAAAAAATAAAGTGCTGCCTCACCTCATACACTAACGCATGGCTCGGCCTATCGATCGGTCAAACAAACAGCGACAGTGGTAGTTCTTACTTATAGGTAGATCTACAATTACTTAGATCCTCTACCCTTCCACAAAAACAGATGCCTCTAGGGTCTCAACCCCAATTATAAATCTATTTACTTATATACACGTCCTAAAATATGTAAAAAAGTAATGTGGGACAAAGTTTTGAGAGAGTAAACTCAAGGCACTTTTTTTTCATCAATTTTTTTAAAATTCATAACTACTTTCTAACAATCCCCTACTTAAATTTTATAAATAATTTTTATCGAACAACTGATCAATCAAAAATATAAGATTGTGCATAAGCCCCTGCTTTAAGGCCATGCACGTATATCCTAGTATAGTGAATGTTCTAGCAAATTTTGCAGTCACACTTCCACATTCACACAAGTGAGTCTATCAATAGTACTTCTGTAGCTATGTACTCCACTCTGCATAGAGTATAGAACTTATTAAGAGTTAATAATTAACCCATCATTCTATCACTTTAGGACTTCATGCTTCTAACAATATAGAATAGGACTTACAATAGCATAATTCATCTCATATCAGTTCATCACTTGTTATTACCTATTAACTTATTTATTGGGATCGTCAGTTTATAAGTTGAGTTACCATCATGAGTGACTCTTCATTTTAAGGGCATCAGTCTCATTCCTTTAGAGATTTTGAAAACCTTCTCTCTTGCTAATTCTTTCAACAAAGTGTCAACTAAATTATGATCAATACGTATATGATCCACTCTTACAGCTCCTATAGAGAGAAATTCTCTAACAGTGTTGTGCTTAATAACGCTTATGAATCTTTGCAGTAGCTATGGTACTATCACAGTTGATCAAGATAGTTGGAATCGATCTTTACATAAGCTAGTGCAATCATCTCAGACTCCATCATAAATTGAGCCAAAATTGTTATTTCTTAGATTTCTAAGAAACAGCTCCATCAGCAATGCTAAATATACAGTCGCTAGTTGCTTTGGAGTCTTCTAAAAACTTCTAATAATATAATCCAAGATTCATAGTTTTTTTAAGGTATCTCATGACCATTTCAATTACATTCTAATGCTTTATGATGGAAAGGATAAATCGAACAACGGTAGTACTAAACCATGAAAACACATAAAAACCAAAGAAAAAAAAGTACATGCAATGTCCTTAATGCATGAAGAAGACGAAAACATAATTAGAAAATGAAAATGAGAAGACCCTAATGCACAGAAGATTCAAAGAAAATCCCCAAATGGGTTTAGTTGTACTTGAGTTCAATTTCAATGGAAAACCTGATGGCAAACCGACTTTCGTTCCAAAAACAATCAGTGATGAAATAAATGATCTTTAGGCATGAGCTTCCTCTCTGAACATATTCCTCCCAATTTGCTCTTTTTTTTTTCTTTAATATTCTAGCTGAGTTGCTTCTTCCTCGTAGTTTTTTTTTTTTTTTTTCCTATTCTACCTAGACATGAAGCTTCTAGGCTATATTAAAGAAGAGATGAAGCTTCCTAGGCTATATTGAGCCTCATTAATTTAAAGCTTTTTAAGGGCTTTTTTGTCTTTTTAATGCAGTGGGAGAACGACTAAAAGCAGAAAGCAGCACTTAAGAGGCTTTTATATATAGAAGAAATAATTAAAATTGCGTACAATAAAACTAACAACATGATTATTTATATTTTATAAGGTGGTGTTTGGTACACTGTAATGGGACATGTAATGTAATTAATTCAGCACATTATATTATTTGGTTTGCCTAAACACATGTAATGTAATGTAATCAATTACATGTGGATAAGTAATAAGGATTACACATCCAATAACGCGGAATGGGGATTACATTGCATGTTGGAACAGTAACAGCCCCAACAATGTGTGCGCCAGTTCCAGCCAAAACAGCAGTCGCATCCCGTTCCTGCGCTGGCGACATCGTCATCTAGCAGTCCAGCTCGTCGTCCAGTCCCTTCCATCGTCGTCATCCCGTCCAGCGAACAAAACGTCGTCCAGCTCACGTCGCCGTCCAGATCGCGTCCCATCCAAGTTGCGTCGCCGTCCAGCTCGCGTCCCGTCCACCCTCCGTCTAGCCGTCGTGCGCCAGCCATCGCGAACACCGTTCAGCTCGCGTCCCTCGCGATTTTGGAATTCATTTTTTTTTTAAATTGTATTTTTTTATCTAAAATTGTATTTTTTATTAATTATTGTTTTAAAATTGTATTTTTTTTTAAATTGTATTTTTTCTGAAATTTTATTTTTTAAAATTGTATTTTTAAAATAATTATATAATTTTTTTTTATTCCATTACATTACATTATAGTAGTTAAACCAAACACTGTAATACTGATTCCTTTTTTGATTATAGTAACTAAACCAAACACTGTAATAGTAATAGATTCATTTACATTACATTCCATTACGATTATGATTACGATTATTTTTAGTGAACCAAACGTGACCTAAATGTATTTATTTTTAGTACTTTTTGATATTATTTTTGTGTAAAAAAACCAATTAATAATAATAAAAATAAAAAATGGGGGGGGGACCCATGAAGCCAAGTGACTTTTTGTGTAAAAAAACCAACCAAAAAAAAAAAGAAAAAAAAAATTGGGAGAACGACAAAGCCAAGCGGCTTTTTATAAAAAAAAAAGAAATTAAAATTATATATAATAAAACTAATAAAATGACTATTTATATTTTATAAATGTATTTATTTTTAATATTTTTTGATATTATTTTTGCGTAAAAAAATTAATAAAGAAAAAAAATTGGGAGAACTACGAAGCGAAGCGACTTTTTATATATAAAGAAAAGATAAAGATTTTATCAAATATATATATAAAGATAAAGATATATTAGTGTATAATAAAAATAAACAAAAAGGAAGAATGGAAATAAGTAGAACGGACAAACAAAAAAAGAAAAAAAAAAATTGGGAGAATGATGAAAGCAGTTACAAAGCTGCTTTTTATATATATAAAAATAAAGATATATATAAACATAAAGATAATGATAATGATATTATAGGGCATTTGTCAAAGATAACGTTTTTCGGTAAAAGCTGATTTTCTTTGATTTCCTATCTCATGACTCTCTAGAAGGCAATCAAATTGATGGAGAACCTTCCACAGGCTTGCCAACTACTCGAAGGAAATTACTGTTCACATTTGCATTAAATAATATATATATATATATTTTTAAAATTAAACAGTTCACTCATTGGCTGTTAATTTGCGGTCATACTTGAAGGCTCTAAAACATAAATAGTTGTTTTTAAAACGATTGTTGAGTTTGCAGGAAATGTCAACAAAAATATTTCAAAGTCTCGAAATTGTTGCCACGTGGTTAAATAAAGTTTGAAAAGCTTCAACCACCAAACAAAAACATATTAATTAAAAAAACAAAATTGTAGAGAACCAGAAAAACAAAACTTGACTGACTAATTACTAATTAACACGTGCTATATATATATTATCAACAAAAAATAATAATACAATACAATATTAATATAGTCTTGTTTGTTTTCTCTCTATATATATATTCATTTTTCAACCATTCATGTATCATATTCTCATCAAGCTCAACTGCTGAAGAGGGTTTTTCTTTTATTTTCCATTAAACCATGTTTAGAGCTATGAGTTGCCGTAGAAGTTGGAGCAAGTACGAACGCTTAGATGATGAAGTAAACCTTTTGGAGGGTGATAAATTGAAGAGAGATAGAAGCTTACCTGCTAGAGCCTTTGGTTCATTAAAGAATATGACAATATGTGCAGAAACACAAAACGACAACGTTCAGTTGAAGCAAAAAAAGAAGAAGAAAGCTAGCATATTCGGACATCCCCTTGTTTAGTCTTTTTGATGGTAGAGCCAAGAAAAAACCATCATCTAGGCCTGAGTTTGCAAGGTATTTAGAATATATTAAGGAAGGTGGCATGTGGGATTTGAAATCAAGTATGCCTGTAATTTACTACAAATGAAAATAATTAAAAGAATATTATTATTATATACATTTGTTTTTTTTTTTTTTATGAAGATCAATGTGGAAGGAGATAACTTCTTTCTTAATTTGTTATATTATATATGTACATTGTCAATCACAGTTCTTTATTTTAGGGGATAAACGTATATAATTCCAGGCATAATATCAAGATTATAAATTAACAGTTGAGATTTAAAAAAGTAATTTTTTTCTCAATTCTTGTATAAATTTCAACGGAGGGTAAAAGATTGTGTAAACAATTGGGTACATTCATTGAATGGTTAATTTTCCTAAACATATGATGTGGTCTGCATGATATATATATTATATAATATCACCTCATATTTCTTCTTATCTGCTTGGTTACTCATACTTTTTCCTGCACCTCAACCATTCATCTTCTTTTTCTCACACAAAAATAAAAGATGAATTATTATGACTGAGTGGATCTGTACCAGTTCTCTACAGATTTTCTCCTTGTGCTTAATCCTTTATCAATTTATTACTTTTATTTTTTGGCAATATTTATTTGACGCTTTATCTTAAGGGAGATTTTCGTTTTCAAGATTAAATTATATAATAAGAGTTATTCAAAAATACATTAAATAAATAAGATTTGTTTTATTACCTTTATATTATTACTAAGTTGTTGCTTCTTGGAACATGTTTAACCGTAAGTTTTGGAGTTCAAATCTTAATTATTTAATTTGTGTGCGAGTTTGAATCATAAAAAATTAAAAATAAAAAACAATTTTGATACGCCAATATTTTAGAGAGAAATAAGAACAAAGCAAAACTAAAGGTAGGAGTGGTAAGGGAAAAGGTCGACAATACATGAGTGCGGGCGGACTCTCATAAGGCTTACTAGCCTACCTTCCAGCAACAAAGCCTTCTCTAAGAGTTAATGAATGTACTTCTGTTGGGAGAGATGAAACCCCTCACTAGCTTCTCACCACTTCAATACCAAGAAAGAAGTTTAAACTGCCTAAGTCTTTGAGAGCAAAGGTGCTATGCAGCTTGTCAATCACCCTTTGAATGAGCTCTTGATTACTCCTAATGACAACAATGTCATCTATATAGACGAGAAAAATGACCATGTTCACACCAATGACATAAACCAACATAGAAGTATTTGACTGTGAGAACATGAATCCCCACTGAATCAAGCAACAACTGAGTTTTGTGAACCAGGCCTTAAGAGCCTGCTTGAAACCATACAAAGCCTTCTTGAGCTTGCAAACAAACTAAGGCTTAGGCTTATCAACAAATCCCTCAGGTTGACTTATGAACACATCCTCCTCCAAATCTTCATTTAAAAATGTATTATTCACATCAAGCTACCTAACAACCAAATCCTTAGACCGAATAAGAGTGAGAACAACTCTTATGGTTGCTGGTTTTACAACAAGACAAAAAGTCTTGTGTAATCAATGCCATAGTGAAAGTTTTTAGTTACGGATTAGATATATCTAGAGGGGGGTGAATAGGTTATTTTCAATTTTAACAAATATTAATTATGTAACCTAATCACAACGGCCAGACATGCAATCGCGTGTAAAGATAAAATGAGGAATAAAAAATAACACACGATATTTTTAAGTGGAAACAACCTAGGCCACTCCAATGACCTAAGAGGAAAACCACCGGTCCAACGGACCAGCTAACTATCCACTATGAAAATCAATGTTCAATTACAACCATAGGTCATATAACTACCCTTCACAGATAGATCCCCACATTCTGTAATTTACTTACGAGCCGCCGCTCCTTTCATAGCCTCCACAAGCTAGGTGTCTGGATCCGGACCAACGTTCCGATCTACTTGAGTCCCACAAGATCAATCAAACCCGTCAACTTCGGTAATTTCGAGTCACACGAAATACCGAGCACATCACCTGAAACGTTAGCACAAATAGCACAAGTGCAAAGTGTGTCCTAGAGCGGATTCAAACAATGAAAAATCCTAACTAGCAGGTTCAACAGCATATGATGTAAAAACAAATCAGCTAGTAAACTCTAGAACTATCATGCAATTCTAAATATCATGAAAGACAATTAGGCACGTGAATTATTCAAACATAACCACACAGTATGTTTGAACAATTAAAATAAGAAAGTGCCTAAGCTTAAAGATGAAGAGAAAAAGATTTTTCTTTGAAAACACAATTCAGATGTAGAAAATATTATTTCGGTGTGGGTTGATATTTTGCACAAACAAGCGTTGTTTATATAGAGTCCAATTTGATTTGAAAGAGGATTAGTAATAGAGACAACTCTACTCATATCAGGATTTAGTTCTCACAGGAATTCTACTCATACAAGGATTCTATTCATATCAGGATTTTACTTTTACAAGAATTCTACTCATACAAGGATTCTAACTATCACAACAATTCTACTCATATAAGGATTTTGCATTTAACATTAAATGAGTCAAATTGGTAAAAGTAACATATGGGTCAAATTAAAAGGAGTTGTAGAAGAACTGAAAAACATGCTTGATCGATCTAACCAAATCTCGATCGATCGATCCAAAGCATCGATCGATCGATCCAAAACCTCGATCGATCTAACCATGCAATTTCAAACCCGAGAGCAGCTAGATCAAAGTCACTCTATACTTGATCGATCGCACATGCCTCAATCGATCGAATACCTCATTCGATCGATCGATCAACGCATGACTCAATCGATCAACTAATTGCTCGATCGATCTAATTCAAACCGAGAGCACCTAGATTGAAGTTGATCCACACTAGATCGATCGATTACTCGATCGATCGAACTATCATATCGATCGATCGACCAACATGTGCACAATATATTTTTCGTTACAATCCATACTAAGTGTAGTGCTCAATTGTGTGAAGATGTATGCATGATAGAATATTTTACCTGTCATATGGGCATTGCAAGCTTGGTGATTCCATCATCATGTATCATCTGATTAAACGGTGAACACTTACGCAAGATTACAATCAAACATTTTGTCCACGAAAATCGTCAATACAAATAAACCTTACAATCTCCCCCTTTGGCATTTTCATGTGACAAAACCACTCTCTCACTACATAGCGCTCATAGCTAAAATATCATTACATCAATTACATCAGTGGAACTATCTATGATCTGGTGGACCATCTTCGCTTGATACTTGATACGCTCAGTCCACTGAAATTAGACAAACAAATAGCACACAAATTTGGCTTGAAAGCCTCATTGTTTATTAGTTCAGTGTACATAAAGGTACGAATGAAATGTAGTGTATGTGCACAATTAATGAATCCAATATCAATCCAATATCTCCCCCTAAATCCAATCTCCATAGCAACATGAATCTTTCTCCCCCTTTTTGACATACGAAATTGACAAATCATGAAACAGTTAAGATGATATGGTTCACTCTCCCCAAAGTTTAACAATTATCTTAGTGGGCTAAAAATGCATATGTTCACACATGTATATGTCTAAAGCATGTAGGAGGAATTGCATAAGTCAAAAGAAGAATAATGAAATATGTATGCAATGACTCCCCCTAAGTTCTATGACTCTCTAGACGTAAAACAAATTTAAAAGAAAATAAAAAATATTTTTTTTTATTTTTTATTTTATTTTATTTTATTTTTTTTAACTACAAAGCAATAAACTCATTTAAGACGAATAAACATACAACCAATTGAAAAATTATTTTTGCTTAAATTTTGATCATTCATTGTATTAGCAAGTAAAATAAATAGGTCACAAAAACACACTAACACATATAATGGCATATTGACATTCACTTAAAGTAGTATACAATGTGAACTCCACTTGCATTTTAATAAATTCATTTATAACCAATTATAAGAGACTCAAAAGAAAATAATTTCATCTATCATGCTAAATTATAATTGAGTCTTCATTCTTACATAATAAAATATGTCTATCAAAAGGAGATTTTCTATTTTTTTTAAACCTTTTTGCTCTTTCTTTTTGTATGTGTCAAATGAAATTTCTTAATTAAATTTTTATTTTTTATTTTATTTATTTATATTCTTTTTTAAACATGTACGAGCAATAAATCTAATATGATGACTTTCACACTAGTTATGAGGTAGCCCTCTCCGCTCACTACGGTAGCTGCACACATCATAGTAGGTAGCCCTCTCAATACTAGTTGTCTCCCTAAGATGAAATATTTTAAAAGATAAAAAATAGAACTCAATATAATTTCACAGTCAAGATTAGCTCAAGTCTTAGAGTCTTTCAAAATTAATCATAAATTTCATTGATGACATACATGAGTGTTTAGTGAGTGTGTGAATAAGTTCAATCAATAGTGTCACTACATGGGAATAATGTAAATATATGCAGAATTTTGAATTGTAGCATTGAATATACAATGAGAATCAAAATAAGCTACAAAAGATAAGGTTGTATAAGTGTAAGTATTATATGAATCCAATACCTTGTAGTTTTTTTTTTTTTAAACAATCTTAAAAAAATTCTAACAACAAAAACAAAATAAACCTACGAAAATACTCACCTAAGGTCATTTAAGCACTCAAACAAAAGTACCTAGGTGGGCTAGCAATAATGATCAAGTGACAGGAAACATGCAATCTTTCCTAACCCAAATTTTCATGAATTTTGACTTCTCTATGTTTTTGGGTTGAGATTTAATTGCATTAGGTTTTAAAAACATACTCTTAGACTCATCTTTCCTATTCAAATTCAACATATGCATGGTAGGATGATAATTATGAGTTCTATAGCTATAAGCATGAAGATAATTATTAGATCGAAGAGCATTCATAAAAAATCTACAGTTAGGTCGAATATGGCCTTTTCTACCACAATGATGACAAATGGGCACAAACTTAACAATTTTAGCTACTACAGTTGTAGTGGGTGTTTGTGCAAAATTAGTGGCAGTAGAAGTAGAGTTAGAAGACCTTACAAATGTAGTTTTTGAAGTGGAAGGTGTACAGCTTTCATCTAAGAATCCAAGACCACGTGTATCACCATATGACTTACCAATGCTCAACATCTTGTCTAGTTGTTCAGCTCCAATAGTTAATCTCTTCACAGTTTCCTTTGATTGCTCCAATTCCTGCACAAGCTTTGAATTTTCCTGTTTGATACCTGCAAGACTCAAACTCAACTTGTCAACATGCTCAGACAATTCAACCTTTTCTTTTTCTAAAACTGACAAATTAAGGTCTTGTGAATTGATTTGATCATTCAGCTTTGTTACAGTTATGAAAAGCTTATCTTTTTCTTTCTTGCAGTTAATTAAATCAATAAATAATTCTTCAAAACTGTTTGCATTAAATTTAGCAAGAATAGATTTACTTCCCTCATCATCTGAGTCAAGGTCTGACTCACTGGAGTATCCACCAACAGTAGCTGTAAAAGCTACGTAGTTAGAGTTAACATTTTCTGAACCACTAACTTGATCTTCATCACTTTCTGTGTCACTAAGGGTAGCATTGAAAGCTTTTCCTGTTTTCCTCTTCTTGTTGGCACACTGAGCTGCATAATGACCAAAACCATTGCATTCAAAACATTTAGGTCCATTGGGTTTAGTTTTCTTACCTTCTGAACTCATTGGCACAAGTTCTCTTCCCTTACGATCTCTTGATTTTTTCTTTAATCTGTAGATCCTTTCTGTTGAACATTTTCTTGAGTTTTCTAGCTAGGGTAAGTAGATCTTCATCTTCTATAACATCATCACTATCACCATCATCAGCATTGGTGGTTTTGAGAGCAATACTAATGTTCCTTTTGGGTGTTCGAAAGTTCATCTCAAATGTTTGAATTGAACCAACGAGTTCTTCAATCTTGATGGTGTCAATGTCTTTGTTTTCCTCTATTGCTGTAACCTTTGCTTGAAAGCGTTCTGGTAGTGAGCATAAGACTTTTCGAACTAACCTGCGTTCATCAATTTTATCTCCAAGATTTGAAGAAGAGTTAGCAATATCACATAAATTAGCATAAAACTCAGAAAAAATTTCATCCTCCTCCATTCTAAGATTTTCAAACTTAGTAGCTAGCATGCGAAGTTTTGTTCGTTTAACTTGGGACATGCCCTCATGGGCAACCTCTAAAGTGTCCCAGACAGCCTTAGCAGTTTCAATATCAGAAATACGTCGGAATTCATCCGGCGACACAATACTAAAAATAGCATTGATACCCTTTTGATTCCAACCACTACCAATTTTATCTTGAGTAGTCCAATCCATCCTAGGTTTAAGTGTGACTACATTATCTTTGGTAACCGTAGGTGGTTCCCAACCATAAAGCACAGAATTCCACACACTTTCATCTAAGGAACGTAAAAATGCTCTCATACGAGCTTTCCAATATGGGTAGTTAGACCCAATCAAAGTAAGGTGGACGGGTTGTAGAAGAACCCTCTCTCAAATGATCCATAACAAGGTCCTAGGCAACACTAAGTTTATCTAGTGACCCGCTCTGATACCAATTGAAAGTTTTTAGTTACGGATCAAATATACCTAGAGGGGGGTGAATAGGTTATTTTCAATTTTAACAAATATTAATTATGTAACCTAATCACAACGGTCAGACATGAAATCACGTGTAAAGATAAAATGCAGAATAAAAAATAACACACGATAATTTTAGGTGGAAACAACCTAGGCCACTCCAATGACCTAAGAGAAAAACCACCGGACCACCTAACTATCCACTATGAAAATTAATGTTCAATTACAACCATAGGTCATAGAACTACCCTTCACAGATAGATCCCCCCATTCTATAATTTACTTACGAGCCGCCGCTCCTTTCATAGCCTCCACAAGCTAGGTGTCTGGATCCGGACCAACGTTCCGATCTACTTGAGTCCCACAAGATCAATCGAACCCGTCAACTTCGGTAATTTCGAGTCACACGAAATACCGAGCACGTCACCTGAAACGTTAGCACAAATAGCACAAGTGCAAAGTGTGTCCTAGAGCGGATTCAAACAATGAAAAATCCTAACTAGCAGATTCAACAGCATATGATGTAAAAACAAATCAGCTAGTAAACTCTAGAACTATCATGCAATTCTAAATATCATGAAAGACAATTAGGCACGTGAATTATTCAAACATAACCACACAGTATGTTTGAACAATTAAAATAAGAAAGTGCCTAAGCTTAAAGATGAAGAGAAAAAGATTTTTCTTTGAAAACACAATTCAGATGTAGAAAATATTATTTCGGTGTGGGGTGATATTTTGCACAAACAAGCGTTGCTTATATAGAGTCCAATTTGATTTGAAAGAGGATTAGTAATAGAGACAACTCTACTCAGGAAATCAATTCCCAAGTGTTGTTTGTTTGCCATAAGAGCATGATACTCCTTCTGCATAAACTCAAACCATTTAGGACTTTGCAAAGCAGTTGGCATTGTTTTAGATTCAGGTAAGATGGATTGCATAGCAAAGGATATGGGTTTGTAGATACTTTAGATCGTGTGACCATATTGTGAGTGTTGGTAGGAATGACAAGCACAAAAGGTCCTGCCATAGGAGTGGGAAGTTGAACAAGAAGCTAAATACCCTCATTACTGAACACTTGATAAGGGGATTCCAAAGATGGTGAAAGGGTAATAGCATGATCTGAAGAAGTAGCTTGGGTAGAAGACATAGTTTGAGATGAAGATGAACCATGTGAAGGACTAGAAGAAGTTGAGGGAAGAGACTAAGGTAAATGAGATAGTGATTGTGACAACTAAGAGGATTGAATAGGTGTAAGGGCAGGTTTTGCAGAGGTAGAAGAAGACAAGACATTATAGACAAGTCTAGAGTCAGGCAAAGTAACAAAAGTCAGTGGTATAATTGGTGTAGTAGACCCAGATGTAGAAGAAGAGACCTGAGAAGAACCAATGGTCAAAGAAAGAAAAGAGGTTTTATGAAAAACAGCATGAGCACTCAAATAGACTCGTTTTGAGACAATGTTCCACTACTACAAAATTGCCTTTATAGGACGGCCACTGACCGTCCTATAAGACTTATAGGGCGGTTAGTGGCCGTCCTATAAAGTCCCGTCCTAAAAGAATCGAAAAAAATAGGACGTTCGCTGAGCGTCGTTAAAAAAATTTTTATAGGACGGCCACTGACCGTCCTATAAATTTTTTTTAAGACGGCCACTGACCGTCTTATAAATTGTTTATAGGACGGCCACAAAATTTTAAAAAAAAAAATTATATAGGGCGGCTTTTGACCGTCCTAAAAGAATTTTATAGGACGGTCAATAGCCGTCCTATATAGTTTTTTTAGGACGGTCAAAAGCCGCCCTATATAATTTTTTTTTTTTTTTTAATTTTTTGTTTGCCCGGACTAAAATCTATATAACCTGTACAAATTATAGTCATTCCAAGAACACAATTTAGATTCAGAATACAATATTTCATTCCAAAAATATCCATAATTTACATTACAAATATGTGGTTCAAAGCTGCCTAACTAGCTTTAATTTACATGTACAGATTATCATAATGTTCAAGAACATATATACAATCTAAAATTCAAAAACTTGCTAGCTTTAATTTACATAGATAGATTACAGTAACATACACACATATATATATATATGAAACATATACAAATAGTCTAAGGATTAAAGCAAGCTACGTACATACAAATTATTAATTAGCTAAATGTTTGAAAGATAATTGTAGACGTACATACACCATTCTTGCCTTAATGTCAGCAGCTCTGTTGGTGTATACTGATTCTTACTTGAGAACTACGATACAATATATGTATAATATGTTAAAGCTAAATAATGGATAAATAATATTACGTACGTATTAACTTGAATATGCATACGTAAATAATAAGTTTTAAAGCTTACCGGTACAATATCATTTGTTTCAGCATTTTCAATAAATTTGGTAATATATGTATCTATGAATTTCATAACATAGTATCCACATTCATACGATTCTGGTTGTTTTGGACACTAAGTACAATTAAGAAAGCTATAGTTAGTAATTATATAATTAATTTAATTACAAGCATATATAAAATTACATGTTGCCAAATAACTAAAACAATTACCTTAACGGGAATCCAATTTGGTTTAATATTTGAATTTTCACGTTGATGATGCCATGTTTGTAAAGCCCTGTTAATTATAATATAAAGTTTCATTGCATAATACCAACATTTATAGAATTTAAGTTTTTATAATAAACAAATAAGATGAGATCGATTGTATAAAAAATATTATCTAATATATAATATAAATATATGTGTGTTACCTTAACCAAATTTTTGTATATTCTTCATCAGGAGGTGATCTTTTAGAAGAATTGTAAGTCTTTATAGAATTGAACCATTGAAGTTCACAAGTGAACGGATTAACAATAGTTAATGTCCAATGACTCCTACATATATGTTAGTATTTCATGTTATGATACTGTATTAGCTAATATGTTTAATGCATTGAATGTAATACTTACGATCTCCAATATGGAGTCATAAGACACATTGAACCTGTCATTGCATTGAACTTGTTCACAAGCAAGTTGACTTTGTATTCTTCGTCATGATATGTGCATAAAAACTCGGAATCTACAAAAATAAAATGTCTCTCCAATGAGACATTTTGTCCTCTCCATTTATCAAATAATAACCTATTATTGAACGATGATATGCCAATTAGTGAAATGAAATACTCAAAATAAAGTATAGTTATAATTTTAAATATACCTGATGAAAATTTGTATATGAGGAACGCCAAGCCAACTACAGTCACAAATGTGGAGTATATCTTCCAGAGTTAATAAAATTGTTGTTGTTTCAACCCCCAAAATCATTGGATTGCATGGAATCATACGATGGGAGTTATCACCTTCCATTTCCATATTATCCAACGCCCATCTTTGTAAAATTTCAATTCCATTGTGATCTCCAACATCGCTACTCAAACTTGACAAAGAAATAACCTCCTTTCCTTTGGATGTATTTATACCTCTCTCTGACACATCCTTACTAATTTGTCTTTGTTTTTCAGGTAAGGGCTACAAAATATAGTTATTAGTTAATTAATAATAACATATTATATTTCTTTTAAATAACATATATACAAACAATAAAATGGGTGTTGAAAATATATTACCTGTCCTCTTAAGATAACAAGATGTTTTGGCCATCTTACATGTTGATTAATTGCATCACCCACGTAATAAAGTTCATCTTGGACTAGATATGGAAGAAGTGCCATTGGTTGTGATGTAGTTAATACAAAAACTTTGAAGTTTTCTTCTCCTATTTCCACTGTATGAACCGTATCAGTTGGGTTGCAACGAGGAAAACAAGTGCCTTTGGCACAAACATTTGATGGGTCATCAATAGCCAAAAAGCACAACACTCCCTACATGTATGGTCAAAGAAAATTAGTAGAAAACATAAATGTAAATAAATGAGAATATATTATAACTTTTCTAATTAATAAATTGACAATATGTAACTTACCTTTTCTATACCAGATGGTGGGTGTGTACTACCATGTGATGAGTTAGAGTTGGCATTTGAATGTGTAGGTGGAACATCCTTTGCAAACCTATCTGAACGTCCTGCTTCCATTTGAACGTCCATGTCCATTTGAACGTTCATGTCCATCTGAACGTCCGTATCCACCTGTGGATCCATATTTCCACTTTCTCTACTTCTTCTAAGTGAGTTATCGTTCATATGTTGTAATTTATCCATTACATTTCTCATTATCTGTTCTGACATTGCTTCAAAATTATTAGAATCTTCCTTATTTTGTTGCTGATTAATACGACTTTTTCTCCCAAAATAAGATGTAAGATTCTCTCTTTCCTAGCCCACGAACTCGACCTGAATGTTCTTCACCTAATGCCATCTCAAGTATATCATTCCTTCGACTTTTTTTAATTTCAAGTTCTCCGGTCTGTACTTTCTGCATCAATGTTTCCTATAAAATCCACAGGCAAAATATATTTTTTGTCATAATATTAGAATAGGATATAATATTTAAAGCTAATATTTTATTTCATAGTACAATATTCTTACAATTTTTTCCAAAACTTCTTTTGTTTCATCGTTAAGTACTTGTCGTTGATCACTTGGTACGTGAGTGTCTAGCCAAGTCTAATGACGCTCCACGATAGCTCCAGGTCCTTTTTGCTTCTTCTGTTAAATAAATTTGAATATTATTTCAACAATCAAATAATATATTTCAATTGACAATAAAAACCTTACCAATTTTTGTTTTGAACCACGATACCCAGTCTTACTCCCAAAATATGATGTTTATTTAACTTTGCTTTTTCTTGCATTTCTTTCCGAAGTTTTAGCGCTTTTGCAGAAAGTTTTTGATTAACAAATATCTCTCATTTCTCTTTAGATATGAAGCTGTACTTATGTGGTGGAGTATATAGTTGTTCAGGATCATCCAAATAAGGAAATACGAAAGTCCTGGATAAATATGAATTGAATTTCCTGAACTTCTCACTCGCATCAATCATATAAAAATGATATGTCATACGGTCATCAATCTCAAATGATTCCTACAATAAAAAATATAAGTATCATAACTTTTTCCTAATTGTACACATAGAAAATCATAGATTATTAACAAAATAACAGTAACAGTAGTACGTACCAATAACGATTCCCAAATTTCTTCTTTACGAGACTCGGGCACTAATTGCCAATCAATTATGGTGATATCAATGGTCGATCGTACCAAACTACCGATAGCACTAGCCCACTTTGAACTTGTATCACCATATGGAAGCCCATCTTCGTCAACCTCAACTACTATCCTCTCTCTTTTCGTTAATATGTTTGACAAAGTTGTCATTCCTCAACCTTTCTTCCTTTCTGTACTCTTTTCATGGGTACCACCTTCATTTCTTGAGTTAGAAGAATGCTCCATCAATCTGCATAAAAATTAAGTAACAATGTGTGAGTTTACACCTAAGCATGACTTGTTAGAATGCATGAACATGTTACTAAAAAATAAAAGTACGCAAATAAAATATATGAAGATTATCACGTATTTATTACCATGTGATTAGTTATAATAAGATGTAGGTAAGATACTCAATAAAAGAATTTAATTAAATTATATGAAACTTACCATGTATTTATTTATTATTAATCCATATGCCTTCGCAATTAGTACGCAAATAAGAAAATGATTCTTCATCCTCTGTGTCATCATCATAAACTTCATTGGGTATCTTGTTATTATCACAAACCATTGAAGCCCGTTGAAACTCCTCAATCTCTTCATCTGTCTCATCATTCTCATCATCATTCTCATCATAATAGCCTTTATTAGGAGGAGTAAGAACAATTGACCACTGTGGGTCTTCAGGATCTCTTACATAAAACACTTGCTTGGCTTGACTTGCAAAAATGAAACTATCTTCTTTATACCCAATTCTTTGTAAGTTTACCAAAGTAAAATCATTATCTTTGTCATAGCGAATACCAACCTTATTCACATTCTCAACCCAGTCACACTTGAATACACACTTATTAAACTTGTAGTAATCCAACTCCCATATCTCTTGGATTACTCCATAATATGTCATTTCACCAGATATTGGTCTTTTATCCTTTGCAGTAGCAAATTGCATGACTTGTGCTACTAAGGACACACCACTATTTTGATTGGTTCGGTTATCATCTATTTCCTTTGTATGAAATCTATATCCATTGATGATATAACCATTATATTTAAGCACATGAAACTTAGGACATTTTGAAATCCATCTAAGTGTGATAGAAATGTTATGATTTGGATCTCTGAGCTCTTGAGAAATCTGATTAAATGAATATACTTAGTTATTAACATATACAAAAAAAAAATTCCTTGAATAATAATGTTATTTTCATATACTCACTTCATCACGTAGCCAGTACATAAAAGTACGATTATGTTCGTCAATTAACCATTTCTCTGTGCGTCTTGAATGTTTGTACTTGTCTTTAATATGTTCCAAGTGCTTCCTATAAAGTTAAAAAAATTATTACTAAATTGATATTTAATCACAAATAAAACTAAGTAATAAAGTATAGAAAATTACTCAAGATATGGTTGAACTTCATCTGTGTTTGATAGAACATGACGATGGGCTTGCTCCCATAATTTACGATCTACTAGTTCTTGTTTTGCAACTCCTATGGATTGACCAACACCTTTTCTTTCTTTTGGAATTGTGTTTTTGGTAACGGGAAAACTTATAGAATTCATTGCTTCTTCAGCTATATAACATTCAGCTATACATCCTTCAGGTCGGTTCTTATTCCTCACATATCCTTTTAATTCCTTCATTAATCGTTCAAATGGGTACATCCATCTCAAAAAGACTGGTCCACATAACTTCACTTCTCTTACTAGATGAATTGTGAGATGTATCATCACATCAAAAAATGAAGGAGGGAAGAATTTCTCTAACTTGCATAGAGTGACAACAAGTTCTGATTGAATTGCATCCAACTTTTGAACATCAACTTTTTTCTTACATATATCATTGAAGAAATAGCAAAACTTAATAATTGTACTCCTCACCTCTTTGGGCAACACCCCTCGCAATGCTACAAGCAACAATTGTCGCATCAAGACATGACAATCATGTGACTTCATCCCATATAACTTTTTGTCAGTCAAAGAAACCAAACTACTTATGTTGGATGAGTATCCATCTGGGACTTTAAGATTTGCTAATGTATTACAAAATGATTTTTTCTCTTTCGTCGATAAAGTGTAGCATGTGGGGGGTAAGTAAGTCTTATTCGTGCCCACCTTTGGACTAATCTCAGTTCTTACACCCATTTTAATGAGATCCATACGTTGACGAACACCATCTTTGGTTTTTCCAGGAATATTTAGCAATGTACCGACAATGCTATCACACACATTCTTTTCTATATGCATCACATCTAACAGATGTCTAACATTCAAGAACTTCCAATATTCTAAGTTAAAGAATATTGATTTTTTTTCTCCATGGAGTGCTTGTATCAACCTTATAATTTACTTTCCCACGTGCAAAAGTCATCATCTCAACTCTTGCTAATATTTCACTTCCAGTTAACGGAGTTGGTTGTGTTCCCTCCTCTTCATGTCCGTTAAAAGACTTAACTTGTTTTCTATAAGGATGATACCTAGGTAACCATTTTCTATGACCCATGTAAGACATCTTCCTTGAATGTTTTAACCTTAATCCCTGATACCCCTCACTACATACTGGGCAAGCGTAATAACCTTTAACAGCATGACCAGAAAGATTCCCATAAGCAAGAAAGTCATTAATCGTCCACAATAAGATAGCTTTCAACTTAAATTTCTCAAGTTTGAAACTATCATACACATCAACTCCATCCATCCACAACAACTTCAAGTCTTCAATCAATGGCTCTAAGTAAATATCAATATCATTTCCAGGTTGCTTAGGTCCAGATATCAATAAAGTTAGCATCATGTATTTTCTTTTCATACATAACCAAGGAGGAAGATTATATATGACAAGTATAACGGGCCAACAACTATACCGACTACTTAAAGACCGGTGAGGATTGATCCCATCAGATGAAAGTGCAAGTCTAAGGTTTCTAGATTCAGCGCTGAACTCAGGCCAAGTATAGTCAACATGCTTCCACTCGGGCCATTCCATCATTTTCCCTTTCCTTCGCATGCCATGTTACATTTTGAGATGTTGCTGAATCTTGAAACATTTTTTTAAAACGTGGAATAGGTGGAAAGTACCACAATACCTTTGCAGGAACATTAATTTTTTCCTTCCCTGATATTGGATTAACTTTCCATCTTGACTTTTGACAATGCGGACATGATATGGAATCATTGTATTCATTTCGATATAGAATACAATCATTAGGACAAGCATGAATTTTTTCATAATTCATGCCCATTTCACGAAGGATCTTCTTTACTTCATTCGTTGATGATGGCAAAACATTATCTTCCGGGAACATCTCACTCAAAAGAGTTAGCAACTCATTGAAACTTGTATCTGAATGACCATGCTTACCCTTCCATCTATAAAGTGAGACTGATCCTGACAATTTTGTGAACTTATTGCATCCTTGGTATAATGGCTTTATAGTATCTTCCATAATATCTTGCATGTCACTCATATTATTTTCATCAAAATTATCGTTTTCAAAGTTGTTAGCACTATTTGTGAAATCATTTTCACGTGGATTGAGATAGCTGAATTCCTCAGGAGGATAAACTTTTGAAATTTTCTTCTTAGTCTCTCCATGACGATACCAATTTGTATATCCACTATCAATTCCATTATGATAGATATGATTTCTAACTTCAACCACACTAAAAATTTTTAAATTTGCACACTTCAAACATGGACAACGAATTCGATCTTTTCCGGTTGAATTATCATAAGCAAATCTCAAAAAAATTTCCACACCCTCTATAAATTTGATATTTGTTCTCTCCATAGACATCCAACTCTTATCCATCCTATACATCATTGTAAAGTAATAAATTGACAATAGCTAATTTAAAAATAATTTACTTATCGAATATTAAATAAAAGTATATAAATAAATAAGTAATATTGGTTATTAAATTTCTTAAAAAATATTTATAATATGTATATCATTTTATAAAGATTTTATAAGACATCCTATATATAATTGTAAATAAATCTTGTGTCAATAATTAATTTAAAAATAAATAACTTGTTTAATATTAATTAAAAGTATATTGCTATTTTAAATATTAGTTATTAAATTTTTTAAAAAAAATTATATATGTATCATTTTATAAATATTAATTTATAAGACATCCTATATATAATTGTAAATAAAAATATCGTGTTAATTATTAATTTAAAAATAATTAACTTGTTTATTATTAAATAAAACTATATTGCAAATCAAAGTTGGTTATTAAATTTCCTAAGATAAAATTGTAATATGTATCATTTTATAAATATTTTATATGATGATTTATAAGTGTCCTAAAAAAAATTTATTTAACCATCCTAAAAGATTTTTATAGGACGGTCACTAGCAGCCCTATAAGAATTTTATAGGACGGTCACTAGCAACATATAAGAATTCTTATAGCCGTCCTATAAGAATTGAATTTCAGAAACAGCAACAAAAACATTTAACCAATAAATATATATGTCCTATATGTAATATTTACAAGAAAATAGAAAACGTACTGCACACATTTTAGTTTTATTAACATGTATAATATGTAATACAATCATACTAATTAATATAAAATATGTTTAGAAAAACCATACTAATTAATTAACATGTTTGTATAACACAAAATTTCAGAGAAAAAAAAAAGACATAGAATAGATAAATAAATAAATAAATAAAGGAAAGGCGAGGAACAACCTGTTGGAGGAGGAGATACGGGGTGGTTCAGGGGAGGAGAAGGCGTCTGGTTGGCCATGCGCGACAGACTGGGCTGAGTGGAGGAGGCGGCGCTCGGTGGATTTCGCGTGATACGGCGTACGTTTGCGCACGAGTTACGGCATTTTACGGGTCGCGGGGTTACGTTTCTCTAAGGTTTGGCGGTGGCTTGCGGCGGTGGCTTTTGGCAGTGACGACGGTGGTGAAGAAACCAGATCTAGCCGTCCTATAGTGAAGAGTACCACAGCTCTTGATTTTAATTTGGTAAAGGAAAAGTAGCTAGTGTGAAAAGGGGATAATCGAGCTGGTATATAAGTTAAAAAAAAATATTGCTATTTTCTTTTAGGACAGCTATATGTGGGAATATAAGTAATTTATCGAGCTGGATAAGTAAAAAAAAAGAAAAAAAGAAAAAAAAAATTGCAACTTTCTTTTAGGACGGCTTTTAGTCGTCCTATATGTGGGTATATAAGACGGCTAATAGCCGCCCTAAAAGAAAGTTGCCAATTTTTTTTTAAGACGGCTATAAGCCGTCCTATAAAGTAACGCCCATTTTTTTTCCGTAATAACCGTCCTATATTTCTTAAACGACGGCCATATACATGTGACCGTCCTATTTATTTCTCACTCTAAATTTGAGGCTGTCCTATATTGCTTATATTGTAGTAGTGTTCATACACTAGTACCCTTTGTAGTGGGGTGGATAACCTAAGAGAAGACAAGGAACAAAGCGTAAATCTAACTTGGTTGAATTGTAAAGCCTTATATAGGGATAACATAGGCATCCAAAGGTCCTCAAATAGCTATAAGAAGGCATTTCATTATGAAGCAGCTAATAGGGGGTCCTAGGTTGCTTAGTCCTAGATGGCATTTTATTGATTTAGTGCACTGCACATTTAAAGGCATACTCTTAATAGACAAGAGACATACTAGCTTTAGTGAGCAAAGAGAGCCCAGTCTCCACCACATGACGGTTCCTTCTCTATACTATTCCATTTTGAGAGGGTGTATAAGGGCAAGAGATCCTACTAACAATTAAAAAGAAACTTATTACTATGGTAATCAATGTATAATACCCCAAGTGTAAGTCACGTCTTGTTATAGTCATTATACACATTTTTTTATTACAAAGTGATTTAGTTGTATAAGTTAGACTCTTATTGAAATATTTTTTGATTCGTACATCAATTAACATAGTTCAAAAAGAAAAAGTACATAGTCACAATCTCATAGTCCAGTGGCAAGTATATGGTGCCCAATATCCAAATGTGTGAATTTAAGCTTTGCAAAAGAAAAAGGTACATAGTCATAATCTCGTAGTTCAGCATCAAGTATATGGTAAACAATGTTCAAATGTGTGAATTTGAGTCTTGATATTATCACTGTATACATTTTTTTTATTACAAAATGATGCTTTTAAGTATCCACTTTACGAAATTTTTAGTATAAATTTGGCTTCTACAACAAATTTAGTTTTTTGTGGCTTTTTTAATATGGCATTTTCTTAAAAAAAGCCACATGCTATAGAAATAATTTTGTTGTTTAATTTTTAACTAAAATGCCAAAAAAAAAAAAAAATTAACATTATCGTGTTTTTTCTTTTATTGGCATTTTTTTTTCATGCCCTAGCATTTGAGATTTTTTCTAAAAAGGGCATATCTCTTAAAATAGTTTGGAAAAAGGCTCATATATTTTTTAGTTTAAAAATGGGTAAATTTTAATCCGTAAACCAGTTGCCAATTAAAAGGATTTAATTAAGCTTTATTTTATTTCCCACCAAACACTCCATTTTTTTCTTCTCTCTCCTTCTCTACGCTCTTTGTTTCCTACTTACTTTCTATCTCTGATCCTCTTTCCCTTTCTTCATTACAGTAGGTGAAACTTGAAAAATTCAGGTTAGTAATATTAATTATTTAGGTTAGGTAGATTAAGGTTGCTTTTATTACCATGTAGAAGCTGAATTTTTTTTTAAGGTTTATAGACTATTTGGGATGCCATCGTTGGATTGATTTCCCAATTTTTTTGCAAAATTTCCATCCATTTGGGTATTTTTTGTTGAGAAACTAGTTTGGCTATTATTTAATGAGATTTTTTGTTGAGCAATTGTTTTGGTTGTTATCCCAATCAATCACCTTAAACCCAAATCTATCAGTGATTAACGTAATCAACTCTGCTATATCAGCTTTACACAAAATTCCAAAAAAAAAAAAAAAGAAGGAAAACTGAATTAAAAAGTACCAAAAAACGTTAGTACATTTCAGTATATTTTAGTGAATTTTGCTATATTTCTTAAATGTTGATATTGTTATTATATTTTGGTTTATTTTTAATATAGGAAATTTTGGTATATTTTTCTTGATTTAAAAAAATAAAAATATCATCATATAAGAAATATACAAAAATATACTAATTGTTATATTTGGATGTCAAATCTAATTATGATATTATCTTGTTAGATTTATCTCTTATTATTCAAAGTTTGAAATATAGATTTAATCTCTTGTATATCTTAAATAGAGATTTAATATCTGTTATATCCAGTATTCAAAATTCATATTGTATCTTGACAACCCTATAAATAGGGTACTTAGTAGTGTATTGTAAACACACAATAATCTGAATTTATTCTTTTATTATCTTTCTCTATTTCTTAGTTCTTATTTATTTAATTTCACAACACGTTATTAGCACGAAAGCTTTTAAACTTCTGAACTCTTAGTAAATATTTTTTTTGGATAAATTATCTCTCCTCTCCTCTCCTCTCTTCTAATTTATCAAAGATCATTTTTTTCAGTTTGTTTCTTTATGCATATGTATATTGCATTTTAACATGTTATATTCTTGAAATAATAACGGCTTGTTCCAATGAATATTCATATACTTTAGTTTAATTCTTTATTGTGTATGCTATAATTACTTGAATCAAATGATTTATATTTTCCATTATAATCAATTTGCATTCTCCAAGGTTTTACATCTATGACATTTGCAATGGCTCTTACCTATTTTCAATTATTTAAAAAGAAAAAAAAAACTGCATCTCATATTTTTTGTTTCATATGTAGATGTCATATTTTACTACAATTTTCTTAGAACTGCGATAATTGTTACGATGTTGTAACTCATATTTTTAGTTTTGTGATTTTTTTTTTAGTTAATAAGTAAGTTCAAATTTTGGATATATTAATCACCATTTAAGATTCTTTTCTCTTTGGAAGATAAGGATAGATTTTAACTATTTTAAGTCTCCGATATATTATTAATTATAATGGATAAATCATAGATGTGATGTTGCTTTTATGGAATTATTTTTCTATGCAATTATTAAATATTATATAGCTTATCTATTATTTAATGATAATTCATATTTTTTACCTATGTAATTATTGTTGCCTTTTTCACCCGTAATTTTTTTTATCAGCTTGATAATAGATTTAGTAATATTTTTTTTAGATCCCATTAAACTGCTTCTTAATTTTGAATCAATTTTTTTTTTTATG
The DNA here is from genome assembly GCA_029378325.1 of Elaeagnus macrophylla. Lineage (NCBI taxonomy): Eukaryota > Viridiplantae > Streptophyta > Magnoliopsida > Rosales > Elaeagnaceae > Elaeagnus > Elaeagnus macrophylla. The sequence goes on along the minus strand of CM055641.1, from coordinate 51,436,987 downwards.
TGATATATATTACCTGAATTTGCTTTGATTTTTGTAGATTCAGAACATATAATCTAATTGTTATTTCGATAATTCTGTGATTTACTTTTATATTGGCATTTTTATATAAAAATACTTATAAATTGGTATTCAACTTAATGAAGATAACTAACTAATTCCTTTTTTTTTTTCTCTGAACTATTTCTTTCAAATTTTATTATGATTACTATCTTGCTTCTACCTCATTTAAGGATAATATTAGATGTAAAATCTTAGAAAATTCTTCATTAAATTGTTAGCAATAATTATCATTTAGTTATTTATTTAATGTTATCTTTGAATTGAATGTGTCAAATTATTTTTGATTATGACTCAATAAATAATTAATATATTATTATTATTTTTAAACAAAATTTAAATTTTAAAAACATGTTATATTTTGATTGCCAAATTGTACAATTAATTATGCTGAATCGTAACTAATATAAAATTGTGATCAATTAGGAAACTAATTGCATATTGAATACATGATTGTATTTGTTTTACTTTTATTTGTAACTACTTAGTTGTTAATTTTTATATACATGTTTATATATTTTTTTAATAATAATTATTGATATTATATATATTTCATATCATCAACTTTGTAGTAGCATGAAAAGTAAGATCTAAGTGAGTTCTGTCTAGGAGACTAGTTCCCAAAAGCCTAAGTGTCACCAGTCTTTCCTGAAAACGTTACTCTGTCTAAGAAGGTGATTTTTAAGGAGGCCTCGTCCCACCATTCTTTCCTGTGAGTACTCTTTGTGAATACTAATTATGTTGCTATATCGTTGTTATTATCATTTAAAAAAAATTGAATTAAACATGAACTAATTATATTATTCATTTAATAGCTATCATGACGAGTCTTACGAAATTGGAATTTCTTGCCCTTAATATTATTGGAAAGAATTACTTGTCATAAATTTTGGATGCTGAGGTCCACCTCGTGGCTAATAAATTGGGCCAAACAATTAAAGATGGAAACGTAGCCTCTTCAAAGGATCGTGCAAAAGCACTAATCTTTTTGAGGCATCACCTCGATGAAGGATTGAAGGTTCAATATTTAATGGTAAAAGATCCGTTAGCCTTTTGGAAGGCTTTAAAAGAGCAATATGACCATCAAAAGACAGTCATACTCCCCAAAGCTTGTTATGAATTGTTGCACCTGCGTCTACAGGATTTTAAAAGTGTTAGTGAGTACAACTCGGCACTGTTTAAAATTAGCTCTCAATTACAATTATGTGGAGAAATAATTGCTGAAAATGATATGTTAAAAAAAACATTCTCTACTTTTCGTGCCTCCAATGTGGTTCTGCAACAGTAGTACTGAGAGAGAAGGTTTAAAACATACTTAGAGCTAATCTCATGCCTTCTTGTAGCTGAACAAAATAACAAGCTATTAATGAAAAATCATACGGCACGCCTTACGGGCTCTATACCATTACCCGAGGTAAATGCCATTGCATCAAATACTTACAATCCTGGACAAAGAAATGGATGTGGTCACAGTCATGGCCGTGGCAAAAATAATAGGTATGGTGGACATCGTCCAAATTTTAAGAATTCCTTCACATACCACCGAAAATGGAATAAACATGAAAGCAAACCAGAAAAGGAGAAAACCCCCCAGGGTAATGGACAAACATGTTTCCGTTGTGGTGCAAAAGAACATTGGGTTAAAAATTGTCGCACCCCCAGTCATCTTGTGGTAACAAGCTTCAATTAAAGGAAAGGGGAAGCAAATGGAAACAAATTTTGTTGATTGTAATGATCAACAAAATACTACCCCTATTATGGAAAAATCTGATCCAAGTGCCTCTAATCCATTAGACATCTCAGATTACCTTGAAGATTTAGAAAATATTGTCTAAGATATATTTATTTATTTTTATGTTAGTCTCTATTTCTTTTCAATAATTGGCATGACTAAATGCCCTATTAGCATTTTTTTTTTTCTTTTCTTTCTTGTTAGCATTTTATATTAATAAAATTTATATTGTGTTTATTTAATGATTTTTTTTAATAAGAAAGAATGTCTTATTTACTTTATTTATTTTTGCATGTGAAAAGAAAATGGATCTTCAAAGCAAAACAATTTATTCTGAGGAGAATGATAATATATGCTTGGTGGATAGTGCAACAATGCATACAATTCTACGAGATGCAAAATATTTTTCCTTTTTGAAATTTGCAAAAGCAAATGTGAGCACAATCTTTGGCACAACAAAATTAATATAAGGCTCCGGAAGAGCTAATATTGTCCTTTTTGGTGGGACAAAATTGGAAATAGATTATGCATTATATTCCTCCAAATCTAAAAAAATATTGTTAAGTTTTAAAGATATTCGCAATAATGGATATCATATTGAGACAATCAATGAGAATAATAGAGAATATCTTTGTATCACATCTATTGTTTCTAATCAAAAACTTATTCTAAAAAAGCTCAATGCAATCTCTTGTGACTTATATTATACATTCATAAGCACAATTGAATCATATGCAGTAATAAATCAAAACAACTCAAAGTCCAAAGTTTTGACATTGTGGCATGATCGATTGGGTCATCCAGGTTCCACAATGATGAAAAGAATAATAGAAAATTCAAATGGACATCCACTAAGAGATCAAAAGATTCAATTGCCAAGTGATTATCTTTGTGCTACATGTGCAAAAGGCAAAATGATTACAAGACCATCAGTGACCAAGGTTAATGTTGAATCTCCTTCATTTTGACCAAGGTTAATGTTGAATCTCCTTCATTTTTAGAGAGAATTCAAAGAGATATTTGTGGACCCATTGATCCACCAATTGGCCCATTTAGATATTTTATGGTATTGATAGATGCATCAACAAGATGGTCATATGTTTGCCTCTTATCTACTCATAATCAAGCATTTGCTAAGGTTTTTGCTCAAATCATTAAGTTAAGAGCACAATTTTCAAATTTTTCTATTAAGAAAGTTCGTTTAGATAATGCTGGCGAATTCACATCCCAAGCATTTAATGATTATTGTATGTCGATTGGTATTGATGTTGAGCATCATGTTGCCCATGTTCACACCCAAAATGGTATAGCTGAATCATTTATTAAACGTCTCCAGCTAATTGCTAGACCATTAATCATGAGAATGAAACTTCATGTTTCTATGTGGGGACATGCTATATTACATGTTGGAGCCTTGGTCCGTATAAGACCAACATCTTATCATACACTCTCCATTACACCGCCACATCAAACTAAGATGGGCCCTTAAAGAAAGTTGGGAATTTATGTTGGTTTTGATTCTCCATCTATTATTAGGCATCTAGAACCCTTAATGGGTGATATTTTCACGGCACGCTTTATCGACTGCTAATTTGATGAAACAAACTTTCCTACATTAGGAAGAGAGAAATCAAAACTTAACAAATGTCGTCAAATTTGTTGGGATGTATCTTCATTATCTCATTTTGATCAGCGAACAAACCAATGTGAACTTGAAGTTCAAAAAATTGTTCATTTACAAAATTTAGCAAATAAATTGCCTAATGCCTTCATCGACTCTAAAAGAGTAACAAAATCACATATACCGACAGTAAATGCCTGTCAAAGGATAGATGTCCCAACAGGACAATTTATAAATTCAGCTTCAAATGAATCTCAAGTTCAATTAAAACGTGGTCGATCTCTTGGTGCAAAAGATAAAAATCCTCGAAAAAGGAGGATGCAAATAATTGCCACCAAAGAGGATGTAAGGGAAGAAATTGATAATAATGACCAGTCCAATATTATAGAACAAATGACTCATGTAGAGTCTCAGGTACCTGAAAATATCGAAAATATTGAGATCTCTATAAATTATGTTAATACGGGAGAAAAATATGATAGAAATGAAATTGTTGTTAACAACACCTTCGCTTTCAATATGGCTCTTAAAGTATCAAGAGAAAATGAGGATCTTGAACCAAAATCCATCTATGAATGTCGACAAAGGAAAGATTAGCCAAGATGGAAAGAAACAATTTAGGCTGAATTAGAATCACTTGCAAAGCACAAAGTCTTTTGGCCTATAGTCCAAACGTCTGAAAAAATTAAAAAGAATCACTTGCAAAGCACAAAGTCTTTTGGCCTATAGTCCAAACGCCTGAAAAAATTAAACCAGTAGGATACAAATGGGTCTTTGTGAGAAAGTGAAATGAGAAAAATGAAATTGTGCAATACAAAGCAAGACTTGTTGCACAAGGTTTCTCTCAAAGACCAGGAATTGATTATGAAGAAACATATTTTTTCGTAATGGACATGATCACATTTCAATTCATAATTAGTCTTGCAATTATGGAAAATCTTGATATGCGGCTTATGGACGTAGTCACTGCTTATCTATATGGATCACTTGATAGTGACATATACATGAAAGTTCCTTGAAGGATTTAAACTTCCTAATGAAAGCTTCTCAAAACCCAACATAATGTATTCTATTAAATTACAAAGATCATTATATGGGTTAAAGCAGTCTGATCGCATGTGGTACAATAGCCTCAGTGAATACCTTTTAAACGAAGGGTTTGTGAATAATGCAATATGTCCTTGTGTAAAAAAAAATACCTTGAATCATTTGCTCATGGTTCATGCTATTGTACATCTGTCCAACCCAAATGTAAAAAAAATGAGAAAACAAGACTAGTTGTTGTTTATAGGAACATAATTCTAATATTATTTGTATTATATTTGCAAGTCACATTTTGCTAATTTTTTATTGTAGGCTTCCCAAAGTCAAGGTCATAGTGGAACAAAAGGAGTAGCCAATCATTCTGCTTAGTCTGCTTAGCGCCTCCATGTAATGTGACTATGTGAATTTGTTTTTAATTATTTAATTTACCGCAGTTGACTTTCAAGGATTGTAAACATTACTCCCATTTTTTAATTTACTTTCAGTCGTTGCAAATTTGCAGCTAAATTATGATTTGTTAAAAAAGTAGCATTTAAGAATTTCTATCCATTTTGTCAATAAACGTAATGGTGTTCAAAAATGAGTAGAATTAGGATTTGAATAATATTACAATTCCTTTATTCATTTGCACCTTTTAAGGTTAGAAATTAAAATTTCTTAGGAACGCCTATTTCGGAATTTGCTTTCTTCTCTATATAAGAATATTTATTCCTGTTCTTAAAGGATTATAATTTAGGATTAAGTATTTAAAAAGTCATTTTGTTTATATCGTAAGTGAACTTTTTTGTCACTTTATTTTCACAAAGAATATTTAGTTTATTCTCTCTATAAAAATAGAACATTTTAGTCATTTTTGAAATAATAAAATATTATTTTTTAATAAAAATTTAATGGAAAAAAATTTGTTATTTTATTTTAATAATTTAAAACTTAATTTGAATAATACAATATTTTTTTTTTATTTATTTGGTCAATTTTATTGGAAATTTTATATTTTATGAAATTTTTATGTATTTTTTTTATCACTTTTCTGTATCACTTTTTTTTTTGTATGTATCGTGTTTGGATTGAAAATGTAGACTTTACACTATAAAAAATAGAAGCTACACAAGTCAAAAAATTACAACATCAATGGCGTTAAAACTACACTGATGAGCTCTCTTTATTCTATCATCTTCGGAGACTATTACTATAAATTGAACTATGCACCTTCACTGTATCTACTATATTGCTTAGAGGTGACCAGCGATTTTTTCATCTTTGTTTTCTCTGACAATGATGAAATGAAAATAGTTTATTTGTGTGATTCTAACACTACTACTATTGTAATTTTTTGACATATGTAGCTCTTATTTTTATGATGCAAAGTCTACAGTTTTAACCCAAATAAGATATATACAAAAAAATATAATATAGAAAAGTGCTAAAAAAAAAAAAATCTATAAAATATAAAATTTATAACAAAATTAACCAAAGAAATAAAAAAAAATAAATTATTATACTATTCAAATTAAGCTTGATATTGTTAAAATAACATAATAAATTTGTCTATATTAAATTATATTTATTATTATTTCAAAATTTTTATTAATAAAATAATATTTTATTATTTAAAAAGTGATTAAAATGTCATATTTTTATAAAAAGAGTGATCTAAGTCTCTTATGAACTCTAGCAAAAAAAAAAAGTGTCTCTTATGAAAATAAAGTGACTAAAATATTTATTTGGCACAAACAAAATGACTTCTAGGATTCCACCTATAATTTAATGAACGTTCGTTCATATAATTAAATTATTGATCAAATATTAATTCTTAGGAATAAGAAACTAGGAAAAGGAATTGCAATTCATATTCCTTTGGTTGGTTGTCACTATGGAATAAGTGTATCAAATTTATATTATAATATTCAGTGTATTAATATGCCAAAAGGAATATAATACTTTTTTTATGAATTTTTCAAAAATACCCTTCTTATCTAAAAAAGGATATATTGATATAATTTTAAATTTATTTTAATAAAAATGCATTAAATTCTATTTTTTTTTTATAGAGAATGAATAGTTATAATTCTCATTCATAGAATAATACAAATCATTCTCACAAGAAAATTGGTATTCTCCTGGAATTGTAGTTCTTAATACTAAAACATGTAAACGAACAAAAGAAAAGAAATAGCTATTTCATTATTTTATTTATTACCACCAATTGAATATGCCCTTAGTGCATTAATCTTCGTACTTTATTATGATAACCGAACAAACTAATAAATGTTATAATTTCAATTCCACGTTTTTAATTATTCCTAATAATTTTCATAGACTTGTAATTCTAATTCTGTGAACCGATGTATTAAAAAATGACCATGTATTCAATTTCATGTGATATCGTGTCATTTTCAATTACTTTGTTAATGAAATGAAAAAAAAAATAGATAAAATCCTAAAATGTAGTAAAATCATTAAGTTGGAAATATTTTTGTAACAATCAATCCTTAGGAAAATTTGCAACCAGCCTAAAACATTGTGCATGTCTGAATACAATAAAGACCTCTTAGTTATCATTGGATTAAAAGTTTCAAGTTGTTGAATGATAATCAATAATATTTCATTAATTGTTTCTTAACAATTTTGTTTGGCATTTTAAGCTTGCATGAATTAACTGCAATAAACTACTAAAACCTATCCCTTTAATTTAAAATTATATGTATAAAATATGACTGTCTTATCTAGATTTTAAATAGGCTTTTTGCACTCAATAGTTTGCACATTTTTCATTAAAATGTGGTACATATAATTTTTCAATTAAAAACATATAATAACTAATAAGTATCTAACCACCTAGATTTTAAATCGGCTTTTAACACCCAATAGTTTTCACATTTTTCCACTATGTAGTACATATAATTTTTCAATTAAAAACATGTAATAACTAATAAGTATTCAATATTTTTTTTTTTTTTTTGTTATAAATTGGCGCTAATAGAAACAAAATTTGGATTCAATTTAATTGTACAAATAATTAATTATGAGTAACAGCAAAATAATAAGCAATAAGAAAAATAAATGACACACAATAATTTAAATGGTTCAACTTTTCAGTGTGAAAAGTCTACTCTACTTACGGTGGCACACCGAAGAAAATTCACTATCAAAATCCAAATGAAGAATATAAATATCAATGTTCAAAAGCCATTCAACATACCAAACCCCAAATATACCCACATATTATCTCAATCTCAAATAGTGCAATCAATAAGCAAGAATAAAATAAACAAATCTTGCTAAATACAATTACTAACGTAAGTGAACAATCCTACAGTTGATATGGTCTTCACGAAAAATTGGAGGTCTTCATATGGGTATCAAACAAAGAACTTTACTTTCTCTAAAGGGTGGTAACTGAAGACTATATTTCTTCTCTTGGATGGTGACTAATGATATACTCTAACTTGAAACCCAAAAATAATGGTGGCTATGCAATCTCTCAGTAAAGTGAAGAAGGAGATGGTTTTTCAAAACTTCACTCTCACCGCTATGCACTTTATGTAATATATATATATATATAATGTCTTTTAGGGCTTTTTAATTTAGCCCAATTACAAAGACCAAATCATATATTACATAAAGTCATATTTATCAAATTGTCAATCCTCTTAAGTTATTTGTTTTGTGACACCTTAAATAACTGTAAGGTTTATTTTGTATTGGCGATTTTCGTGGACAAAATGTTTGATTGTAATCTAGAGTAAGAGTTCACCGTTTAATCAGACGATACATGATAATGGAGTCACCAAGCTTGCAATGCCCATATGACAGGTAAAATATTCTATCATGCATACATCCTCACACAATTGAGCACTACACTTAGTATGGATCATAACGAAAAATATATTGTGCATATGTTGGTCGATCGATCGAGTATATAGTTCGATCGATCGAGTGATAGATCGATCGAGTGTGGAACGACATCGATCTAGGTGCTCTCGGGTTGAGATAGATCGATCGAGAATTTTGGTCGATCGATCGAGTCATGTTCGATCGATCGATTCTGGAACAACATCGATCTAGGTGCTCTCGGGTTGAGCTAGATTGATCGAGAAATCTGGTCGATAGATCGAGAATTGGATCGATCGATCGAGCCAGTTGTTAGATCGATCGAGTCAGTTTTTCAGTTCAACTAAAACTCTTTTTTAATTCGACCCATATATTACTTTTACCAAGATGACCCCATTTAACATGAAAAACAAAGTCATTGTTTGAGTATAACTGTGGTAATTGCTAAATCCTGATAGGTGTAAAGTTTTAATCCATTGCAAATCCTTTTTGAAGTAAAAATTGGACTCTATATAAGTGAGGCTACTATGTGCATAAAATTCACCACATTGAAATAAGTTTTTATAAATCTGATTGCGCTTTTAAACAAAAAACTTCTGCTCTTCATCTATCAATCTTAGGCGCTTTCATCTTTTAATTGTTCAAACATATTGTGTGGTTATGTTTGGATAATTCACGTGCCTATTTGCTTTTCATGATATTGTGCTTTATATGATAGTTCTAGAGTTTACTAGCTGATTTGTTTTTACATCGTATTCTGTTGAATCTGCTAGTTAGGATTTTTCATTGTTTGAATCCGCTCTAGGACACACTTTGCACTTGTGCTATTTGTGCTAACGTTTCAGGTGACGTGTTCGGTATTTCGTGTGACTCAAAATTATCGAAGTTGACGGGTTCGATTGATCTTGTGGGACTCAAGTAGATCGGAACGTTGGTCCGGATCCAGACACCTAGCTTGTGGAGGCTATGAAAGGAGCGGCGGCTCGTAAGTAAATTACAGAAAGGGGGATCTATTTGTGAAGGGTAGTTCTAGGTCCTATGGTTGTAATTGAACACTGATTTTCATAGTGGATAGTTAGGTGGTCCGGTAGACCAGTGGTTTTCCTCTTAGGTCATTGGAGTGGCCTAGGTTGTTTCCACCTAAAAATATCGTGTGCTATTTTTTATTCCGCATTTTATCTTTACACGTGATTGCATGTCTGGCCATTGTGATTAGGTTACATATTTAATTGTTGTTAAAATTGAAAATAACCTATTCACCCCCCTCTAGGTATATTTGATCCGTGATTAAAAACTTTCAATAACAAATCTCTACCTTGGTACAAAACGAAACCAAGTTCTTCAAATACGAAATTCCTTGAAATATCAAATGGCTATCGTCCAAAGCCCCCAAGGGCGATTACTTACTGCAAAGACCAACCAAGCCCAGACAATGCTTGAACTTGTTAACTGAAATTGGCTTGGTCAACATATCAGCTAAATTCTTTGTAGTGGCTATCTTGTTTACAACAATAGCACCCTGAGACACAATGTCATAAACGAAGTGATATCTAAGATCAATATGTTTGGTCCTCTCACGATACATGGTATTTTTGATCAAATGTATCGCACTTTGACTATGACAAAATACAACATAAGTATCATACTGTAAACTTAGATCACAAACCAAATCTCTAAGCCAAATGGCTTCTTTCACCGCTTTTGCTGCTGTCATATACTCTGCCTCTGTAATGGATAAAGCAACTGTAGACTGTAAAGTAGCCTTCTAACTAATGGCACAATAAAAAAGAGTGAAAACATAACCTGTTAGATATCTTCTCTTATCCAAATCTCCAACATAATCGGAGTCTACATAACCAATAATATTTCAAGCAATATTAGAACTCCATAATATACCAAACTAAACTAGAAGTGTCTCTCAAATACCGAAGTATCCATTTCACTGCTTGCCAATAACCCTTTCCAGGGTTACCGATATCTACTAATAATACTAACTGCATGTAAAATATTTGGACGAGAACAAACCGTAGTGTACATCAAACTATCAACAAGCACTAGCATATGGAACCTGAGACATGTACTTCTCTTCTTCTTCTGACTGTGGTGAAAAATCCAAAGAAAGCTTGAAATGCACAGCTAGTGGTGTATTTACAAGTTTAGAGTCTTTCATACCAAAGCGTTCAAGAACTTTTCTAGTGGAACTTTTTTCAATGTAACTTTTCTGAGACAAAAAAAGCTTGTCTGCTTGTCTATTTTTGTAAATTTTTATACCCAAAATTTTCTTTGTTGCACCCAAATATTTCATCTCAAACTCACCACGAAACTGAGACTTTAATTTCTGAATCTTAGACTTATTCTTAGAAGCAATAAGCATGTCATCAACATATAGCAATAACATAAACAAATGAACCATTAGAGAACCTTTTATGATAAACACAACTATCATAATCACTTCTCAAGTAACCTTGATTAATCATAAAAGAATCAAATTTCTTATACCACTGCCTAGAAGATTGCTTCAAACCATATAATGACTTTTTTAGTAAACAAACATGATTTTCCTTACCTAGAACAACAAACCCCTCTAGCTAATGCATGTAAATTTATTCCTCAAGCTCACCATGTAAGAAAGTTGTCTTTATATCAAGCTGTTCTAATTTCAAGTCAAACAGTGCAACTATAGCAAGCAACACACGTATAGAGCTATGTTTAACAACTAGTGAAAATACTTCATTGAAGTTGATATCCTTTTTATGATAATAGCCCTTTGCAACAATACGTGCCTTGAACCTAGTTGCTTCAACCTCAGGTATAGCTTTCTTTTTCTTGAAGATCCATTTATTTCCAACAATCTTCTGGCCCTTAGGTGGTTTTACCAATTCTCATGTATGATTCTTATGAAGTGACTCAATCTCTTCATTCATAGCAACCAATCATTTAATAGACTCATCACAAGTGATAGCTTCATGATAACTATAAGGTCCATTCACTCCAATAGTCTTTGCCATAAACAATGCATAAGAAGTTAAGTCTGCATCTGCATACCTTTGAGGGTGCCGAATCTCCCTTGTTCCTTTACCCCTAGCGATATTAGTATGGTTGCTCTTGTTGCTACTCTACTACATCAGGAGAAGAATCATCTACCTCATCTATCAATGGCTAATCTAAAGTGCTCTCTTACACTTGACTAGGAGCTCCACCTGCTTATTAACACTGAAGTCTTTACCTACAATAATAGACTATTTTTTCTTTTCTAGCATGGAAAACTCATCAAATTTAAAACCTCTGCTAATAAAAAATTTAGATGACTTGGATTCAACACACCACAATCTATAACCCTTCACCCCATAAGGATACCCCAAAAATATACATTTTAATGCCCTAGGCTCAAGCTTAAGAAGGACAACCGAAAACTTTTAATTCAGAATAACTAGCAGAGGTAGCAGAAAATACCTCAAATGGAGTCTTCAACTCAATTGCAGTTGATAGAGACCAATTCACCAAATAGTAGGAATGATTACAAGCTTCAGCCCAAAAGGATCTATCTAAACCAGCTTGAAAGAGCATACAATGAGCTCTTTCCAAGAGAGTCCTATTGATACGTTCTGCAACTCCATTCTGTTGTGGTGTATTACGCATAGTGCAGTGTCTCACTATACCCTTCCTTTCACAAAACTCATTAAACTGACCCTCACAAAATTCTAAGCCATTATCGATTCTCAAACGCTTGATCTTCTTACCAATTTGATTTTCAATACAAGCCTTAAACTTGACAAATCTTGAAAACACATCATTCTTATTTTTTAAAAATGCACCCAAACATGACGAGAAAAATCATCAATAAAAGTCAACATATATCGGGCACCACCCTTGGACGCAACACGAGGACCCCAAAGATCTGAATGAATATAATCAACAGTACCTTTTATTTTATGGATGGCTATACTGAACTTAACTTTGTGATGCTTTCTATATACACAATGCTTATAGAAATCAAGCTTTCCAATGTTTTGACTACAAAGTAAACCCTACTTGCTCAAAATAGACATTCATGCCTCACTCATATGCCCTAACTGCATATGACATAAGCGAGTTGTATCTGAATCTTGATTTAACGATGAAACTGAAACACTGCTAATGATAGTGCTATCTTGAAGCACATAGAGACCACGAGACAATTACCCTTTAATAACAACTAGAGCACCTTTAATAACTTTTAAAACTCTACATTTAGCTATGCACCTATAGTCTTGTGAGTCAAGAGTACCAAAAGATATCAAGTTATTTTTCAAATCTGGAACATGGCAACTTTCAAAGTCCTGACAATAATATCATGCATCTTAATCTGGATAGTACCAATACCAACAACCTTATAGGACACATTATGTCCCATCAAGACAACACCCCCATCAATGGACTGATAAAAAACAAACCAATCCCTATTGGGGCACATATAGTAAGTACAACCTAAATCAAGAATCCAAACATCTCTAGGAGAACTAACAGATACTGACAGAACATTCTCACCATCGGAACCAGAACTATCTGCAAGCAACATCATTTGTAGCAGAAGATGTTGTGGTAGATTTTCCTTTACCTTTAAGTTTTGAACAGTTAACTTTCCAGTGCCTTTCCTAACGGCAATAATTATATTTATCTTTTCTCTTTTTAGATTTTGATCTAGACTTGCCTCTATTATTGCTTGAGCCTTTTTCTTGTGATATACCTCTGACAAACAAACCACTACTACTGTCATTATTGCCAGTAGACACCTTTTTCTTCAACTCTTTGGAATTCAAATCGGCTTTGACATCCTCCAAAGAAATAGTGTCTCTACCTTATAGCATGGTATCAACAAAATGTTCAAGCGAGTGAGGTAAAGAACATAACAAAACTAAAGCCTGATCCTCATCATCAATCTTAACACCAACATTTTTCAGATCACGAATAATTTTAGTAAATTCATCAAGGTGATTGTGCAAAGGCGTACCTTTTGACTTTCTGAAAGTATACAAGCGCTGCTTGAAATATAACTAACTTGTCAAAGACTTGGTCATACATACATTCTCTAATTTAAGTCACAACCCAACAAGAGATCTTTCATTATCAACCTTGCGTAGTACCTCATCAAACAAGGACAACTGAATTGAACTGAGAGCATTCTCCATCAATGCATCTTTTTCTTCATCAGTCAATTTTTTTGATAATTTTCCTTCCTTTCAAGTGTCTTAACGAGCTCCTCTTTAACCAATATGGCTTGCATTTTCATTCACCAAAGACTAAAATCATTCCTACAATTGAATTTCTCAATTTCGTATTTTGCCGCCATGACAGAAAATTCAAAATTAAATCAATAGAAGCATAACCCAAAAAATATGAAACCAACCAAATATTCAGACGCTCAAAATAAATCCAAAAGGGCAAACTTGATCAGTTCCAATAAATAAGATAATAACGCAAAAGCTCTGATACCAATTTATTATAAATTGGTGCTAACAGAAGCAAAGTTCGGGTCCAATTTAATTGCACAAATAATTAATTATGAGTAACAGAAAAATAATAAGCAATAAGAAAAATAAATAGCAGACAATGATTTAAGTATTTTAACTTTTCAGTGTAAAAGTTTACTCCACTGACAACGGCACACCGAGGAAAATTCATTATCAAAATCCAAATGAAGAGTACAAATATCAATGTTCAAAAACCACTCAAAATACCAAACCCCAAATATACCAACATATTGTCTCAATCTCAAATAGTACAATCAATAAGCAAGAATAAAATAAACAAATCTTACTAAATACAATTACCGACATAAGTGAACAATCCCAAAGTTGATTTGGTCTTCACAAAAAATTGGAGGTCTTCATATTGGGTATCAAACAGAGAACTTTACGTTCTGTAACTCAACTTGAAACACAAAAATAATGGTGGCTATGCAATCTCTTAGTAAAGTGAAGAAGGAGATGGTTTTTCAAAACTTCAGTCTCACCGCAATGCACTTTATGTTAATATATATTTATTTTAATTTAACCCAATTACAAAGATCAAATCATATATTACAAAAAATCATATTTACCAAATTGTCATTCCTCTTAAGTTATTTGTTTTGTGACACCTCAAATAACATTTTTTACTGTATATATAGTACCTTTCTAAATACAAATCATCAATATGCCACTGCCTACTATCCGTATAGTAATAAGTACAAAACTAAGTTACATTTTGGACCTAGGTTATCTCTCTTCTTATTTAAATTTGTTCCCGAATCCCTGGTGAAAAACAGCCCATTAAGAGAAGAAATATTAGGCTTGATACAACTTGTTACAATGCAACACAATCATTACTCTACAAACTTGATACTCTACAAATATCAGGTGTTTCAAACAAATATGGTAGCATTAAGAAAAAAATGGCTTTTTCAAGGGCATCAATAGCAAGCATATGTGCCAAATCAATAGCCTTGAACCACACCGCATCGTATATACAATATAAAGTTTGTTGAGGAATCAAACATAGTAGAGATGAGGATGAAAAAGTGCAAAAAAAAATTATTTATTGATTCAAAATAGAGTAGTACAATTATATTTATAGAAGAGAATGTGACACTAGAAACCCTAACACTAACTATACAACTAAATATTTAATATTTTATTCTTCAAAATTCCCCAAGTTGAACATAGATATATTATCTAAGTTCACTTGTACAATTTTAAGTAATATACTTTAGCCCAAGTCTTATGGAAGTCCATTATCAAAAAAAAAAGTCTTATGGAAGTCATTATCCTATCAAATTAATTTTTTTTCCTTAGTTGATCTTAACATCTATATTTTCAAGTCTCAATCCGAAACCTACACCTTATATCAAGGTGCTATACCACTAAGCTACAAGGCCATAGGCATCATATCAAGTTAACTACATGCCTTAGAATAATACATTTCACAATTTCTAGCATTTTTTTAATTAAATAGCAAAAGTATTGCATTTTGGTATATTGTGTTTACCTTTTTGCTCTTTTTTCTGAACCTTTCATATTCATCATCATCTTCTCTAAAACAATCTGGGTGATTCCCTGAGCACGCGAAGGCAAAGATTTAGTTACTTGAAGAGAGCGGCACGATAAGCTCCTCCTGTTCTGAATTGGCATGAATGAAGTTCATTTAGGAGAATTGTTACATTGAGTTCCAAAAATACCTTTGGTTTCACATGCCCCAAATATGTAGCACGACATATACTTATTCAATAAATTGATGCCTAAAATTGTGAATCGAAAGCAAACTAATGCAGAAAATTGAAAAAGGTGGGAATTTATGTGCATTAGATTTGATGGTTTTTTATTATAAAAAAAGAGGAAAAAAAAAGAAGAAAATGATAGAATTCTATCAAAGCTGACTCTCATTCATGAACGTCTGATCTTTATTTTGAAGTCATTGATTACTACTTTTCGTCGTTATGGTATGAACTAATTATGTAACCTTCCTATGATATGTCATACTATAAGCTTGATGAAACCAAAATGCCTAAAGATGGACTACCTTAACTAACTCAAATAGATGTAAGCTAGCTATGGTAAAAGTGTGAAAATCTATAAGATTCATGAGCACTCTATACTCGAAAAGTTAACCATAATGAATAAAGGTACTCATATTTCTTATAAACGTGTGAGTCTTTATCTTTTGTAAAGTCCATCATTTTGTATTTTTAATCTATTTACTATATTATATTTTATTTTAATCACTTGTCTTTTTTTCTTTCGCAAGGCCCATTCATTTTTTTTTTTTTGCGAGGTGAGCCCAAGATTTTTGGCCAATTAATCGATTAAAACTCTGATACCAAATGAAAGTCTATAAGAATCATGAAGACTCTAATTTCAAAAAGTTAATCCAACGAGTAGTAATACTCATATTTCTTATAAACTCTTTCATAATATTATTTTTTATCAAATGTGAGACAATTCTTCTAACAAGAAGTGCTTGAAATTTCTTTAATAAGAGTGAACACTTTGAAAATCATCATGTGCATATCTTTTTACCAATAATTATACTATCAACTGTATGTTGGAATTTTCGAATCATAATCTAAATATGTATGCAAAATTTTACATACTGTTTTTAAAAATATGTATGTTAGTTGACCCCAAAAAAAAATGTCTGTTAAAGCTTACATACTCTTTCAAAAATATATGTATGTAGGCTTTATGCACTCTTTCAAAAATATGTATGTAAGTTTTACATACCTTTCAAAAGAATTTAAAAGAAATGTAATCCTTACACATTCTTCGGCTGATTTGTTGGAGGTCTTGCGAAGTCGCTAATCATTATTACTAGAGTCATATTTAACTTGTTTTTAATGAGTACATATAATTTAGACTTTTTAATATATATGATATGCTAAAGCTGTGAGTTTTATATTATAGTAAGGTAAAATTTGCATTTTTAAGTAAATTCATGCAGTTTAAGTAATGAACTGGTATCTTATCTATATAGTGAAAATAAGGTAATTTTAGAGGAGTGGCTCATATAATGGGCTTAAAGCCCATTATGAATTACAGTAGTATTGTTACTCTAGCTTATAAAACTCATAATTTTCTATTGGTTTAGGATCTTAATCATCATAGTCCTCAAAACTTCTGAAATCCACATTTAGAGGTGCCTTCACCGAACCATGTAATTTTTTTTTTCTTTCTAGAATCACAATAGGTTCAATAGTTCATAATGAACTGATTCATAGAGGTTCTATAAGACCCTAGTAAACTTTGGAATCCCTGGTTGAGAAAATGGATAAGATGGTGCTTTTGCCATTTTTAAAGAAAATCCTGATGTTCTAATGATTTGGAATCCCTCCCATCACATTCTTCAGAAACTATTAATTTTCTTGTCTTAGGCATCACAGGCACTCTAGTGTACAACACATCCTTATCAAGTTGTCATCTTTTGTAGGTGGTGTTGCTTCATAACACCACCATACTGTCCGCATGTTGACACTTCACACCATAGGTAATGTTGATTTCACAAATGACGCAAAGTTGTCACAATGGATAGAAGATTTATAAATTACAATGTTGTTAATTTAGAAGTGTATATCGGTTCTACACCTAAAATCATTTTTTAGGGTTGGAGTTCATAGTGGTGGTTATTAGCTAGATTATTATGTAGATGCATAAGATAATTTTGTTCATTCTAGCATGTTAAATATGGTTCTTTCTAAAACCTATTTTATCTTATACAAGGAAATGTTAAATAGTATAAATGAATTGTTATGATCACCACTCACAAGCTTGCACTTTTGAAAGAATCTGACACTTCTTGTGAGAGGTGAGCATAACTATTATACTCTTTAATAAAAATAACATCAAATGCCTTACAGTGTAGTAACATATGCTCCAAATTGCCATTGATGTGATGTGGGAATGTGCATGAGTGTTTGCATGTGTAATATTTAAAAAAAAATTAAAACATCAAAACGCAAAAAGTCAGGTTTTTAGAAAGCATAACATGTTGGACTGGGCAGCCAAACTATTATTTTTGTGCCTAAAATGGCCAACCATACTTACACAACCTTGTCCCTTCTCTGTAAGAAAAGTAAAATTACAACAAAATCTCTCCCAAATACATATAATCTTATACAGAAAAAAGCTCAAGATCAAAAGCGCTTAACATAAATTACATTTCAATCAAAACAGTTGATAGTGGGGTTCTAGAGTAACAACTTGTGAAAACAGGCTTGAAGAAAGAAATGTATTAAAGTGACTAATATTAGAGTTCTGGTCCCATCATCCAACAACTAATCTACAAGCAATTTTACTTCCTCAAGCTTTCAACAATGTAAGCAGCATAGAGATCCCTGCAAGAAAAAACATGTTGTACGATGAACTAATGAATCTTGTGTTTCAAAAACGTTGAGGATCCAGACCCTAGTTATACACAAATTATGAACAATATGGAAAATATAGAATTCAGTACTCACATGGAGTACTTGATCGCATCAATGGCAGCTTGAGCTGGTAGGAAGTCCTCTACGTCCACTTTCTTGTTCTCGTTCTTTTTGTCTATTATTCAGGGAGACTTAAGGTTATGCAATAATGCAGACAAATCGACATTTGTATGAAAGTAACTAAAAGCGAGAAATCAATGAAAAATAAAATGCATGTGAGAGGATACAGTCCTCAAAGAATCTACGGATTTCTGCAAGTCGATGGGGAGCAAGCTCCTTGATGTCTGAGTAATGGCGAAACTCGGGATCATCAGCACATACTGCAATAATTTTGTCATCCTTTTCGCCCTGCAATATGATCCAAGTTACTAGATGATAACATGCTCATGACTAAAAAAGGATGAAGGATAATTAGGATCTGTTTGCTGACTGTTTGTGCTTCTGTTAAAGAGGTTTTAGAAAAAGTGTTTTTTTTTTAAAAGCACATCAATTATGTTTTTATCAAGAAGAACAAAATGTGATTTTTGAACCCATAAAACACTAACGGAAATTTTTTCTGTTTTTGCTGCCAAAAGCACTTCTATGGGATTTCAAAAATATAAACAAATAGACCCTTGAAAATAATAATCTACCTGGTGGGGTGTTTGGCATTGTAAACACAATGCCATATATCATAGGTCTCCCAGGAGACTAATTATTTGATGTCTAAGATCACAAAATTCTTCACCTATATTTCAATCACCCCTGATTGATGCAAACAAGCCAAATGATGATCTTCTGACGATCTTACCAAAGCAGATGATTAAAATAGACTATAGTGCCAGTTAAATGGTTCTAAAAAGGTAAAGTATCATGGAGTTTTCTTATGTTAAAAGCTTATAAGTCTTTATCAAAGTAAAATGAAGGAAAGCATATGTGAAAGTTCACATCATTGAGGTTTACAAATACCACAGAATTAAGGACCTAAAATAGTTGGATTTAAGGTCCAAATGCATAATAATTTTATAAAGTCACTTTTCTTTATAAATTAAAACTGTGTATTTTGATACCATTACTTGCTATTTATGTTCTTTTGTTAGTTTAATGTATTATCATATTATATTAGTCATCAACTCGTTTCATAATCTAATGCAACTTGAAACTTTGTATCTAGACATACCTATTTCTCTACCAACAGTCAATCAGTATGAAAGTTTTTCAAATAAGACTGAGAATTTGGAAAGTGAACTCGTACTTGATCAATCATAGGCATGAGTCCAATAGCTCGGGCACGAAGGAAACAACCAGGAAGTACAGGCTCCTATGCAAGAAAAAGTTAATGAATAGCAAATTTTAGACAAATGCAATGGCAGATAAAACATTAATCTATTACAAGAAAAGTTGCATATCCAAATGAAAATACCTGCATCAGGACCAAAACATCCATAGGATCACTGTCCTCACAAATGGTTCGAGGGATGAAACCATAGTTGTGTGGATAAACAACTGACGAATAAAGAACACGATCCACCTGCATCATAAGACAATTGATTATGATCCACCTCAACAATAAGAGAAATAGCATCTCATATCAGTTGGAAATTTCCAGTCAACATTCACGCAGCTGTCTATATGGGCAATAAGTTAATCTGTACATCACATAATCCTGATGCAACTGAATAAAAGTAACTGAATAGTGGGACCAAGTCTCAACCTAAAACGATGATAACAAGTCTTCTCATAGGATTGATCTGATCATGAAAATCTGAAGAAGGTTTGAAATGAAAAAGGAGATACACAGTACACACCTTTATAAGACCAGATGCCTTATCGAGTTCGTACTTCACCTTGCTTCCCTTGGTAATTTCAATCACCTGCAGTAGAAAAATCACACTTAGATCTGCATCCAATTGAGATAAACACTCTAAACATGGAATGTATATATTAACTCATATGTTACGAAATTAATATGATCCATGACTAAACTATAGGCTTAAAATACAAAACCATATTTGGGTAATCATCAAGAATAAAACTGATATGGGATTCTTAAAATGTTAAAGTAAGCAAACAAAGTTGTTTTGTCCCCTATAAACATTAATATTCTTTTAATAAAAAAGGCTAAAGGCTAAAGTACCAATTTATCCATAGTTCGACCGATCTTTTAATTTGACCTACTCAACCATAACCTTTTCAAATATGAACTATTTTTGACTAATTTGATCTAGACTAAATCGATCCAAATTGAAAGACGAATAACTAAATTGATCCAAGGAAAAGGTTTTGGGCTAGATTGGTCGTAATTTACAAAGTTTAGGGACTGCATTGGTGGGAAGTAAAACGTTGGTAAAAAAAACAAAGACTTAAGAAGCTTACACAGTTGAAAACTGATGGAGCACCTGGCCCTGCAAGATACAAAGGCAATAATTATTAGCAAACATATAAATTGCAATATATAAAATGTTCTGCCATAAGCAGGCAAGTCAAACGGTAAAATCATTTGAGTGCACTATGCGTGGGGTCTGTGGTCTTGCTGGACAGTGAGTCATGGGTCCACCTGCGTTTCAATGTCGAGCCTGACACAGCCCTGCTACTACCTGTAGTTGGCAAAAACTTCATAATGCCGATGATCCAAAGGGTGTAACAGTGGCAGGTGAGGTTTTTATTTGAACAAAAAAAATATAAAATATCTTCTACACAGTAATACAAGACTATATTGTTCATTGTTCAAGAGTGTACTGGATATGAAATGAAAAGAGAGTACCAATCTCCAAGTCATGCCAAGGATGAGCAGCTATAGATCTTCTTGACATGGAAGAAAGAATTCTTTCATTGAGGACCGGAAAAAAACCTGAATTCCTTCCACTTGATTGTCCTTCGTTCTTATTGTTCTTAGCCATATTCACAGCTAATACTAGCTTTCAAATACACCCAAAAAAAAAAATCTAATATTCAAATTATAGAGATGTTAAAACCTGAACTAAAGAAAACCAAACCAAATCCTAGGAAAAGTAGCAGAAAAATATCAAACTAATTGAAGAGATTAAACCACTCATGCAAGCTGAAAATAGAGCCCAATTACAAAGTATGAATTTAGATAAGATAAATAATAAGAAACCCAGAAAAGAAATTACAAAGATATCTTAAAAAAAAAAAAAAAAGGCAATCTGAAGAGTTTTACCAACATGGGTATCGAGCAAACGAAGAATTTCAATACACAAAAATGAAGATATAGAGAAACAGAAAGTACAGGAAGATTGCTTGAAACCGAGAGATAAGCATTACTTACAGAAAAACTATTACGAAACAATTTACGGTTTAGATTTCCGTAATGAGAAATAAGGTGGTAGAAAGAGAGCTCTCTGTTTTGTTGTAGTGAAAGATTGGATGAAAACTCTGCTGGGGTCGCAAAGTGTTGATTCTTTTCGGGCCCTCTGCTAACGGTCAGTCATAAGTAAATGCGAGGCGTTGGATTCAAACCCGAATCAATTTACGGTCTAGATTTCTGGTTGCAGCTATAATTTTCTCTTGAAACTTACAATTCTTGTGAGAAAACCAGCCTCGCTAAAAAATTCATATTAATAACCGAAAGTTAGTTTTTAGTTACACATTAAATATACAAAAATAAATAAATTATTTTTAATTTTAATAAATTTTAATTATATAATCTAAATATAATTATCAAATATGTAATTTTGTGTAAAAATAAAATGCGAAATTAAAGAATAATATGCGAGATTTTTAGGTGGAAACAACTTAAGTCACAATAATGACCTAAGAGAAAAACCACCGGACTATTTAACTACCCATTATGAAAACTAATGTTCAATTACAAGATCAGGTCTTAGACTACCCTTCACAAATAGATTTCCTTATGTAATTTACTTACGAATCGTCGCTCATTTCACAGCCTCCATAAGTTAGGTATCTGGATCCAGATTAATGTTTCGATCTACTTGAGTCCTACAAAATCAATCGAACTCGTCAACTATGATAATTTCAAGTCACACGAAATACCAAACAGTTACCTTTCGTACTTGAAACGTTAGCACAAATAACACAAATGCAAAGTGTGTCTTAGAGCAGGTTCAATAATGAAAAACCTTAACTAGTAAATTTAAGAGCATATATTGTAAAAACCAAATCAACTAACAAACTCTAAAACGATCATGTAAATCTCAATACCATGAAGAACAATTAGGCATATGAATTATTCAAATATAACCACACAATATGTTTGAACAATTAAATCAAGAAAGTGCCTAATATTAATAGATGAAGAGAATAAGATTTTTCTTTTAAAAGCTCAATCAGATGTAGAAAATATTATATTTAGTGTAGTATCTTTTTCTCCAACAAAAGTTGTGTATATAGAGTCTAATTTGACATAAAGAAGAATTAATAATAAATGATAATTCTACTAATACAAGGATTATGCTTTTAATATTAAATGAGGTCAAATTAGTAAGCAAGAAAGTGGAACAAATTATCAAAACACCTCGATTGATTAGGAATGGCAATGGGGACAGTTCGGGTCAAAACCGACCCGACTCGAACTGACCTGTGGGGCAAAAAAACTGGTGGGATATGGATCTTTCAGGTTCGGGTTCAGGTCAGGTTATAACCGCGGGTCAAAAACTCGACCCATTGACCCGTTGACCTTTTTTTTTTTTTTTTTTTTTTTCTTTCTTAAAAATTATAATCCTACTTTTCTAATAAATTAATATGATAAATAAATTTTCTTAACTTATTAAAAAAAATTTGTCATGTCTTGTTGTCTGTTTATATCGAATCTAAATGATATTAATATGAGATTAAAATTCAATATAAAAAAAACATATTTTTAAACTTATGTAATGTATAAATAAAATGTTTTTAAGATTATATTAAATTAAAAGAGATTTTATATTACTCATATTGTAAAGAAAAAAATTAAAGAACAAGTATATCAATGATATATCAATGATCACAAAATGTTTTTCTTTACATAAAAACTAAACTCAAGAATTATAAATCCCTCTAATCTATCAATTTGTTTGCAACATGATCAGAAAGTGTAATCTATTAGTCAATTAAGAAAGATCAACAGTCATTTGATCATCTTCTTCATCTCCATCATCTTCATCGGAAGAATTAATATCCTCCACATCTTCAAACTCGCTAATATCATATTTTGGAAACTTTGCAACAGATTTCACTAGCAATGAAACAAACAATAATAATTAAACAAACTAATAAATTTAAAAATAATGATATAATACAAAAAAAAATTCAAACCATCAAATTGAGGCTAAAGCCAATCTTAGGCACACATCAATGCTTCTACTGTGGATGATTTCAATCTACTACGGTGCTTGGACACAACTCTGCCACTTATGCTAAAAGCAGACTCAGATGCAACAGTAGAAACAGGAATAGCTAGTAGATCTCTAGCAATTGTTGTAGTACGGGATATTTAATACCATTTGTCTTCCACCAAGCAAGTATGTCAAAGTTCTCCGTTCTAGGTAAAACTCCTTCCTCCAAGTAAATGTCAAACTCTGTTTTCACCAAATCCGTAGTCCTACTACTTGATACAAATAAGTCATACTGCAATAAAGGATTAACATAACCTATTGCATTGGCCTCAGAGATAGAAAATGACAAATTAGAAGACTCCTGTCTTATACCATTTTGTTGATATTGATTGACCAAATCAACACAAGTTTTGTACACTTTATCCATATGATCTTTATAATTATCAACTCCATAAATTTGAGGAAAATAAAACTCAATTAGTTTCAATTTATACCTTGGATCCAATACAGTTGCCATAGCTACAACTCCATGTATGTCATCCCAATACTTTTGAAATTTTGATGTCATACTTGATGCCATAGTTCTAATTTCCTCATGTGGCGATATAGGCCAATCACATAATGCCTTTTTCACTTGGCAAATTTCTGGAAAGAACAAATTTGTAGTAGGATATTGTGTCCCAGAAAACTTATGAGTAACTCTATAAAAAATTTCTAACTTTTTTACAATTTGTTGTGCCAAGGTCCAATCATTATCAAGAGGGGCACATTTAAATTGAGGTTCACATTGCTTAAAATGAATAAATACCTTCTTGTAAGAAATAGCAATGGATAGCATTACATAAGTAGAGTTCCACCTAGTTTTGCAGTCAAGTATCAACTTTCTAGTGTGTTGAACTCTTGTCTTATTAGCGCCCTCTCTAAATTCCTCAACTCTTTTAGGAGTAAGTGACCAATAAGCGACACTTTTCCGAATCCTAAGAAGCCCGTCACCAAGAACTTCCAACCCAGCCTTCACAATCAAATTCAAGATATGAGCACAGCACCTCATGTGTAAAATCGACCCATCCAATAAGAGTGAAGAATTATCTATTTTTTCCAACAAAACATCAATAACTGATTTATTTGTGCTACAATTGTCTACCGTTATAGTAGATAACTTATCACAGATGTTCCAATCAGAGAAACACTCCAACAGTAGCTTTGCAATAGTTTCTGTGTTATGTGGACATGGAACATATGCAAACCTTAAAATTCGACTCTGCAAAACCCAGAGTGATCAAGGTAATGAGCAGTAATTGCCATATATCCTTTTCTTTGATTGGAGGCGGTCCACATGTCAGTAGTAATTGCCGCTCTACTTTCATTATTTTTCAATTGTTGCATTGTCTTTCCCTTCTCCAGTGTATACATATTAAATATGTCACGTTTTATTGTATTACGTGATACTACCTTGAAAGATGACTGTAGGGCATTAGAGTATCGCTTAAACTCAATGTGTTCCACCATAGATAAAGGATACTCATGCAAGATTATCATAGTAGCTAATTCTCTCCTAGCAGCTTCATGATCAAAAGAGGAAGTCACAGTTGGAGTTTGTCTTCCTCTACTAGAAATCTGATTTACCTCTGATTTTCTCACTGGAACACCTTAGAGTATGATTTTTTAAATGTGAGGTATCATTGTATGCCTCTCCATTCAATTCCTTCTTACAAGCTTTACATATTGCTTTCATTCTTCCATTAATTCTTTTTCTATCAAAATCATTCCAATGCGTCAATCTTAACTTCTTAGCAGACTCATGATCTTGCTCTTCTTCACGAATACGAACAGGAGACATAGGCTCTTCAGATAGATCCTCCATCCTTACAAAGAAAAAGGAAAAAAATAAAATCTTTTCCACAATCTCTTGATAATAATTTAGCTAATTGACAATTAATAATAAAGAAGAAACAAATGGAATATTAATAGCCTCAACCAAACCCACCTTCCCCCATTTTTCATTTATTTATTTAATGATTTTCGTATAACCCATTTTCTTTTTCTTGATTTGATTATCTCCTTTTTCTGTTTCACACCTTTTTCATTTTTCAATTTCAATGTTCCCTTTTTTGTACATAAAAGATAAAAAGAAGCAAGCACTTCCTGTTAGCCCTCTACTTCATTCATTAGAACATTAAACAAAAATAGGAGTTTTCGAAAGAGAAGAAAATGGAAATCTATTCATGGAAACCTTTTGTAAAATACAACTATTTGGTATTAGTCTCTCTATTGGAGCTGATAATTCATTGTTTTATATTTACTAACCATTTTGAAAAAAAAAATTCATTAACAAAGAGAGTTTGATCAAAATGTAAAGACAAATGAGTAATAATAAAAGACAATGAGTAACAGAGTGCAATCATCCTCCAAGAATCACACTACTTACAAATGGTATAAAGAAATAATGTCATTTTTCTTTACAAATACTTGACATAATCAAAGATGAAAGAAACAGTAATTGAAGTGTACATGTGGAGATTAAAAGCTTAGTGAGAGTAAAATGATTAAATAGACTCACCTCTGTCATCTAAGTTTCTTAAATTTCGAAGCCTAATCTGATTTCCACAATATGTTGTTATCAAGCAATTAATAATAAAAGGGTTAGGCCTTTAAATCCATTTGACAAAAGGGTAAAGCAAGTATTTAGCTACTAGGTTACTCAACACACTTGTTGTGAATGATTAAACATAATAACAAGCAAATCTAGATTAATGAACAACACCTCACCTTTGATATGTGTATATATATATATATATATATTGATTGAAATGAGTAACAACAGTATTATGCCCACTAAACATATACAGATATACTGAACCCATATTGATAATCATTATCAACATACAAAACCCAGTAATCTCCGACAACAGGGATGAGTTTATGGGTTTATTTGAAGATTATAAAATTCACTTTTTTGTGGAGCTTTTTCACCTTCCCCGATAAGAATATTGAAGGGTTTAGCCAACTGACTCTTATAGATTAAATATTATCTGGAGTTGAGACGTGGAGAACTATGGACCATACATGTTTGGGGTCTGTATATTTGAAAATTATTTATTATTGAAACTTACCAGCGTAGCAATGGTGGAGTTGTAGAGGTAAACGACGGACAGCAGGCGCCTGGCGATGGCGGAGCTGCAGAGGTAAACGACGGGGAGCGGGGGCGCTTGGCAATGGCAGAGCTACAGGTAAACGACGGGCAGAGGAAAAAGGATTGCGATTGTGTAACTTAAACGGGTACTGTGAAGTCTGTAACAGTGTAACCTAAATTTGATTTCAAACGGGTACCCGAATGGGTATCCGATCTTATCCGTTTCTGACCCGAATTTTATTTTATAAAATGGATATTATATCGACCCGTATCTGACTCGATTTGAACCGCCCCGATTTAGCCCAAATGGTTCGAGTACCCGCGGGGCCCCGACCCGATGGATAAAATTGCCATCTCTACGATTGATTGAACAATGTGTCTCGATCTATCTAACCATAGTCGATCTATCGAAAACCTTTACTTGATCGATTTACCTGCATTGAGTGTACCATAAATGCAACCCGAGAGGACTTGATTGATGCTCGATCTATATTCAATCGATAGAACCAATCTAGATCGATCGAGAACCTCACTCGATCGCTTGATCAATGATGAGCTCGATCGATTAGGCAAATCTTAGATCGATCTAGTTAGCACAAAAATCAACTCGAGGGCCTCTAGAATGAATTCAATCGATCTATGTCTCGATCAATCGACTTAACCCTTAGATCGATCAAAATGTGCACAATTTTTCATTTTAGCCCATACTAAATGTGCGTGCTCAGTTGTATGAGGATGTATGCATGGACAAACGTTTTACCTATTATATACGCAGTGCAGACTTGACGACTTCATCAGCATTTAACTTTTGATTGAAAAGTGAGCCTATATACTAAATTACAATCAATTATTTTGTCTACAAAAAGTGTTAACACTCATAAACCTTACAATAACCAATAAAAATACTGCATGTAAGCAATAATAACTTGCAATTCTCAAAAGTGGGGCACGTGAGTTCGAGGAAATTAGGTTCTAGAAAGAAAAGTAGAGATATATTATTTTGTAAGTTTGTTAGTATATAAAGTTGATTATTTCAATGCAAACAAATATATTTCTCTTATTTATTATTTTTTGGCACAATTTTATTAAAAAAAAATAATATATTTTACAGCTGATAACGACGTCGTAAAATCTGATATTACGGGTTTTTTTTTTTAAATTTATTTTTATAAGTATAAGAGCTTATTTAACAATGAATTTTTTTAATATTTAATTATGTTTGAGTTTTATATGCTTTTTAATTATTCGTTCTATTAACATTTATTTATTTATTTTCTTTATATTTTTGGCTTTATTATATACTCAATATGAAATAATCGCATCGTTGATATTTTAAAAAAAAATTATGTATTATATTTTATATTTTATAGTAAAATATAAATAATATAAATTTTTTATTGGAATGTAGAGTTGAATGTGAGAATCATTTGAATTTTACTTACTAATAGTAATAGATTATAGAAATGATGGGGATATGAATAATTTAAAAAAAAAAAATGAAAGAAATTGAAAGATATAAAAAAATTGATAATAAATAAATAAAAATTGTAAATCAATGAAAGTTTATGAAAGTCTTAAAATAAAATTCTAAAAAAAGTCTATAAAATTTTATATGAAGTCTTAAAAATTAATATAAATCTTAAAAAAAAAAAAATAGGATTTAAAATCCATAAAAATTTATAAAAATGTAAATTAAATACGTCCCAATAAATGGTATTAAATATTATGCGGAAGTGTATTATATAAAAAATCAAAATCAAAATCAATAGTTTTTTTTATTAAATATAGTTATAAATATTATATTATACTTAACAATATTACTACTTGATATCAATCCAAATTTATCTCAAATGATTGATGAGGCTGCTTTCTTCGATTTGAGAAAAATAAGCATGATGAACAATTGAGATATATATATATATATATATATATATATATATATATATATATATATATATATATATATAGATTTGAGGTGGTCAAAAAATAAATAGTTGTTAATAAGATTTTTTAATGATAATTTTTAGCATTACTTTATTGTTGGTCCTTTAAATATAAGCAATAATTTAAAAAAAAAAAAAAAAAAAAAAAAGTAGATATTACACCATTTTTGTGGGACGAAAAATAAAAAAGGTAAGTGATCGCTGCCTACATAGAAATCTTCCCTCATTGATATTTCGCCTTTATTTCATTTTCGAATCTATTATTTGTCTCTATATATTTAGCTTACCAACCATTCCAAGATCAAGACGTCTATTATAGTATAAAGTATGGAAAATAATAGTAGTTAAAAATACATGTCACATTATTCCTCCATCAACTATATATGCTATTATGATACATCTATAAAATAACGTCTTTAAAAATTCAATTTCAAAACATATCAACTATAATTTATTTTAAATAAATAAATAAACAAGGGTAATAATATTATTGGTACAATAAAAATATATAAACTCACTATTATATCTCTATAATTAATTATACATTAGTACCATTTTTGCTGATAAAATTGTTATTAATTAAAAGTAGTTGTAACAATAATCATTTTAGCTACCCTAATAACGCTACTCATGAATAAAAACATCAATAAACCACGAGAATCAATCAATTAAAATGTCCAAATCCTCAAATTTGTAAGCTATTCAATGATAAGATATAACTGTATGTAGTGGTGCATCTATATTTCTTATCCGCCAATCCTTACTCTTGTGGTGGTCTTCAGCTTGGGTTCCAATCCCTCTTGAGTGGTTCACACGAGCCTGAAAAATCTGATATCGTGTGGGGGCAAAAAGCTTATGGAATTAGAGTTTTTGTTGCTTTTGAATTAACTACTTTTAGTGTTTAGTTAGTCGACTACATAAATTTATAGGGAAAATAACAAAACTAACACCCCCAAAAATTATAATAACAAAACTAGCATCCTTGTGTTCAATTAAAATTGAACGACAATAATTTGGACTCGTTCAATATTGAACGTTCAATATTATCCGTTCAATTAGAATTGAATGACGATAATTAGACCTATTTAATATTGAACGTTCAATATTTTACGTTCAAATTGAATATTGAACGTTCAATATTAAACGTTCAATTCTAATTGAACACAAGGGGTGCTAGTTTTGTTATTATAATTTTTAGGGGGTGCTATTTTTGGTAATTTCCCAAATTTATATTTAAATATATATTTATATTAATTATAGTATGACACATAATTAAATAATGTCAAAAATGAAAAAAAAAAAAAATTCTCTTTTTTAAGAAAATATGTTCACGTATCGTATCATAATTAATATGAATGTAAATATAGGAGTAGATTTATAATAAGGTAACATCTTTCTTAGCTTTAAAAAAAGTAAAACTTTATTTTTCTTTACTCATAAAAATCTTTAAGAAGTTAGGGGATGATGAAATTATAGCAAAAATTAGTAGACATAGCGGTGGCAATGTATAACACGATACGATAATATAATATGAATATGATATAATATAAATACAAAAATTTAATAAAAATTGGTCAATAATTTTTTTATATATTTAAAGATTTTGTAATTTTTTATTATTATAAATAAGTAACTCGAGAAAAAGTTATGTAAATTTTTTTGTATTAACTAACACATTAACACGACACAAATAATAAAAGATGAATACGACTAACACAATTTCCACCCCTAAAATTATGGAAGGATCGCAAGGTTGGCGGATAACATAGAATAAACAGTTATCAAGTACTTAATTTTCATATAATTATTAAAAGAAAAAAAAAAAAAAACACTCTGGTGATAATTTAAAACAAGACATAATACAATCATGCTATGGCATGTTACTATTTGACACGATACTATATAACACATAACTCGTTTCTCAAACCAGTCGAATACCACGACACAACATGAAAACATGAACAAACCTGCTACTATATAAGAATATGGAGTTTTTGCATTAAAAAAAATTGTGTTATGCATGGTTGGAAAAAACCAAATAATATATCTTAATATAACAAGTTCAAATTACAAAACACTAAAGTCCAAACGACCATTCCAAATAACCAGCACACATAACTCCAAATAACAAGTCTAAATTCAAAATAAAATTCAAACATGAGCACCATAATATAACACTAATGAATAGCTTGTATCATCAAACTTTTTGTAATAGTCGATCGCAAGAAAAGAAAAAAAAAAACTCTTGTTTAAATAATATATATTAAGAGATGATAATATGGGCAATATATAATTATTACATGATACACATGAAAATAGTTATCATATATTAATAAGTGAATATAATTTGTGCAATATTCAACTATGACATGTTCCACGTCTATGTCTTCTTCAAAATTGGGAGGAACTTCAATGCTTTAATGTGTTATAACTTAAAAAGAATAAAAAATTATAATTTCAATAGAAATTAATATATGAACCATATATTACATGCTTAAACGATTTGAAAAAAAATGATTTTAATAGAAATAAATATATGAATAAGACATTATCTTGAGAATCAGCCCATAACCAACTCTATAAACACACAAGTGCTTCTATTGTGTCTTTTTAGTAAACAAAACACGTGTTTGTTGAGCGAGTTTCTCAAATGTCTTCACTCTTTTTGGTGTTAAAGTCTAATAAGCAACACTATCACGAACCTTCTCTATTGATGAGTCTATGACATGTAAGCCATCTAAAACAATTAAATTGAGGATATGAGAAGCACAGCGCATATGAAATATATATCTCTCCTATATATCAATATCAGTGGCATTTGGAATTTTTCCCCTCAAGCTTCTAACAATACTATCATTTGTAGAGTAATTATTCAAAGTGATGGTTGATAACTTGCCAACAATATTCCAATCCATTAAACAAGTGTACAAAGCTTCCACAACATTACCAGCCCTGTGGTGTGGTAGTAAATGCATAAACCTAATAGAAGGGGAAATA
The DNA here is from genome assembly GCA_029378325.1 of Elaeagnus macrophylla. Classification (NCBI taxonomy): domain Eukaryota; kingdom Viridiplantae; phylum Streptophyta; class Magnoliopsida; order Rosales; family Elaeagnaceae; genus Elaeagnus; species Elaeagnus macrophylla. The sequence goes on along the minus strand of CM055641.1, from coordinate 51,405,416 downwards.
AATAAGATTGTCTACCATCAACTAAATAAATAGCATAAAAATGTTTAAGTTATAATAAATATACTTCAAGAGACTTTTTTGCAGTCACTATGAGTTGTCAATAAAGCATACAGTAGTAGCCATATAACATTTCTTAATTTGATTAGAAGCTGTCAACATATCACTTGAATTGTATATACAGCTTCAAATCTCATCCACTAGTTTCATCATTTTGGACTTCTCATTCTTATAAATCTTCAAGAGGTCATTACAAAGTGTGTTCCTTGAGACTATTTTGTAGAGAGGTTGTAAACTAGTAACCAAATCTCTAAAACCAGAATGCTCAACAATTAAAAGTGAGTAGTACTCGTGCAAAATAAACATTTTACGCCATTTTCATCCTAGATGCTTCTTGACTACAATTTGCCATGTCAAAGTGTTATTGCACCTTTATTTGGTTTATTTTGTCTATTGTCATGACATTGTTGTTTCTTCTGAGGACATATCCTTAGGTGTTCTTTTAAGTGAGACATTCCAATATTACATGTGTCTCCACCTAATGTCCTCTTCCAATAATGAAAATTTACTTTCCAAACTCCTTCGTCATTCTTTTATCTATTAAAATGATTCCAAACTTCATGTCTCAACTTCTTCATCTAAATTTCCTCACATTTATCATCTTTTTCTAAATTTACATCAACTCCCTTTCTTTTGGCTCTATTTTTAGTGGTAGGATTGGTAGTTATCACATTCAGACTTGGAGTACCAGCCGGGGGCGTATCTACGTGTGGGCTAGGCGGGCTGCAGCCTAAGCCAATTTTTTTACAAAAAATTAATTACATGTATAATTTTTAGTATTAAATAAATATTTTATTTGTAGTAATATATTGTGTCTAATTTTTATGTGCATATTTTAGTGTATATTAATAATATTTAACAAATACGTGGACAAAAATGATATGAATTATAAACAAATGGGTTAAGTATATACTTTTTTCATGTATTTGATAACTATTAGTAACAGAAATAAAATTATAATTGTATACTATGTAAATATTCCTCTTAAATGTGATAATCCTAAAATTTTTTAAATATTTAACTTTATACTCAACATTATAAAATAAAATTAAAAAAATAAGTATATGATAAGCTTCATATTAAAGCTTTTAAGTTTATATTTATCATATTTTATTTCAATCCAAATTTTAATTTTATTTAATATTATATTATTTAACATTTTATTTTAATAATCTATTAGAATTTATTTAAAAAAAATTATATATAAATTTTATTATTTTTATTATTATTAGTCATTCTCATATTGTTTATAAATATATATATTTTTAATTATAGCCTCAAGCTTAAAATTCTAAATCATATTTTACTTTTTATATTTTCATATGATTATTTTAGTTTTATTTTTAACAACTATAAATTTTAATGTGTTTGATTGAGTTTTTTATTTGCTTAGATTTGTTAGTTAATAAATTTATTTTATTCGTAAATGATACTAATACTTATTAACTTGTTATATTTTTGTTTAATTTTTCTTATAAATTAATTATAATGTGTTAACACTATATTTTTTTAGTTAGTACTAACTCTATGTCTCTATGTTAATATGACATGAAAATATTCAGTGTTGAATTGAATATAGTATACTATAATTCCTACTAATTTTTTATTTTGTATAAAAATAATTAAATTTTAACCCCCCTTAAATTATTTTTTTGGCTTCGCCCCAGGTACTAACAATTAACTTGTCAATACTACCAACTTCAAAATTTGAAATCATTGTCATACCTAATCTAATTAAGGAATGTATAACATTGACATTACAATTAGAAAATAAAATTTATCACAAAAGTATAAGAGTTAAATTTAAAAGAAAGATCTAAAGCATATTAAATATATTAAAAAACTTAATTAGCACTATATGATTGTTGTGTATATTATGGATTTTTTTAAATCCATTGTTACATTAGAATTACACTTTCATGAATCAGCAGAGGTGCCTAACTAAATAGTTAATTGTTAAACAGTTTGATGAATAATTCGATGTATAAAATAGGTAAGAAAACAACTTAGGTAGACAAAGGATCGAACTCTATTCAATGGACTGAGAGTACTGCTTTGACACCATAAATATTTTGAAGAATAGTTCGATGTGTAATATACGTGATTACACTGTGTTTATTTATAATAGAATAACAAAGCAATCCCACTTATCTAGGCTATACAAAAGAAGACTAAATCAGTCTAACTAACCAAATAATGAGATAATGTAAAACTTAATCACAAAAATATTACAATTAGAAAAAAGTGAAACTTAAAAATAAATAGTAAAATAGATTTGCTAGTTTTGTGCTTTTATATCAATTGTAAGTACGTAAATAATAAATAAAACAAATGGCCACCAAACCCAAGCAACACTACTCAATGGAAGTTTTGAATCTCTTTCCTATAGCCTCACTCCAAATTAAATAAAAGGAAATGACTAAAGGAGAATATATCGCCATATATGACATTGTTGTCAAAGGCTCAAAGCAGTATATGTATATATATGCAAAGTTTTTCTTACCCATTAAATAATATTACCTTTCTTCAGGTACGCAAGCCATTAGCATAATTGATTAGACTTTTCAGTATTAAGAACACACTTCAACAATTACGGGAAGTCATTACTGCATATATATCTATCTTATCTGACACAAGTTTTCAGCATGTTTGCTTCCTAGATGTATTAACCATGGAATCAACTAGTTCACATTGCAGTCAATAATTCAAGAGAGCAAGAATAAGAATAATTACATGTAAATAACCTAAACAAGTTATCTAACACAAGAAGAAAATTGTATCGACAAAAGAGACGACTAGAGGGATGTTTCAGCTGGCGGTGGTAATGGCATTTCAACTGGATGCGAAGTGGGAATTCTGGTTGGTAACTATGTAGAGTAGAGAGTCAAAGAGGGAGTCTGAGAGATGAGAGAATTTTGAGAAAACAACAAAAATAATGCACCAAAACTTACACTACTACAAAATAGTCAGACATTTTAAAAATGCCTTCTAAAGTAATAAAAGATAATTTTTCATGCGCCTTACATGCAAGTGCTGCTAAAGAATTATGCTTTTTAAAAGCATTAATTTGCTCTATTCAAACACTCTCTTTATTTTGAATAAACGCCTTCTTTGTTTTGGTTTATCATGTATCCAATTTATAAGCCGTTTAAAACCCCTTGTTTATTGTTTTATAAGGCGTGTAAAACACCATTTTTAATATTGCATTATTTAAAAAGCATTTCAAATATCTTCATTTTTTTTGTTAAATGGCATTTAAAACACCCTAGTAATTAATTTAGAAGGGATTTTAATAGCTCTCTATTAAATAGTAAATTTTTGATTCTTTACTAGTTAAAGAAAGCGTTTTAATTATTTTATAATATCAATTACATTTTAAAAAAATATGAAACGAATGTCTTATAAAATAATTGGCTTTGATTTACAAATATTCAAATATACCCAATGTACACTGCATAAATTTATTAAATTAAAATAAATTTAAAAGTAACTTTTTTAATAGCAAAGATAAAAGTAATTGCATGTAATTAACAAAATTACATCTAATTGTAAAATATACTAAAAAAATATTCTACATATATATCAAATGAAACTAACTTGAAGCACAATCAAAAAAAATAATTTATCTAATTGAGATCCAAATTCTTCAAACTCAAATATTATCTTATCAACCAAAAATAACAAACAAGATCAACTCATCAATGACATACATAAAATAAAAATAACTCATGAATTCAAAGGTTGAATACATGCGAATGAGAACTAAAGTAAAAAAAGACGAAAATTATATATATATATATATATATATATATATATATATATATATATATATATATATATATATATATATTATTAAGGTAAAGTTGGTATCATTATAATGATACCAAAATGATACCAACTTTACCTTAATTCGTTTCATTTTATAAGTATCTATTTTTTTTGAAAAATTGTAAAAGAAATTTATAAAATTAACCATGAATATACTGACATAAAAGTACAAAATATTCATGTATATATAAATATATATTAAAAGTTTGCAATAATAGGAAAACTTTTGTTTTGAAAATCTTGTACATTTGATAAATAGAGTAGAAATATTGAAAATGAATATATATTCTATAAAAATAAATGTATCGCCACACATTGGTGCACATGTGAATTTGCATATGATGTATTGAGAGAATAGGGAAGTGAAGCAAAGAAACAAGAAACTAGCATTTGTAGTCAACATCCTAAAGTCATCAAACAGACATATGAAGCACGAGTGATAATTTTTCTCCTCCATTATTTATAGAAAACAAACAATTTGGAGAAATTCATTAAACTTTGCATGCTTTTTTGTAGCTTCAACTCCCCATGCCTCTCGAAGCATGCGTCTAAGAACAAATACACCTACAACAGTGTACAAATATATTATTTATAAATCAATGCCAACTAATATGGACTGTCAGAAAAAGAGCCTATTATCATAGCTATATATAATCTTTAAATATAAAAACAGGATATGTAACGCCCCGATATTTTACATACAAATAAGGGCATTATCTAAACATTTTAGAGATTGAAAACCTTGATACAATTAATTGTGGCTTTATTAAAAGAAAAATTGAAAAATTGTATAGACATTAAATGGAAAAAGATTTTATAGCTAAAAACCTTATAAAGAAAAATTTGCCAAAAATTTTAGCACTTATTAAAGTTTACAATTTATTAGCCAAGAAAAAGGGAACTTAATCTTAAAGAACCAATAACAATCCTCAAGCATTGCCAAATTCTCATCATGGTGTTCCTGAAAACGTGAAAGGAAGCTTGGGGTGAGTGAAATCACTCAGTAAGCAAACTTACCTTACTTGAAACATTAAGCAACCACATGTAATAAACAATTTATTCAAGACAAACAACATGTCAATGCTTGTGTTTTCAATATGAATGTCGATGTAATGCATGGTCTCTACTTAAACAATGATCTTTGAAAACCATATTTCAAATAATGTCGTGACTCGTATCCAAAACATACAAAAACTTATCTTTCTTAATAGGTCGCTTCTCATAGCAAAACGTTCAAAAATGATCTTTCTCAATATGTCACGACTCATAACAAAACTGTTCAAAACTATATTTTATAGAACGCCATGAACTCTATCGCATGAATGGTGGAGCCAATACAAAATGTCACCCGTCGGCAACCAAAACAATAAATCACCCGTCAGTGACCAAACAATAAATCACTCGTTGGTGATTAGCACGCGTGAAGGGTAAGTGCAAGTGAGTCATAAAATCGTAGGGTCAAAGCTGGAATTCCATAACAAATGCTCACATGCAAAAATACGTCCAAACTATATGGTAAGGAACCAAATATCCTCGGGTACCCAAGGACACCTCCCCCACACGGCTCAAAACAATTACAATATGCTCCCAATTAGAGTCCAATCATAACGATGGTCAAAAGCATTCTATCAAACCATTTTCAAAAATCTGTTTGATTTTTAAAGTCGAAAGTTATAATTCAAAACATGAGTTTTTAACATTAAAAGTTTTGAATGTCATGCATATGAACATGCTTATGCCAATACTACATAACCAATAATCAATTATGCAAACACAAAGCACATATGCATACGAAAATGAGATCACGATATCTATTTAGCCATAACGGTTACAAACAAAACATATATGTAAACAAAACAACCATGAAAATATTCATACACAAACAAAGCAACCAATACTTAATATTACAAGTAGGGTTAGTCTAGTTACCTGGTACGAATAACTAGCACAGCTAAAACACCCACTAATTCAACTGAGTTTAGCCTAAACAAATTATAATTGTATAATTATTAGATACTCATAATATATTAGGTATCCTCCTTTATATATATATATATATATATATATATTAATACTTAGGTCTAACTCTTGTTTTTTCAAAAGTTTCATATTTTTATTCACAAAATTATTAGTCGTTTCCGCTGTCAGCAGAAACTAAATAATTAATTTCAAACTTAATTGGTGTCATAAGATTACCAAATTTTTCAGAGTTTTCATAGAGGTATAGTAAAATTTTCAATAAATTTTTTAGGTAAAACCGAATGCTAAGCAATTACAAAAGTGATTTTTATTCGATAACTTTTAAAACTGCCAGTATAAGAAAATCAGCAATACTACTGGACTTAAACAATTTTAGAAAATATTGGAAAATTATATCAAATTGAAATTTTAACCGTAGTTTTATAACTTAAATATTATTATACATAAAAATTTAAAAATACTTTGGAATCTGTTTTCATAGGTAAAACGGGTTTTGAATCTAGTTCAATAAATCTACTGTAAAATATTTGAGCAACAAACATATATAAATCAAAAATTCATAACATATATATATCTGATCTAAAAATCATAAAATTTTATCAAATAATAAATAAGACCCATATAACGTATTATAAAAATTTTCACAAATGTTTAACATTTATAACACCATAAATTAATTCCAAACTTTTCGTTTTAATCTGTCAGGTTTCCTGTTTTCAGCATAAAATTTTGACTTCAAAAAATTATATTAAATTAAATACATCGAATTTTATAAAGGTTCCAAAGACAAAATTTTTCTTATTGTGTATAGTTATAAAGACAAAAATTTTATCTTCAAATTGAAATCAGAACCCATATAAAACAACCCTAAAATTCGAGTAGTTCAAAAACTGACAGATTCAAAACACAAACTTCACAAATTCATAACAAATTCAATATAAATGATATTTTGACAAATAAATATTCGTTGAACTCTTCAAGAAGTCTAGTTTAATATAAAAATAGTTTAAGATTTTATTGAATAGTATAAGGTTTCGAAACTAATTTATTTTCAAGATTCTGCAAAAAATTTGCAAACAATTACTTTATAAAATTTCTTAGAAAAATCACTAAACATTAACCATAAACCCTTAAATCATAACTGATAAAGTGATGGAGGAAAATTAACAAACGTACCTAGTTTACTTCATGAACTTCTATTCTCTTATGACTGTTGTTGTGAAAGACATATGTGAGAAGAATAGACGTAGGGTTTTTGTTTCTCTTTTGGTCTAGTAAATGATTTATATATTTTGTTCTAATAAAGAGTTTATATGTGAATAGAAACCTATTCTTATTAGGATATTCTAATTATTATTGTCATATTCTTTGAATTAAATAAGAGTCTAATATACCTTAGACAACAAATTCAAACCTACTTTCTACTTTATCTTTAAAGAGTTTATTTATACTTATAATTCTATTTTAAAATTATAACTTACTCTCAAATAACTCTTTATTTTTTAATAATTAATGTTATTTGAAAATTTGGGATATTACAGGATATTAACAAATCTTAATCAAAATATCTATGCCTCGCCCAAGATAGAAATATGATCAATAGGATTCAAATGAGTTAATGGATTGGAGTCTTACTGGTGCGATTAGCAGAATCGTATACAACGACGAATGGTTGAAAATGATGGCAACAAAAAATTGATTGTGTGAGAGGTAGGGAAACTCTAATACATAACCCTAATAAAATCCTTTAAGTAGGCGTTTAACATGCCTTGGTAATGGATACTTACATGGCGTTTAAAACGGCCTAATAAAAGCATTAAGAAGACATTTAAAAAGTCTTAGTATTGTATAAAAATAAATAGATATTGATTAAAAAATATATAACCTTACAAGGCATGTTAAATGATTTGTATAATAATATATTTTAAAGCATTTTAAACACCCTCAATACATATCAATTATTAAAGGCGATTAATAAAAATATATTTTATTATTAAACGCCTTCTATTACTTTTAAAAATGTTTCATTCATTTTAAGTGTTATCAATTATATACCTTTTAAAATAATGAAATGCCTTCTATTGATAAAATTGTAGTAGTGTTATAATAACAAAAATAGTATCTTTTGTGTTTAAACTTATAATTTTATAATTTAAAAAATGATTAATATATATTTTTATTTGAATACACATTCCATTGGAATTAAATAATGAAAATTTATACTCGTTCAATATTAAACGTTTAAATTGAACGTTTAATATTATTAGGGTGCTAATTTTATTATTATAAATTTTAAGAGTGTAATTTTTGATAATTTTTAACACAGCGACTTTCTAGCTTTTGCTACTTTTTAAATTCCTTTTTTTAAATTAAATCATAATTAATTTGAATAAATGATAATTAATAAATAAATTGAGAATTGTAGCCTACTCGTACATCCCACCATTGAATGCCATTCAATGAATGGTAACATGTATCAAAAGAGACACAATTTGAATCCTACTATATGTATGTATAATTTTTATATATTAAAGGGAGCGAGACCATAAAGGTCCACTAAATTATATTATTTGTATTATTTGATCATTTAAATTATAAGAGATGTTATTTGATCTTTTAATTTTTTAAAAATGGGTCAATTAAGGACAAAAAATATGATTTTAATAATTTTTTAATTAAAATATTATTTTATAAATTAATATTTCAATATAAAAATATTAAAATAATATAATTTATCATTAATTGACATCTTAAAAAATAATATTTTAATTAAAAAATCATTAAAATTATGTGCTTTGTCTTTAATTGGTACATTTTTCTAAAACTAAGGGATCAAATGACACCACTTATAATTTAAGAGACCAAATGACACAAATGATCTAATTTGAGGAACATGCATGACACTTTTCTCTATATTAAAAGTCTTTTAAATATTGATAAAATTAGGTTTTGGGTTCCCCAAACCAACCTCCATGCCAAAACCAAGATTACTAATAAGAGATTACCCAAAATCAAAATTCAATTTGAAAATATCCCATTTGAAACTAAAGCTTTTTAGGTAATCCCGCAGATACTCGACCAAATGGGTACAATTGACATTCTTTGATATAACCCATAAATCGAGGTCTGCAGTAGAGCCCAAGTGTTATAGATTTTGTTATGGAATGGACCGGTGTTGAGATTCTAGTTTTGAAAATTGAGATAAAAGGCATGGAGACTTAAAGTACATGGTGTTTTAACCACACACCATATCAAATAGATTAAGTTATATATATATATATATATATATATATATATATATATATATATATATATATATATATATTACTAAAATAATTTTTTAATTTAAAATTTATTTAAATTAATATTTAATTCATTTTTATATATTTATTATATTTTTAAAAATAAAAGAATATTATTTTTAATTTAATATGAAAGAAAAAATTAAGACATATAATTTTATAATTAAAAATTCAGACAGTTAATTGTTCAATACGATTTAGACCCACATCTTCTAGTCGTACAAACATGCCATAAGTTCTAAAGGATCTAGGATTGGAATAGTCCTTTTGAACAAGTTTTTACATTGGGATTCCCTGCCACTAACAATGAAGCAGAGAATGAGGTACCAGTTATAGGCTTTCAGCAGGGCGTAGAAATGTGGAAAAGGTGAAATCTATGAAACAAGAAACTCGAGGTTGGTAGTTGACCAACTATATGGTGAATTCATAGCAAAAGATGAAAGAATGGTGGCATATTTGAAAACACTTAAGGAAGAGTTGGTTGGCTTGAAAAAATTCGAGTTAAAATAGATCAACAGGTGCAATAATCAACATGTAGATGCCTTTGCATATTTGGGGACTACTCCATCTAAGGAATACCAAAGACTTATTCCAGTGGAACTACTTAGCTCCCAGTGCATAAACCTCAACACAAGAAACAAAGTTCTAGTAATTAGAAACACAAAAGACATAATCTTGGATAACCCCTATCCCTATATATTATCTTTTTAACTAATCCATTATTATGAAAATCATGTATTATGTAATAGTCAAAATTATGTTTTTGTGTGACATTTTAAGTTACTTGAACTCTTAATTTTTCGATAAATATTTGTAATTAACAGTATGTGTAGAGAGTTTATTAGCAATTCAGGCTAGTTTGTGTTGAGGAGTTCCATATCGGCCAGGAACGATCCTTCCGCTGTGGTTATATCACTGGGCTCACCTTTAACCCATAAGCTGGCTTTTGGGTTATAATCCGGGTGGCTCGGTGGTTCATCATGGTATCAAAGCGGGTACCTGGGTTCACTGGTGTGCCCAACATGGCCGCCCTCACGGTCAGTCGGTGTCCGCCGATGTGAGGGGGAGTGTTGAGGAGTCCTACATCGGCCAGGGACGATCCTTCCGCTGTGCTTATATCACTGGGCTCACCTTTTTAACCCATAAGTTGACTTTTGGGTTATAATTCGGGTGGCTCGGTGGTTCATTAGTTTGGACCAATCCATTTGTGTTTAGTTTGGGTTTAGGACTCACATTTGTTAGCTTAAATTAAATTTGATTCTAGCTAGGATTGAACTAAGCTAATTCAAGTTAGCTCAAACTAACACAGCCTATACGAATTGTCACCCCTTCATATGTATTAATTTTTATTGAACATGAAGTTCATAAAATCACTGGTTGATATAGTGCTATATATTATTAATGTATTTAAATAGTGACAAATTTAGCTTTAAAATGCTTAAGCAGTTATTAATATCCCTATAGAACAATAAAATAATATAGTAGCAAACGTTCATAATTTATTTAAAGTTTGTTAATTATATTAGTGCAAAAATAATACAATTATTATTAAAATAAAATGAGTTAATACTCCCAAAAATGATATTGGGAAAAAATTATAACAAAATATTGACTCTTATAAAGTCTTAAATACTTGATAAATAAAATGATGTCATTTTGACGATGGAAAGAAGAAAATATCAATATATTAATGTTATACAACATATTTTGTTTCATGCATCTCTTTAATAAGCAACAGATGATAATGATTTTTAATATATTTAAAAGTTATTAAATGTCGACAAAGAAAAGTATTGGTCAAATACATTATTTTAAGCACATATTCATTAACTTATGCGCAAAGTGAAATAAATATAATATGAAAACTTGAGATGTAAATTAGATATTTATAAGGACTAGTTGTCAAAGTTTATAAAATATAAAATGTGTTGAAAATACATGAATTTATTTTAAAAAAATTGACTAGATTGTAACATACAAAATTTTACTCTTCTACATAAAAATGACTTTGAAATGTGATTAGTACTCACATAATTATAGTTTATATAGTTACTTATATGAATAAATTAACAATATTTGTTTCTTATAAAAGCATTAAATTTAAATATTATTTATTATTATGCTAATTCATAAGTATGTACTATTTATTAAAGTAATGTAAATTATTGAATGAATTTTAATAGATATCAAGTAAATTTATATTAATATTAAAATTTAATATTTTTACATATTTTATAACTTTATAATGGATACAAAGCATGTTAACTTATTTTATATGGTATTTAAATAAGGTAAAAAATAATTAATTATATTAAAGAGAGATAAATTGGTATTGAATTACATATAAATAAAACATATGCATATTATATATCTAATTATTATTTGGTTATATGATATAAAAATTCTCTTGTATTGTCTTTTATTTTATAATCAGCTGGTACTATTTAATAAGATAATTTATGTTCATTGTATTTATTGACATTAATAAATGTTATTAGAGCATATACGAATATTGAATCTTACAGAAAAATAAAATAATGAGTTTTATTTTAAAATATATTGCAATAAATTAGATACATGAATTATTATATTACTACAACTTATTTTATAAATGCAAGGTTTATAATTAATTTTGTAATAATTGGCTAAATACGTTATTTTTGTAGAATAACGACATGTATATTGTAAGTTAGTATTTAAATGTATCATGTGATCGAAATAAATACATTTAGCCTACAGCCTTAGAATATAGAAAAATTATATTACATATGAAATCAAGTGACAATCAAGTAGGTTTACTCACCATAAGGAATGATCTTTACTTCAATACTTAAGAGATTATCATATACGTGTTAAAATATACCAATTAAGAATATCTCGTGTTGAATAATTGTCATCATCAAGAAAGGACATATATATACTAACTGCACTCTTTTTCCTGTCCATTTTTTTTCTTACTGAATTTTTCTTGAAAAAGTTTTAACGAGGTAATTTTAGCATATTGCATGAAAAATAATGTGCTTTTTCTTATTTGCTCGTTTTTATCCCACTGAGTTTTTTTAGTAAGATTTTAACTAGGCATATTCTCAATACATTTGACATTTAAGAAGAGTGCTATAATTTAGATTTCAAATTTTAAATATGATATTATTTCTTTCATGGTTAGATTTACTTCCACTTTTATTTAAAATTTGAAATAAAGATTTAATCTCTATTATATCATAAATTTGTATTTAAATAGATATTTAATCTCCAACATATCTTAGATTCAAAACTTATATTGCATCTTATTAATCCTATAAATGGAGCATTTAGCAATGTATTGTATAACAATAATTAGAATTACTTTTTCTATTTATTCTCTATTTTTTGGTTGTTATTTTTTTAATTTTATAATAATAATAATAATAATTTTGTAATTAAAACAAAAATTTTAAGAGAAAATTGTCCAAAAATAGCAAGCGAGATATATATATATATATATATATATATAAACCTAAGATCTAAACTTAAATTATAAAATTTCGTAGTTATCATTCAACATATATGTATATATATATATATATACATATATGTATATATATACGTATATATACATACATATATACATATATGTATATATACATACATATATATATATTTGTTAATATTAATGATTTTAATCTTGATGATTTAAATTTTTGATAATTTTATCTAATTGTCTAAAAATAAATCACATTACTATTATAATTATAATTATAATTTTATTTGTCTAATTGTGATTTTATTGTCTAACATTTGTTGAAAAATAATGACTCAGGATATTTTTTTTATTAAATATTTATCTTATATGATTTTTTTTTTATTATTGAATAATAATATTACTGTATTCTTTTGCTACAACAACCTTTTTAGTTTAGGTATCTCAATGCGTTCTTTGATTTGTTCTCTAATATATTTTTTTACTTCTTTCTTTATTATTTAAAATTATATTTTACATTTATTTATGAAAACTTCATATTTATTTGCATTACTTTATTATTGAGAAAAAAGTTTAGCAAATATTTGATTCGTATGATAAAAATAAAATAAAAATATAAATGATAATATAAATTAAATTTAATGAAAATAATACTGCAATTACTATATTTGTTTGATCATTAAAATCAAAATAATAATTATACTAAAAAAATTATAAAATTACAAATAAAGTAAAATTAAAAAGTAATTTTTTTTTTAATTTCTAAATGAAAAAAAATAATAAATGAATTATGTAAGTGAGTAAAGTAGAGCACTATAAATTAAGAGTGAGCAAATAATCCGATCAATCTGATTAAATTAAAAAATTTGATCTGATCCGTCGGATTTGGATTGGATTGACATATTTTATAGTCTGATTGGATTCGGATTGAAAAATATACAATTCGTTCGGATTCGGATTAACAAATTTTATAATCCGCTGCAATCTGATCCGAACCGAATTACTATTAAAATTATAAATAAATGCATATTTTTTAATGTGTTATTTTTAAATATTATATATACTACAATTACATTAAATTATTATTTTAGTTTTAAAAATAAATAATTTTTTAAAATTTTCCATAATAATTTAATAATATTCATATTTTATTATTTTGATTATCTAAGTTTTGTTTATAAATAAATAAATAAATTTTACCAATAAATATATCAATTTAAAATTTAAATATTAGTATATATTGTGTTTTATATATGATAATAATAAAAATTAAATTATAATCTCAATCCGACCCTATCTGATTCGAACAATTTGATTTGCTCAACTTCAGATTAACTACATGATCGGATCAGATTCAGATTATAAATCTTCAAATTTGTTTCGGATAGGATCGAATTGATGAAAAACAAGAGGTTTTGATCGATTGCTTACTCCTATAACTTACTCTTTTAAGGGTGTGAGAAGAATGAACATTTTGAATTGTTAAAATTATTTACATTGCATTTTAAATTAACAATCAAAACAAATACGTAAAAATTATTTTTATTACTATCAATCAAATATAACTTAAATAATAACTCAAAGTCGACGTGTAGTGAAAAAATATGAAAACTTTCTTGATAGTTAGGTAAACTTGAGAATGTGAATGATATTTATTCTATTTTAATATATAATTTTTTTTTCACATTTATATTTTAGCTTTGTAACATAAGTTTTAATTTTTATATTTTATTACTATTAATATTATAAATATTTTTCATTTGTCCAAGTTATTAATGATGTTGAAAAATGAAAGGAAAAAAATTAAAAAATAAATTGCCCATGTATTGAACTAATATATATATTAGTAAAATGCCCGCGCTTAGAATGTGTTATAATTTAATTTTAATTTTTTGTTATATTTTTGTGATATGTAATTAAAATATGATTTGTTAACTTTTTAATAAATAAAGTACTATAAATTTAATAATTACTTAATTATCAAAAATATCTTTGGGAGGTGCAGTCTCATCAAGTCTGTGAGAAGCTTAAACATAAAAATAACCTTTATTTTATGGAGTGTAAAAAATTTGCATTAAAAAAAACGTAAGTTTTAATTATAAAATAATTACTAGCTGTCTTTAAGTATTAATAATAAATGCTTTACATTTAACCAAAAAATGCTCTTATTTAAATTCATCATTTTTAAATAATATTTGATAAAATATTAATATAAAGTAATTAATTTTATGTAATAAAAAAGATAAATTTTTATAATAAAAAATAATTAAATTATAAGTACTAGTAGTAAATGCTTGGCATTTTTTAAAAAAATGTTGTTATTCAAATTCTCCATTTTCAAATAATATTTGATAAAAAAAAATTAATATAAAGAATTAATTTTCATGTAATAGAAAAGATAAACTCTTATAATAAAAAATAATTAAATTATAAGAATGTAATCATTATGATTAAATAAATAAAATAAATAATAATAATTTTTTTTAAATAAATGTGAATAATTTTGTACAATTTTTTTTAATTACAAGTACTACAATAATTTGAATAAATATATATGTAATTTAGCTGATTTCCTATAAAAAAAGTATATTAAGATAATAACAATAAATAATAAAAATAAAAAATTAATTTAAACATATGTCATGTATTTTAAAACTTTTTGTGAAAAAAAAAAAGTATAAAATAAATAAAATTTTTATAATCTTTTTTATTAATAAGTGAAATTAATAATAATGAAAATTTTTATAGTTAGATTTGAATAATTTTATCTATTTTTTTAAATTAAATATTATAATTATTTTAAAAAATAAATATTTATGTTAATCTATTTACTGTTTATGGTAACAAAATCATAAATTGTTTTTTGACATTATTTTTATAATAAAATAATATAATTATATATCAAAATTCAAAAAATATTAAATAATGACAATTTTATAATAAAGAAAATATTTAAGATAAAATCATCTAAAATTATAAATAATATGTAAAAAAATATATATAATAATAAAATATATTATACAAGTGTAATTTAGTCCAATGTACAAGATCATTTCCATACAACATTAATAACTAATTATCGTAAATAAGAAGAAATTAAAATTGGTTTCATAAGTGAAATTAAAAATGGTTTCATGTTAAAGGTAATGGGATCAAGTCATCGAGGTTTGGTAAAGGAAACAAAAAACATTTCTGGTTTATATAATTTTGAAAATCTCTCCTGATTCATATAGTAATAAAAAAAAAAAAAACTAACATAACAGAGAAGTGAAGAAGTTTAACCCTATTCCCATTTCCCTCGTCACTCACCGTAGCCATCCCAGCCGTCACTCACCGTAGCCATCCCAGCCGTCACTTACTAGTCATATATGTTGTTCATCACTTGGGCTTCATCCTCGTTCTAGTCTTCAAGCTTCAAGGTTTGATTTCTTCTAGCAAATTATGTAAATGATTTCAATTTGAATCTGTCGCTTGAGCTTCTTCTTCTTATATTCTTCGAGATCGGCCTTCTCTGATTTTGGAATTCCAAATAACTTTCCCCTCTTCTTTTTTCTTTCTCGCCTTCTTTCTTCTTTCTTCTCTCTTCTCTCTTTTAACTTCTCGATTTCTGTTTTAGTTAATTGTTAGATGTTTTTGTTACTAAGCACGGTTGCCTACTATTGATTTACTTAATGGCTGTAATGTGTAGTGCTCTTTTGATGTGAGGAATGGTTGATTACTTGATTATGCCTTATTTCGATGGTTTATGACTAATGAAAGTTTATTTATTTATTTATTGTGGGCACTTGGTAGAACTTAGGAGTAGAACCATAGAACATATTTCTAGTAATTGCTTCTTTATTTGACATAGAACCAAATGGAAAATGGCTGATTTTTATTGATTTGTGGACCTTAAACTTATCATGTTTTGGATAATAAAATTGAAATTATGAATTCGACGCCATCTCCGATCTTACTTAATCCGTTCAGATTTGGATTTGGATTGGATTGGATTGGTTTGGTTTGATGTTTACAGTGGATTGGATTCATATTGAAAATTTAAATTTGCTTCGGATTGGATTTATATTGTCTTAAAACTGGCGGTTTTGATGCGATGCTTGGCCGTACTTTGATATTAGCTACTTTAGTGATATGATACGATGCTGACATGCTGTATGTACCTTGAATCATGCATAAAATTTTTCTGAACTTTTAATACATTTCAAGTTTGTTTTCTTTTCCAGGCCCTCATTTTTTCTTTTGGTTTGGTATCTCACAAACTGTTGAGCCGCCCTTTTATTCTGCACATGAAGAAGCAGTAGAAATTTATGAAATGGCGAAATCACAGTCATTTTCATGGTCTCGTCTCATCCTTAACCAAGCCCTAAAGAAACCGCCCAAACCCACACTTTCATTTTTCCGAAAGATCTCTACTTTACAACATTTTCCCTCCCCAATACCAAAGCCCTCAATTCTTGGAAATGTTCATTACTCTTCGGTGTCATCAAGAATGGCTCAGGACCTCTTGGCTGAGGTAGAGAAGGAAAGACAAAGAGAAAGAGAGCAAAGGAAGAGAGCTGGCCTGGACACCAAAGATATTGATAACGAAGATGAGGAGGATTACATGGGTGTGATGCCACTGATCGAAAAACTTGAGAAGAAGAATCTCAAAGATACTGAAAACTTGTACAGGTATGAAGAGCCCACTGACTCTGATAGTGACGAAGAAGACGAAAGATTCAGTCCTGAAGCCATGAAGAAGAAGTATAATCAGTTCCAAAGGAAATCTAAGCGTCATCAGGAGTTTGTTAAGAACTTTGCTGCGGCTGGTTTGTTATTCCTTTTTTTTTCTTAAGTTTTGCTCACGTAAATGCATGATCATATATCAAGCTAGTTACTCTAGAAGTATTCAGTAAATCTTGTTATTTTCATTCTTGGTTTCTGGTGAAAGTTAAAAAATTTCAAATTACCCTCAATAATTTTTCATTTTTGTGTGGTGTTTATATTCAAAGGTCTTAATTATTATTTTTGTTTTATTGTCCAACAGAGACACTTGATGATGCTTTTAAATGGATGAATAAGATTGACAAGTTTGAGCAGAAACATTTTCATATCCGCCCTGAATATAGGGTCATTGGAGAATTGATGAATCGATTGAAAGTAGCAGAGGGCAAGGACAAATTCATCCTTCAGATGAAACTAAACAGAGCAATGAGACTGGTAGAATGGAAGGAAGCTTATGATCCAAATGATCCGTCTAATTATGGACTCATTCAGCATGAACAAGCTGGTCCTTCAGTTGAGGTGGAACGTCCTGGAACTGAAAAGGAAGTGCACGCTGTACAAGGAGCTGATGAGGATGATGAAGAAGAGTTTGATGATATGAAGGAGAAAGATGACATACTGTTAGAGAAGCTAAATGTTATTGACCGCAAACTTGAAGAAAAGCTTG
Source organism: Elaeagnus macrophylla (assembly GCA_029378325.1). Classification (NCBI taxonomy): domain Eukaryota; kingdom Viridiplantae; phylum Streptophyta; class Magnoliopsida; order Rosales; family Elaeagnaceae; genus Elaeagnus; species Elaeagnus macrophylla. The sequence continues at coordinate 51,387,358 of CM055641.1, read as the reverse complement.
CAGAGTTGGATCATACCTTTGGGAAGAAGGGTAAAGTTTTGGAGGAAGAGATAAGAGATCTTGCTGAAGAAAGAAATGCTTTGACAGAAGAGAAGAGAAAACCTCTTTATCGAAAGGTATATTCATTATTGAGTTATTTATCTTTTATCACCTGAGAGAAAGAGAGTGGGGAAATGAAACTTAGCCTCAATCTCTTACTACTAGACATTCTATGCAGCTGTTAGATCAGAATATGGAATCTGAGGAAAAGGGTGACTTCCAGTGAGCTAATTTTTGTGTTTTTTCCCTTTCCTATTACCATGACTGCTCTATGGTCATGCAAAAACCAAAAAATTTACCTCTTTGATCTCTCTTTATTGTTCTGTCTGGAAATAGTTGAACATTTTATCTTGTCTCCCTAAACTGCATTTGAATTTTGGTCGTAATGATTTTCAACATATTTGATAGGATTACAATTTGATTAGAGCCGACAATTTTGACACGACCCGTAAACTCGATACAACTCACCCATGAAATAGTCAGGTTTGAATTGAGCTTATATGGGTTGGGTTGTAAACAGGTCGACCTGTTTAACCCACTTAAAAAATTAAGTTTTATTGGGTTAATCAGGTAACCTGTAACCAGTATAAGTAACACAAGTAAATAATTAAAATTATTAGGATATGTAAGTAATTATTTCTTATTTAATTATTTTGTAGGTTTATACTTTGAAATATTATTGAGATAATGTTTAAATTCATTTCATATTTTATTTTCTTGTTTTATCAATTTATAATAATATGTTATTTAGTTTAATTTTGTATGTTTTTATTATTGATTATTTATTTTAGACTTAAAATAAGTTTTTACTTACAAAGAATTTATGATATATATTTTTGTTGGACTTTTTTGTCACTATTTGAGACTTTAACATATTGGTTTTGATGTATCACAATATTTATGATTATTGATATTATTTTTATTTTATATTAGTTAATAATTTTACATTTTTTGTTAAAATAATGTTTAAGTTAATTTAATTTTTGGAGTCTAATTAGAATTTATTATATTAATAGGTTACATAAATATATGTTGATATTCGATATAATATATCTAATTTTTTTGTATTATAAAATATAATATATATTAATTAATATATTTATATGGGTTAAATGGGTCAACTCATTTATTAAATAAGTTGAGTTAGGGTTGGACTTTCTGATTCATTTAATAAATGAGTTGGGTCAGGGTCAAGCTTACATAAGTTGGGTCGTAAATGGGTCGACTCGAACCTGGCACAACCCACATGTTTGACAGCTCTAAATTTGGTTGGGTTAATGATATAAATTAGCGAGCACATCTGCATATCATACCTGTAAAAGATCCTTATAAGGTAGATGACACGTCTATGTTTTGAAATGTGATAATTCCTTCTTGTTAAATGCCTACTGATAAAAGCTTATTTTATTTGTTTTATCGAAATTAAGTGATACTGAAATTGATGTTATATTTTTATTATCAACTATTGGCAGGGTTTTGATGTGAAGTTGATCGATGTGAACAGAACTTGTAAAGTTACAAAGGTAAGATAAGAACTCCTTTATTTTATTTTTCTTGGAAGGGCTTCGTTATTTCTATTTGGAGACATCCCTTAATTTTGATGACTTTCTTCTTTGTCTTTTAGGGGGGTCAAGTGGTGAAGTACGCTGTTATATTAGCTTGTGGAAACTACCATGGTATTGTTGGTTATGCAAAAGCTAAAGGCCCATCAGTCCACGTTGCTCTTCAGAAGGTATATCTTTTGTGCGTTTTTGAGTTTAAAGTTTTATGTGCACAATGTTTTACTGCCCTCATTAAGGAGAATGTATTCTGTTTGAATCTCTCATTTCTTTGCTGTATAGTCAATGTCACTACTAATGACTTGAAAGAAGTGTGTGAAGTTCAATCAATCCAAGAACCTGGTGTTGGTTGTGTCAAAGCTTAAATGAATAACCTTGTCATTATCAAAAGATGAACTATTTGATAGTTAATGTATGCATGCAAGTTATTTTTCTTGCTTACGTGAATCTTAAATTCCAGAAAGCTTGTGCTTAATCTCCTTGTGACATCATAATGTTTTTTTTTTTCTTCTTCTTTATTGGTCACTATAAGAATTGCTGTTTATAATTTACCTCAACCCCATTTCGTGTTTGCGTGCGAATTGATACTGATTTAGTGATTAATTTGACAACAATCAGGCACATGAGAAATGCTTTCAGAATCTACATTATGTAGAACGACACGTGGAACATACAATTGCTCATGCAATACAAACAAACTATAAAAAGACTAAGGTAAGAGTCAGTTTTTTGTTCGTCCCTCCATAGATTTCCTCTCTTATAAATTAATACATGGCTTAATTACTAAGCCGCAATTCAGGTTTATCTTTGGCCTGCACCCACTCGGAGGGGTGTGACAGCAGGAAGAACTGTCCAAACAGTTTTACTTCTAGCTGGTTTTCACAATATAAAGTCAAAGGTAAATAGGTTCCTCAAGTTTAAATCTATTTTGCATCAAGTGGTCCAGGTTTGTCTTTTGCACTAATGTAGATGCTCATTTTTATTAGGTTGTTGGTTCAAGAAATCCCCTCAATACACTTAAGGCTCTCTTCAAAGCACTTAATGCTGTAAGTTGCCCAACTCAGACGGCTTTTCTTATTTTGATTGGTATCCTTGTGAAATTTTATATTGACTGTCTCATCACATTTGCTCCCAGATCGAAACTCCCAAGGATATTCAAGAAAAGTTTGGTCGGACTGTAGTTGAGAAGTACTTGCTTTGATACTCTGCCTATGCACTAGCCAGTTGGAATTGAAATAACTCTTCATATGGAAAAGATCTCTCATGAGTCACAACTTTGAGGAGAAAGTAGGACCTGGGTTAAAAGGGCCCACCATTTAAAAGTGCCATTGTCATTGAACCCTTTTGTGACCCGAATGTCCGGATTTTGTTAAATATGCAATTGGAGTAAGAGAGTGTTGTTTTGATTCATAGATTGCCATTGGTAGCATTAAAAAAAAAAAATCATAGTTAGTTGTGGTTAGACTCAATTATAGTAGCGCCATGTAGTTTAATTATGATTAATTGATGGCTAATTAAGCAGGCCTTTCGATGTACTCAAACAAAAAAGAAAAAATTCATTGACTATTTAAGCTAATGCTGGGTAGCAGCTGTAAATAGTTTAAATACAAACATGTGCACTCTTGTGGGGGCAGGACTTCTAGATTTGACCACCAATTATACAACTAGAGCTAAACTTAAATAACCTCCTAAAATTATCTGTGATAGCTAGGACGCCGTTGTGGGTCAAGGATCTTCCCATAAGTCCGTAAGGGGAGTCATTGTAGTGGCGACCTTTCTTTATTTTATATAATAACCGGTAGTACGAAGGAGCTTTGAATGTACAAAAATATTAGGGATCAAATACCCACTGAAACATGTCATATCAAGTCCTCAGAATTTATGAATCATACCTTAATTGCATTTTTGTTATATAATAGTTAAGAGTTAATTATATAATTTTTATACAATAATGTATCTGGTCATAAAATTATATATATTAAATAGTTTAAAAATAGTCATAAAATTATATATATTAAATAGTTTAAAAATAGTTTGTTTGTATAAAAATTCGTATAATTAAGAGGTGCAAGTTTAAATTGTACTGGATATTTAAATTTTATTGAATTTTCAATTATAAATTTATGTGTTTAAATTTTTTCTATTCGTCTCAAACTAAAAAAAATATTTTTATATTTTTAAAATGTAATAAAATTTAAAATTAAAGTAAATATTGATTTAAAAAATTAGAACAAAATATATTTTAAATATAAATTATTTTATTAAAATAACTATAATTAATTTTATCCGACTACGACTCATCACCAAATAATATATGAGATAATTATAATACAGTTTAGTCTCGTATGAATAAACTTAACATTAAGGTTACTAAACATACCATAAGGGTGGAAGAAATGAAACACCTGCTGTTTGGATCGTAATAGAAACCAACGATGGGGCCATCACTACGACAAAAGCAAACATAGTAAAACCCAGCCAGCAAGAGTCAACCCACAGTTTGTTAAGAACTTAGCCGACTTTAGAGAGAAGAAAAATAGTTCTTTGTATTATGACTGCTTTGTTGCAGAATTAGAGTTTACTAATACTATTTATAATAATTTGTGACTAATGAAAGCATTACACGTGTATACCACTCCTATCTAACTGTAATAATCCAATCTTCTACTTCCTTCAATATCACCCCCTCAAATAGATAATTTGTGTAAAACCTTCTGTTTGACTTGAAAAGACAAGAAAGATTGAGATGACAATGATTTTGTAAACACATCAGCTAATTGCTCCTTAGTATTGAAATGCTGCACGACCAATTGACCCTGCACTACCTGATCCCTCACAAAATGGTGGTCTATTTTAATGTGCTACATACGCGCATGAAATACTGAATTTTGTGCTAGACTTTGAGCACTAACATTATCACATAGAACCAAAGGAGGCTTTAAATAGAAACTTGCAATTTAACAGTGACTTCAACCAAATTAACTTTACAGCTATAAGTGTTAAGGACTTGTATTATGCTACTGTACTACTTCTAGTCTAAGACACAAAGTTCTCACCCAAAAATACACAACATCCTCTAGTTGATTTTATATCATCAGGACAACTAGCACAATCTGAATCACAAAAAGCAGTCAGCGAAAGACTAGGACTTTTATACAAAGAAGATCCTTTTAAGTGCCCCAAGACACGTTTAGTAGCGAGCCAATAATGATATGTAGGAGCTTCCATGAACTAACGTAGTTTATTGACACTAAAAGAAATTTCAAGCCTTGTCAAAGTGCTGCCACTATTCTTTTATATTGAGTAGGATCCTCAAGAGGTGAACCATCAAACTTGCTCAAAATCTTGCCAAAGGCCATTGGAGTAGAGGTTGATTTCATGGAATCACTTAGACCAGCATCAGATAAAAGCTTGTTTATTTACTAATTTTGACAAAGGTGCAACATACCAAGTTGATTAGTAACTCAAAATGAGTGTCGAGAGTTTTAATCAATCAATTTATTTCACAAGTATTAGTACCGGTGATAATAATATCGTCAACATACACCAAAACAAACACAATAGACTTTGAACAAGCCTTAACAAACAATGAAGTATATGCTTTAGAATTATGAAACCCCATGCCACAAAGAGAAGAACTTAGCTTGTTATACCAAGCACTAGGAGCCTGCTTCAATCCATAGATAGCCTTTTTTAATTTGCAAACCATATTAGGAGTAGAAACTTCAAATCCAAGTGGTTGAAGCATATAGACATCTTCACTTAGCTCACTATTTAAAAAGGTGTTGTTAAAGTTGGCCCATATACGTTAATGGGCTTTTTTGGCCCAATGCCTACTTAAACCCTATTTGCCGTGTAATATATATACATGCTTATATATATTAATTAAGTAAGAACTCAAGCTGTGGAAATAGAGAAGAGCAGCGGCAACAGTTTAAGGAAAGCAGCGGCACATTGCAGAACAGAGGCGGCAACAGCAATCCCAGCAATAGTTTTGAGGTAGCAAAGGCAGTCAAGAGGAGATCCATTTGATAAATCCAATTAAAGAATATTATTCTCTCAATCTATTTGGTAACAGATTTATAGTTACTGTTTCTCTTTAATTTATCTGTTGTTGCTAAACTGACAAGACAGATTTATTTATTTATTGTTTTGTGAGAGAGATTAATTTGGGTGTAATTGGGTATTTGGATATTTGAGTGATTTGGCCAATTAACTGTTGGCAAATCTTATTGTACTCCTCTTTGACAAGTATAGTGGAATATTTCGGTGCCGGCCTCAGCAGTGGATTAGGTAGTCGCATTGACTACCGAACCACTTAAATCTTTGTGTTCTTTTGTGTTGATTATTTTTCTTATATTTTGTGGGTGCTCGTTATTATTATTTTATCGCTTCCGCATTATTATCTAATCTTGGGTACAACAAAAGGCATTATTAACATCCAATTACCTTAGCTCCCAACCTCTAGACAAATCATTTATAAGAACAATACATATTGTTGTTAATTTCACAACGGGATTGAAAGTATAAAAATAATCCACACCATCTACTTGTAAGAAACCTTTGGCAACCATACTTGACCTATACTTATCAAGTGCACCATCCATCAACAATTTAACTCTAAAAACCCATTTACTTGGAATTGGGTTACAATCAGGCAGTTTGGGAACTAATTCCCATGTTCCATTAGCAATTAAAGCATCAAACTCTTTTTGCATTGAAGCTTCCACTCAGGAATTAATAAGGCTTCTTTGTAGTTTTTAGGCTCTAGCAGAATAACACGAGCTATATAATCTTTAGGTTTATGAATACCCATTTTACCTCTGGTAGTCATTGCATGAGTATTTAACAAAAAATTAGTAGCAACTGAGGAAGGAATTGAACAGTAAGTTGCACGGATGGGCTAGACGTCATATTAACTACATGATCCGTGTCATTTTAAATATATATTTGTGTATCAATTTCCACATCGTTACATTGATTTGTTGTTTCTTATGCCTTTTGTGTTTATTTTGTGTTATACAGGTTAGGGAACAAAAATAACAAAAAGAGACAAAAATTGTAATTAGATCAAAAATAGACAAAAATGTGTAATTATAGCAAAAATAGGTTAAAGTGCAAAAATGAAAGAATTATGGGCTCGCCTAGGCATAAGTTTAAGTGAGCTGTGACACCCTCATCTTGGGTCCACTAGTGAATTCTAGGAAGAACAATGTGCACCCCGACATGAGTTTATATATGCTGCGATATACGCCTCTCGAATGGAATTACAAGACTTAAACTTGGTAACGTGCCGAGGTATGATTTTTTGTGTGCCACGACAAGCCTCTCCAAAATTGCACAGTAATGCCCAAAATTCCAGAATCCTAATCCTAATAATTTCATTTAATCCTAGCACTATATAAAAGTAATTAGGGTTAATAATCAACAAGTTTTGGTAGTTGGAGGCAAAAAGTAAGAAGTACATGAGTAGTTCGTGTTAAAATTCATCTATCGAAAGTAAAAAACATGTTTTCTAAATCCCATGTTGAATTAAGAGAAGATGAAGAGAACATAGCATAAGTGTATTAGAATCCATAGTGTTCTTTGATTAAACGGGTTCAGATCTTCCAATTGATACGTAGTTGTCTTAAGAGTTTTTCTCTATTGATGAGGATACAAAGAAAACTTGTGTCCTCAAAGTTCTACGCTCAAATGGGAACCATGACCCCTTTATATAGATAACTACCAAGCAGTTATCAAAATTTTAGTATTTTCAAATTGGCCCTTCATCAATTTAAAAATACAAGTTCGATCTCTACACATAAATTCTACGATAATTTAATACCCGATAGTCAAAATTAAACATTATGGATAACCTTTTAATTGACTAAATTGTAAGACAGCATAGCACATATAAGAATACATGTGTGGCCCCACATTTGAATTATATTTTTCCAACAATCTCCCACTGGGCCACATATGTAACCTTATAAATGTGCGTAACCTTATGAGCTCATAAAATTGCCATCACTATTAGGGTACTTCCGAACAATCTCATTCATTAATCATACTAATACAGGATTAAAGCGATTTTCTTCACATTTATCGTGACTAAATCTATCAATGGTCACATATACCAATACAACCAAATAACATAGATCAATCATGGATGTGTAGCATGAAAATTACATGTAATGTGATCCAACATGTCTATTTTTCAACTGGTCCTACTTTATTCTTTATTGAGATCAATACTACAACATTACTTAACAGAGTGTATTAAACCAAAACTTTACTTTTGCAGAAAATAAACTGAATAATATACATATAACAAATCTGAAGTTTAATATAAAGCAACAACCAAATTCAAACTCCCACTAAACTAAAGTATCCTTAAACAGAACAACTATGAGCAGTATGCTCGTAAAAGACCTTGGGTGGTAGTCCCTTTGTGAGCGGATCCACTATCATGGAGTTTGTTCCAATGTGCTCTATAAAATTCTGACCACTCTTTCTTTCACAACCAGAAACTTGATGTCAATATGCTTTGACTTCGTTGAGTTTCTATTGTTGTTGGAATATAGAACAGCTGATTTATTGTCACAAAATAATTTGAATAGTCTTTCAACACCCTCTAAAATATGTAGCCCAGTGACAAAATTTCGCAGCCATATTCCATGATTTGATGCCTCATAACATGCCACAAATTCTGCAGCCATGGTGGATGAAGCCACAAGCGTTTGCTTGGCAGATCTCCAAGAAATTGCCCCACCAGCCAACAGGTAAACATAACCTGATGTGGATCTCCTGCTGTCTTGGCATCCAGCTAAATCAGAGTCAGAGTACCCAATGATCTCTAACCGATCTGATCTTCTATATGTGAGCATATACTCCTTTGTTCTCTGTAAGTATCTCATAATCCGTTTGGCAGCTTTCCAATGATCCATACCGGGGTTACTTAAATATCTGCCTAACATGCCAACTATGAACGCAATATCCGGACGCGTACATACTTGAGCATACATTAGACTCTCTATAGCCGAAGCATAAGGAATCTTCTACATTTCTTTAATTTCAAGGCTATTCTTTGGGCATTGGTTGAGACTAAATTTGTCTCCCTTAGAGACTGGGGTCTCACCTGGTTTGCAATTTTGCATGCCAAACCTATTGAGAACTTTCTCAATATAGTTCCTTTGTGACAATCCCAATATACCCCGAGGGCGATCTCGGTGTATCTCAATTCCTAATACAAAGGAAGCTTTACCAAGATCTTTCATTTCAAAATTCTTTGATAGAAATCTCTTGGTGTCATGCAAGATGCCTATGTCATTTGTGGCAAGTAAAATATCATCGACATATAAAACCAGAAAAATATGCTTACTCCCACTAAACTTGTGATACACACAATCATCGGCGACATTCATCTCAAAACCGTACGAAATAATGACTTGATGAAACTTGAAGTACCACTGACGAGAAGCCTGCTTGAGTCCATATATGGATTTTGTCAATTTACAAACCATATTCTTTGAATCTCCTAACACAAAGTTTTCTAGTTGTACCATAAAAATTGTTTATTCAATGTCACCATTGAGAAATGCTGTTTTGACATCCATTTGATGCAATTCAAGGTCAAAATGTGCAACAAGCGCCATAATTGTCCTAAAAGAGTCTTTTGTGGAAACCGAAGAGAAAGTTTCTTTAAAGTCAATTCCTTCCTTTTGAGTAAAGCCTTTGGCTACAAGACGTGCCTTATATCTCTCCACATTACCCTTTGAATCCTTTTTGGTTTTAAATATCCATTTACAACCAACGGGATTCGCACTAGCCGGTAATGGGACAAGTTCCCAAACTTTATTGTCTTGCATAGACTTATACTCTTCATTCATGGCTTCAATCCATTTATGAGAGTTGGAACTTTGCATGGCTTGGCGGAAGTTGATTGGATCATCTTCTAACATTCCACTTTCTGCCTCATGTTCCTGGAGATATATAATATAATCATCTGAAATTGCAAATCTACTTTTTCTTGTGGATCGCCTCAATGGCACGGGTTCTTGAGGTTGTTCCTCAAGAATTGGTTCCTCTGGAACAATTACCTCATTTTGAATGAGGGGTTGAATAACATTGTCTTGCAAAGGATCTGAATTCACTTCTTGATCAATGACAGGTATGGAAACCTGCACATCGTCAAGAAAAGTAGTAATAGGAATTGGGATTACTCCCTCGTCCTCCTCAAAGACAATATTCCTAACTCGATTTACCCTCCCAAACTCAACATCCTCAAAAAATGTTGCAATTTCCGTCTCAAATATAGACCTACTAGTAGGACCATAAAACTTGTAACCCCTTGATTGTTCTGCATAGCCAATAAAGTAGCTGTTAATGGTTTTGGAGTCCAATTTTCTTTCATGAGGTTTATAAGGCCTCGCTTCAGCAGGACATCCTCAAATACGCAAGTGCTTTAGACTAGGTTTTCGTCCAACCCAAAGTTCATAAGGCATTTTTACAACTGCTTTAGTTGGCACCCGATTCAAGATATAAGTTGTTGTCTTTAGTGCTTCACCCCAAAGTGACTCTAGTAAAGTAGATTGACTAATCATACTTTCTTAAGAGTCTTGTTTCGTCTCTCAGATATACCATTCATGCTAGGCGATCCTGGCATAGTGTATTGAGGAACGATTCCACATTCCTCTAGGTATTTAGCAAACGGTCCCGGACGTTGTTCACCTGATATGTCGTATCTACCATAGTATTCACCACCAAAGTCAAATCTAACACTCTTTCTCCGTTTGTTGAGTTGTAACTCAACTTCGGCCTTAAATGTTTTTAACACATCCAAAGACTGTGATTTCTCATGTATAAGAAATAAATACCCATATCTAGAATAGTCATCTATGAATGTTATAAAATATTATTGACCATTCCAAGATGTTGTAGGGAATGGACCAAAAATATCCATATGAATCAATTCTAAGACGTCTGTAGTCCGATTTGCATCTAATTTCTTCATTTTGGTATGTTTTTCCTTGATACACTTAACACAAACATCAAAATCTGAAAAATCAAGGGATTCCAAAATCTCATTAGACACAAGTCGCTCAACTCTAGATTTAGAGATGTGACCTAAGCGTTTGTGCCATAATGAGGCTGAAGTTTCCTTATCTAATTTTCGCTTTGTACATCGTGACTCTACATGCAAGGTTTTATTATAAGATGAAACAGTTTCCAACAAATATAGATTATCAAAAGTATTAAGTAAACTAGTACCAATAACATTTGAATTTAAAGACAAGGTAAACTGAGTATTTTCAAATGAACAATAATAACCCAATTTGTCCAAAACAGAAATAAAAATTATATTTGGCCTAAAAGATGGAACAACAAAAGTGTCTTTCAAATCCAAGTAACAACTAGTTTTTAACAACAATCTAAAATGCTTTATTGCCTTCACTTCCATTGACTTGTCATCACCCATAAAGATACGTCTTTCAGTAACAGTTAGCTCTCGATAGTTCAGGCAACCCTGCATAGAAACACAAATGTGAGTAGTAGCGCCAGAATCTACCCACCAAGTGTTTCTTGGTACATATGCTAAATTGATCTCAGAACAAACCAAAACAGGAATTATACCTTTCATTTCACGCCATGCGCTATACTTGGCACATTCCTTCTTCTTATGTCCAAGCTTACCACAGAAGAAACAACCTTCCTTAATTTTCTGTTTCTTTTGCACTGGACCCTTATGAATAGCAACTTCCTTTCCTTTATCCTTCCTTTTACACTTGCCCTTAAAGATGCTTGACATATGAGCACTTTTTGTCCTCTCTTGCTTCAATCTCTCTTCCTCTTGTACACAAAATGAGATGAGCTCATTGAGAGTCCATTTCTCCTTTTGGCAGTTATAAATGACCTTAAATTGATTGAATTGTGCAGGAAGAGAGATCAGAATTAAATACACGAGCAAATCATATGATAAGTCGAGCTTTAGTGCCTTAAGTTTTGAAGCAAGATGAGACATCTCCATGACGTGCTCTCTGACATTACCTTTGCCCTTATATTTCATTGAAATCAAGCTTGCTAAGAGCGTGCTTGTTTCAACCTTATCGTTTTTGACAAAATGATTCTGAATTTCCTTAAGGAACTTACTGGCAATGATATTGTCATCTGTTATTGCACCTCTAAAGGCTTCTGAAATTTCGTGCTTCATGAGCATAAGACTTAGCCTATTCGAATGGTCCCACTTTTCAAAGTACGCAATTTCCTCAGGAGTACTTTGTTCAGTGAGATCATTCGGTTTCAGCATTCTTAATGCCAAGTCTATGTCCATGCAGCCAAGAACAATCAATATGTTCTCTTTCCAATCCTTAAAGTTTGTTCTATTTAACATTGGAACATTATTCATGTTGGCAGATATTGTAATAGTTCACATTAAAGCTGAATAGAGAACAAAATTAAATAAATAAACTATGCTCACATAAAATAACCAAAATAAACAGTCTTTAAATTGATTAATTACATGACAACATTTCAAGATACCAAGCACAACATTAATATCAAGCCTTTGGATAGTGATATTAATTATAAGTAGTACTCTTGTTGCAATGATCAAACATTGACAATAAATTATGTCAAATAATAAATCCATGTTTGCATTGATTCATTATTCACATGAGGTCACCTTGATAATTGTCATACAATTACCATCGCAAGTGCGTGTGTAATTCGGCCAAATATGAACCCCTCTTTGGATTGGTTAATATTTGCATGAATTACACATACACAAACATCATATCTAATTATTCTCCCAAGATCAATATACACAAGAGTGACTACTTTGGTGATATCTTGTATAAATTGAGTTAATTAGAATACCAGATAAGTGTTATAAAAAAAATTAGATGTTGTATATAATTAATCAAAATTTAAAAAGTCTTAATTCATGAATCAAACTTCAACAATATATATATATATATATATAATATAATATAATCTAATCTAATCTTTATATTACATATCGAACTCAGTTTTTTTTAATATGTGCGAAAAGAAAGAAACAGTTACCACAAAGGTGGGTGCTTTTCTCCACACGTACAGTTTCTTAGAAACTGAAAATGACAGTTACTCGGAAGCCAAAAAGAAGGAAAAGAAAAAAAAATGAGGAATGTCGCGATCGTGAAACATATATATATATAACTCATATCAGATGAAGAAACAATTCGTAAGAAATAGTGCCGACAATACATATTATTATCTAGATTCTATAGCACATCATACAGAATTCATTAAAAACAAATTAATCTCTAACATTCATAGATTCTTTTGAATCAAACATGGGTAGGCTCTGATACCAATTGTTAAGATTCATTTACCGAAAGTGAAAAACATGTTTTCTACCAGAATCCATAATGTTCTTTGATCAAACGGGTTCAGATCTTCCAATTGATGCGTAGTTGTCTTAAGAGTTTTTCTCTGTTAATGGGGATACAAAGAAAACTTGTGTCCTCAAAGTTCTATGCTCAAATGGGGACCATGATCCCTTTATATAGATAACTACCAAGCAGTTATCAAAATTTTAGTATTTTCAAATTGGCCCCTCATCAATTTAAAAATACAAGTCCAGTCTCTACATATAAATTTCATGATAATTTAATACCCGATAGCCAAAATTAAACTTTATGGATCACCTTTTAATTGGCTAAACTATAAGACAACATAGCACATATAAGAATACATGTGTGGCCCCACATTTGAATTATATTTTTCCAATAGTTCGCAATTTCGTAGACAAATATAATTATGTAATATTTAGATTTTAGAAATAACTCGACATCGGTCATGTTTGATTCAAGTATTTTCAAGTTACACTATTGTCAAAGCCTCAAAAGCTCTCAATTTTAAGGTAAAAATGATCCACTTAACATGCACTTTACATATATTTTCGTTTGCAGTAATTCTGATATGTAGATAAAAAATTATGTGCATTTTAAGAAAGCGGGATTCATCCCCCTAAGTGAGGGATCGCCCTATATATGGACTATTTCCATATAGATTCCTATTCGATCATGTTGAACTGCATACTTTTTAAAAAGTGTGTCTGGAGAGAGGGATCAATTACCCTTATAGACGGATTGATCCCTTTATATGTAGGCATAACATTATTTTGGTATGGATCGATCCCCACCATGGTTGGATTGATCCCACGCCTTGATGACGTAACTTTTTTTAGTGTTGGATTGATCCCCCTCAAGGTCTAATTGACCCTGTCGACAGGAACTAGATTTTTTTTACGCGTTTTTAATCCTAGTTAGCCTCTAAATGCCAATGATATTTTGATATATGAGCAAGTGACGTATTCTTGCCTAAGTTTTCATAAAGTGATATGACGTATTCTTGTTTACCTATATATACAATCCTAGGCTTTGAATCATTTGCACTTACTGATTTCTAATTCTTTATATTAGGCTGAGCTTCATCTTTTCATTTTGTATTTCTAAACTAATTCATATTTGGGTTAGTCATTGATATTGAATCCTTGATATTTGTATAATCATGCTAATTTAGGTCTAGGCTTATTTATTTCATATCTTTATGTTCATATAGCTTCTTCTTGCTTATGTTCTTTCATAATTGATCATTGAGATTTGAAGAAGCTATTTTTGTTGATCCCTGCTTAATTGCTTGTTCTAGGATTTATTAGACACTTGATTTATTTGATATATGTTTTGCATCTTCTAGTTAGGATTATTCATTGTTAAATCTGTTCTAGAACACACTTTGCACTTGTGCTATTTATGTAAACTTTTCAAGTGTTAAGGTTGATGTGTTCGATATTTTGTATGACTTGAGTTTACAGAAGTGTCTATCCAGATTCGTTCACACCAATCCTATGTAGACTGTGAGATAGAGCAGAGGCTCATAAGTAAAATACATTGGGGGCTTTATTTGAGGAGGGTAGTCTAAGACTTGGCTTTGTACTTGAAAATTAAATTTTATAGTTGATAGGTTAGGTAGTCTGGTGGACTTGTGATTTTCCTCTTAGGTCATTGTTATAACCTATGTTGTTTTCACCTAAAAATCTCGTGTGTTATTTTTTTTTTATTTCTATAGTTTATTTTTACACGTAATTGCATGTTTAACCATTGTGTTTAAGTTACATAATTAAATTTTGATAAATTTAAAAATAAATTATTCACCCCATTTAGGTATTTTTTAGTCTATAACTTAGAACTTTCAAAAAGGAAGAATAAGATTCCAAGACAATAATCTAAAGATTTCTTCCCCCTCCCTTTATTGTTTTAGTTTAATGTTTTCTATGTCCATATAGTTTTAATTATGTGATGTGGACAATTTTGAGCCCTAGACTATGGTTTAAATTAAATTAATGTCATGATGAATTTTTAGTTTTAATTTTTAATTCTTGATGTATCCAATTTTATGTTTAAATGCCATGACTATACATGTATAAATTAGCTTATTTCATGAATATGTCTATATTTGGTCTAAAATGTTAATATGTAATCACTAATACTCTTATTCGAAGTAGCACATTGTAGATTCTGTCATAAGTAGGATTGAATACATTTGCTAAAGGTTAAACGATTGTTCTAATGTTGCCTAGTTTAGTTATCATCTTTTTAGATCTTAACGCAATGAATGAATTAAATCTAGTAAGCATATCTCTAGGTTATTCAAAATTTAGGTTGATTAATAAGCGAACCTTCAATTAATTACAATGTAAGAAAAGATGAGAAGTTTTAAGCAGACATAGACTTCTAAAGCTAAAGTTAAGGATTCAAGAATGGTTTTAAATTACAATAGCAATTTAATATTCAAGAAACTAAATATTGATTCATGACATTTTTGATTAAAATGGATGCAAGTGGTGAGGATAGTGCGATAATCATATATTCAATTTACATTTATTTTCTTTATGTTATTTTCCTTAAAATTAATAAAAAATTCTCTTACTAATTTTAATTATTTTGCTAATAAACTAGTAATTAGGAGTAAAAATTGTTAATAATCTTCGTGGATATGATAACCTTTATTTTTAAATTATTTATTACTTGTGCACTGATCATATATACTTGCGTGTTTTCAAGCATGTTAAGTTTTTGACACTATTGCAGGGGATTGAGTTTACAATTTTGCCACTAATGATTAGTTTTTTTTTTTTTTTAATTTTCATTTCAGTTTACTAACTTTTCTAAATTTTAAGTTTCAGTAATACATTGAATGGAATAAAGAAATTCCTACAACTTGAGATCAAAAGGAACACTAAACCCATTAAAAGAAAAGACAACTAAATTTGATTCTTCAAGTGATTCAAAACCCAAATAAGAAGACATGGAAGTGATTGATCAAAACTCAAAGAGTTAGTTGCACTTGACTTGGAGAAACCCTTGTTCATAGTATACCCTAACACTAGGGAACGTTTTGAACTTAAGTCTCAATTGATCCATATGTTACCTATTTTTAGGGGTTTAGTTGGAGAAGACCCAAGCAAGCACTTGAAGGAATTTCATGTAGTCTGCTCCAATATGAAACCAGTAGGGTTCAAAGAAGAACAAGTCAAACTTAGAACTTTCCCAATTTTTTTGGTGGATTGTGCTAAGGAATGACTTTATTATCTACCATCTGGATCCATAATCATCTAGAATGAGATAAAAATTCAATTTCTAGAGAGGTATTTCCTATCTTTTAAAGGCACAATAATAAAAAACAAATTTGTGGAATTGTACAATCAGATGGAAAAACACTTTATGCATATCGTGAGTGGTTCAAAAGGTTATGTGCAAGCTGCCCACAACAGCAAATAAGTGAGCAACTTCTACTTCAATATTTCTATAAAGGGTTAGCAGCCACAGAGAGAAACATGATTGATGCTGTAAATGGTGGGACATTGGTAAATAAAACACCAACTGAAGCACAATCTTTGATTGGAACCATGGATACCAATTTTATACAATTTGGCACTTGAATTAATCCATAGGGCAAGGTTAATGAGGCAAGCACTAACTCCTACCTTGAACAAAAATTGAATAATCTTATTGCTTTAATGCAGTAGTTGGTTATTGTACAGGTTAAGCCATGTGACATATGCTCTATAGTGGGACACCGTACTGATATGTCCCACTTTTCAAGTGGAACACATCAATTTTATTGGTTATTTTTCGAGACAGAGGCCTAGGTATGATCCTTACAGTAATGCATATAACCCTAGATGGAGAGATCACCCAAATTTTAATTATGTAGGTAATAAACAAACAGGTGCTCCCTACAATCTACCAGGATTCCCTAATCCCAAGCGACAACAACAATACCAATGTCAACCCCAACCATTGTGACAATCTCAAGGTAAGTCTATAGAGGACTTGATTAGTGATATAGCAACTAACACTGCTAAGTTTTAGCAGGAAGCTCAAAATAGACTCTACAAGACTGAAACTTCAATAAAGAACATCGAAATTCAAATGGATCAACTGGCCACAACCGTTGGAAGCATAGGCATCTAGTAAGCTTCCTTCATAAACTATAGTAAATCCCAAGGAGATTGTCAATACCATTACTTTGAAAAGTGGCAAGCAATTGAAGGAACCCAAACAAGATCCCAAAAATACCAAGCTTGAGAAGTCCACCCTACAAGGAGCTCAAGAGACACCCAAGGTAGCATCTAAATCTCCCATTTATGCTTATGAACATATTATGCCTTTTCCTAGTAGGTTTAAGAATACAAAGAAAATATAATATGAAAGGAAGATTTTGGACACCTTCTGAAAGGTGCAAGTAAGCATCCCACTTCTAGATGCCATCAAGCAAGTGCCCAATTATGCAAAGTTTCTTAAGGAATTATGCACATCTAAGCACAAACTAAAAGGTAATAAAGTGGTAAGTATGGAGAAAAATGTGTTTGCAGTACTACAAAGAAAGCTCCCACCCAAATGCCGAGACTTAAGTAGTTTCACCATTCCGTTAAGGTTAGGTAACTCTAGGCTTGAAAAAGCCATGCTAGATTTAGGAGCATCTGTTAATGTCATGCCTTTTAATATTTATGCATTTCTAAATCTTGTTCCTTTAAAGAAAATCGATATTATTATACAACTTGCTGATAGGACTAATGCCTATCCTAAGGGTGTTCTTAAGGATGTTTTAGTGCAGGTAGATGAGATGATCTTCCCAATTGACTTTTATTGGACAGGAGTGATGATTCTCACACCATGTCCACATCATTGTTTTTAGGAAGACTATTTATGAAGACAGCTCAAACCAAGATTGATGTGCATATTGGGGAGTTGACCTTAGAGTTTGATTGGGAGATAATTTGCTTCAACATTTTTGAAGTAATGAAGTATCCAGATGGCGGGGATGATTTTTAATGATGACTAGCTGCGTCAAGATGATGACGTTAAATCAAGCGCTTAATGCAAGGCAACCCATCATATTTTTTTTCTCTTACCCTTCTCTTAGTTTTAGATTTTATTTCTTTATACACGTGTTTACATTGAGGACAATGTAAGAATTAGGTGTGGGGGAGAATGAACATGTCTTTATCTCTAATATTAGTATTTGTTTTGCTCTTTAGGTTTAGTATGTTTTAGGATTAGTATGCCTTAGCATAATTTTTTTTATTTAGTTCATAAGTAGGATAGTTAAAATCAACATCTAGGCTTGGAATTAATGATATGCTATTTCTTTGTTTTTGGGCATCTGTGATGAAATTAGTTAAATAATGTTAGGTTTCAAATGATAATAGAGTCTTGACCTTGTTCCTAACTGAAGTCAACTTTACGATATTTTTACTCAAAACTTGTACGCACAATAGCTAAGTTAGTGATAAGAAAATTTATGTGCTTGAACTTGTGAAAAATGTTATGAATCCCTTGAAATTTTATTATGATTTTAATAATTTTGATGAGGATGCTAGAACTTTTATTTAAGTTTATCAAAGCGATGCTAATTGTATTTCTTGAAAAATGATTATGGTAATAGGATTACCCACTTGGTTAAATTTTCCTACACCTGTTGTTGTTGTCCTCATAAGGACAACCATTTTAGTGACCCAATTTGAGCCTATATAAGCCAATTGTTTGTACCCACTTCTTACATTTGAGCCAAACACTTGAGTCATACCTTATAGTTCAAGGATAAGTTGAGTTGTAATTTGGTCTTTGTCCAGCAAGAACATATATAAGGAAATCTTTGGACTCAATAGGTCCACCTGTAGTTTGTTTAAGTTTTGCAACTGAGACCTCAACTCCATTATCTTGGATTGAGAACCAGAGTGAATATGCTCCATCTTTTTCCACTAATCTAACACAATAGGCTTTTGAGTGATGTGAGAGCTCATACTCTTCGTCACAGAACTGAAAATCCAACTTTCTAATAATGAATTATGACGATTTTAGTTAACAAAAGAAGGATTCAAAACTGTAAGGTTTATGAGTGTTGGCAATTTTTGTGGACAAAATGTTTGATTGTAATCTAGTATCTATGCTCGTTATCAAGTCAATCAATCAAAGTTGAAAAAACTACTGAGCTCTCAATACGTATGTATCAGGTAAAAATATATGTTTCGTGCATATACCATCACACATTAATTCACGCACACTTAGTATGGGCTAAAATGGAAAATTGTGCACATCTCGATCGATCGAAGGTTTAGGTAGATCGATCGAGACATAGATCGATCGAGTATCGATTGAGCTTATTTCGGAGGCTCTCGGGTTGATTTTTGTGCAAACTAGATCGATCTAAGATTTTCCTAATCGATCGAGCTCATCGTTGATTGATCGATCGAGCAAGGTTTTTGATCGATCGACTATGGTTAGATCGATCGATACACATTGCTCGATCGATCTAAGTGTTTTGATATTTTGTCCCACTTTTCTTGCTTACCAATTTGACCCCATTTAATGTTGAAAGCAGAATCCTTATATGAGTAGAATTGTTGTGAAAGTAGAACTGTTGTGAAAATAAAATCCTTATATGAGTAGAATTGTTGTGAAAGCTAAATCCTGATACGAGTAGCATTGTACTTTATTATGAATTCTCTCTTAGGTCAAATTAGACTCTATATAAATAACCTTTGTTAGAGAAAAATATACCACATTGCATAAAATATTTTCTACATCTATTTGAGCTTTTAAAGAAAATTGTTTTCTCTTCATTTATTAATCTTAGGCTTTTTCTTGATTTAATTGTTCAAACATATTATGTGGTTATGTTTGAATAATTCATATGTCTAATTGCTTTTCATGATATTGAGCTTTACATGATTGTTCTAGAGTTTGCTAGCTGATTTGGTTTTTACATAGTATGCTATTGAATCTGCTAGTTAAGGTTTTTCATTGTTGAATCTGCTCTAGGACACGCCTTGCACTTGTGTTATTTGTGCTAACTTTTTAGGTACTGAGGTGACGTGTTCGGTATTTCGTGTGACTCAAAATTACCAAAGTTGATGGGTTCGATTGATCTTGTGGGACTCAAGTAGATCGTAACGTTGGTCTGGATCCAGACACCTAGCTTGTGGAGGCTGTGAAAGGAGTGACGACTCGTAAGTAAATTATATAAGGGGGGTCTATTTATGAAGAGTAGTTTAAGACTTGAGGTTGTAATTGAACATTGATTTTCATAGTGGATAGTTAGGTGGTCTGATAGACCGGTGGTTTTCTTCGGTCATTGTTATGACCTAGCTTGTTTCCACCTAAAAATCTCGTGTGTTATTCTTTAATTTCACATTTTATTTTTACACGCGATTGCATGTCTGGCCATTGTGATTAAGTTATATAATTAATATCTATTAAAATTGAAAATAACCTATTCACTCCCTCTAAGTATATTTGGTCTATAACTAAAAACTTTCAAAAACATTATTAACAAATCTTGGTGGAACCTTGAAAGTATCATCTATCAAGTGTTTCAACTCGTAAGCTACAATATAGCTCTCAATTTGTTCTCTCCATACTAAGTAATTATCTTGATCAAGCTTCACCGAAAGTATTACGCGAGTAGGAGGAACTGCATAAATTCCTTGTACAAATGGATCAAACATTGGAGTAGAATCTTGATTCACGCATGGTGTCTCTTGTCTATTTCTTTCTTGGCTTTCATTTACATGATTATGATTTCTAGGTTCCATTTGTAGGAACATCACGATAGGACCCATAACATCACGATAGAATTCGCCATTGATAAGTATTTTCCTTGCTCTTATACCGATGACAAGAGAAAAATAGTTATTTGTATTATGACTGCATTATTCATGTGATACAACCGAGCTTAGGAAACGACTATGCCAAGAGTGGGTTTACTATGAGCGCCTTATGTCATGAATCAACTTGGATGAATTTGTATAGTTTTTATAACTTCTCAGTTTTGTATGTATTGTGGTCACGAACATATGGACTATATATACATTTAGGTTGCTTTTAGAACATAACTATGAGATGACTTTTTGACATGGTAGAAATGAGAAATCTACCACTCCTATATCAGCAACATTTATTATGTATTATTGTTGCCATCTTTTTTTGCTCAAGTAACGCATCTGTTATGGGCATAATGTGATAGGGCTATAATGCAAGTGTTTTGGATTCAGATGAACTGGAGGTTGTATTTGTAACAGGTTTAATTTATGTGATGATACTGTGGCCATATCTCAAAACCCTTGTTGTTATTATTGTTGTTGTAGATCTCTTCGTTTTTGAACAAAAATAGGTTAGTATTGTTATGATTTTCACTACAACCCTCAACTTGTTGTTGTTGTTGTTGTTGTTTGTTTGATGTTGTTTCTAATTGATCTCTTCCACTTAAGCAAAAGAAACCAGCCATTTTTCACAGCTTGAAACTAATCTTAATTTGGGTTCTGATCAGTCTCTCCGACTAGTCTCAAAACATACTAATTTTATTCCTTCTTCGTATTAAAAAATGAGTAATATGGAATAATTAGCTAATAGTTTTATAAATTAAATATTCATGGAAAGGAGAAAAAATCGAACGATAATAATTGAACGAGAAAAATCAAACAACGATAATTGAACGAGAAAAATTGAACAACAATGATTGAACGAAAAAAATTGAACAATAATATTTGAATGAAATAAATTGAACAACAATAACTGAACAAGAAAAAATAAACACAAAATCTAAATTCAAGGAAAGGAGAACATTCAAAATTCAAAGGAAACTAACCCAACTACTCAATTACCTTTCTTAAGAATAAGTTGAAAGTAATATCAGACCTTTTTTGACCTTGAAAATTCCTAAAACTTCCATATCTTTTTTTTCATTATCATAATAACATATGTACCTAATTTTGCCTTTTACATTACACACCGTAAACATATCAGTTTGTTGTTGCTATGCACATTGCATAGTAGTCTAGTTTGTATAATATTATAATTTTTGTTTTAATAATATTGTTGGTGCTTTTCTGTTGTCAACAATAATTGAACTGGTGTATAGAAAATTAAGAAATTTTAAAAATTAATAGGAATGATTATAATAAGAAAATGAAAGTGTGACCTGGGTAGAGCCATTTGTAGCAATATAAGCAGAGTAGTCATTGCCAGCAACAGTGAGTAGAGCCAAAGAGGAGTCAAGGTCTGTGTTTGTGCAGAGTGATTTTTTGAGTAGCTGCTGAAAGAAGTTGATTTTGGGTGGTCATGTTTGGTTCCGAAACTAATGTATTGAAAACCCCTGTCCCTCCATAAGTGAAGTTCATTCCATATTGCTCATTCCATAGTAGTTTAGTTTGTATAATATTATAATTTTTCGTTTGCATATTGCTCATTCCATATTGCCAGTTATGCACATTGCATAGTAGTATAGTTTGTATAATATTATAATTTTTGTTTTAATAATATTGTTAGTGCTTTTCTGTTGTCAACAATAATTGAACTGGTGTATAGAAAATTAAGAACTAATAAAATTAAGCTATGTAGTAGAGAAACAGATTTCATACTTTGAGATAATCAAGTCACACTTTCAAAATAGAACCTATTTCAAAAGGAGAAATGCAAGTCAAATAACTGTAAGAGATTGACAAAGAAAGGAAAAAAATGAAACCAATAAGAGACATTTCTTCAAAGATGAACCAAAAAAAATTGAAGAACAATATTTAACGTGAAAAATTGAACAATATTTTTCGAACGAGAAAAATTGAACAATAATATTTTCAACGAAAAAAATTGAACAATAATTTTTGAACAAGAAAAATTCAACAATAATATTTGAACGAGAAAAATTGAACAATAATATTTGAACGAGAAAAAAAAAGCACAAAATCCAAATTCAAGGAAAGGAGAACATTCAAAATTCAAAGGAAACTAACCTAACTACTCAATTACGTTAAAAATCGAACAATAAGTGAACAAGAAAAATCAAACATTTGAACTGAAAAAATCAAACAACAACAATTGAACGATAAAAATCGAAACATTGAACCATAACAATACATTTTGAGTCAAGAAACATAATTCACACTTTGAGATAATCAAAGGAAGTCATTGTTAATCAGTATCAGATTTTTCTCAACAATGCAGGCTTCAAATTTGAGCGAAGGAATAGCTTAGAATCTATCTGAAAAAACACATAATTTTGAATGAAGGAACATTTAATTTCTCAACAATGCAGGCTTCAAGTTCTCTTTATCTTAAACGAAAATAATTTGTAAGCATTAATTTACTATTCCTTACCTCGTGCAATTTTAGGATTTTCTCCGCTGAAGTTGAAGGAATCTGGCGACGTCACGTACGTCGGCGAAATCAACGAATCTGGTGAGCGCCGAGTAAGGAGCACACAGAAACTTGGCGAGAGATGATTCGTTGAAACTGGCGAGGTGTCTCCGATGAAGGTGAGGGGAAGCGATGCTCGTGACGAACGCCGGCGAAGGTAACCAATGCCAGACGAGAATGAGGGCGCCTGATTCTGTGACGAGCAAGAGAAGCGCGGAGTGGGAGAGGGAGTCGGAGTGAGAGTGAGAGTGAGACTGAGAGTGAGTGATGAGTGAGAGGAGAGGTGTGAGCCGGGGGGTTTAGTATTAGGCCAGGGGTAGTTTAGGTATTATCATTTTTATTTTACTTAAAATTTATTTAAGGGTGCTAGTTTTGCAATAATATGTTTTAGGTGTGTTATTTATGTTATTTTCCCTTTTTTTTTTTTAAATGCCCACCCCTACAAACTATTGTTCCTTCCATCTTTGCAATCACAAGATTTAAAGAAATTAGACATCCTTTTTATTTCACCAACAACAAATGTGCAAGAGACCATATTACCATAAATATGAATGGGAGGTTCGTCAAGTCCAAAGACTTAAATGTAGAATAAAAAAAAAAATGATTATTAGATAAAAAATTAAAACAAAACAAGGAACTGTGCTAAGGGAGTTTCTGTTTCCTAATAAAAATAAATTAGAGAAAAAAATAGTCTCAAATACAACAATACACAACTCCTTATAAAACAAACGCTTAGCATCTAAAAAACACATTTTAGTCCATTTATATTTAGATAAAAATGTCATAAAGGTTCTTTAGATTAGGTTATTTATGTCATTTGATCCATTTGATTATAAGTAGTGTCATTTAGTCATTTAGCTTAAAAAAATGAGCTAATTAACAATAAAATACATTACTTTAATGATTTTTTTTAGTAAAATATTATTTTTAATAGAGCAATTAAGAACAAATTATATTATTATAACATTTTTTTATATTAAATATAACTTTAGAAAAATAATATTTTAATTTAAATCTTTAAAATGCTGTATTTTATTTTTAATTAACCCATTTTTTTAATACTAAAGGCCTAAGGGTGTGTTTACCAAATGAGAAATGGAAAACTCTTTCCCATGTTTACTTACAAATAATGCATAATAAAAGGAAAGGGGAATGACTCCCAAATTTCTTCAAATTTATTTTTTATATTTTTTATTGAAATTGTTTCTCTTTGTTAATGCTTTTTTGTTTGAAAAAAACCTGCATGAGAATCTTTCTAATTTCGTATGTTTTTATATATATTTTTGGGAAAATAACAAAACTAACACCCCCCAAAAATTATAATAACAAAACTAGCACCCCTGTGTTCAATTAAAATTGAACGACGATAATTTGGACTCGTTCAATATTGAACGTTCAATATTATCCGTTCAATTAGAATTGAATGACGATAATTAGACCTATTTAATATTGAACGTTCAATATTTTACGTTCAAATTGAATATTGAACGTTCAATATTAAACGTTCAATTCTAATTGAACACAAGGGGTGCTAGTTTTGTTATTATAATTTTTAGGGGGTGCTATTTTTGGTAATTTCCCTAGCTTAGGAAATTACCAAAAATAGCACCCCTTAAAAATTATAATAACAAAACTAGCACCCCTGTGTTCAATTAAAATTGAACGTTTAATATTGAACGTTCAATATTCAATTTGAACGTAAAATATTGAACGTTCAATATTAAATAGGTCTAATTGTCGTCATTCAATTCTAATTGAACGGATAATATTGAACGTTCAATATTGAACGAGTCTAAATTATCGTCGTTCAATTTTAATTGAACACAGGGGTGCTAGTTTTGTTATTATAATTTTTAGGGGGTGTTAGTTTTGTTATTTTCCCAATTAGCTTAAGTATTAGAGTAGATACAATAGCTCCTAATGTCATTCTTTTACATGTAATTTTTTAATAACTTTCAGATCTATGTGTCAAAAAACTCGATCTAACAGAAATTGACTTTGACACTTTATTTTATATAATATATAGTTGTTTTTCCTAGCATACATATGTATGTATCTATATATGTATACGTATACATATATATATATATATATACATATATATGTACATATGTATGTATACATATGTATGTATATATATATATATATATATATATATATATATATATATATATATATATATATATATATATGTATATATATATATATGTATGTATACATATGTACGTATACATATATATTTATGTATACATATATATGTATGTGATAACTTTATGAAAATAAAATTATTATATTATTTTTATGCTTAATATTAATTTATCTAATTGAATAAATAATATTTTTGGGGTAAAAATGGATGAAAATATATTTTTTGAGATATTTCTGAAATTTTTAGGGATTTTTTATTAATTTTTGTTATGCACGTTAATGCACAAGTATTCGGGATGCCTTTAGAAATATCCAGACACACGTGGAAGCCAGCTGGGCTCCACGCAAGCCACTCCAATGAATAAACGAGAGCCAGGTGTCAAAGCTTCCTAGTTAGCGCTCCACATGTCAGTACAACGTTCATTTCAAAAATCGTCGAACGGTCTACGTGTCACGCCAAGCCAGAAATGCCAACGAATTGCAGAGCTCCGTGTGGCCCTAGCTCAGCAGACCGCTCCACGTTAGCCTCTCGCAGCGGGCCACGTGTCGTGGGAGTACAACTCCTGTGTTCTCCATGCCACATGTCACGATTTGGTTCACTCTGCTTGTTTGAAGTGCTAAATGTCGTCTTTCTGTTGGGCAGCGCCTTTTTTTTAAAATGATTTTCATTCAACTATTGATTTAAAAGATGATTGAACGGTCCAGATTTGATATGAGATATTTTTCAAGGGTTTTAGCCTCAACCCAACACACATTTTCGAGTATAACAAAAAATACATTAGTTTTTGAGATTTTTTTACCATTTTTGAGTAAAAGGCAAAAGTTTGAGATTTTTGGAGCAAAAAGAGGCAATTTTGGAGAGATTCTACACAACAATTTTACTATTTAATTCCTCCAAGTGTAATCTTTACGTTTCTTATAACTTTTTCTCTTATTTTTATTGTTTTAAAAATGGGCAGTATGGACTAGAGATTTTATTATAGGGATTTTAATGAAACCCATTTCATGAACATGATTGTTTAATGTTTATTTAATATTATTAAAGTGTTTAGATTATCTAATTTAATGTGCTTAATGTTCTTAATTAAATTGGACATTTAATTAGGTGATTTGTTAATTTTGTACACAATCGAAAAATTGATATGAAATTGTGAACATGCATTAAATTGACATATGTGTAATGAGGAGGAAATTTCTATCATTTTATATGTAATCACTTTTAAACACTAGGTACTTAATGATCCATGTATGCTTAGATGACCATAGACATGTGGGCTAGATTTATATGGATTAGGATCAACATGACCATAAACATGTGGGTGATAATTATTTGAGTAGAGTTGATTAATAATCTACACATTTTAATTACTATTAAAGAGACATGAAAATTCATGGGAGTATAATGGGGGAAGTTGAATTCTTAAATTTTTCTTCATTAGGTAGTGAATCTATTTTTTTTTATTTCTTTAATTAGTTTAGTTTCATTATTTTAATTTGCTACTCATTTTCTATAGTTCAAATAGAAAGAAAAAGTATATATTTTAGTACTTAGTCCTAATACACGCCTTAATAAGTTTCTCGTGGGTACAACAACTCCGTTCTTAAAAATACTTATCACTTGTACACGACCCGTACACGACCCGTACACTTGCGAATTTCGTGCCAAGTTCTTGGCGCCATTGCTAGTGAACTTGCTAGTGTATTAGGATTAATATTGATAAGAGGCTTTCTCCTCTAATTTGAACATTTTTTTATCAAATTAAAAAAAATTAAAAATTTATAAAATTCAAAAATATTAGTTTTTATTTATTTTGTTTGATTTATTTTTATTGTATTATTTATTTTTATTAGCGTTCTAGTTGATTTTTATTATTATTATTTAGTTAGGTTTTTCTATAATTTCTTTTATTTTTCGTATTTTATATTTTTCTTGAGTTTTGTTTAGTTTATTAGGTGATGGACCCATTTGAATTTGAAAGTTTTAAGGATGCAAGGATGACATTTGATGAGGCTACCAACCTCATAGCTCGTATTGAACGGTAGTACCTTAAGAGATCTCACGATACAAGAACATTACCATCGTTCGTTGTTGAGGTCTTTCATAGAGACTAGTGCCCGCACAAAATCCATTGCATACTTATGAATGGAGTGAAGGGGGACACACCTACCATAAATTTTACACCGATTCTGAGCCATCACACTCCTACTACCAATATCTAGATTTGGGAAGTCAACCTAGTTACTCTTTGAGCTATAATCAAGAGGGTGATTATTCTACTTGGTCTTCGTATTCCATGAACACTTATGTGCAACCACCACCATTACCCCCACATGAACAGAAGCCTTCAACGAAAGAGTTAATCAAGAACTATATAGCCGAGCATGGCTATGAGATCTTTGTTAGGAAGGATGATGAAGAGGTGTATGATAATCAAGAATTAGAAGAGAAATTCGATTATAAAGTGGAAGAAAATCCTAAGGATGACATAGAGAATCACGAAGTAACTCAAGAGAAAGAAAATGAGACTCCTAAGGTAGAGGAGATACAACTCCAAGCCACCGTGGTACTTAACTTCAAAATAGAAGAAAGGGAGGTCACCATGAGGAGTTTAGGTGGGTTAATGACCTTTAAGGTCATGAGAACCATGGATCTCCCCATTGATACCGATTTGAGCTATGAGTTAAATTTTGAAGATGCTAAGCATTGTCCTCAATGTTTTCAATGTGATACACATATTCAGAAAAACATTTAAAATGAGCAAATAAAAAATTAACTAAACTAATTGAAAAAAAAAATTACCTAACATAGTGGGTTGCCTCCCACTAAGTGCCTTTTTTAACGTCTTAGCAAGACACAACTGATCCATTTCTATCCACCGTCATCAAAAATCTTGAAGTGTTTGATTTCAAATTTTTGACTTAGTATCTCATTAAGCATATCCTTCCATCTCAGTAGTTGTTTCCTATGAAGCACAACACACACTTTTTCCTTAAATTGGTATGGAAAAGGATTTGGGGATGTACAAGTCTTAAGTGCCTTGTGAGGTAGAGGAGGTGAAGATGATTCGTCATTGTTCTCTTTGGAAGGTTGTAGAATTGGATTTTCCTTAGCTTGACCTTCTTTAAGATTTGCTTGGTCCTCATCTGTATTTTTTATAACAAGTGGCAACTCATTAAAAATTTTAGGAAAATAAATATTTTAAATTTTTTTACTACTTTGAAGGAGTGTGATATTGATGCACAAAAACTTGATAACCAAATTTGTAATTTATAAAAGCTCGCAAGTGCACGAGTCACTTGTAGTAAGCGACAAGTATACTCCCACGATCGTCTCTCAAAGGAATTGCGGTGGTTTTTAAAAGAGTCAAATGTAATCCAAAACGTAACAATAAAATAAATTCTAAACACTCTAATCGAAGGTTGGTTTTGTAAATGGTTTCTAAAATCATAAAAATCCTAAAACAATAAAAGTAAATGCGTGAAAGTTTTGTTGAAACGATGAGATGAACGAGTTTAGGTGGGTTAATGACCTTTAAGGTCATGAGAACCATGGATCTCCCCATTGATACCGATTTGAGCTATGAGTTAAATTTTGAAGATGAGGTTGAGGAGTGTAAGTTCACAATGGAAGATCCAATCAACTCATTTGATTTGAATTTCAAGCAAGACCTTAGTGTTGGAGACGTCCACTTCATCAAGATGGGTCTAGGTGCCTTGAAAAAGAGGAATATGGCATGGGATCGTAAGAGTAACATTGATGACCTTGGCCCAACCAATATGAAAACCGTTAAACAGTTATTCGTGGAGTATTTTTATACCAACCACCTTGATATGTTCAAGGAAGGTCTAGTCAATGACCTAAAACATGACGCTTCTTGGGAGGTAACCCAAGTTTTTAAAGTACTAATGAATAATTTTGCTTGAATTTTTCAGGGTAATAATGAGAAGCCTTGAAGCTTGTAGGAGTCACAAATCAAATTTTTAAAAGCTTCAAGTTTTGAGGAAGTTTTTTAATCCTTTATTTGCTTTTGTTTCCTTTATTGCATATTGGGGTCAATATGCATGTTAAGTTTAGGGGTGAAAAATTTTTGTTTCTTTGGTGAGATTATAGTTTTGTGGTAAAAATGACTAGTTATGATTATGGTTATGTTGATGAATTGTTTGTGAAATGAATTTAATAGGAACCCAATGATGATTTGTGGTTGACATGCATTAGACTTGGATTGAAATGTGGAAGTTATGAACATGTGTATTCATTGAGGCATGTATGGCTAAAAAAAATTTATTTGAAAATGCTCCATTCTATATGCACATGTCATAATTTTGTGAATTTGTATGCTTATTTTGAGAAGTTTATGTGAATTTCATACGTTGATGATTTATGTGTCTATAACAAACTTTACAATCCACTTTGGTGTCTCTTCAGGCAAAATCATATGTGCTATTTAGGTTGAGAAATGATTTAAGTCTTCTTTGGACCGATTGAGCTTTTCATGCCACCATGATTAATTATGTCTTTGGTTACTCATTTTGAGCCTTTATGTTGACATTTCATTTCATTTTACCTATGTGATTAGCCTATCCCAAATGATAAATTTTACTTACCCATGACACCCTTAGTTAAATGTGTATTGTGTCATCAAATGTTGAGCTTGTATGTTTTAGGAATGTGTGATTTACCTTGTTGGGCTAAAAAAAATAGAAGAAGAAAAAAAATAATAATAAATGATTGAAATAGGGTTGTAGTTCTCACAAAAAAAAAAAAAATGAAGAAAAAAATAAAAATAAAATAATACCTAAGTTTACTTGTGGTTGTGAGCTTATTAGTTTATTGTATGTATTTGAACCTAAATATTTTTTATCTCACCTACCCATATCTTAACCTATCATTACAAGTTTTGAAAGACCTATTGATTTCAATCTAAACTTGCATTTACGTTAGTAGAGAGAGATTAAATGTGGACTTATGAAGTTTGGTATTATTGTAGACTATTCTTATAATTGTATGGTTCATATGAGCTTATTTTGATAGCATATAATGTAAACTAGTTTGACATAACACACAAGCACATAGAGCATGTCATTGAAAATTTTGGTCATAGCCTTAAATGAATACATTATGAATTAATAATCATATGGATATATAAGTTGAGTGCATTGGTTGATTTTTTAGGGTTCTCTAATTTATTGAACATGCTTGAAACTAATATCATTAATAGTTATAAATTTGTTATTTATACCTTGTTTAAATATTAAATTTTAGTTGTTTAGTTTGTGTTTATATTTTGCTTGAGACAAACAAAATATTAAGTTTGGGGTGTGATAATTCTATAAAAATAAAGTTATTATATCATTTTTATACTTAATATTAACTTGTGTAATTGAATAAATAATATTTTTGGGGTTAAAATATTAAAATAAGATAAGTTTTGGGTCAAATGGTAAAAATGGATGAAAAAATATATATTTTGGAAATTTTTTGAAATTTTTAAGAATTTTTTATTAATTTTTTTTATACAGATGGATGCACATAGAAGTATCCGAGATGCCCTTAGAAATATCCAGACACACGTGGAAGCCAGTTGGGCGCCACGCAAGCCATGCCAAAGAATGAACGAGCAAGTGACAAGTTACCCCGAAGTCGATCTCTCAAGAAATTGATAGGTGTTTTAAAACATTACTTATTTTCTTATTTAGTTGAACAAAAATCTTAAACATTCTAACAATTATCGGTTGGCAAAAAATATTGTAAATTCTAAATTAATTTGACAACTAAAGTAATCTCAAGTAAAGAGATCGCATCCAAGGTGAGGATGATGGATGCATATGGAATCTT
Source organism: Elaeagnus macrophylla (assembly GCA_029378325.1). NCBI lineage: Eukaryota > Viridiplantae > Streptophyta > Magnoliopsida > Rosales > Elaeagnaceae > Elaeagnus > Elaeagnus macrophylla. The sequence continues at coordinate 51,356,057 of CM055641.1, read as the reverse complement.
AGTTCACTATCCCTTCATGGAAAGAACGAATTTAGCAACTCAATTAAAAGTCAAATTTAATAATTTTTTCACCAAACTTAGAAAATTTTAAATCAATGACAATTTTTACTACAATCAATTAATTAACTTTTTTGATTTAGAAAATTAACTAATTAATTGGAACTAGCTTAAGAAAATATTATAACCATATAATTTAACACAAGTCAATGCATTCAAATTAAGCACTTGTTCATAATGCACAACCAATCAAAAATGGTGTTTCACTACAATCAATTAATTGACTTCTTTAATTCAGACCGTTAACTAATTAATTGAAATTAGCTTAAGAAAATATTATAACCATATAATTTAACACAAGTCAATGCAATTAAATTAAGCACTTGTTCATAATGCACAACCAAGCAAAAATGGTGTTTCTAAAGCCTAATTCTAACATATTTTCTCCAACTACAAATCAAGATTTGGCCCATCATTAAATCATAATAAAAAATATTAAGAGCATGAACAACAAATAAATCCAAAACTCATATATAATTAAATTATAAAATTGTTATTCCAATCATTGGAAACAATACTAATATTCCATATACTAAAATTAGCCAACCATAACCAAATTGGTGTCAATCAACTTAGTTATGGGAGGCAAACTCAAAATCCAAGAGAAGGAAGAATTATGACAATAAAAGCACCCCTATTGATTTTCTGGCTCCAAATCCTTGAAGTTGGTTAGTCCCTCTTTCTCAAATCCTTGGACTAGCTTCAACAATGGAGGGTCTTTTTTTGATTTTGGAGTAATTTTGGGTGAAAAATCCCAATTGCTACAACAGTTGAGATTTTGAGGTTCTTGGCTGCTAAAAAAAACTTGTGCTTTAAAGAGTATAATGGGGTATTTATAGGGTGAAATGAATTTTAGGTGTGTCTAGGATTTATGGGAAATTTTTGGTATGCTGGCTGCGGCATACAAAATTATCTACCGTGTTACAAGGCTAAAAACAGACCATTGTAGAAACCAAGAGCTCCCCGCCGCGGCATGCAAATTTCCTCTCTGCAATGCAAGTTGAGTTTGCATCCCCAATGTAAAAACCTGAGAGTTTCTTGTCGTGGCACACAAATTTCTTCGCCACAGCTCGCCTTCTTGTACATGCTCCTTACATCATGACTATTTTTTAATGTAAGGCTTACATGTCTTAGCTCTTTTTACTCTATTTTCACTCCCTTTTGCCCATTTTAGTCCAATATTCTTTCAAATGCCCAATAGCCTACAAAACAAAGAAACACCCTTCAAAATAAGATAATAATAAAATAAAGCATAAAATAAATCCTTAAAAACATAACAAAATATAGGTAAAAATAGTATTTATCAAATACCCACAAACCTATATTTTACTAGTCCTCTAGCAAAACTAAAATTAAACTATACTAACTAATAACTTTCGTGGATTGTTACGGTTGCATTTACCGTATACAACAAGCCTTCAAATCCCTAGGTTGCCCTAGTGGACGAGTTAAAGTCTCATGTGGGTTTTCAGTGATGATACCCACAAACATCTTACTAAAAAAAAAACTAAAACGAAAAATAAAAATACTACAAATAAAAACTGTAAACTTAAATCAGCAAAATTTTTCATGCTTCAATTTATTTTCAGTTTATAATCAAGGCTCATACATAAGTTCATCAAATAATCTTAACACGTTAAGATTCATCAAGCAAATCAGTTTCGCATCATAAGGGCATATTTTATTACTAAAAAAATATATCAATATTGATTTCCCCAAACCCTGTGTTAAGAATCTAAATTTGCTTAAACTCTATTCCTTACAAGATTCACTTTTAATATCACACTTATCCTATGGGTTCAAACACACAACAAAGTATATGCGAATAGAAGTTATATAAAGAAATGAGCTAATAGATTTGCATATGATTAAACAAAAAAGGCTTAAAAAGTGCATAACATTGATCTTATGAAAGAAATCAAATGATAGGATTTATGAAGAAATCACATTACTATTATCATGCATCAATTAAAATCATTAGGCAAAAATTTCAAGTATATGCCCTAGAATGAATGAAAATATATTGAATTCAAGGAAATTTATTTCCTATTTTCCTTTTATAATAATCATTTTGCCACTTGAAGAACTTTAGGGTTATAATAATTTTTTTTTTGTGTGGACCCAAATACATGTGTATTTTTTGAATGACAAATTTGGGCTCTTTTTGTGTTGCTTTAGGGATTCCCTTATATTTTTTTAAAGTCAAGCATGATTGAAATAGACATATATTTCAAATTTTACTCAAATCATTTAATCTAAGCAATATAATTAAATATATGATTCTTTATTAGATGTTTAAAATCCTAACATTCAATGCAAAAATCTATAAAGATCATCTAACAATTTGAAATAATAAGAAAAATGTTTAAAAGAGTAGAATAATGATTATCTCTCAGAATGAAATGTTATTGGCTCAATAATCATTTCATAAGGTAGTCTCCACTATTTGATTCTTAAACATAAGATTTGGGCTCATCTCAATTTCATTATCAAAAGTATGAAGTATGAAGTATGAACTATGAACACAAAACCAACTTTTACAACTAACCTTGAATATGTTCAAGAAATCAACAAAACATGTATAAAGATTCAATTACTCACTTTAAATTAACAAGAAAGTATGATAGTTTTCTATCAAAAAGTTTTTATTGGACCTATATGCACCCCTAAACCTAAACTAAGCATTGTCCTCAATGTTTTCAATGTGATACACATATTCAGAAAAACATTTAAAATGAGCAAATAAAAAATTAACTAAACTAATTGAAAAAAAAATTTACCTAACATAGTGGGTTGCCTCCCACTAAGTGCCTTTTTTAACGTCTTAGCAAGACACAACTGATCCATTTCTATCCACCGTCATCAAAAATCTTGAAGTGTTTGATTTCAAATTTTTGACTGAGTATCTCATTAAGCATATCATTCCATCTCAGTAGTTGTTTCCTATGAAGCACAACACACACTTTTTCCTTAAAGTGGTATGGAAAAGGATTTGGGGATGTACAAGTCTTAAGTGCCTTGTGAGGTAGAGGAGGTGAAGATGATTCGTCATTGTTCTCCTTGGAAGGTTGTAGAATTGGATTTTCCTTAGCTTGACCTTCTTTAAGATTTGCTTGGTCCTCATCTGTATTTTTTATAACAAGTGGCAACTCATTAAAAATTTTAGGAAAATAAATATTTTAAAATTTTTTACTACTTTGAAGGAGTGTGATATCCTTCACTTTCTCAGTTTGACTAGGCAACTCTTCTAATTTTAAAATTTGTTCTACTAGTTGTCCAACTTGCATTTCTATCCATATCATAGAAGCCTCTAAGAAATCCAACCTTTGACTAGTTCTCTAGAAACCTTTGATTAGTTCTCTTTTGGTTCTCTATACTAACTTGAATAAAAGTATTCAGATTCTCCTCCATGGTTGGTTTCTTAGGTTGAATGGGAAGGTCATAAGGATTGAAGGTTAAGCCTTGTATTGGGTATGGGGCATAAAGTGGGTTAGTGTTTACTTCCCAAGAAAAATTATGGTGATTTCTCAACTCAAGAATATAGGTATAGAGATCATTCTTGGGAGGGTGACATCTCTCATTAAGATTGAAGTCCTGATTAGTAGATGTATGGTAATCACCTACAAAAGTACAAACAATCGCATCATGTCCATATAAACCATAGATGCCACATACCTCTATGTCTGTCATGTTTTGTGGCTCTTCAAAAGGTTTTGTATTAGCTCATTAAGATTGAAGTCCTGATTAGTAGATGTATGGTAATCACCTGCAAAATCACAAACAATCGCATCATGTCCATATAAACCATAGATGCCACATACCTCTATATTTGTCATGTTTTGTGGCTCTTCAAAAGGTTTTGTATTAACTCTTAGATATTAGTATCCAACCTAATTTGGTGCTCTTTTGAATATGTTGATGTAGCCTATGAACTGTACCTTTTATATACTAAAAAAAAAAGAAATCAAAGCACCACAAAATATATCCCAGACAAAGAAAATAAAAAAATGAAATAAAAATAAATAACCAACTAAAAATAAATCAATTTAAGAAATAAAAATATGTAAGAAACTGAAAATAACAAAACAAAACATAAATATTAACAAAATCACAAAATTAAAAAGAAAATTAAAAAAATAAAAGAAATATGAAAACAAACTAAAAAGAAAACAAATAAACACTTTAAAACGCCAATTCTCCAACAACGACGCCAAAAACTTGATGCACAAATTTTAATTGGTTACAAGTGCACGAGTCACCTATAGCAAGTGACAAGTTACCCCGAGGTCAATCTCTTAAGCAATTGACAGGTGTTTTAAAACATTACTTATTTTCTTATTTAGTTGAAAAAATAATCTTAAAGATTCTAACAATTGTTGGTTGGTAAAAAAGAATGTAAATTTTAAATTAATTCAATAACTAAAATAATCGCAAGTAAAGAGATAGCAGCCAAGGTGAGGATGATAGACGCATATGGAATCTTAGTTCGCTATACCTTCTTAGAAAGAACAAATTAAGCAATTCAATTAAAAGTCATATTTAATGATTTTTTTGCTAAACTTAGAAAATCCCAACTCCATGGCAATTTTCACTATAATCAATCAATTAACTTCTTTGATCTGGACCGTTAACACAAGTCAATGCAATCAAATTAGGCACTTGTTCATAATACAAAACCAATAAAAGATGTCGTTTCTAATGCCTAGTTCTAACATATTTTCTCCAACTACAAATCATGATTTGGCCCATCATTAATTCATAATAAAAAATATTAAGAACATGAACAAGAAATAAATTTAAAACTCATATATAATTAAATTACAAAATTGTTCTTCCAATCATTGGAAGCAAAACTAATATCCCATATACAAAAATTTTCCAATCATAACAAATTGTTGTCAATCAACTTAGTTATGGGAGGCAAACTCAAAATCTAAGAGAAGGAAGAAATATAACAATAAAAATTACCCTATTGATCTTTTAGCTCCAAATCCTTAAAGTTGGTTAGTCTCCTTTCTCAAATCCTTGGAGCAGCTACAACAATGGAGGTCTTCTCTTGATTTTGGAGTGATTTGGCTGGAAAATCCTAGATGCTATAGTAGTTGAGATTTGGAGGTTCTTGGCTGCTAAAAAAAACTTGTGTTTAAAAGAGTATAATGGGGTATTTATAGGGGTGAAACAAATTCTGGGGGTGTCTAGGGTTTTTGGACAATTTTTGGCATGCAGGCCTCAGCATACAAATATCCACTGCAGTGCAAGGCTGATAATAGACCCCATAGTAGAAATCGAGAGCTCCTCGTCGCAGCACACAAATTTTCATGCGCGGTGCGTGTTGAGTTTGCATCCCCAATGTGAAAACTCGAGAGTTTCTTGTTACGGCATATAAATTTCTTTGTCGGACCGTGCCTTGTTGTACATTTCCCTTACATAATTACTATTTTTCAGTGTATGGCTTATATGCTTTAGCTCTTTTTACTTCATTTTCACTCCTTTTGTTCATTTTAGTCCAATATTCTTCCAAATGCCCAATAGCCTACAAAACACAAAAATACCCTCTAAAGAAAGATAATAATAAAATAAAGCATAAAATAAATGCTTCAAAATATAACAAAATACCAAAATAGTGATCATTACCAACCTGGGGAACTTCTCCATGCGTTGGTTTCACAAAAAATTGCGGTACCTTCTAGCCTAATGCTTGGTTTGGCACTATGTGCCAAGTGGGCCAAGCATGACTTTAAAGAGCGTGCTATTCTTCTGATCCATGCATAGAAAAATTATGTTGTGAGGTTATTCGAGGAACCTAATTGAATACCTCTCGAATCCATGTAAGTCTTAATCTTGGGTGAGCTCCTGGCAGGTGCTAATTGGTGTAAGACTAGCGTTGTTGCCTCGCTAGGTTCAGTCCATTAAGACACTAGTTGATCGTTTTCTGTTTCCTAGATCATGAGCACCAATTCTAGGTATCTGGTGCAAGTTTCATTAAGAAAAATGGTGTCATGGGGCTGCCTAGCTTCTTGGGTACGATCTAATCACAACTTGATCCTCGGTAGGAGTTTCTACTGTATCCAAGTGTGATAGTAGTGCTGTGGTGCCTCAAGTATAACCCAGGAAGATTACATGCTTTGGTCTTGTGGAAGGTTGTGGTTCCTTCCTACCAATACATGTTTAAGTTCGATGCATGATCTGGAATATGAGACTTCATGATCGATGCTTGGATAGGTCGGTCATAGTTACCACTAGTTCCAAGTTATGAACCTCGGGTGATCTTGGGGTGAGGGAGGCATGGCTCCTTTCACGCCACAAATTTGTCCCGAGTTCAACCCGAACTCTAGGTAGTAAAGCTTCCTCATCATGTCTCTAACTGATTCCAGCGATCAAGTCTTAGGATGGCTCGTTCCATTGGGGTAGTAGCATGGTAGTGCAGAGTAATTGAGAAATGAGTTGTTGAAGCTCATTCAACTTTGTAGCGCTTGGATCTTAGCTAAGGCGTATGTTGGCTATCAAGTCTTGAGCAAACGCGAGTGCTTGCTCCAAAGATAAGGTAGGGCTCATGGGTACCAAGCTAAGATTGGAAAAATGAGTTGTTGAAGCTCATTAGAAGTTGTAGCGCTTGGATTTAGCTAAGGCATGAGTTGACTACCAAGTCTCTGGTGCCTGACATCCTTTTTATAAATACACTAAATGTTAAAGCCATAAAAAAATTGTTAAATTTTAAAAAAATAAAAATTAAATAAATGTTAGTTGGTATGGGAGAGAAACTCTCCATTATTATATAAACAAATAGATAATAGATAGATGTGTTATAAATCTAAAGGAAATAAAAGAAGAAAAGTAGAGACAAAGAAAATAGAAGACATAATTTTTTTTAACTGTTGTCTTTTTAATACACTATTAAAAGTCCTATATATATGGTTTGCAAGATATAATATATTTTTGAATTTAAGATATAATAGAGATTAAATCTCTAATTAAATATAAATTATGATACAATAAAAATAAATCTTTATTTAGAATAAATCTAACCATGAAAGAGATAATATCATATTTAAGATTTTAACATCCAAATTATAACACTTACCCTAGATGTCAAATGCATTGAGAATATGTCTCATTAAAAACATTGCTAGAAAAATCCAATGAGATAAAAAAAAAAAAAAAAAACTAACCGAGGAAAAAAGAGTACATTATTCTCGTGCAATACGCTTATGTTGTTTTTTTAAAACCTTTCCAGGAAAATCCAGTGAGATAAAACCATAGAAAGGAAAAAGAGTACAACGCTTATACAAATATGCTTCCCCAGATAATGACAATCGTTCAACATTGTATGTTCTTTTAATTTGCACAATTTAACATCACTAGCTATGACAATATCTTAAATATTGAAATAAATGTAATATCTCATCACAAGTGGGTCTACTTGGTTGTCACTTGATTTCATATGTACTTATGTAGTACTATTTCATAGCTGCAGGCCAAATATATTTACTTCGATAATATGTTACATTTAAATACTAATTTAAAATGTACATGTTATTTTATAACATAGCTTATTTTGTCATTCATTACAAAATTAATTAGAAATTTTACACTTATAATATATACTGCAATAATAATGATCTCATATATTCAATTTGTAATAAAACTCATCATTTTGTTCTTTTATCAAATTCAACATTTGTATATGTTTTAATAGCATTCATCAATTTTAATAAATACACTGAGCATCAATTATATTATAAAATAGTGCCAACTGATTGTATTATGAAGAATGATATAAACAATTTTTATATCATGCAATTAAATAATAGCTGGATGTATGTTTTATCTATAAAAGATAATTACTTGTTTATCTCTCTTTAAGATATTTTATGAGCACATAAAATAAATTAACATGCTTTGTATCCATAACAAAGTCATGAAATATGTGAAAATATAATAATGTGAATGCACTAGATATTTATTAAAATTTATGCAGTAATTTACATTATTTTAATAGTTCATGTCTATAAATTATTATAATAATAAATGACATTTGAATTTAATGCTTTTATGAAAAATAAATACTATTTTTATTCATATCAGTAACTATATAAATTAATATTATGTGATTACTAGTCACATTTTAAAATCTTCTGAGACGTATGAGAGTAAAAATTTTGTATCTCATAGCCTCATCATTTTTTTAAAATAAATTTATGTATTTTCAACACATTTTACATTTTTAGGCACTTTGACAACTAATCCTTATAAATATCTAATGAACATCTCATGTATTCATATTATATCTATTTTACTTTCCCCATAATTGAACGAATATGTGACTAAAGTAATATTTTATCTTTGATCAGTACTTTTCTTTATTGACATTTATAACTTTTATCATTATTAAGGATCCTTGTCATCTCTTACTAAAAAGAAATATAAAAAAAATATGTTGTACAACATTAATATATTAAAATTTTATTCTTCTCGTAATTGAAATGATATCATTTTATATTAGGTACATGAGACTCTGTAGGAGTCAATAATTGTTATAATCTATTTTGATATCATTTCTTGGATAATTAACTCATTTTATTCCAATAATAACTGTATTATTTTGGCACCAACAAGTTTTAGATAAATTATGAAAGTTTGCTACTATTTCATTTCATTGTCCTATAAGGACTTCAATAATTGCTTGAGATTTTGCAACTAAATTTTTTATTATCTAAATGTATTGATAATATATATTACTCTATCATTGAGTAATTTTTTGAACTTTATGTTTCATAAGATAGATGCATTTTAAGTAATTTTATGCCATTATCTTTTTTTCTCCCATAATGGCAAAAAATATTTTTATTATCAAAATTATTTAATAAACCTACATGCCCTTAAAATGGTCCAATATATTCAATATAAATTAAACTCAAAACACATGTCTTTAAATTTATTAGTGAGTCCATTTCAATGTGTTGAGCAGAGACAATAAAATAATGTAACTTTATTTTACCACTAATATAAGTTGCAATTAAGAAATTTAATAATGAATTTATGGGTTAAACTGAACCCAAAATATATCATGTTTTCATGATAAGTTTGACAATATTATTTTCATAATAGATTTTTTTTCAAAGATGTGAGATTCACTATCAATTTTTTATCAAATATAATGAGTTTATTTTACTTTAAAAACATGTAATACATATAGTTACTGAAAAAAAATGTTTGGATTATGGTTCACAATCATTTAATTTTCTATTATATAATGAACCAATTATGATTATTTTGGTCATAATAATTATTCAGGTTTTTATCCATAAACTTTATTTTATATTTGCGATATTAATCGAAAAAAGTTTTCCAAATATTGACTTCTAGTCATGTATTTGTAGCATTATACTTTAGACTAATATATGTAATATTAATGCAATTTTAATTATAAGATTGGTCTTTCAAAAAAAAAATTCAAGTTTAAACTTCTATTTAATACTTTAGATATTATATTTTATTTATAATCTTGAATATCACTATCGCCAAATATATTCAAAATATTAAATTTATCCTCAATCTTGAGGAATTTAAGCACAATCATATATAATATAATTCATCATACTTTAGTTCTTCAAAAAAATTTATCAAGTTACACATGAAATTGTGCTAACTCATAAAATATTTCATTTAACAATAATGAGTATTGACTGGCAAAAAAACAACAATAATGAGTATTGTTGCATTGTTTTTGAGATACATAAGTATTTATTATTTCAATTTATAAACAATAATTACAATATATTTCTTCATCTATAATTTTATAGATTATCATTATCTATCAAGATAAAAAAAGGATGACATATATAAGATAATATTGATAACACATTAGACCTTAATTAACATTCTTTTATTTTGCTTCTATGCACTATGGTCTATTATAAAATTAAAATTCAAATACATCGTGGTATAACAACAAGTCCAAAATATGTTTTATTTGTTTATATGGGCTTTTAATTTTAATAATACGATAAATATCGTAACTACTATATTGCCAATATGAACACGATATCTTAATTCATGCACATGATAATCATTCACTTTTAAAAATGATATTATCAAGATGTCTTTTTCTTAATATATGCAAACACATAATATTTATATATGTATATGTTTCTCTATTGCTATTTCATGAGCAACCTTCACTTGCATTGATAGCATACAAAAGATTCATAATTATTGCTAATTTCACTCTCAATGTTGCTATGTAAGCACACATAAGATTAATGTACATATTTCTTTTGGCTCTCAATGAAATGTATAATTGAATAACTTTTTTTATCCAAAATTTTTCAAATAAAAGGTTAATTATATTGAACACTTAAAAATCTTGAATGATTATGATTATATTCATATTAATATCAATATGAAATCAAATTCATTTCAATGATGATATAATAAAAATGTCATTATGTTCATATGACTATATAGGACATGTACTATTTATATAATATGTTATTATGTCAATTTTACTCTCAATGTTGCTACGTAATAGCATACACAAGACATTGAATATATTTTATCATATATTTCTATTAGCATCGTTGCTTATGGTCCCTTAATAAATGACATATAGGAAATTCTAAAATATTGTTCTTCATACTTTCAAGATAATAATCTGATCCTTATTTTTCTTATATATGTAAATTTTAGAGAATATTTTATAATAACAACGTTGTAAAAATATAATTAATATACATTAAGAATGCTTACAGGAAAGAATAGTGGGACAAGACCTCTTTAAAAATGATTTTCTTAAACAGATGAACGTTCTCAAGAAAGACTAGTGGCACAAAAGTTTTCAAGAATTAGCCTCCTAAATAGAACTACTCACTTAGATCCTACTATTCTTGCAACCATACACTTGATAAGTTTATTTTGGTTACCAAACATGAAAATAAAAATTTGGAAGTAAATATGAGATTAAGATTTTAGTCCATTTATTTACTATCTAAAATCTCACAATAAATAATAATATCACTTTAACATGAAAATCAACTCAAAATTTTTGTGTACTTAATTAACAAACCTAAATAAATAAATAAATACACATAATTTTTTATAATTAAATACCATGAAAATTTATTTAAGTGATTACAAATTATATCAATATTAAAAAAACTATTATTAGTAAATGAAAAACATGAGTTTAGATCTATGAGGTAACTATATTTTAATAACTTTCATGTAATTTACAAGTAATTCCAAATGAATATTACTTAATAAGATACTACGACATTACATTCAAAAAGTCAATTTCAATTTTTTTAATTAATATAGTTACTATAGACGTGTGCTACACATATTAATCATTAATTATAATCAAATGTAAGTACAAATAGGTTCTTAATTTGAACTATAGGGACATTTTTTTTCTATTCATTTATTACAAAATATTCAAAATTTGTAATTTTTTTTAGTACTAGTAAATATTTATATTGACAAGCTTAAATATATATTTGTTATTATAATCATAAATATATGTACAAGATATTTAAATATAATATTATTAAAGTATTGGAATATATTTAGCATGAGAACAACAAATAAACAAAAAATTAACGTATATTGTTAATATCTTATAATAATTTTTTTGCAGGAGAATAACAAACAAACAAAAATTAGCATATAATGCTAATATCTTATAATAAATTAGTGTTAAATTCTATTAATGATCACAATAGTGAGCTTAATTAAAAAATTATTATGTGATAATATTTATTTTCATAATAATATTGAATTTGAGTGTTAAATATGTTTAGATGATTCAAACAATTTTCTTAAAATATAACAAATATGTTCTTATAATAATAATAATTAAATAAAAAATTATATAAATTATAACACAAAAAATGTATATGCAAATAATAACATATGTTGTCTATGATAAAATAAGAGAATTTGATTTGAGGTATTTTCAGTGTTTATTGGCTTCCAAGCATGATATGATATATTTTTAGCCTTTTTAGAGTTTGTTAGTTTTTCAGCATGATGTGATATATGAAATTGTTGAAGACAATATTGCAATATGGATATATATAGATATTGATATATAAACCAAATAACTTAACAAATTTACAAGTCAATTATAGTATGAATACATATAGATATTGATATCTTGAATTAACTCTAGTTTAACTTGAAAATTTAATGTAAAAAATTTAAAAACATTTGGGCAGAGTCTCTCCTAATTATTGAACTATCCTCCTACAATAAAATTACAACAGTTCTAAAAAAATAATTTTTCACAAACTGGCAAATTTTATAAAATTTCACACATTCAAAAATTTGCTCATGACCAAATATAAATACATACTATACACCACATAATACTTCTAGCATATTCGCATCACAAAATTAAACTCCAAAATTTTTGTCTTTTATACATTGAGGGTAAAATCCTAATAATTTCATAGATATAAATTTGGCTAAAATTTTACTTCATGCAAGAGATTGGATTTTCCACACACCAACAATTTTAGCATCATACATAGAGAATATTTTCAAAACCTTTTCAAGATAGGATTTTTGGGACAAAAATAAATAACCAATGTTCCTTGGAATGTCCATTCCAAGAATCCTTTTAGCTGGACCTAATTACTTTATTTCTAATTCATTACTTAACTTAGTCTTTAGATAATCAACTTCAACTTTATGTTTATAGGCAATGAGCATATATATTATCAGCATATGACTTGAAACATTTTTCAATGTAAAATAAATACAGTTATCAAAATCATCAAATCCATATTTAATCATATAAAAAATGTTAAATCTTTTATAATAGTGCCTAGGTGCTTATTTTGAGCCATATAAAGACATTTTAAGTAAATATACTCGATTTTTATTTCCCTTTTTAACAAATCTTTCAGATTATTTCATATAAATTTTCTCATTTTAACAAATCTTTTTGGTTGCTTCATATAAATTTTCTCATCTAAGTCACCACGTAAGAAAACAACTTTAACATCCATTTTGTTCAAGTAACAAATCAAATCGTACAATCATGGATAACAAAATTCTAATAGAAGTGAACTTAACAAGAGAGAAAATTTCATTAAAATCTAGTCTTTTCTTTTGTGCAAAATCTCGTGCTACTATCCTATCTTTAAATCTAGCAAATTCAACACCTTTAATACTTTAGTTTCTTTTAAATAACCATCTAGAGCTGACACTTTTGATTCCTTTGGATTTTCAACCAAACCAAAGTTTTGTTCATTTTTAAGAATCAAGTTCATCATGCATAGAATTCAACCATTTAGAACCATCAAGAGAATTCATAGCATTATAGTAGTTTTAGGTTTAGTATCATGAACATCAAATGCTAAATATAAAGCATAAGTAACCAAATCAACTTGACTAGGTCTAGAAGAAGAAGGAATGAAGTCAATATAACTTTTAGGGGTAGTAATCGTTCTTTTGGTCTTAAATCTGGCCATAAGATAGTCATTTAGTACATAAGGACTGCCATAAGGATCCACAATGTCCTCCATAATTCCACCATCATCACTAATAATATTTTCCTTATCAGTTCCTTTATCAAGTGGTTGAGGGCGACAAACGCCTCTATCTTAATTTTATTATGATTAGCCTAAGAAGGAGGTGTTGCACTAACCTCTACCTCAAGTTTAGTACCATCATTTTAGACATAGAAGTAGAACTAACAACTAAATCCTTATAAAACTTTGACTCATCAATGACAACATTTTTATGTATAATACATTTTTTCAAATAATAGGGACATTAGATCCTATAACATTTAATTATAAATGATACCCAATAAGGAAACATTTTAAGGATTTATCTTGCAATTTACGTTGACTTATATGACTATATCCAACACAACCAATGGTTCTAAGTCCAATATAGTTTATAGGTTTGCAAGTTCACAATTCCTTAGATGTTTTCATATTGGAGGCAGATTGTAAGTGGATAATAAATCCACTTTATATTTTTGTATTTATTACTTATATTAATATAATATAATGTTTATTTAAAAAAATATATGTGCCAATAGAAGGACATCTATTTATGAGGTATGTGGTCGTACCAATAGCATTTGCCCAAAAATGTTTAGGCATATCTGATAGAAAAAACATGCATTTCACTATTTCTAAAATGGTCCTTTTCATTCCCTTAGTTAGGCAATTCTGTTGAAATGTGCTTACAACTATCCTATGTCTCCCAAACCCTTGAGTCTTACAATAATTGTCAAAGAGTTCATTATAGAACTCAAGATCGTTATCAGTTCTTAGTACTATAACCTTCTTACCTTTTTAGTTTTCAACTAGGGCTTTTCTCTATTTAAAGGTCTCATATTTTGTTCTTTGGATAAAAGTCCTCAATTTCTTAAAAAAATCATCAACTAAGGACAAAAAGTACCTATTACCTCCTCAAGGTTGAGTAAGAGAAGGTACCCTCTAGTTAGAGTGAACATGTTCTAATGCACGTGATGTAGTATGACTACCTTTTAAGAACTTAACATTAGTTTTCTTACCAAAAACTTAGTGTTCACAAAACCTAATGTCTCTTAAAGGTTCACTATCTAGAACTCCCAGTTTGACTATGAAACGTAAGACTTTTTTCACTTACATCTCCTAATCTTCTATGCCATAACATAACATTATCTAAGGACAAGACTACACTATTTGTACACTTACAATCTAGTGTTGTGCCTTGCAACAATTAAAAAAATTAACTCTTATTGCCTTCAATACAACTAATGACCCCTTCAAAATTCTCATAACACCATTCTCTGTCTTAACAATGTAACCAGTGACATATAGAGTACCTAATCAATATGATACTTGGTTCCATTTACGATTATGAGTTTCCAAACACATCGCACTTTGCTTAGGTCGAGGCTGCTATTTGAGTGATATCAAAGTTCTCCTTAGTTCAAAAACATATATAGCATCACTTAGGCCTCTAACTGTTCCATTTGAGAGGGACAACTTTATAGACCCTATACTCTTAACCTGGCAATCATAGTCATCACCTAGGAGAACTTTATCACTATCAACCCCTTTAAGGTTCTAAACTAGTGTCTATAGAGTGACATGTGAAAGGTACAACCTGGATATAATACTCAATCTATTTCTGACCTACTAGAGCTCATAACTAGCACTTCATAACACTCTTACCCTTCAAAAACTATGTTTGAATCATTATCAATACTCAACTCTTATCATATTTATATTCCTTCCTAAGAGAACACTCATTTATATAATGATCATCCTTTTTTTTACAATAATAACATCTCACATTTTTCTTATTCCTTAACTTTGATCTACCTTTTAACCTACCTCTAAATTCATTTTCTCTTTTATCATTTCTACCTCTAGAAAACAAGCCATCAATGAAACTACCCTTATTAGTGACCTTATTTCTAAATCTATGGATCTAAGACTAGATACCAAGATCTAGAGTAAGAGTATTCCTTCCATACATAATACTAGATTTAACATCTTTATATTTATTAGGAAGATAATTTCACAGGATAATAACTTGACTTTCATATTCAACCTTGTGATTTATATATCACAACATCAATAGTCATTCTATTAAAATTATCCAAATTTTGTTCAAAATCTTTTAAAGAATCCATTTTAAAGAGTAAAAACAATGCTTTAAATGAACTTTTCTAGATAGAGTTTTTTTAAGATACAAAGAGTGAAGTTTATATAATATCTTCCCAGCAGTAGTTTCTTTGAAGCTTCCCTAAGAATCTTATTAGAATTTCTTTTCATTCTTTTTCTTGTTAGCCTTATAGGCATTTTTGGGTAGATCATCACTATCAATGGCACCATGAACCTCTTGTTGCACCAAAAGGGCTTTCATTTTTCATTTTTAGAGTACATATTCACTTGTGCCATCAAACATTGTTATTTTGTATTGCATAACCATAGTGTCTAAATAGCATAAATAAAAGGAGAAAATTAACATATAGAGTTAAATAAAACTTCATGTTCAATCGAGGGAACCTAAGAGTCAATCCTTCGTTGGAACTCAAGAAACCTTAAAGCTTTTGAATCAATATGGTAGATCTTTGTATGTTCATAACACTTCGATAAATACTCAAAGGCCAAACAACACTCAACCATGCTCTGATACAACTTTACAAGAAACGATGATTCAAATATGCTTTGAACCCAAATATGATAAGAAAAAGATAAACAACATAAAAGAAATAATGAAAACGAGGATTTAAGTGGTAAGGCTCTTATTAGGCTAATCCACTGAGAAGAGGAGAAATGTATCCATTAATGCAAAACGATGTACAACAATAATAAGAACACAATACACAGGAAATATCCTAACACAATAGAGAATTTGAAACAATTCTTGCACTCATACATACATAAACTCAAAGAGTCCCATAGATAAGAAGGAAAAGATGGGAATGCTCAAATTGCGCTCAAGGAAACGAATGAAAGAATCCAACATCTTCGAAACCCTAGCAAAGGCATATATACAGGCTAAATGAAATGTCCATTTTTTCATTTAAGTTCATCAACGAAAATGACAATCACAGCCACAAAACCTACAATGTAATAAGCCCAATTGTCCAGCACAAGCTCACAAGGCCCAATACATGATAAGATACACTCAACCATAAATTATACACATTTATACTAAAGTATATTCATGCTACACTCTACACCATTTATTTATTCATCATACATCTCCTAAATGTTCCCAATACCGTAGTGACACAAATTTAAAAATAGAATATCTTTTTCCTTAAAAAATTGTTGGTGACTTTTTGGTAGGGTGTTCTCGATGAGCTCGACAACATTAAGAAAGCTTAAAGCTGAGATAGCAAGAATAAGCTCAGTCAAACCAACAAATATTGTGTTTCTAGTTTAGTATGTGATACATAAGTGTACGACTAAGAAGGTCAAAAAATAAAATTGTTAGAATCAACGTATGTACAATAGCTTAAGCACAATAATCTTGAAGATGATGTATCTGGTCAATAAATTTGGAATGAATATATGAACGTTAAAATTAATGGTGTAACCAAACAACACAAAAGTAATTAATTGTGTTGTGGTATAGCTTAGCGGAAAGGTTATGAGGTTCATTTATTCAATCAAACTATAAAGTTCTAAAAATTCCACAATGAAATCCATAATTGCTCTTTATGGATATTTGAAATGAAACAAATGTAATTACCCTCTCATTGCTTCTCCAAGAAAACCTAAAAATATTCTTTTTTTTTTTGACATAAATAATTTTATTTGATAGGAGCTAGTTTTGCTTAAAGGTTGAGAAAAAGACAAATGACACATTTAATTGATAATGTTATTAGCTTTGAGTTTCATCATCTCATTTTGACAGTCTGTTTACTTTATTTTTACATATTAGACAAGTTTAGTTAAATTATTTTAAATTGATATACTTTAGTTATCTTACTGCTACAATATTAGACAATTATTCATTTGTTTTTTTTTTTGGTCATTTTTGGTTTTTTCGAAGAAAAACTTAGGTGTAATTGATTTAAATTAGTGTATTTTAATCATTATATATATATATATATATATTTTTATTTGATCAAATTCACACAGACTCCATATCCTTCTCATTTGGATCACTTTAAATTGTAAGATAGGATAACACAATTCATGAAGTATTGATTACAAAATAATCTAAATGATATATATTTAAAGTAAATTTTTATGATATAAAAACTAATTTATTATTGTACTAAATATGGTATTGGGAGCACCAAAATGCTATAACTAATTATTAAAGACTTTTAAGCCAATAAAGTAATCATATGATATTTGTTTATTCCTTTCCTAACTTTTATTCATTAGCATTATGGTTAACTTATGTAGTCTATTAAATATCTTAAATGTTTAAGATTCGAGTTTTAATTAAAAAGTATGTGAGTTATTTTTTATAAAAATTGATCAAATATTTGGATTATTTTTTTCGTAAATTGGATACATTAATCATTTTATTTAAAATTGATACATATTTATCACCTTAATTTTTAATAAATAATACAATTAAGTTATTTTTAGATACTTTAGTCATATAAACAATATGACTAAAATGTATCAAAATATAATTAAATTGTATTACTTATTAAAATTAAGATGATTAATATGTATTAATTTTAAATATAGTGACCAATATATATAATTTATAAAAAATAAGTGTCAATTCAGCAGGTTTTTCAATAATAAAAAAAAAAAAAAAACTTTTATTCATTAGAAAAATAAACGATTTAGCGAAAAAAGAAAAGAAAAGAAACGGCTACGTCCATAACCAACCAAAATTTGAATTTCGAACGAATATTAACTCTCACTCCCTCACTCTCTCCGACATTAAAGTTTTTGCCTTCTCTCATCGTCTCAGTTTCGGTGAAAGAACAAGAAAAGGAAGATTATCGTCTCACTTGTCATTGTTTTCTGCAAGGTTTACTCGCAAAACTCCTTTTTGTCATGTTCCTTGCACACATTTGGCTTTCCATGAATGTCGTCTGTGAATTTTTGATTAGTTTATTGCATCAATCACTCAAGAGAAGACCAACTATTTTAGAAACATTTTCAATTATTGAATTTGTTAAAATAGTTATAAAAAAAATTGCTTAAATTTCTTGACGGGTTTAACATTCTTGAAAACAGAAAAAATATTTTTCATTTCCTGTTTGATTTTGATATATGGGTTTTCTGTTAATGACTTCATAACACTCATTTGAAATAGAAAAAAAAAAAAGGTCGAAACTCATTTGGAATTTGCATCTTTAAATTTTGTTCTGTTATGTTCTGGCTTTTCATGAATACCGTTTTTGAATTTCAGATTAGTTTCTTGCATCAATCGCTCGAGAGAAGTCCCACTATTTTGAGAACCAGTTCAATTCTTGAATTTGTTTAAAGGGTAAATTCTTGAATCTGCTCTAGAAAAGATGAACGATTTAATGACAAAATCGTTTCTAAATTATGTGGAACTGAAGAAACAAGCACGGAAGGACCTTGAAGCCGAACTTCAAGACATAGAAAAAGGCCAACTAAACCCGTTAGAAGAACAAAACCTTTCTCAGTTCTATGAAGAAGTTGAAGAAGTGAAATCAGAAATGGAAGAGGTCACCAATCTCTTATTTGATCTTCAAACCCTAAATGAAGAATCCAAATCAAGTCACAGTACCAAAATCATCAAAGGCTTAAGAGACAGAATGGATTCTGACATAATCACAGTTCTTAGAAAAGCAAAAATAGTCAAAGCAAGACTTGAATCTCTTGACAGATCCAATTCAAACAATCGAAAAATATCATATGTTTTGACACAAGGAAGTGTTGTTGATCGAACCCGAATAACGATCACAAACGGGTTAAGAATCAAAATGAAGGAGATGATGATTGATTTTCAGTCATTGAGAGAAAAGATTGTGACTGATCACAAAGAAGAGCTTAAAAGAAAGTACTTTTTTATAAAAGGTGAAGTACCCAATGAAGAGTTAATTGAAAAAATGGTCTCAGGGGGTTTAAAAGTTGAATTATTTGAGGGAAGATCTGTAGAAGATAAGGAGAGTAAAGTTAGACATGAAGCTATTTTGGATATCCAAAGAAGTTTGAGTAAGCTTCATCAATTGTTTCTTGATATGGCTATTGTGGTTGAAACTCAAGGTGAGAAGATTGATGATATTGAAGAGAATGTTGAAATTGCTGGTAAGTTTGTTAGTGGTGGTACTGATAGTCTTTATTATGCTAATCAGATGAAGAAGAAAAAGAGATGGGTTTATTGGGTTTTTGCTTTGATTGTGATTATACTTTTGGTCTGTGTAATTTCAATGCTAGCCTCTTGAACAGTATTGGGTTAAGTTAGTTAATTTCTGTGGATTGTGTTGATGTTTTGATTTCAACGGTGTCGTTGTTTGGGGTTTTGTACTTTTGTTTCCTAACAAATTATCATAAAGCATTTGTTAAATGGATGCTAAAATAATATGTTGTTCTTGTTTTAGTTCTTCATAAGAAGTTTATAATCCATTTGATTTCTCTAAAAAAAGTTCGAATTTTTGAAAAATTTATAAAACCAAACTGGATCATTTTGGTCACAGAGTTAAACCGGACCAGATCGAACCAATGACAATCAACTTCGGTCAACACTGATCAATGTTGAATTGGTTGGGGTCAAGCTCATTGGGTCATAAAACTTATGTTCATATCTTAACAAATCTATCCAAATTTAGGCACAAAATCTCTTTAAATCCATTAAATATTCTTTTAGTCTTTTTTTAATTCGTTTCTAGGGGCTTTTTTTTCTTATCCCAACCCAACTGCTTTGCGGATTTTCCTATTGTTTAGCTAAGCTGCTAAGGTTTCTGTCGAGCTTTGGCTTATGACAAGTTTTAATGGTCATGCCGATAAAGATTGAAGAATAATGCCAATTTTTTTTTTTAAATTTCTTCATGCTTTAATAAACACAATAAAACTCAGAAACAAGAAAAAAAAAAACTTTAAACATCTTTAGTAGCAGAAAAATATCAATTATCTTTGTTAGATCAAAATTCAAATAATTAAAATTATAAACTATTTTGAATCCGAAATTTTGGATAACAACAACAATTGCTCAAATCCAATAATATTAAGATCAAATTTATTAGATTTGAAAACACCATAGATATAATTATGGATCGAAAAATAAATTTAATTCTCAATTAATCAACATGATGAAGCTCTGATACCAATTGTTAAGTAAATAACATTTTATGAAAACCATTACCAAGAAAAAATTTAGAAACATTCATGTTAAATCACCAAGAATAAAAAAGAAATACGTGGAAGCATACCCAAATTCATAGTAACTAATTGCTTTATAGAACTGAGTGATTTTCCTTCAAAATCTACACGTTTTTCTTAGAGAATCCTTTAGCTCTCCCTCTACTCTCTTTGACGATAAGATATCAGATATAATTAAAATTGAATGTGTGACCTAAGGACCATGACCACTATATGTTTTGAAAATAATTGTATTTCTATTTTAATCCATAATAAAAAGAAATAACTCTTGGATTTTTAAATATTAAAGACTTACACTCTATTAGAAACACTAAAGCCTAAATTATGAAAGTTTAGTAGACTATTTTTAGAATGGACTTAACATTCTATAAGAGTTCATAACACATAATTATTTATATATAAACTCAATGTTAGATTAAGGATCCAACATGATCATATGGCATGATGAAGGGTCAAGATCATTAGTGTATTTTTGTTATGAGTCAGTCTATGTGCTCAGGTCTATATAAAACTTGAGACAATGAAAGCAATGTATGCATGTGTGTGAAGTAATATTTTCTGTGAATGAATTTCAGGAGAGTGTTCTCTTTCATCTTCTCTCTGTGCTTTTGTTTCTCATTTTCTACTCTTCTCCACCATTGTTGATAACCGTAATAAAAAAATCTTTGATGATATTTATTAGATTTTGAATGTTTAAATTCTGTTAGATGTAACTTAAATTTTTTTTTTTCTCTAAAAGAAACGTAAATCTGGAGGAACAAAAGAGAAATACAAAAAATAAACTATTGATAATATTTGATACCTATCCTCCTTCAAAAAGATTGACTTCACTATATATCACATTCTTGGGTCATTCTTCAACAACAAGAAGCAATTGTAGGTAAATGATAATTAGTTAAACTTAATTCTTTTTCAAAGCTTCTGTGATTAAGCTATGGTGTCTTTTTTTTTTTTTTTTGATGAAAGCTATGGTGTCTTTTTAGTTACGAGTTAAACATTTTTTTTTTTTTTTTTGAGAGGGAGAAAATTAAGATACTATTTGTTGAGTCTTTTTTTGTTTCTTATAATGTTAGCTAACTAGAAAAAATTTTTAAAAAAAAAATAAATAAAGAGAAATGTAGTGTGGTCTGTAAAGTAGAGCTGGTAGCATTTCACGTATGTCCTGGATAAAAAGGATGGGGCGAAATAACATTACTCTATTGTATAAATAAAATTCAAAACAGTGGAATTACTAGAATTAGAGGTGGCTTGGTGTACAAGGGAAAGTCTAATAAAAGTGAGGTGGAGTCGTGGAGGGAGTCAAAACCTAGTTTTCCCATGTTCGGCAATAGTGGTACGGTCCTCCGAATGTGATCCAGCTAATATTAAAGATTTAATGACCCGTATAGCCTATTTTTGGACTGATAGTTAATTTTTCCACATATCACTTTACAACACCGTTTGAGTTATGTTATTTTACGAGTTTAACCCTATGGGTTTTTAAGCATAACGACCCATTTTCCCCTCTCACACGAAACAGTTTGAGGCATCGTAACTTCTTCTACGCCCTTTCGTTTTCTTCTGGGTTTCGCTCTGGTTTTCCATTTTCCATTTTGCTATTCCATTGTTGCTTTTGGTTTCACTTTCCATTTTGCTCTGCAATATCACAAACAGGTTTGTATTATGTTTGTTTTCGTTATTGTTATTTTTGTTTATTTTTGAATCGCTGTTGGTTTCGTAATCAGAACATTTTTGATGTTTTTCATTTTTTATGTTTTTCATTTGTGCTTTACATGTACTTTACTTTAAAACAAGTTTATTTAGTTTTCTTTTTTGTGATTTTTTGTATGTTATCTTTTGTTTGTGTTGTTTTAGTTCATTAGTTTTTTGCAATCTTGTAGGATGTCTAAGAGGAAATTGGATTCTCCTTACATTAAGAAGTCTCGTCACGAAGTTGGTGATGACTTAAACGAGGTTTAATAATTTTTCTATTTTTCTTTCTGTTTTGTTTTGGCGATATGGAACAAAGTAGAGAGTATGTAACCTATTTACAGAGTATGTAAACTGTGTTACATAATATGTAAACTCTGTTTACATACTATGTAAACTAATTATATAGTAAACAAATTACATTGTATAGTATGTAAGTAGTTTACATACTATGTAAACTAATTACATAGTAAAACTGATTTACATTGTATATTATGTAATTAGTTTATATACTTATGTAAACAGTTATGTCTACACAGAAATGGTTTACCTAGTTTACATACATATTTGTATAGTATGTAACACTAGTGCATAAGTTGTTTTTCTTTTGTAGGCTTCATTTCTTGAAGGCAACAGATCTTTTCCCAATTTGTTGTCACCTGAAGAGGCTTTTCAAATTCATTGTGGTTGTAGTTCACAACCACATAATGTCATGTCTTGTATAAAGAGTGTTTCTGAATGAAGAACAGAAGGATTTATTTTTGCAATCTTGTTTCGGGAATTTTTTCAATTTACCTGTCTGCAAATTTAGTGGGCAGCTTATTCATTCTATCCTCCTCAAAAGATGCTTGCCATGCAAGACTGTCAAGGAGTTATGGTTCAGGATTAATTCTAAGGTCATCAGGTTTTCCAGAACCGAATTTTGGGTGGCTACCGGTTTGCATATGTTGAATGACGATGATTCCTGTGTTGTAGAGGTAGACCAAGGGTCTAATGCCTTTATGGAGAAATATTTTGGTATATATACATCCATTCAATATTTGGAGTTTTTGGTTGGATGTATTGGGAAGCCAGATCCACAATTTAAGAGTAAGAGGAAGAAAAAACCCTGTAAAAGTATTGTGGTTGTTGGTGAATCCCCTATTAAGAAGCAGCATTCTAGTTTCAATTTTGTTTATGTCTGCCCTGAAGATGCAGTTATGATATGCCTCATATATTTCTTGGAGTGTGGGTTAATTGGAAGGCTGAAGAGGCTTTCCATATCTAGGGAAGCTTTGTTGTTGGCTTCCAATTGGGATAAATTTAATAGTTATTCCTGGGGTGATGTGGTATTCAACTATCTTTTTGATAGTTTGAGGAAAGATTACATCCACATGCGTCTGGTTGCCAATGACTTGATTGAGAGGAAGATGCACAACCTACTAAAATCAGGGGAAGATGAGAGGGTCCGCTATCAGATTGTTGGTTTAAGTTTAGCATTCCAACTGTGGATCTATGATGCCATTCCTGATATTGCAAAGGACTTGGCTATCTGTGTGAATGATCGGTTCCCTACAATGCTGAAGTGGTCATCAACACTCACTCCTGATTTTGGAATTGTGCAAGCTATCCTTAATAAGCCATATCAGGTAATAATTCATTAACCTATTTTGTAGATTTATGGGTACATTTATGATTACATTTATGGATTACATGATTATGTAATTTTTTATGTAACTTGGCTATCCGTTTACATAGTATGTACACGAGTTACATAGTATGTAAACTGATTTACATAGTATGTAAACTGATTTACATACTATGTACATGAGTTTACATAGTATGTAAAATTTGCTTACATAGTATGTAAACTGATTTACATACTATGTACATTCTCTCACAGAGTATGTAACAGGTTTACATAGTATGTAAACTGATTTACATACTATGTACACGGGGTTACATACTATGTACATTGTCTCACAGAGTATGTAAACCAGTTTACATAGTATGTAAATCAGTTTACATAGTATGTAAACTGATTTACATAGTATGTAAACTGGTTTACATACTATGTAAACTGTCTCACAGAGTATGTAAACTAATTACATAATATGTACATTCGTTTATATGATAATGTAAACTTATTTAAGATATGTTTACATGGTATGTAAGACGAATTACATGTAGTAGTTTATGTTGGTTGTGTTTACTTTGTAATTATTTTTTGTATTTTTTTATTTGCAGCTTCGTGTGAACACTGTTCTGTCACACGATAATGCTCCTCGTTATAGATCTCTTCTCTCCCATGTTGAAGCTGCCTATTTTGATGACATTGTTATGTGTCAAAGTCAGAGGGATGAATCCCAAGAACAACAAATTGAAGAGTCATTATTGAAGTAAAAATTGGATTGTTTGAAAGATAGTTATGAACCTGTTGACAAAGGTTTAAAGGATAAATCAGATAGCTTAGAGAGCTTGTTGGGAAAGATGGTATCTTATATCGATGAGAAGTTTGACAAACAGAAATCATACATTGATGAGAAGTTTGAGAAGCATCAGGCATATATGGATGAAAAGTTTCGTCGTCAAGAACTTCTTAATGGTTTGCTTGCAAATATGAAGATGTTTGCTTCAAAACTATCTCAGTCGGTATGTTTTTTTGTTAGTGTTTGAGCTTACAATTAATTCAAATATTTATGTAACTAATTACTTTTTTTAAATTTGATTGTTTGGACTCACAGCGGACAACCAGGCCAAGTAGTTCTCCATCAAATGTCTGTTTTACACACTTGCCTCCTAAAAAGTCAGATACATATGGGAAGGCAAGCAAAGCAGATGATGTAGATAAGCCTTCTTTTGATCTTGGGGTAGAATTTGCATCTTCTTAGATTGTTGTTACCAAATCTCCGTCAGCTTTTTCTGACCCCAATTTTGATAGTGACACTCTCAATCAGTTAGATCATTTTTCAGAATTGTATAGATCTAATTCTAAAATAAGGTTTGATCCTATATTTCATTGCTCAACAACTATATATAGTTTTGTAATGGAGAGATATAAGAGAAAAATTAAACTTTCAAGAGCTATTTGTAGTCCATATTTTTGCCCTGATAAGAAGGGTATTCCTGTTGCATATGGCAGACTTGAAGCTGATTCAATTAGATGTGTTGGTACTTCAGCTCAGGTTTCAGATATATGTGATGATGATGATATTTTGGAGCGTCCCTCTTGCCCATATCAACCATTACCTGTTAGTTGGGAAAAGAATTTTACAAATTGGATGAGGAGACAATCATCGTATGTATATTTATTCATTTATTTAAACTCTGTTTGCATTATTATTATTATTATTTTGGATTTTTAACTTTTGCTCTTATTTGTAGTAAACCTATTAAGCTTCAATATCGTGACCTGGAAGTTGGTAAGGAGTATTTCTTTGCTCTATTGAAAAGTGGAGCTGGAAATTTACATAGTATAGTAAGTTTTAAATGTTTCATTTTTAACCTATTAAGTAATTTGTTGTCAACCAATATATTTTATAGCATTTACTTTATTTATTATTACTCATGAATTTACCGGCTTTGTTGCAGCATATGGATGTCATTTTATACGAGATTCGAGCTTAGAGGGCTAGGTATCCAGACACTTTTGGTTTGAAGCCCTATACTACTCTAGAGACATTGTTCAATGTAAGATTTATAATCTTTTTTTGGTATTGTTCAGTGTATGTAATATCTTACATAGTATGTAAACTCTGTTACATACATCAGAGTTTACTCAGTATGTAACAGAGTTTACATATCATGGGAGTATGTAACACAATTGACATATAAGAGATCATGTATGTAACAGTTTACAAATCATTTATATCATGGTGAGTATGTAACAGTTTACATATCATTTTTTTTGTAGGAATGTTCGAGATTAGTTTCTGAGTGTCAAGGAAATCTACAGTCTATTGTAATTAGTGTTGACCAATATTTGTTTAAGTTTGCTACTGGTGCACCTTCTTTGGTTGAGCAGTGGGCTAAGGACTGGAAGGAATTGGAGAAATTATATGTTCCAGTCAATGTTGATGGTAACCATTGGGTGTGTTGTGTAATTTATTTAGATAAAAGATTTATTAAAATCTATGATTCAATGAACACACCCAATGTGAAAGAAAAATGTAGTCATTTAGGAGTTGTTATTCCAATTTTGCTCTACACGATTGGGTACCATGGTTATGGCAAAGATTGTCAG
Source organism: Elaeagnus macrophylla (assembly GCA_029378325.1). Lineage (NCBI taxonomy): Eukaryota > Viridiplantae > Streptophyta > Magnoliopsida > Rosales > Elaeagnaceae > Elaeagnus > Elaeagnus macrophylla. Next base: position 51,329,303 of record CM055641.1, on the reverse strand, counting down.
CCTGATCCTTATGTAGCTTGGCCTATTTTTATTGTTGAGGGTGTCCCCAAGCAAACTAACAAGTAAATACCTATACTTTTCTCTTTGTCTGTTTGTTAATTTTGAAATTTTGATACTGTTTGTTTACTCATTTTTTAAATGTGCAGTCATGACTGTGGTATTTCGTGCTTGAAGTTTGCTGAATTTCTTATCCGTGGATGGACACTGGACATGATTGGTTCTATTATTATTGTAAAAATTAGAAGTAGGTATTGTATCCAATTTTTTTGTAACGATGGTATGCTAGATCCAGCATACTAATTTTAGATAGTGTTAATATTTATTTGAAATATATTAATTTTATTTGTGGATAATGTTGTACATAGTTTACTGTGTTGAATGACAAGAGGCAGCATATTTTGCACAAGTATGTATAAGTGTTACATACACCACCATGCAATTGCAACATGCATGATAAGGAAGCAACCACTTTTGTTTAGGTTTAGTTGCTTGTCTTAAGTATGTAATACATAAAACATAGTATATAAACTCATTTACATAGTATGTAACACAGTTTACATATTGTGTAACGAGTTTACATACCATGTAAACTGATTTACCTATTACATACCATGGTACATATTAAAGAAATCATGTGAATACATATTTATTATTTTGATATGTAATTATAAAACTTTTTAATAATAACAATATAAAACATATCACGGAAAGAATAAATTGAAATCATTGTATCATGAAAAATTTATTACATAGAAATTGAAATCATTGTATCATTGTATCATTGTACATAGTATGTAAACTGATTTACATACTATGTAAATGAATTTACATAGTATGCAAAACCTGTTACATATCATGTTACATATTAAAGAAATCATGTGAATACCTAATTATTATTTTGATATGTAATAATAAAACTTTTTAATACTAACAATATAAAAACATATCGCGGAAACGAATATAATTGAAATCATTGTATCATGGAAAATTTTATTACAATAGAAATTGAAAATCATTGTATCATTGTATCGTTGTGAAATTTACATACTATGTAAATTGATTTACATACTATGTAAATGGTTTACATAGTATGTAAATCAGTTTACATAGTATGTAAATCGATTTACATACTTGTAAACGGTTTATTATTTTGATATGTAAATTATAAAACTTTTTAACGGGTTTATTATTTTGATATGTAATTATAAATTTTTTTAATAATAACAATATAAAACATATTACGGAAAGAATAAATTGAAATCATTGTATCATGGAAAATTTATTACATAGAAATTGAAATCATTGTATCATTGTACACAGTATGTAAACTGATTTACATAGTATGTAAATTAGTTTACATACTATGTAAAACCTGTTACATACTGTGTAAATCAGTTTACACAGAATGTAAACTAATTTACACACTATGTAATTGAATTTACATAGTATGTAAAACTTATTACATATCGTGTTACATATTAAAGAAATCATGTGAATACATATTTATTATTTTGATATGTAATAATAAAACTTTTTAATAATAACAATATAAAAAATATCACGAAAAGAAGAAATTGAAATCATTGTATCATGTAAAATTTATTACATAGTTTTAAAATGTATGTAATAATCGTTGAGGAATAGTAAGACCTAAAATACAAAAGGGTAAGACTTATTTGTCTTTAATTGTTTTTGTAGACTTGTTTCTTTTGACAGCCTTTTTCAATTCTTGAAACTCACCAAGTGAGGGCATTCTTTTCTTCTTTAACCTTCCTATTGGTTTTTCTTGTGACATGCCATCACTTGCTTGTACAATTGGTGCCAACACTAAGACATCTCTTACTGAAGTTGGTAAGTTCCACTTGCTTTCGTGTTCTATTGGGTATATTGGAGATTTATAAGCAAGTTGCAAGATGCTTGTGTGGTAGTATATTGAGCACATGGATTCTATTGGTTGCTTCCTTGTCATGCATGTTGCAATTGCATGTGTATAAGGTATTTGTAGTGCTTGAAACTTACCACAACTACATGTTTTAGCTTCAAGTTGTACAATGTAACTATCATTTTCTATTTTGATTTGTGATATACTGTTGCTAATGTCAACCACTTGCATTTGTTCTGCTTTGATTTTTCTTCTTGCAATCTTATCTTCTACCCATTTTGTAAGTATCCCCATCCCTGTTGCAGCTATTCTTCTTTTTGCAAACCAATTTTGGATCATATCTCATATCTTTCCCAATAAGTATGTAACAGGGGTGTCTCTAGCATGTCTCAAAACTGAATTTATGTGTTCAGCATTATTTGATGTCATGAAATCATACCTTGTTATTGGTGTTGGACATTTGATCCTTGCCCATGTAGACAAATTAGCTTTTAGTAAGTATTTCATTGCTCCTTTGGATGCCTCATATATCATATTTGCATTCTTGTTGAACTCATCTTCATTGTAGGCATAAGCTGCTAGCTTCAAGTATTTGTTAACTGCTTTGTTATGGAAATTAGTCACAAGGTTTTGTTTCATATGATAGTAGCAATAACAATGGTGTGCCTTGTTTTCAAAGACAATATTGATTGCTGATTTTATAGCTGGATTTCTGTCTGAGACTATGACCAAGTTTTCCCTTTCTCCAATAAGCATTTTTAGTCTTCTAAAGAACCATTTCCATGCTTTTGTGGTTTCCCCATCAACTATTCCAAATGCAATGGGGTAAATCTGCATTACATAATATATTTAACTATTAGTATTTTCATTTGTAAATCAGTTTACATACTATGTAAAGGGGTTTACATAGTATGTACATTCGTTTATATAGTATGGAACAAAGTTTACATATTGTGTAAACCATTACCTATTGTATGTAAAATCTGTTACATAGTATGTAAACTGATTTACATAGTATGTAAATCAGTTTACATACTAATTAAACTCTGTTACATACTATGTAAACTAGTATGTAAACTGATTTACATACTGTGTAAACTCGTGTACATAGTATGTAAATCAGTTTACATACTATGTACATGGGTTTACATACTATGTAAATGGGTTTACATACTAGGACACAATGGTTTACATACTATATAAATGAGTTTAAAAACTCATTTACACAGTATGTAATTGAAAATATAATCTCATACCTGGTTGTTCCCATCTTTTGTAACAGCAACAAGTAATACTCTTCCTTGTTTTTCCTTTAGAAATGTTCCATCTACAACTATTATAGGTCTCATATATTTTATGAACCCATTAATGCATGCACCTATAGCCATGAATCCGTATTTGAAGTTGGAGTCAACGTTTGTTTTAATCTCTGTGTAGGAATCTTGGTTAGCCTCTTCCAACTTGTAGAAGAACCCTGGAAGTTTCATGTAGGAATTCTTTGGATCGCCTCTAACATTTCTTATTGCTTCTCTTTTTCCCATAATTGCCCTCTTGTATGTGATTTTTACACCAGTTTTGATCTTGATGTCAGAAATGATATCCTTGGGTCTTAATTGCAAACTGGTATCTCTGTAAATGTCTTTGATGTTTTCGGCTACATATTTATAAGTAGCATGTTTTCCTACGCTGATCTTTATAAATTTGTGAACATGTATGATCTTCGACATAAGTTGTTACCTTGAATGCATTAGATTCACCAATTTTGTTTGCTGCAAGCTTCCATTGACACCTATCATCCTTGCATTTCATTCTTATGGTTTTCTTGTTGGAATTGCTAACTTTGTAATGAAATCTTCTATTTATGGCTAATGTTGAAACATATAACTTGAGTTCTTCCTTACTCTTATACACTTTTCCATTATATAAGCTTTCATCATCTTCTGAATTTGTTATCGAGTCAGTTTCAGTTTCAGTATCTGAATCTACAGTTACAATTTTTGCACTTGAAGTCTGACTTATCAAAAATTGGGATGGTTGCTTTTTTGTATGTACTACATACAATTTGTTATATTCCTCAGATTGTTGGCCTACATTAACTTTTAGGAAGTATTCCACATCCCTATCATCCACAATGGTTAAAGCAATATGAACACCTTTACACTTCATTTTGATGTTGATATCTCCTTCATAGTATAAAGCAGAACATATTTCTTCTTTCAGTTGCAGCATGGTCACATCTTTTCTTATACATATTCCCTTTGGAATGCCATTTACATAGGTATCCTCTCCATTTTCAAATATCAATTTCCCACTATGGATAAGTAGTGTTCCAAACTTTAGGTCACCTGTTATATATTACAATGATAAGTACAAAACAGGTATGTAAAACGGTATATTACAATGATAACACTATCTAAAACTGTTGCATATGTAATCCATTCAATAATATGTAAATTCTCTTATGTAGTATGTAAGAGTATCTAAAACTGTTGCATATGTTTACATAGAAGAGATCTTACTACAAACTGGTATGTAAACACTATCTAATAATAATATTTAACAGTTATACAAGTTTGCATATAAGAGTAACAGGTATGTAACAAGAGTTACAAGATTATGTACATTAGTTTACATACTACGTAAACATTTGCAATAGTTTTAGATATTATGTACACTATTACATACTAGGTAAGCCATAGTATGTAAATTCTGTTTATAGTATGTAAACTGATTTACATACTATGTAAACTGATTTACATACAACAGGTAATGGTTTACATAGTATGTAACAAAGTTTACAGTTTACATACTCATTTAACAGAGTTTACATACTATGTAAACTGATTTACATACATGTAACTATCTACAGCTTCTTCTTGTAACGATTTTACCAGTCTATAGCTTCTACTTGTAACCAGTTTACATATTATGTATATTAGTTTACATAGTATGTAAACTGATTTACATAGTATGTAAACACAGAGTGTACATACTATGGCTTACCTAGTATGTAACAATGTACATACTAGGTAAAACTCTGTAACAATATGCAAAACTGTTGCATATGAAAATTATTGCAAATGTTTACATAGTATGTACACTGATTTACATACTTCTGAACCTGTTATGTAAACCAGTTTGTAATGATAATTTGTAGTGAAGATTTATGATATACGATTAACACAGGAAGGTATTGGTAGAACAAGATTATTGAATGGATTACATATACAAATATATGCATTCTTACAATTAGAATTACTTGTTATGCATGCAAAAGTAATTCCTGTAACAAGATTAATGAATAGGAAGTCGATGAATCTTACTAGTTGATGATATATCTTCCAGATTTTGGATCATAATTCCTGCAAGAATTGTAGAATTTGATTTTCTTCCTGTTTGCGAAATCAATCTTATGTTGCTAGACAGTATCGTGTGAAAATCAATCTTTTTATATGCTGATTCTGTTGATTTTGTATATCACGTAAAAAAGAGCGATGGTGAAAGCATAATAGCGCGGCAAATCTGTTTTCTGGTTTGTTTTGTAGTTGTTTGTTAGACTTAAAGGGTATTAATGTAATCTACATAAATTATGGGTAACAAAAACGCACAGTTTTGTTACTGATTTTGCTAGTTATGGAAATACTAATTTTCATTCACAATCCATGCTATTTATGCCGAATTCTCAATATTAAAAGTATAGCTCGTACCATTAATTTATGAAAGAGGCTAAGCATGTATTTGTAACAAGAAAACAACAAAAATAACTTTATTTAAAATTTATAATAACAAAAATAACATGTTTTGTATTTAAATTTATCTTTTAACAATTAAAAAATGATTGATATATCTTCTTTGAACAACTATTTAATTGTAATTAAACGGCAGTAATTTAAATACATTCAATATTGAACATTCAATATTATTAGAGTGTTAGTTTTGTTATTATAAGTTTTAGGAGTGTTACTTTTAATAATTTTCTTTAGTAATATATATATATATATATATATATATATATATTGTAAATAGGCTCTTATGATCCTTATCATTGTTTTCATTATAGATTCGACCCCCCACTTGCATAAAACTTTTAATTCTATTTTAAGAAGTATATGAGTAGTTGACAATTTTGTAGATAAATATAATTTATGTAATATTTAAATTTTAGGAATGGCGCGACATGGTTCTTGTTTGATTTAAGTATTTTTAAGTTGCACCACTGTCAAAACCTCAAAAGCTCTCTATTTTAAAGTAAAAATGTTTCTTTTCATATGCACTTTACATAAGCTTTCATTTAGAGTGATTATGATATGTAGGTCAAAATTATTTGCATTTTAAGGAAGATGGATCTATCATCCTAAAAGATGAATCAATCTCTTATTTATAGACCAATCCCAAACAAATCCTGATTCGATCATGTTGAATTGCATACTTTTTAAAAAATGGGTTTGGAGAGAGGAATAGATTCCCTCCATAGAGGGATCCCCCAAATGTCGTTGACGCAACATAAATTTGTGAAGGTGGATCGATCCCTCATGTCACTGACATAACATAATTTTGTGAGGGATTGATCCTCATAGAGGAATCAATCCCATTGACTGATGTGCAAATTATAATACTTGTAAGTGTACGAATCACTCGTAGCAAGTGATAAGCAACTCCGAGGTCGATTTCTTAAGGAATTGCGGTGGTTTTTAAAACGTGTTAATTGTTTCTTAAAAATTATTTTCAAAAAATAAATCTAATCACTCTAACAAGATTGGTTGATGGAATGGTTGTAAAAATTGTAAAATTTCAAAAGAAATAAAATAGACGAACGAAAAATTAGCCGAAGTGATATGATAGAAAAGTGTGAGAATTTAGCTAGCTAACCAATTGTAGATATAATATTTTACGAAAGTTTCACAATTAAGCACGAAAAAGTTAGATTTATTGACTTTTCCTAATAAACCCTAGAAATTCCCAAATCAATGGAGAATTCTTCTTAACTCATTAATTAACTTCTTTGATCTAGAACGTTAATTAATCAATTAGCATAAACCCTTAGAAAATCAAATTAGCCGCCTAATCTAGATAAATCAATGTACTTCGATTAGGTTCTTGTTCAAGATTTCTAAATTAAGCAAAGATGATATCTCTAACACTTAATTCTAATTTATTCTCTAATGTTCATAAATCAACATGATTAAGATTAATCATGGACAAAGATATTAACAATATTAAACAAGACATAAATCACTTTAATCAAAATTAAATCATAAAAATATTCATCTACTCATGGAAGCATCACTAAATCTCACACAATCAGTTTAGCTACTCATAATAAAATCTAAATCAATATTTTCTATTATAAATAGTATTCTTAAAATCTAAGAGAGAAAAGAAATTACAAATAATAGAGATATCCCTATTTTCACTCTTGCAATGCCCTTCTTAGAGTTGGATGGTCACCTCTTCCAATTTGGTTCTTGAAGGAGCTTCAATAGAGCATCAATGGAGGTTTCTCTCTCTAGAAAATGGAGAATAAGGGTTGTGGGTGATGAATTTCGGCACTGTTCATGCATGAATGTTGGAGAGGATTTTTTGTGTTGTATTTATAGGTTGGCTTAGGAGTGTGTGTGAGTGTGTGGGCTGGTTTGAAGTGTAAGTGGAATTTGGGTACGCGGGCCGCGACGCGTATTTTCTTCTACCGCGGCGCACATTGAATATTGGACAACCTGAGAGCCTTTTGCTTCTACGAACGTTTTTTCCTACTGCAGCGGGCACTAAAATTCTAGACTGCACAGCAAAACAGGAACCTCCACGTCGCAGCACAACTCATTATCCATTCCTTGTAAGGGCTACTTACAAAATTATTGATTCCTAACGTAAGCCTTACATTCTTTTGCTATAATTTATCCCCCTTACATAGTAAATGAAATACAATATAAATGTTACATTTTTTAGCTCTTTTTGAACACTTAACTCCACTTTTCATCTCACATTGCTTGAACCTACAAAACATGAAAATGTCCCTCCAAATCAAAGTAATACCGAAATAAATCATAAAATAAATACTTAAAAACTAACAAATAATAGGTCCAAAAAACCTACATTTTGCTAGTCCTCAACAAAACTAAAATTAAAAAACAATTAACTAAACTAAAAAGTTAAATCAACTAAACTTGTTATGCTTCAGTTTCTTTCCAATTTATAATCAAGAGTTATGCACAAGTTTAACCAACATTTTAACACATCAAAGTTCATCAAGTAGATCAGTTTCACTTCACAAATCTAAATTCCATTACTAACAACATATCAACATTGGTTCCCCCAAACGTAGTATTAAGAATTCGAATTCGCTTTAAATCTAATCCTCATAAGATTCACTCAATAAATTACATTGATCCTATGGGTTCAAACACTCAAAAAATATATGCGAATAGAAGTTATGTAAAGAAATGAGCTAATGGTTCGCATATGATTAAACAAGAAAGGCTCAAAAAGCGCTTAACATGGATCTCATTAAAGGAATCAAATGATAGGATTGACGAAGAACTCACATTATTATTCTTATGCCTCAATTAAAATCATTAAGCAAAATTTTCAAGTATATGCCCTAAAATGAATGAAAATGCATTGACTTCAAGGGAATTTATTTTATCTTTTTTTTCTTTTGTGATAACCATTTCACCACTTAAGGATCTTTAAGGTCAATACTTTTTTTTATGGCCCATGTACATGTGTATTTTGTAAATGGAAAGTTATGGTTCTCTTTGTGTGCAAAAATCTCCACATTTCTTTTAAAGTCAAGCATGAATGAAATAGGCATACACTTTAAATTTTACTCAAATTATTTAATCTAAGCAATACAATTAAATATATTGAGTCTTTATTAGATGTTCAAAATCCTAACATTCAATGCAAAAACCTATAGAGATCATCTAACAATTTCAAATGATACGAAAAGTGTTTAAAGGACTAGAAAAACAATTATCTCTCAGAATGAAATGTTAAAGGCTCAATAATCATCTCACAAGATAGTCTCTACTATTGGACTCCTAAACAAAAGATTCAGGTTTGCCTCAATTTCAACATCAAAAATATGAAACAACGATTGCAAATTAAGACCGACCTTTAGAGCAAACCTTAAACATGTTCAAAAATCAGACAAGCAATGCATAAAGACTCAATTATTCATCAAAAATTGACCAAAAACAAGATAATTTTGTTAAAAAAAGTTTTTTATTGGACCAATTTGCACCCTCAAACCTAAACTACACATTGTCCTCAAGGTTTTCAACTACGCAGTAGTTTAGAAAAGTATTTAGACAAGGCAAATTGAAAACTAACTAAACTAAAAGAAAGGATAGATAGTACCTAAAATGGTGGGTTGCCTCCCACCAAGAGCCTAGTTTAGTGTCTTAGCAAGACGATGCTTGGATCTAAGGTGCATGCACTTCAATGCACTCCACATTCCCATCGTGAACGACTCCTTCTAAGTAAGGTTTCAATCAATGTTCGTTCATTTTGAAAGTTATTTGAGTCTTCGGATTCAACAATTCTACGACTCCATAGGGAAAAACTTCAACTATTTGGTACGGCCCACTCCATCTTGATCTAAGCTTTCCTGGAAAAAGTTTAAAACGAGAGTTAAATAAAAGTACTTTCATTCCAAGGTAGAGAGACTTATTAATGAGCCCTTTGTCATGGTAACGCTTGGTGCATTCTTTGTAAATCTTGGCATTCTCATAAGCCTCATTTCGAATCTCCTCAAGCTCATCAAGGTGAAGGAAGCATTTCTCTCCCGCTTGTTGATAGTCCATGTTCAATTGCTTGATTGCCTAATAAGCCATGTGCTCAAGCTCAACTGGAAAATGACATGCTTTTCCATAAATCAACTAGTATGGGCTCATCCCAATAGGTGTCTTGTATGCCATACGGTAAGCCCATAATGTGTCATTGAGCTTTGAAGCCCAACCCTTTCTTGAAGGTCGCACTTTACGTTCCAGAATACCCTTAATTTGTCGGTTACTCACTTCAACTTGTCTGAATGTTTGTGGATGATATGGAGTAGCCACTTTATGTGTGATATTATACTTGCTCAACAACCCATCAAAAAGCTTATTATAGAAATGGCTCCCTCCATCACTAATAATAGCCTTCAAACCTGCTAAATATTATTTCCTTCAAAAAATTCACAACAAAGTTAGCATCATTAGATTTAGTGGGTATAGCCTCTACCCACTTGGACACATAATCAACCGCAACCAAAATATACTCAAATTTAGAAGAAGGAGAAAAAGGACCCATGAAGTCAATCCCCCATACATCAAATAACTCAACAACTAAATTATATGTCATAGGTATTTCATTACGTCTACCTATGATACCAGTCCTTTGACATCTATCACAATGCATGAAAAAATCATAAGCATCTTTAAATAGAGTAGGCCAATAAAAACCAGATTGGAGTACCTTAATGGCAGTTTTCTTACCACCCAAATGGCCTCCAAAAAAGGCCTCCACCAAAATGGCCTCCACAGTGAAGCTCATGACAAGAGGCCAAAATACTTGCATGCTGGTTTTTCGACACACACCTTCAGATGACTTGGTCTTGGAAAATTTTGAACAGATACGGGTCATCTCAAAAGTATTGCCTACAAACATGAAGAAATCTTTTATTTTCTTGAAAAGAAATGTTAGGCCTCAACAAACCACTAGCAAGATAATTTACAATGTCAACATTCCAAGGTTTGGACCTATAGAAAACAACTGTTCATCAGGAAAAGTCTCAACAATATCAATTTCTTTGTCACTCTTAGTAGTGTCAAAGTCAAAAATTAACCTAGATAGATGATCAGCTACAACATTTTTAGTTCCTTTTTTATCCCTAATCTCTAAGTCAAATTCTTGTAAAAGTAAAACCTACCGAATTAATCTTGGCTTAGCATTCGATTTACTCAATAAGTACCACAAAGCTACATGGTCCAAATGCACAATAACTTTAGATCATACCAAATAAGATCTAAATTTATCTAAAGAAAACAAAACAGCCAAGAATTCTTTTTCGGTGGTCGAGTAGTTAAGTTGGGCGTCATTAAGAGTTTTACTAGCATAGTAAATGACATGCATACGCTTATCTACTCTTTGTCCTTTAAACAGCCCCAATATCAAAATCCAAGGCATCACACATAATCCCAAATGAAAATGACCAATCAGGTGCCATGATAATAGGCGTAGAAGTCAATTTCTCTTTTAAAGTATTAAAAATAGTAAGGCAATCCTCATCGAAGACAAAAGAAACATCCTTAGCTAACAGATTACAAAAATGACGACTTATTTTAGAAAAACCCTTAATAAATCTCCTATAGAAACCCGCATAGCTTAGGAAACTCCTAATTCCCTTAATATTAACAGGAGGTGGCAATTTAGCTATTAAATTAATTTTTGCTTTATCTACCTCAATCCCCCTACAAGAAATGACATGTCCTAATACAATGCCTTATTTCACCATAAAATGACTATTTTCCCAACTAAGGGTCAAATTACTTTCAATGCAATATTCAAGTATGAGAGTCAAGTTATTCAAACAACCATCAAATGAATTTCCAAAAACTAAAAAATTATCCATAAATACCTTAATACATTTCTTTACCATATTCGAGAATATTGATATCATGCATCATTGGAATGTGGTGGGGGAATTGCAAAGACCAAATGGCATCCTCCTGAAGGCAAATGTACCTAATGGGCATGTGAATGTGGTCTTCTCCTGATCTTCCGAAGCAATGGGTACTTGGTAATAACCTAAAAGACCATCCAAAATATAGTAAAATTCATGCCCCGCTACGTTCTAGCATTGGATCAATAAAAGGAAGAGAGAAATGATCTTTCTTTGTGTACAAATTAAGTTTATGAAAATCAATGTACATCTTCCATCCCGTAATCATCCTTGTGGGCACTAACTCATTTTTATCATTTTTAACCACGGTGATCCTAGATTTTTTTGGTACCACATGTACTGGACTATCCCATTTGCTATCTAATATAGGATAAATAACCCTCACTTCCAAGAGTTTTAATATTTCAGTTTTCACCACCTCTTGTATAATAGGGTTAAGTCTCCTTTGGGCTTCTCCACAGGTTTGATATTATCCTCTAGAATGATCTTATGCATAAACATAGTAGGACTAATACCTTTAATATCTCCAATGCTCCACCCTATAGCTTTCCTATACTTCTTAAGTACTTTCACTAGCTCTCTTTCTTGGGTTTGGGTCAAGGTAGATGAAATAATGATCATATAAGTATCCCCCCTCCCATAAACACATATTTCAAATGCTTAGGCAACTCTTTCAATTCAAGCTTAGGTGGAGTATTGTCTTCCCTAGATGGGGTTTGAGGTAACTGTAAGGGTATACTTGGTTCAACTATAGGTTTGGCACTATCAAACAACTCAAGATATCCCTTAGTCTCCTCATCAAAATCCTTCTCTACTATATCAACTATTAAAACATACTCAAGTTTGTCCTCAATCTCATCCTGCAAAAAGGTATTATGAACAAAAGTATCAATATGATCAATGTAAGAGCATTCATCAATAGTAGAAACATAAGGTAAAGGAGAAGAATCAAATACTCTAAAATGAACAGTTTCTTCCAAAACTATCATAGTCAACCTTCCACTATGGACATATATAATAGTCTTGGTAGTGGCCATGAATGGTCTACCAAGAAGAATAGTATGATCCTTGTCCATAGATGGATTTTCATGCATATCCAACATAACAAAATCAATAGGTATAATCAAATTATTACCTGTACAAGCAAATCCTCAACTATCCCCTTAGGATATTTAACAGATCTATCAACTAATTGAAAGGATATGGCTGTAGCTTTGAATTCCCCTAAACCTAGTTGCAAATAAATTGAGTATGTCATTAAATTTATACTTGCACCTAAATCTAGCATAGCTTTTACCACTTTCTTATTTCCCAAAGTGATGTAAATGTTAAAACTTTTGAGATCCTTTAGTTTTGGAGGTAAATTTTGTTAAAGGATTGAACTTAAGATTTCAGACACAACAATTCTCTCATTCAATCCATACTTTCTCTTCCTAGTATTTAAATCTTTGAAATTTTTTGCATAGGAAGGCACATTCCTAATCACATCAAACAATAGCAGATTAATTTGAACCTTAGAAAGCATATTAAACAAGTTAGAGAATTTCTTATCCTGTTTATCGTCCTTAATATGGTGTGAAAATAGTATGGGTGGTCAGTAAGGCTCTAATGTTTTATGCAATTGAGGGATGGTAGATGACTTTCCAATTGCTTCCTTAGAAGGCTCATCAATCTTGGCATTGGACTCATCACTCCCTTTGGATATTGCACTATCTCCTTCCATGTTTCCTGCACTAAGTGGTAAATCATTAGAAATTTTAGGTAAATTTTTATTGACTACCTTACCACTTCGAAGGACTATGATCGCCTTCGCTTGCTCGAGTTGACTAGGCAATTTTCCTTTCTCTTACCTTTGAAGATGCTCCGCTAATTGGCCAACTTGGCCTTCAACCCTTTTCATGGAATCCTCCAATGAGTCCAACCTTTGAGTAATTTTCATTTGGTCGTCCTGATTCACTTGAATGAAAGCATTCAAGTTATCCTCCAAACTCGGCTTGTTTGGTAGAGTGAGTTGCAAGTTATTGTTGGGAGGATTGTTCTGAAAATGATTCTAAGCATATGAGGGATTGTTGTTTCCTTTCCAAGAGAAATATGGATTATTTCTCCAACCCAGATTGTATGTATTTGCATAAGAATCATTCCTTGGTCGCGGTTGGTATCCTTCCATAGCGTTAGCTTGCTCTTGGCTTGTACCTACATGAGAATCAAAAACAAATAGATAAGTGTTAGCACCATGTCTATAGGTACTACAAATACCGCATACCTCTTGAGTTAGTGTGTTCTTAGAAGTGAGAAGTGCAATTTGCTTGGTTAGCTCCGCAATTTGTATTGCCATCTCATTTCCTAGAGCTACCTCATTAACTCCAACTTTCCTTCCTCTAGAACTCTTTTGTTGGTAATTAGTACCCAACATCTCGTACATGTCGTATGTCTCTATTGCAGTCTTTTCTCCCACAGCCCCTTCTGCGGCATTGTCCAGAGTGAATTGACACTGTTGTGTCAATTCGTCATAGAAAAATTGGTTCTAGAGTTGCAATAGAAAATGATGGTGTGGGCATTGAATTAGAAGAAACTTGAAGCAATCCCACGCCTCTTGAAATGGTTCTCCATCTATTTGTGAGAATATTGCAATTTTAGTTCTCAAGTCAGTAGTCTTTTGGTGGGAATAGAATTTTTCCATGAATTTGTTGTACATGGCTTCCCAAGTTGAGAGAGACTAATGTGATAAATTTAGTACTCGCAAGTGTACGAATCACTCGTAGAAAAGTGATAAGCAACTTCTAAGGTCGGTCTCTCAAGGAATTGTAGTGGTTTTAAATAACTGTCTTCTTAATCTAAATAGAGTTCTAACAAAATAAAACACTAATTAAATAGAGTTCTAGTGAAACTAAAATTCTAAGCAACTAGAGTCCTAAACCTAGTAAAACTGTAAAAAGGTGTTTGATTTGTGATGGGAACAATGATATGATCAATTAAACGAAAACAAAATCGCAATTTAACAATCAATTCAAATGGATTAAAAATCAATGGAGGATGTATGGACGTTTAGTTTGGTTGGCCATGCTTGCATCGAAAAGTGATGGTGAAATAACATGAACGTTCTATATAAATAATATTACCGGCTTTCCTTTTAATTACGAGACTGCCTTCGGTCAGGGTAAATCTCTTTGTTGATTAACTAATTAACTGCCTTCGGTCGGGGTAAATCAAATAGCAATCAAATTATGCGCAAGGAAATACATGCCAATCAAACTAATGCCATGACTAAGTCACTAATTTGAAGCTTTGATTAAGTGTTTCGGAATAAAGTTAAGGTGACGTTCCTATAACTAGATTCTCAGATTTTTCAACCTAACTACGAATGCCCATGATAATTCATAATTAAATATCTAAACATGCTCTTAATCAAAAGGTAATTTATTTATGTTAAATCAATAAAATATTCACCATACACAATTCTAGCAAACATGGCAACACAAACTAAACATTCATAATGAAACTAGCTGCTCATGTTCATATTAATATTCATAGACAAATAAAATATGATCATACACTTCAACGAAAGAAGAAGAAAATATAATTCTACAACAACAAGGAAAACCTAGATCTAAATACCGCTAAATGGATGGGATGACGTTCTTCTCCAAAAGCTTTATCTTCAATCGTCGACGGCTTCCTTGGATCCTTAGAATGGTTTCTCTCGCTTCGTTTAAGTGTAGCAAAACTCCCAAAACTGATTGAATGTAGTGTTTGGTCGCAAAATTGTAATGTGTAAGAGTTGTATTCGAGTTGTTCGAGTTGTCTGTAAGGGAGAGTCTAAGGGGGTATTTATAGATGTAAGGGTTTACACAAATCCTGATTACAATAGGAATAGGCGCGCCGCGGCATACATGACTTTTCCTCGCCGTGGCGCATGTTGCCTTCCTTTTCTTCATGTTTACCCCCTTACATATGTGATGGCTCATTATGTAAGGCTTACATAATTGTCTCATTTAGCCCATAACTCGTGATCCGAGTGCTGTAAGTGTTCCGTCTTTGCGTGTTTTCATTATTTGACTCATTTGACGCTAAAAACACCTGAAATGCACTAAAACATACCCGTGATTCCGAATGGATAGATTTATGAAATTAATCGAATAAACAACAAATAATAAATCTATTTCTAAACAATTAAGTACAATAAACTACGAATTATTAGTGCTTTTCGAGCACTCATCAAGAACCTGGTGGAAGAGTCATAAGCCATGACTTGGCTTTGTCTTTGAGTGTGTATGGGAAACATTTTATCCTCAATTGATCTTTATTAAGCCCCTGTAGTGGAAAAATCTGCATAGTAGCATAAAAATCACGAATAAATGTTAGTGGATCTTCATTAAGAATCCCATAAAAAGAAGGCAACATAGAATAATGAATATTTTTAAATTCGTAGTTTCTACCCGCTTCTCCTAATTGGATGCAATAAGTAGCAGTGCCAATGATTGGCCTTGCATATTCCTTCATCGGCATCTCTCTAGGTGGAGGTAGAGCATCTCCTATAATTGGTGGTTGCTCTTCCTCCAAAATGTTGGTGTCAAAGTGTCTCAAATGTGCTAGCCTCCTATTAACTCCAATTTTCATCTCACATTGCTTGAACCTAAAAAAATATGAAAATATCCCTCCAAATCAAAGTAATACCGAAACAAATCATGAAATAAATACTTAAAAACTAACAAATAATGGATCCCAAATAGTGTCCATCACTTACGAGAATTGGCCAAAATAGTCTAGTTTTTTGCATTTTTTAATCCTAGTTAGTTGTCAACTACCAGTGATATTATGCCACATCAAATGAGTGACATTTTTTTACTTAAATTTTTAATAAATATGTCACTCATCTCTCAAAATTGAAGATCAAACAACATAGCATTTTTTTGGAGCACGTATTTCACAATTTATTCTCTCTACTCTTTTCTATTTTAATTTAGGCTTTGTTTTTATTCTGTCATGTAGCATATTTGTATGATCATGCTAGTTTAGATCTAAGTCTATTTATTTTATAATTCTATGTTCATATAGCTTCTTCTTGCTTTAGGTTATTTCATGTTTGGATCAAATAATTTTCAATTGTGGTCATGATAAATTTAATTGATCATTGAGATTTAAAGAAACTATTTTATAAACTTGTGCGTAATTGTTTGTTCTAAGATTTGCTAGAGATTTGATTTATTTGATAGTGTTTTGATTCTTCTAGTTAGGATTATTCATTGTTAAATCCATTCTAGGACACACCTTGTACTTGTGCTATTTGTACTAACTTTTCATGTGTTAAGATCGAAGTGTTTAGTATTTTGTATGACTCGAGTTCATCAAAACATTGGTCCAAATTCATATGCCTACATCGGAGACTGTGAAAATAGAGCAGAGGCTCTGAAGTAAAGTACATTAGGGTTTTATATGTGATAGGTAGTGTAAGACTTAACTTTGTACTTAAAACAATAAATTTTTATAGTGGATAGGTTAGATGGTCCAGTGGACCGAGTAGTTTTTCTCTTAGGTTAATATTGTGGCCTGGGTTATTTTTTCCTAAAAATTTTGTGTATTATTTTTTATTTCCGCACTTTATTATTGTTAAGTAATTGCATGTCTAACCGTTATATTTAGGTTACATAATTAAAATTAGACAAAATTAAAAAATAACCTATTCACATCCTCTAGATATATTTTATCTGTAATTTAGAACTTTCACATTTTTACCCCATTACTTGCATATTAAATAGGGGTGTCAATTCGTGCGGGCTAGGCTAGTTTGAGTTGGCCCAAACTAGTCCAGCCCAAATTGATTCAACCTAGTTCAATTAAAATTTAATTCGAGCCAGTAAATGTGAGCCCGAACCCAAACAAAATACAAACGAGCTTATTCAAACTAGCATAAACTAGCCCGAATTATTAATTATGTATTTTTTTAGTTAATATGACTTTTTTTTATTAAATAAATATGTTTAATGATTAAAGCTCAAGCAACATTACATAAAATAAAAAAATATATATAAATATAAGAAAAAATTAATTATTAAAGCAATAAGTCAATTTCTAAATTAATTAGCCAATGGGTAAATGCATTAAATCCAACCATGCAAAAGTTAGAAGCTGTCATGCCCTTATGAAAACTCACATTTATAATAAAGAGCTTTCAAGTCTAAATAAAATTTCTTCTAGCTATTAAACAAAATAAATAGAGATGAGTAGATTAAATAAAAATACTTACTAAAAAATGAAGAGTTAAAGTAAATTAAAATGTTACACGAGAATTGATGTGTTAAAATGTGTACTCTCAAGTGTACGAATCACTCGTAGTAAAGTGATAAGCAACTTCCAAGGTCGGTCTCTCAAAGAATTGCAGTGGTTTTAAATAACTAACTTTTAAACTAAAAAAGAGTTCTAATGAAAATAAAAGACTAATTAAATAGAGTTCTAGTGAAACTGAAACTCTAAGTAACTAGAATTCTAATGCAAGTAAAACTGTAAAAAGGGTGTTTGTTTTTGGGACGAGAACAATCATACGCTACTCAAACGAAAACAGGATCGCAATCAAACAATCAATTCAATAAAATATCAATAGAGGATGTATGGACGTTTAGCTTGGTTAACCATGTTTGCATCGAAAAGGTATGGTGAGATACATGAACGTCCTATATAAACAAAACTACCGGCTTTCCTTTTAATTACAAAACTCCTTTTGGCGGGGGTAGGTCTCTTTGTTGATTAACTAATTAACTGCCTTTGGCGGGGGTAAATTAAATAGCAATCAAATTATGCGCAAGGAAAACATGCCAATTAAATTAATGCTATGACTAAGTCACTAACTTGAATCTTTGATTAAGTGTTTCGGAATAGAGTTAAGGTGACGTTCCTCTAACTAAATTCTTAGGTTTTTCAATCTAACTACGAACATCAAATGGGCCCATGATTATTCATAATCAAACATTTAAACATGCTCTTAATCAAAAAGTATTTTATTCATAAGTCAAAAAGATACACCATACACAATTCTAGCAAACATGGCAACACAAACTAAACATCCATAATTAAATTAGCCAGACATGTTCATATTATTATTCATAGACAAATAAAATATGATCATACACTTTAACAAATAAAGAAGATGAATTAATTCTATAACAACAAGGAAAACCTAAATCTAAATACCGCTTATGGATCGGTTGACGTACTCCTCCGTAAGCTTTATCTTCGATTGTCGTTAGCTTCCTTGAATCCTTAGAATATTGTCTCTCGCTTCGTTATAGTGTGGCAACGCTCTCAAAACTGATTGAATGTCGTGTTTGGGTCGCAAAATTGAGAAGAGGAAGAGTTGTGTATGAATTGGTCAAGTTCTTTTGAGTTCTGTTGTAAAGGGGGTATTTATAGATGTAAGGGTTTCTGCAAATCCTGTGTACCCTACGAATAGGCGCGCCGCGGCATGCATTTTACCCGCCGCGGCGCAACACAAATTCTGAACAATATGTAAAAACCCGAGAGCTCCTCGCCGCGGCATGCAATTATCCCGCCGCGGCGCGCAATGTTTCTATGTTTTCCAGGATTCAACCCGAGAGCCTCTCGCCGCGGCATATGTTTTCTTCGCCGCGGCGCGCCTTGTATGTAACGGTATGTAAATGGTATGTACATACATTTACATACGCTGTTCAGACCCTCGCCGCGGCACGAAGTTTCTTCGCCGCGGCGCGAATTGCTTTCCTTCTCTTCATGCTTACCCCCTTACATATGTGATGGCTCGTTATGTAAGGCTTACATATTTGTCTTGTTTAGCCCGTAACTCGTGATCCGAGCGCCGTAAGTGTTCCGTCTTTGCGTGTTTGCATTATTTAACTCATTTGACGCTAAAAACACCTGAAATACACTAAAATATACCCGTGACTTCGAATGGATAGATTTATGAAAATAATCGAATAAACAATCATAATAAATCTATATATCAAACAATTAAGCACAATTAATCACAAAATATTAGTGCTTTTCGAGCACTCATCACAACCCCCAACCAGCTTCTTGCTAGTCTCTAGCAAGTGAAGCGATCTAAAAACTAAAATCAAAACAAAGAAAATAAACTAACCTAACCTAAAGCACTTCCGTAGATTGTCACGGTTGCATTTAGCGTATGCAACAAGCCTTTAAACCCCTAGGTGGCCCTAGTGGACGAGTTATAGTCTCGTGAGGGTTTCCAGTGATGATACCCACAAACATCGTAACTGACACAAATAAAGACTCAAAACTAATAAAGACTCTAACAATACTTGAATCAATCCATGCATACGTCTCAAAAATTGTTAACAACGAATGATACATGAAATAGTTAAACATCACCTAAGCTCAAAAACAGTCCAAACATCAAACTCATCATGGTAATCGAATTTTGAACAACCAATCAAACCACAAACCCGTTAGTTATACTATCTGACCGTGTCATGCATGATATTCATAGATTACATTTTAATATCTCATAAATGTGCAAGTAAAATATGAATGTGAATTTTTTGCACTTACAAACTCCATATGCTCATTTTTCAAACTCATCTCCACTAATATAGAAACTAAACTACCTAGAATCAATAGGACTTCATTAAGCTTGTAAAGTTGTGGCTAGGTGTGTGATCATGAAGTACAAAAATGATGTTTTCATATGATAAGAGTACTTTTTATTTCACAAACATATTTTCAACTTTTTCTACCGAGTGTTCTTTTCCATCCTCCCTTCAATTCAAATGTCCTTTGGATCTTTTGCTTGATTTTCTTCTTTATTCTTGCTTATTATTTCGATCATCATTTTTTTTTTTTTTTTTTTTTTTGATCGAAAAACAAGATTTACATTTACACAACATAATTGCTCATGAAAATCAAATATTACACTAAGTACTCTTATCGCTAAGGGTAGTTTAATGTATGTCAATGTTGAGTCCAAGGGTGTGCTATTGATAAAATATTTCGGGAAAGCATGAAAAGTTCAAACGGTCCAAAGATGGCCTAAATCATTTTCTAAGTAGCATTTGTTTCTATTATTTCGCTTCAACGTGTTTTCAAATGAGTTCTAGAGATTGTTGAGACTTAAAACATATTATGAACATGCATACATTCCACAAATCAGAATAGTTAAACTAACCATGCAAACTACCACAAGTACCACAAAATTCTCAAATTAGATGAATCCAACATTTATGTGCTTCGTTGCTTAGGTAAAAATCTAACATCTCTCATATGTCATTGTCATTACAATCATGTTAATATCATAGATTTCCGGATTGAATCAAGTAGACACGACACTAACTAAAAACAATTCAAGTGACAAAGTTAAAAATTAAAAATTGGTCATATTTCATGCTCATGGAATATTCTTCCCACCCCCAACCGATTTTCTGCATTGTCCTCAATGTGAAAAAGAAGAATAAAAGAAATTAAGAAAAAGTGTGAGAAGTTACCCCCCTTTCGTATGAGATTGTGTCGTTACTCGCTATGCTCCGGTTCATTGTTCCTCGCTTTTCTCATGAAGAATTTATGTGTATGAACATATATTGAACCTCAAAGTGTATGCACACAATTCACATTCAAACCCAATTTTTTAATAATAACTAAGGCAATTGAAGACACAAAAACATCAAACAAAGTTAAACAATCCAAAATAAAATAAAATAAAAATAAATAAAAGAATGTAAAACTAAATAAAAACAAAATAAAGAAAAGAAGTTAATACTACCGAATGCGCTTTCTTTAACGTCTTAGCAAGACATTGCTAATTCTTTTCTATCCACCATCATCAAAGATCTTGAAGTGTGTGATATCAATTTTCCGAGCTAAGATGTCATTAAGCTTGTCCTTCCATCTCGGTAGTTGTTTTCCATGAAGCACAGCACACATTTTTTTGTGGAAGTGGTATAGAGAATAAATTGGGAATGTGCAAGTCTTAGGTGCCTTGTGTGGCATGGGAGGTGAAGATAATTCCTCCTTGTTCTCCATAGAAGTTTGTAGAATTTGATATTCATCAGCTTGACATTCTTTGAGAATTGCTTGCTCCCCATCTGTATTTTCTACACAAAGTGGTAAATTATCAAAAGTTTCAGGAAAATAAATATTTTCAAAATTTTTACCACTTTGAAGAATTGTGTCATCCTTCACTTGCTCAATCTGAGTGGGCAACTTTTCTTGTTTTTGAATTTGTTCCGCTAATTGCCCAACTTGTATTTCTATTCGTTTCATTGATGCCTCCACAGACTCCATCCTTTCACTAGTAGATTGTATGAAAGCATTCAAGGTTTCCTCTAAGGTTGGCTTCCTAGGTTGATTAGAAACTCTACTTCCTTGTATGAAAGAATTCAAGCTCTCTTCGAAGGTGGCCCTAGATGGATATGTAGGAAAACTTGAGCTTTGCATTTGGTATTGTGCATAAGGTGGGTTATATGGTTGAAAATTAGAGCTTTAAAATGTGTACTCGCAAGTGTACGAATCACTCGTAGTAAAGTGATAAGCAACTTCCAAGGTCGGTCTCTCAAGGAATTGCAGTGGTCTTAAATAACTAACTTTTTAAACTAAATAGAGTTCTAATGAAAATAAAAGACTAATTAAATAGAGTTCTAGTAAAACTAAAACTCTAAGTAACTAGAATCCTAAAGCTAGTAAAACTGTAAAAAGATGTTTGATTTGTAACGGGAACAAAGTACGAGCAATTAAACTAAAACAAAATCGCAATTAAACAATCAATTCAGATATATTTGAAGATCAATGGAGAATGTATGGACGTTTAGTTTGGTTGACCATGCTTGCATCGAAAAGGTATGGTGAGATAACATGAACGTCCTATATAAACTAAACTACCGGCTTTCCTTTTAATTACGAGACTCCTTTTGGCGGGGGTAGGTCTCTTTATTGATTAACTAATTAATTGCCTTTGGCGGGGATAAATCAAATAGTAATCAAATTATGCGCAAGGAAAACATGCCAATCAAATTAATGCTATGACTAAGTCACTAACTTGAAGCTTCGATTAAGTGTTTCGGAATAAAGTTAAGGTGACGTTCCTATAACTAAATTCTCAGATTTTTCAATCTAACTACGAACATCAAATGGGCCCATGATTATTCATAATCAAATATCTAAACATGCTCTTAATCAAAAAGTAATTCGTTTATATTAAATCAATAAAACATACACCATACACAGTTCTAGCAAACATGGCAACGCAAACTAAACATCCATAATAAAACTAGCCAGACATGTTCATATTAATATTCATAGACAAATAAAATACGAACATACACTCCAACGAAAGAAGAAGAAAAATAGAATTCTACAACACCAAAGAAAACCTAGATCTAAATACCGCTTATGGATCGGTTGACGTACTCCTCCGTAAGCTTTATCTTCGATTGTCGACGGCTTCTTTGGATCCTTAGAATGGTTTCTCTTGCTTCGTTTTTGTGTAGCAAAACTCCCAAAGTTGATTGAATCTTTTGTTTGGTTGCAAAATTGTAAAGTGTAAGAGTTGTGTATCAATTGGAGTTCTTTTGAGTTCTGTTGTAAAGGGGGTATTTATAGATGTAAGGGTTTCTGCAAATCCTGTGTGCCCTACGAATAGGCGCGCGGCGGCATGCATTTTACCCGCCGCGGTGCAACACAAATTCTGAACAATATGTAAAAACCCGAGAGCTCCTTGCCGCAGCATGCAATTATCCCGCCGCGGCGCGCAATGTTTCTATGTTTTCCAGGATTCAACCCGAGAGCCTCTCGCCGCGGCATATGTTTTCTTCGCCGCGGCGCGCCTTGTATGTAACGGTATGTAAATGGTATGTACATACATTTACATACGCTGTTCAGACCCTCGCCGCGGCACGAAGTTTCTTCGCCGCGGCGCGAATTGCTTTCCTTCTCTTCATGCTTACCCCCTTACATATGTGATGGCTCGTTATGTAAGGCTTACATATTTGTCTTGTTTAGCCCGTAACTCGTGATCCGAGGGCCGTAAGTGTTCCGTCTTTGCGTGTTTGCATTATTTAACTCATTTGACGCTAAAAACACCTGAAATACACTAAAATATACCCGTGACTTCGAATGGATAGATTTATGAAAATAATCGAATAAACAATCATAATAAATCTATATATCAAACAATTAAGCACAATTAATCACAAAATATTAGTGCTTTTCGAGCACTCATCACAACCCCCAACCAGCTTCTTGCTAGTCTCTAGCAAGTGAAGCGATCTAAAAACTAAAATCAAAACAAAGAAAATAAACTAACCTAACCTAAATCACTTCCGTAGATTGTCACGGTTGCATTTAGCGTATGCAACAAGTCTTTAAACCCCTAGGTGGCCCTAGTGGACGAGTTATAGTCTCGTGAGGGTTTCCAGTGATGATACCCACAAACATCGTAACTGACACAAATAAAGACTCAAAACTAATAAAGACTCTAACAATACTTGAATCAATCCATGCATACGTCTCAAAAATTGTTAACAACGAATGATACATGAAATAGTTAAACATCACCTAAGCTCAAAAACAGTCCAAACATCAAACTCATCATGGTAATCGAATTTTGAACAACCAATCAAACCACAAACCCGTTAGTTATACTATCTGACCGTGTCATGCATGATATTATAGATTACATTTTAATATCTCATAAATGTGCAAGTAAAATATGAATGTGAATTTTTTGCACTTACAAACTCCATATGCTCATTTTTCAAACTCATCTCCACTAATATAGAAACTAAACTACCTAGAATCAATAGGACTTCATTAAGCTTGTAAAGTTGTGGCTAGGTGTGTGATCATGAAGTACAAAAATGATGTTTTCATATGATAAGAGTACTTTTTATTTCACAAACATATTTTCAACTTTTTCTACCGAGTGTTCTTTTCCATCCTCCCTTCAATTCAAATGTCCTTTGGATCTTTTGCTTGATTTTCTTCTCTACTTTTCTTGCTCGTTATTTCAATCATCATCATTTTTTTTTTTTTTTTTTTTTTTTTTTTTTTTTTTTTTTGATGAACTAAGACAAATATAACATAATTGCTCATGAAAATCAAATATTACATCGAGTACTCTTATCACTAAGGGTAGTACAATGTATGTCAATGTTGAGTTCAAGGGTGTGCTATTGATAAAATATTTCGGGAAAGCATGAAAAGTTCAAACGGTCCAAAGATGGCCTAAATCATTTTCTAAGTGGCATTTGTTTCTATTATTTCGCTTCAACGTGTTTTCAAATGAGTTCTAGAGATTGTTGAGACTTAAAACATATCATGAACATGCATACATTCCATAAATCAGAATAGTTAAACTAACCATGCATACATACCACATGTACCACAAAATTCTCAAATTAGATGAATCCAACATTTATGTGCTTCGTTGCTTAGGTAAAAATCTAACATCTCTCATATGTCATTGTCATTACAATCATGTTAATATCATAGATTTCCGGATTGAATCAAGTAGACACGACACTAACTAAAAACAATTCAAGTGACAAAGTTAAAAATTTAAAATTGGTCATATTTCATGCTCATGGAATATTCTTCCCACCCCCAACCTAATTTCTGCATTGTCCTCAATGTTGAAAAAGAAGAACAAAAGAAATAAGAAAAAGTGTGAGAAGTTACCCCCCTTTCGTATGAGATTGTGGCATTACTCGTTATGCTCCGGTTCATTGTTCCTCGCTTTTCTCATGAAGAATTTAGTGTGTATGGAACATGTATTGAACCTCAAAGTGTATGCAACACAATTCAAACTCAAACCCAAATTTAAATTATAACTAAGTCAGATGAAAACAGAAAAACATTAAACTAAGTTAAACAATCCAAAATAAAATAAAATAAAAAGAAATAAAAGAATGTAAAACTAAATAAAAACAAAATAAAGAAAAGAAAAGAAGTTAATACTACCGAATGTGGTGGGTTGCCTCCCACCAAGCGCTTTCTTTAACGTCTTAGCAAGACGTTGCTAATTCTTTTCTATCCACCATCATCAAAGATCTTGAAGTGTGTGATATCAATTTTCCGAGCTAATATGTCATTAAGCTTGTCCTTCCATCTCGGTAGTTGTTTTCCATGAAGCACAGCACACACTTTTTTGTGGAAGTGGTATAGAAAATAATTTGGGGATGTGCAAGTCTTAGGTGCCTTGTGTGGCATGGGAGGTGAAGATAATTCCTCCTTGTTCTCCACAGAAGTTTGTAGAATTTGATATTCATCAGCTTGACATTCTTTGAGAATTGCTTGCTCTCCATCTGTATTTTCTACACAAAGTGGTAAATCATCAAAAGTTTCAGGAAAATAAATATTTTCAAAATTTTTACCACTTTGAAGGATTGTGTCATCCTTCACTTGCTCAATTTGAGTGGGCAACTCTTCTTGTTTTTGAATTTGTTCCGCTAATTGCCCAACTTGTATTTCTATTCTTTTCATTGATGCCTCCACAGACTCCATCCTTTCACTAGTAGATTGTATGAAAGCATTCAAGGTTTCCTCTAAGGTTGGCTTCCTAGGTTGATTAGAAACTCTACTTCCTTGTATGAAAGAATTCAAGCTCTCTTCAAAGGTGGCCCTAGATGGATATGGATGAAAACTTGAGCTTTGCATTTGGTATTGTGCATAAGGTGGGTCATATGGTTGAAAATTAGAGCTTTGCATGTTGTATTGGGCATAAGGTGGGTCATATGATTGAAAATTTGAGCTTTGCATGTTGTATTGGGCATAAGGTGGGGTAGAGTTTGCTTGCCATGAAGAATTATGATGATTTTCCCACTCAGGACTATAGGTACTAAAATAAGGATCATTCCAAGGTGGGTGACATCCCTCATTAAGATCAAAGTTTGAATTAGTGGATGCATAATAATCACCTGCAAAAGTGCAAACATTAGCATAATGCCCATATAAACCACAAATACTACATACCTCCATGTCTATCATATCATGCCGCTCTTCAAAAGGCCTTGTATTGGCTCATGGATTTCAGTATCCAGCCTGATTAGGTGCATTTTAAAATTTGTTGATGTTGTCTATGAACGGTACCTTTCAAAAACTAACAAAAACAACAGAGAAATCAAAGCACCACAGATTAAGCAATTAAAAGCACTATTTTTTTTATTTTTGATTTTCTGATTTTTTTGAAATTTTAGAATAAAAATAAATAAATAAACAAATAAATAAATAAAAGATAAAAAATAAAATAAATAAACAAATAAAAAAAATAAAAAAAATTAAGAAACTCTAAAAAGTTAAAAAGAAAATTATTCAAAACGCCAATTCCCCGGCAACGGCGCCAAAAACTTGATGTGTTAAAATGTGTACTCGCAAGTGTACGAATCACTCGTAGTAAAGTGATAAGCAACTTCCAAGGTCGGTCTCTCAAGGAATTGCAGTGGTCTTAAATAACTAACTTTTTAAACTAAATAGAGTTCTAATGAAAATAAAAGACTAATTAAATAGAGTTCTAGTAAAACTAAAACTCTAAGTAACTAGAATCCTAAAGCTAGTAAAACTGTAAAAAGGTGTTTGATTTGTAACGGGAACAAAGTACGAGCAATTAAACTAAAACAAAATCGCAATTAAACAATCAATTCAGATATATTTGAAGATCAATGGAGAATGTATGGACGTTTAGTTTGGTTGACCATGCTTGCATCGAAAAGGTATGGTGAGATAACATGAACGTCCTATATAAACTAAACTACCGGCTTTCCTTTTAATTACGAGACTCCTTTTGGCGGGGGTAGGTCTCTTTATTGATTAACTAATTAATTGCCTTTGGCGGGGATAAATCAAATAGTAATCAAATTATGCGCAAGGAAAACATGCCAATCAAATTAATGCTATGACTAAGTCACTAACTTGAAGCTTCGATTAAGTGTTTCGGAATAAAGTTAAGGTGACGTTCCTATAACTAAATTCTCAGATTTTTCAATCTAACTACGAACATCAAATGGGCCCATGATTATTCATAATCAAATATCTAAACATGCTCTTAATCAAAAAGTAATTCGTTTATATTAAATCAATAAAACATACACCATACACAGTTCTAGCAAACATGGCAACGCAAACTAAATATCCATAATAAAACTAGCCAGACATGTTCATATTAATATTCATAGACAAATAAAATATGATCATACACTTTAACAAATAAAGAAGATGAATTAATTCTATAACAACAAGGAAAACCTAAATCTAAATACCGCTTATGGATCGGTTGACGTACTCCTCCGTAAGCTTTATCTTCGATTGTCGTTAGCTTCCTTGAATCCTTAGAATATTGTCTCTCGCTTCGTTATAGTGTGGCAACGCTCTCAAAACTGATTGAATGTCGTGTTTGGGTCGCAAAATTGAGAAGAGGAAGAGTTGTGTATGAATTGGTCAAGTTCTTTTGAGTTCTGTTGTAAAGGGGGTATTTATAGATGTAAGGGTTTCTGCAAATCCTGTGTGCCCTACGAATAGGCGCGCCGCGGCATGCATTTTACCCGCCGCGGCGCAACACAAATTCTGAACAATATGTAAAAACCCGAGAGCTCCTCGCCGCGGCATGCAATTATCCCGCCGCGGCGCGCAATGTTTCTATGTTTTCCAGGATTCAACCCGAGAGCCTCTCGCCGCGGCATATGTTTTCTTCGCCGCGGCGCGCCTTGTATGTAACGGTATGTAAATGGTATGTACATACATTTACATACGCTGTTCAGACCCTCGCCGCGGCACGAAGTTTCTTCGCCGCGGCGCGAATTGCTTTCCTTCTCTTCATGCTTACCCCCTTACATATGTGATGGCTCGTTATGTAAGGCTTACATATTTGTCTTGTTTAGCCCGTAACTCGTGATCCGAGCGCCGTAAGTGTTCCGTCTTTGCGTGTTTGCATTATTTAACTCATTTGACGCTAAAAACACCTGAAATACACTAAAATATACCCGTGACTTCGAATGGATAGATTTATGAAAATAATCGAATAAACAATCATAATAAATCTATATATCAAACAATTAAGCACAATTAATCACAAAATATTAGTGCTTTTCGAGCACTCATCAAGAATATAACTTTTTTTATACACAAGAATATAACTTTGATTTTTGGATAATATATAATTCTCAAGAGAATGAACAAGTGGAAAATAGAACAACAAAACATAGAGACAATGAACAAGTAGGAAAGAGAATAGTATAACACAGGTTGATAAAAGATTTGAAATTTTTACTTCAAAAATTAATACCTAATCGATTTAAAAATAGAAACTTTATAATACTAATTGAAATTAAATATGAATATTATTTTTTTTGTTTAAAGAGTTAGATAAATTTTAATGCTAAATGCACTAACATCAAAGAATATACATAATATTGTGACAAGATGAATAAATTATAACTATTTATTCATTATAAGCTTATTTTTCAAAAGAAAATGAAAGAAAAATAACTAATATATCATAAAAGAGAAGTACTGAAAGAGATGAAAGATTATTTTAATTTTAATATAGTATTTGTTTTTCTTTTTTTAATTTTTTTATTTAAATTTTATTTTATTTTATTTCGGGCTAATGGGCTGGCCTTAACCCAGCTCAAATTTTTTTGGGCTATTCGAACAGGGCCGAAACAGATCCAAATTTAATTCAATTTGTATTTGATTCGGGTTCAGTTCGGTCAATCGAGCTATAAAATAAATTGTCACCCTTAGTATTAAATAGCCATCACACCGTCTCTCTTTCTCTCTCCCTTTCTCTCTATGTTTTGTTGTCTCTCCTTCTATATCACTAGTATATGTAAGTCACGAATTGTTTGGCACCATCACCAGAGTGTGACCCACCACCAACATCGCAATGTCGCTGGCAAAAGGCTTAACACCCTGTGTTTATCAAACCCGTAGAGACGTCATCCGAGTCAAGATCGCGTGAGCCCGATGTGTTTTGCTGCATCACTGACCGATTTTTAGAAGAAAAAAAGAGATTGACATTTATAGTGAAGCTACCTTAACCATTGGTCTAAAAGAAACAAAAATCAAAGAAAAAACACTGAATGAAAATGACACTAACCCATTAACCTATTTGGCTATTAGAAACCATAATAGATGATAATAATGAGAAGAATTTAGGGTTTAATGGAGAACCCTAGTATTTAAAAGAGATAATAAAGTAAAATGCTACTATGAAAAATGTAGATGAAAGAGAAAAATTAGGAGCTGTGAAAAAGACAGTTATGGAAAATCTATAAGGGAAATGGAAATGAATAGAGAAGAGAAATGAAGAGGGATTGATTTGGTGAGACTGAGAAGCGGCAAAGGGAATTACATCCCAAGGCGACTGGTTGAACTGGCACACGTGTGCTTGTAAGAGTTCGATAACATTTCTTATTGGAAGGTAGTGTACCATCAAAATTAACTGTGATTATTACCTTCAATTTCATTCTTTCACAGAAACTTATATCTTTTAATCTTAAGATAAGAGGAAAAAATGGTAATATCTTAATCTTTTCTTAAACTCTATAAATTAGAAAGAAAAAAGAAAATTAAGTTTTTTCTTTTATCTAATAGTATTTCCCAGGAAACAAACAACTATAGGTAAAATTTTTGCACAAAATTTTCTGTGAATTCAAATGATGAGAAAGAAACTAAATTATAAATTTTTAGTGGGTTAATCTAATTTCGGGTATATTTCTTTAGGGTCACATATTAAATCCAATGACATAATTTTTACATGCTTTCAATCGGACATATATCCAACTTGACTTTGATAAATGGGGTTACTGACTGATAACTCTATGAAAATATAGTTATTATATCATTTTTAAACTTAATATTAACTTGTTTAATTGGATAAATAATGTTATAGGAATAAAATATTAAAATAAGATAATTTTTGAGTCAAATGGTAAAAATAGATGAAAATATAATTTTTGAAATTTTTTTGGAATTTTTAGGAAGTTTTATTAATTTTTTAATGCAGGTGGATGCATATAGAAGCATTCAAGATGCCCTTAGAAATATCTAGACACACATGGATGCCAGCTGGGTGCCACGCAAGCCACGCCAATGAATCATGGAGGTCCGGGTGTCAAAACATCCTAATCAACGTGCCACGTGTCAACACGCGTTCATTTTGGAAAATGCTAAACGGTCCGCACGTCAAGCCACGCAAGCAATGCCATTGAATCATGGAGTGCCGTGTGGCAATAAATTTTGCGCTAGCCTCTCTCAGCACATGTGTTGCGAGCACACAGCCCCTATGTTTCTCTGTGCCACGTGTCGTGCTCTAGTTTGCTTTGCCCTTTTAAGTGCCAAATGTCGCCTTCTGATCGAGAAGCGCCTATTTTTTAAATAATTTTCACATAACCATTGATTTAAAAGTTAATCGAAAGGTCCAGACTTCAGGTGAGACATTTTTTAAGGGTTTTAGCCTCAACACAACACCAATATGGGACAAAACAGCTTTTTTAGAGTTTTTCACCATTTTTGAGTAAGAGGTGTTGCTCACAATGTTGTATATGATTTTACGCAATTGCACGTGTCACAAACAAGAAATATAATGATAAGAAAGATCGTTCCCACGGAGATTGAAATACTAGAAATATCGTAAAAATTAACTATTAAAATCAATATTTTGTGTTTTTGTTTATTAAAATAAAATAAATAAAATAAAATAAATAGAATGAGAGGACAAGAGTGAAAATACTGAAACAA
Source organism: Elaeagnus macrophylla (assembly GCA_029378325.1). Classification (NCBI taxonomy): domain Eukaryota; kingdom Viridiplantae; phylum Streptophyta; class Magnoliopsida; order Rosales; family Elaeagnaceae; genus Elaeagnus; species Elaeagnus macrophylla. The sequence continues at coordinate 51,298,050 of CM055641.1, read as the reverse complement.
AGTTTAACGAGAGAGATATCAAGAATCGCAAGTAGATAAATCAGTTAGGATTGCGAATGTGACAAGTGATGTAGACAAACTGCGTTGCTGCAGCGTTGCTGTAGCAAAATGCACCAGTAACTAGAATTGCGAAAATTACAAAGAATTCTTCCGAATCTGCAATGTTTATATATTCTATGACTCAATGAAACATATTCCTATGCACAACTGAATCTAAGAACAACGTTTCATGCACAAATTCTATTAGGTTATGTGAGATAATTATATATTCCTATATTAATTTCTTCACACTATTCTAGCTTCATCCAACTTAAATTAACCTTTCCAGATTCAATTTTAGTTTAGTATCCTATTAATTATTGATCAAACAATCAATAAGAATAAATCAATAAATTAAGCATAGAATAACTAGCACCCTTTGTCAAGTAAAGCACAAGTTTTTAAAATTAAAGCATAAAGTCTACATACACTTGCACATCCACAACCCTAACTGAATGAAAATTTAGCCAAGCATATTTATGAAATTAAACATCAAATCATTCATGTTCAACATCAGATTCATAGAGTTATAGAAATTTGGAAAAACAATAAAAGAAGAATAGAAGAAGGAATAAATTAATAAAACTCCCTTTTATTGAATCTCAATCAATTGGATTCCAAATCCCTAATCTCTCTTGCTTTCTTCAATGATTGTCCTTGCAAATCAAGCCTTCAATTGGTCTCTTTCTAGATCCCTCTTACTGCCCCTGTTTTGCCTTTATTGTCTATAGAATTTATGCCCAGATTTTTTCTTCTTCTCTGCTGTTTTAATTCCCTCTTTTCTGTGCAATTTTTGGCTGCCGCAATCTGCTATATATATCTCCCTTGCTGCCGCCTGTTTCTATTTGATTTTTCTCCCTGTTCTGTCCAGTTTTGCTGCCCAGATTTATTCTGATATCTGCTGTATTTTCTGCCGCCCAAAACTATATAAATCAGCCCCTGTTTTTTGTCATTAACCCTAGGTTTTATTGGAGACAATTTTTGGTGTGTTAATTTCCAATATTATCCCTAAAAAGGTGAGTTAATAAAAGCCCAAAATTGTCCTTTTCTTGAGAGTCCAAATCAGCTCTTGAATTTTTATTTCCAGATCAGATTCTTATTTGGCGCTGTTTTCCTGGTGTGATTTTGCTGCAGCAATGCTGTAGCAAATCTGCAGCAAAGTTGGATTCTTGCATTTTTTTTGTTGTTTTCTTTATCTCCTGCAAAGGGCAATGAAAATCTAATGAGTGCACATCAAAATATAATTTTTTTAACATATTTCATGATTATTTTGGATTTATTATCAAAGAGTTTACTTAAATCCACAAATTTCACAATTATTGTATAAATGATTATAATGTGCAAATATTCTTAAAAGAACAAACAAGTATTTATGAATAAGAGCTAATAATACTCTAATAAATTAGAGTTATCAACTCCCCCAAACTTAGTATCTTGCTTGTCCTCAAGCAATAAATTCTATGATGATTGGGAAGTAGCAAATGAAAACAAGAGTTTCAACCCACGTTAAAAACAAAGTTGTCAACTAATAAATAAACTAAACTTGTTTCAAAATTAGAAAGAAGTGATCTCAAATTCATGATCCAAATTGATTTTTCTCAAATGTTAGTTTCAATATCTCAAACTCATTCCACAATAACCCCATGTGTGTGTGTGATGTCTCATAATTCGTAATTTGATACTTCCTCAAAACTTAGGTAATTTATGTTCCTTAAGCTTAAAATCATGCTTCCATATGTTGGTCTTTTGAATCCTTCTCCACTAATGTAGATATTCACTAATCAAAGATCAAAAGGACTTAATAAAGCTTGAAATGTAAGGCTTGGGTTAGGGTGAGATGAAAGTTATATTTAGGTTTCATATTCCACAAGCACAACTACTATTCAAGATCTCTTTTTGGACTCTTTATTTACTTTGATACCACCCCCAAACTTGTCTTCATTTTTTTTTTTTTTGGAATGAATCTGTTTTGCTGCAGCAATGTTGTTTCCAGATTTTTTTTTTTTTAATTCAATCTCAATATAATCAAACAAGAGTGGTTCTTATCATAATAAAAACCATTTTCAACACCATAATTTTCTTTCTTCCAAGAGGCATCATCCTTTCTAGCAATAATTCATAGAAATAGTAGTGCACTTGTGAGATAAAGATCAAAGGATATGCAAATAAAGAAAGGTTAGGTTTTAATGTGGGTGTTAACAAAAAGGATTTTTGATCATTCATGGCTCAAATTAGGTGTGCAAAGGAAATATATTTTTAATCAAGGTTAGCATGAAAAGCACAATTGAATCCAAAGAAGGCCTAAATCATTTCATTGAGTAATGAACTTTCTAGAATTTCGCTTTGAGAAATTCTCCAAACCAATTCTAGAGGCTCAAGCTCTCCCATAAACTACCCTTATTCAAAGTTTATATCAAACAAATAAACAAGTTGACAGTGCATATGAGTTGTGGGTGTATATCATAAAATAAGTTCTCAACATTTTTCAACTAACACCTAATCAAATCAATTCTTCTCATAAAGCAAGATATCTCTTCTAATAAATTGGCAAGTTATTTTTTTTTTTTTGGACCAAGATAACAACATGAAATTAAGGACAACTTAGGATCAAGCAATTCATCATAAAAACATAGCAGATTGCGCATCATAAAATCAAAATTCAGCATAATAACTAGATAAATTTCATCAATTTCATAGTTCAACATAGTAAACAACAAATAGTTTTCCTCCCCCAAACTTAAGATAAGCATTGTCCTCAGTGCTCATAACTAAACAGATCAGACAGCAAACAAAAAGGCAGGGAAAGAAAATGACAATGTAAAGAAACTGCCCTGTTGTTGTGCAATTGAATTGGGAGGTGATGAGTGCTCGAAAAACACTAATATTTCGTGGTTTATTGCACTTAATTGTTTAGAAATAGATTTATTATTTGTTGTTTATTCGATTAATTTCGTAAATCTATCCATTCGGAATCACGGGTATGTTTTAGTGCATTTCAGGTGTTTTTAGTGTCAAACGAGTCAAATAATGCAAACACGCAAAGACGGAACACTTACGACGCTCGGATCACGAGTTACGGGCAAAACGAGTCAAATATGTAACCGTACATGTCGAGCCAGCACATATGTAAGGGGGTACATGTGAAGAAACTAAAGAAAATGCGCGCCGCGGCGAGGAAAAGTCATGCCGCGGCCGGGAGCTCTCGAGTTTTGACATTATTTTCAGAATTTGTGTTGCGCCACGGCGGGAAAAATGTATGTTGCGGCGCACCTATTCCTATTGCAATCAAGATTTGTGTAAACCCTTACATCTATAAATACTCCCTTAGACTCCCCCTTACATAGAACTTGAACAACTTTGATACAACTTTACACTTTACAATTTTGCAACCAAACAAGAGATTCATTCAATTTTGGGAGCTTTGCCACACTCAACGAAGTGAGAGAAACCATTCTAAGGATCCAAGGAAGCCGTCGACGATCGAAGATAAAGCTTTTGGAGAAGAACGCTATCCCATCCATAAGCAGTATTTAGATCTAGGTTTTCCTTGTTGTTATAGAATTCTATTTTCTTCTTCTTTCATTTAAGTGTATGATTATATTTTATTTGTCTATGGATATTAATATGAACATGAGCGGTTAATTTTATTATAGATGTTTAGTTTGTGTTGCCATGTTTGCTAGAATTGTGTATGGTGTATTTTAATTAATTTAATATAAATGAATTACCTTTTGATTAAGAGCATGTTTAGATATTTAATTATGAATTATCATGGGCCAATTTGAGATTCATAGTTAAGTTGAAAAATCTAAGAATTTAGTTATAGGAACGTCACCTTAACTTTATTCCGAAACACTTAATCAAAGCTTCAAATTAGTGACTTAGTCATAGCATTAGTTTGATTGGCATGTATTTCCTTGCGCATAATTTGATTGCTATTTGATTTATCCCGACCGAAGGTAGTTAATTAGTTAATCAATAAAGAGATTTACTCCGACCGAAGGCAGTCTCGTAATTAAAAGGAAAGCCGATAACATTGTTTATATAGAACGTTCATGTTATTTCACCATACCTTTTCGATGCAAGCATGGTCAACCAAGCTAAACGTCCATACATCCTCCATTGATCTTCAAATCTATTTGAATTGATTGTGAACTTGCAATATTGTTTTCGTTAATTGTTCGTACCATTGATCTCCTCACAATTCCAACTTGTTTACAATTTTATTAGATTTAGGATTCTAGTTATTTAGAGTTTTAGTTTTACTAGAACTCTATTTAATTAGTATTTTAGTTGCTTTAGGATTCTAGTTACTTAGAGTTTTAGTTTCACTAGAACTCTATTTAATTAGTATTTTATTTTTGTTAGAACTCTATTTAGATTAAGAAGACAGTTATTTAGAACCACTGCAATTCCTTGAGAGACCGACCTTGGAAGTTTCTTAACACTTTTCTACGAGTGATTCGTACACTTGCGAGTACTAAATTTATCACATCAGGAGGCACTTCTCTGTAGCAATTGAATTGAATTGATCTGAGAGAAGAACATAACAGAACTTTGCTGTAGCTTTGCTGCAGCATTGCTGTAGCAAAATTTTTCAGTTTTTGTATTATGCTAATTTTTGGTTCTGTTGTATTTCTCCTCTGCTTTCTTCTCTTGTAATGACCTGAAAATGCAAGAATAGAACTTCTAATCAAAAGAACTCACACAATTAAACTGAATTAAAAATCATAAACTAAAAATTAAGAAAAACTAATAAAAATGAAGAAACATGGGTTGCCTCCCATGAGCGCTTGTGTTAAAGTCGACAGCCCCACTTTATTTGTAGTCATGGGTTTGGGAGTGGAATGGAGGTCTATTCCTTGTCAATACTTCCTCCCCAATAATGTTTGATGCGTTGGCCATTAACTTGAAAATTTCTCTTGGACCAACATTTCCAATATTTTTGACTTAGACCAACAGTGTTCTTTAAGATCCTCTTAATTTCTCGATAGGACTGACATTGTTGCAAAATATTTACCATCTCATCTTCGGGAATACACCTTCTAATCTTTCGGTCTGCATATTGTTTGAACAAGAATCGCCAATCCCAACGGTAGAACTTCATATTGTGGAAAAATTTCCTCTTTCGATAGGAATTTGAATCTGGTGGCACATCAAATGAAGACTTAGGAAGATCCTGAGATGAAAAGTCTAGGAATTGAACTTTATTTTCCATTTTGTATGTATTAGAACCTGCTTCCAACCAAGGTAATTTCTCCTCAACTTCCTCTTCACAATCGGAATCATGTTGCAATAAAATTTGTAGAGAATCATTGTAGCTACATTTTTCAGGTTCTTTAGATACCACAGAATCCACAACTGAAATGGATGAGCACTCTTCAACATTATTAGGAGATTCCATGGTTTTAAACACGTTGAAAGTGACTTGTTCATCTTGAACTCTCATAGTTAATTCTCCTTTTTGAACGTCAATTAAAGTTCGGCCTGTAGCTAAGAATGGTCTTCCCAAAATAATAGGCACTTCTCTGTCTTCTTCATAGTCAAGTACAATAAATCCACTGGGAAGATGAATTTGTCCACTTTCACCAAGACATCTTCAATTTTTCCTTCAGGATGAGCAATGGATCGATCTGTTAATTGTAAAGAGACTATAGTAGGCCATGCTTCACCAATCCCCACCTTCTTAAAAATTGACAAAGGCATCAAATTGATACTTGCTCCCAAATCACATAAAGCCTTGCCAAAATATTGATTACCTACAGAACATGGAATTGTGAAACTCCCAGGATCCTTGAGTTTAGGAGGAAGTTTATTTTGTAACATAGCACTACTTTCACTTGTTAAGGCAACTGTCTCAAATTAGCCAAATCGTCTCTTTTTGGTCAGGATGTCTTTCATGAACTTAACGTAATTTGGCATTTGCTTCAATGCTTCAACCAAGGGAATGTTGATATGAACATCCAAAAATTTCCTGAATTGAAGGTCTTGCTGCTGTTTCTGAAATCTTTGAGGGAATGGTGGAGGTGGTTTGTGCTGCTGGGAACTTTGCTGCAACAATGCTGTAGCATTTTGGGTGACAGGATTTTCTGCATTTTTCAAAACTGTCTCAGATTTGCCCAACTCTTTTTCCTCCTTATCTTGGGTTGAAATGCTCCCCTTTTGACTTATTTTCTGCCCACTTGGTCCCTCTAATTCTTTTCCACTCCTTAGAGTAATGGCTTTGCAAAATTCCTTTTTTTCTCTCATTGGAGTTTCGGTATCACTTGGAAGTGCACCTTGTGGACGGTTCCTAAGTTCATTAGCTAGCTGTCCCACTTGATTTTTTAGATTCCTCATTGAAGTAGCTTGACTTTGAAGGATTGCATCATTCTTAGCCATGTATTCTTTGAGTAAAGATTTCAACGAGCTAGATGGTTCATTCGGTTGATTTCTTTGTGGCTGTTGCTGAAATCCTGGTGGGAATGTAGGTCGATTAGGCATGGTATTTGATGAACACTATTTTGACCTACTATTTGTTATGTTTTTAAGTGTTTATTTTGCATTTAATTTCGATATAATCTTGTTTTGGAGGGTATTCTATTGTTTTGTAGGTCAAAGTAGGTTTGGGAAGAAATGTGGAAAAAGAGAGCAAAAATGAAGCAAAAGTGCTAAAGAATGTAAGCCTTACATTGAGTGTCATTCACTATGTAAGGGGGACAAACAAAAGCTTAGGAACGTAAGCCTTACATCGAGAATCAGTAAATTATGTAAGGGTGTTTACATGGCACTACAACAAGTCGCGCCGCGGCATATAAAATGTGCGCCGCAGTGGGGAAGTTTCTGTCTTGATTTGGATTCCATGAAAACATTGTGCGCCGCGGCATGAATAAGGTGCGCCACGGCGAGGGACTTTCTGTTTTGGTTCGCAATTCTGAAGAATATCGTGCGCCGCGGAATGAAAAAGGCGCGCTGCGGCCCGCGTGCGCTGATTGCAATTTGCCCTCAGCCACGAGACATACAAATTTTTGGAAACCCTTACAAAAAAAGAGGAGACCTAATGCAACAATAACACAATTTTGAGAACACAGAATCATTCAGCCTCCAAAAATACAATCCAAGGTGAACAGTAGAGTGAACAGTGCCGATTCTTCTTCTTATCCACATTTTTGAGAGAGGGATTACTCCATTAATGCTCCTCCATTGAAGCACCATCAACAATCTTGAAGAAGGAGACCATCCAACATCAAGAGCTTGTTGCAAGAGTAGAAGTGGGGTATTTTATTGCTTGTAATCTCTTTTCTCTTTAAAAACTCATAGAATGTTATTTTTAATAGAAAATATTGATTTGGATTCTATTATGAGTAGCTAAATTTCTTGTGTGTGGGATTTTGGTGATGTAATCATGATTGGATGATTGTTTGTGTGGATGATTTTATAATAAAGTGATTTATTTCATGTTCATTGTTCGTAATCCATATGTTCATCAATTACTTTTGGCCAATTTAATTTGTGAATGTATGAAACATTTTAGGGTTGAGTTTTAGAAACACTATCTAAACTCAATTGAGCATTTTTGAGCATGAGCCTAATTTAAGTGCATTGATTTGTCTTGAATTAGGTGATTAAATTGTTTTCCTAAGTTTAAGACTGATTAACTAATTAACGGTCCGGATCAAAGAAGCTAATTAGTTAATTAAGGAAAAATCACCATTAATTTGGGATTTTTTAGGGTGAGAGAAAATAATCATTAAATTTTACTTTTTGGTACTTAATTGTCAAAACCACATAAATCAACTCATCCATGATTAGTTTACTAACCAACTTCCCGCACTCATTCATCTTATCATTTCAGCGAAACTTTCACGCATTCACTTTAATTGTTTTAGGATTTTAATAATTTTAGAAACCGTTTACAAAACCAATCTTTCATTAGAGTGTTTAGGATTTATTTTATTGTTACGTTTTAGATTACATTTAGCTCTTTTAAAAACCACCGCAATTCCTTTGAGAGACGATCTTGGAAGTATACTTGTCGCTTACTACAAGTGAACTCGTGCACTTGCGAGCTTTTACAAATACAAAATTTGGTTATCAAGTTTTTGTGCATCAATATGGTTAGCTTGACCACTACCTTGATTGTTCCAAGAGAAATTTGGGTGTTGCCTCCACCCTGGGTTATATGTGTTGGAGTACCGATTGTGGTTCCTGTTGACCTCACTCACAAAACAAGTTCATATAGGATTTGAAGGGCAATTATCAAACACATGAGATCCTGAACAGTAGACACATGAAATTCTTGAATCTTGGATTGAATTCACATTTGCTGTCACATGTTGATTATTCAAGAGATTAACCAAGGATGAAACTTGAGCTATAAGTGCCGTAACATCATTAACTTCATGCACACTAGCCACTCTTTTTGCAGTTGCTACTCTATCCATTGGCCATTGGTAATTATTGCTAACCATCCTCTCAAGTAGATCATAGGCTTCATTGTAAGACTTGGCTAAAAGAGCTCCATTAGCAGATGCATCAACAATAGTTCTTGTTTGGGCATTGAGACCATTGTAGAAAGTTTCCATTTGGATCCAATGAGGTATACCATGGTGAGGACACTTCCTTAACAATTCTTTAAACCTTTCCCAAGCTTCATATAGAGATTCTCCGTCCAATTGTTGATAGGAGGTGATGTGATTCCTCAATTTAGCATTCTTTGTTGGTGGGAAGTATTTCATCAAGAATTTCTCAGCTAAATCATTCCAAGTTGCAATAGAATCAGCTGGCAGGGAGTTAAGCCATGCTCTAGCACGATCTCTTAAGGAATAAGGAAATAATTTGAGCCTAAATGCTTCCTCAGTTACCCCTGTCCATTTAAATGAGTCACTAACTTCAATAAATAACCTGAGATGCAGATGAGGATCTTCTGTAGGTAATCCACTGAATTGCCCAACTGTTTGTAGCATCTGAAACATCACCGGTTTTAACTCAAAGTGAGTAGCCTGAATATTTGGTCTTATGATGCTTGGATTCAACCCCTCTAACATAGGCAATGCATATTCATTCAAAGCTCTATCCCTATCATCCATTGGAGGTATTGGATTGATTGCGTTGTTTCCATTTGGCCCATTGCCATTGTTTCCGTCCCCTGCTTGTGCCATTCCTTCAATCTGAGCGAAACCTTGTTGTTCTCGCCATCTTAGTCTGAAAGTACGCTCAATCTCAAGATCTAAGGTAAGATCTCCTCTTCTCGAAATCTGCTCATACAAATGACACAAGGGAGATATTAGATAAACAAAAATTAAATAAAAAAACAAAAGTCAATTTCTACGAATAATTTCTAACGTTGCCAATCCCCGGCAACGGCGCCAAAAACTTGTTGCTCACAATGGTGTATATGATTTTACGCAAGTGCACGTGTTGCAAACAAGTAATATAATGATAAGAAAGATCGTTCTCACGGAGATTGAAATACTAGAAAATATCGTAAAAATTAACTATTAAAATCAATATTTTGTGTTTTTGTTTATTAAAATAAAATAAAATAAATAGAATAAGAGGACAAGAGTGAAAATACTGAAACAAAGTTTAACGAGAGAGATATCAAGAATCGCAAGTAGATAAATCAGTTAGGATTGCGAATGTGACAAGTGATGTAGACAAACTGCGTTGCTGCAGCGTTGCTGTAGCAAAATGCACCAGTAACTAGAATTGCAAAAATTACAAAGGTTTCTTCCGAATCTGCAATGTTTATATATTCTATGACTCAATGAAACATATTCCTATGCACAACTGAATCTAAGAACAACGTTTCATGCACAAATTCTATTAGGTTATGTGAGATAATTATATATTCCTATATTAATTTCTTCATACTATTCTAGCTTCATCCAACTTAAATTAACCTTTCCAGATTCAATTTCAGTTTAGTATCCTATCAATTGTTGATCAAACAATCAATAAGAATAAATCAATAAATTAAGCATAGAATAACTAGCACCCTTTGTCAAGCAAAGCACAAGTTTTTAAAATTAAAGCATAAAGTCTACATACACTTGCACATCCACAACCCTAACTGAATGAAAATTTAGCCAAGCATGTTTATGAAATTAAACATCAAATCATTCATGTTCAACATCAGATTCATAGAGTTATAGAAATTTAGAAAAACAATAAAAGAAGAATAGAAGAAGGAATAAATTAATAAAACTCCCTTTTATTGAATCTCAATCAATTGGATTCCAAATCCCTAATCTCTCTTGCTCTCTTCAATGATTGTCCTTGCAAATCAAGCCTTCAATTGGTCTCTTTCCAGATCACTCTTACTGCCCCTGTTTTGCCTTTATTGTCTGCAGAATTTATGCCCAGATTTTTTCTTCTTCTCTGCTGTGCGAATTCCCTCTTTTCTGTGCAATTTTTGGCTGCCACAATCTGCTATATATATCTCCCTTGCTACCGCCTGTTTCTATCTGATTTTTCTCCCTGTTTTGTCCAGTTTTGCTGCCTAGATTTATTCTGATATCTGCTGTATTTTCTGCCGCACAAAACTATATAAATTAGCCCCTATTTTTTGTCATTAACCCTAGGTTTAATTGGAGACAATTTTTGGTGTGTTAATTTCCAATATTATCCCTAAAAAGGTGAGTTAATAAAAGCCCAAAATTGTCCTTTTGTTGAGAGTCCAAATCAGCTTTTGAATTTTTATTTTCAAATCAGATTCTTATTTGGCGCTGTTTTCCTAGTGTTGCTGTAGCAAAGCTGCAGCAAAGTTGGATTCATGCATTTTTTTGTTGTTTTCTTTATCTCCTGTAAAGGGCAATGAAAATCTAATGAGTACACATCAAAATATAATTTTTTTTAACATATTTCATGATTATTTTGGATTTATTATCAAAGAGTTTACTTAAATCCACAAATTTCACAATTATTGTATAAATGATTATAATGTGCAAATATTCTTAAAAGAACAAACAAGTATTTATGAATAAGAGCTAATAATACTCTAATAAATTAGAGTTATCACGAGGCAAGGGTTTTAAGCTTTTGGAGCAAAAAAAGACAACTTGGAAGCATTTTTGGAGAGATTCTACACAACAATTTTACTATTTAACTCCTCTAAGTGTAATCTTTATGTTTCTTTTAACTTTTTCTCTTATTTTTATTATTTTAAAAATAGGTATTATGGAGTAGAAATTTTGTTCTAGGGATTTTAATGTAAACTATTCTATGAACATTATTGTTTAATGTTTATTTAATATTATTAAAATGTTTGGATTATCTAATTTAATGTGCTTAATGCTCTTAATTAAATTGGCCATTTAATTAAGTGATTTGTTAATTTTGTGTGCAATTAAAAAATTAATATGAAATTGTGAACATGCATTAAATTAGCATATGTGTAATGAGGAGGAAATTTTCTTTATTTTGTATGTAATCATTTTTTAAACTCTAGGCGCTTAATAACCCATGTATACTTAGATGGCCATAAACATGTGGGCTAGGTTTATATGGATTAGGATTAATATGACCATAGACATGTGAGTGATAATTATTTGAGTAGAGTTGATTAATAATTCATACATTTTAGTTACTATTAATGAGACGTGAAATAATTGAGAGTAGAATGGGGAAGTTGAATCCCTAAATTTTCTTTAATTGTGTTAAAAACTATTTTTGTTTAATTTCATTTAGTTCAATTTGACATTTAAATTCTACATTCAAAAGCTCTATCATTCAAATAGAGCAAGAAAGCATAAAAACTTGATAGCTAGTCTTACTATACAAAATTATCTCAAGTCTCTGAGGTTCGACTCGTGCTTACTCACACTTCTTTTCTACATTTGCACTTACCGTATACTTGCGAAAAATTGCAACAAGCTTTTGGCGCCGATGCCGAGGACTTGAGCGTATACTAGGATTAATATTGAGTTACAGCTATACTTCTCTATTTTGAACATTTCTTTTGTTACTAAAATTTTCTTGTAGTTTGTGCTATTTTTGTGAAGTTTGCATGCGTATGGCTCAAAGTTTTGAGACCATCCCTTTCAACCCAGAAATTAAAAAGACATTTTGCAAGTTAATTAGAGGACTTCAACTAAATAATCTTATCATGGATCAACAACCAAATCAATCACCATCGGCTCAACAAGGGGTTAAAAGACCTAAGGCTCTTCGGGAGTATGCCACACCAATGGTGGATGGAATTCATATGTTTATTCGGAGGCCAAATATTCATGCTAATAATTTTGAATTGAATCCGATGGTCATACAAATGGTTCAAGGGAACCAATTTGGAGGTTTAGCTAATGATGATCTGAACACCCATTTAGCATCTTTTCTAGAATTGTATGATACATTCAATCAAAATTGGGTGTTCGATGATGCTATTAGTCTGCGATTATTTCCATTTTTACTTCGGGATAAAGCTAAGGATTGGCTTCAATTTTTACCATCGGGATCCATCACAACATAGGATGACTTAGCCCAAAAGTTTCTTGCCAAATATTTTCCTCCCACCAAGACCGCAAAATTAAGGAATGATATCACTTCATTCCAACAATTTGAGGGGGAGTCATTTTATGAAACATGGGAAAGATTCAAGGAACTTATGAGAAGGTGTCCACATTATGGGTTACCAAAGTGGATTCAAGTTCAATTTTTTTACAATGGTTTGATTGGGCAACCTCGCACTATTATTGATGCCGCAGTGGATGGAGCAATTATGAGCAAAACTGAAGATGAAGCATTTGCCCTTTTGGAAGAAATGGATTCCAACAATTTCCAATGGCCAGTTGATAGGTTAATTCTGAAGAAACAAAATGGTACATTAGATATAGATGCCTTCACAACATTGCAAGCCCAAACTAATTCAATTCTATTTGGATTATCTAAGAAGTTGGATATGAGACCCGTGGTGGTGAATATGATGCAAAGCCCATTCTTGGTGTGTGAATTATGTAGTGGAAACCATGGAAGTAATGCTTGTGTACACAATCTAGAATTGGTAAACTTTGTGGGGAATTACAACTACCAAGGAAATCCTTATTCCAACACTTACAATCCGGGGTGGAGGAGGCACCCAAATTTCTCATGGAACAACAACATTTAAGGAAGTGGGTTTCAAAACCGACCACCATTTAAACCACCTGGTTTTGAACAACCTCTTCAAGAGAAGAAACTAAGCTTAAATGACAAGTTTGATGCCATGATGAGTATCATGAAAGGTATGAAAACTCATATAGATTCTCGATTTGACACCATGGGTAACAAATTGGAAGCTAGAGTTGATAAGTTGGAATCTACACATGGTGCTTCAATCCGAAATTTGGAAATGCAAATGGCCCAAATACTTCATAACCAACCACAAGGTTCTCTCCCTAGTGATACTTTACCAAATCCTAGGAAAGATGGGAAAGAACATTGTAAAGATATCACTCTTAAGAGTGGTAAGGAGTTAGGAGGAGATAAGGATGGAATGGAAGAGAAAGTGGATGAAGAAAAGAATGAAGAAAGGGTGGAACAAGAACAAAAAGAATCTTACGCACCTAAGTTGGGTCTTGCATACACACCACCTCCACCTTATCCCAAAAGATTTCAAAAGAACAAGATGGATAAGCAATTCTCAAAATTTCTTGAAGTCTTCAAGAAATTGCATATCAACATTCCATTTGTCGATGTTCTTGAGCAAATGCCATCATATGTGAAGTTTATAAAGGACATCCTAACCAAAAAATGGCGTTTGGGAGATTATGAGATTGTGACACTTATGGAGGAGTGTAGTGCTATTTTAGATAGCAAAATGGTTGAAAAACAAAAGGATCCTAGAATTTTCAACATACCTTGTACAATTGGAAAGCTCGAATTTGTGAAGGCTTTATGTTATCTTGGAGCTAGCATTAATTTGATGCCATTTTTGATTTTCAAGAAGCTTGGGTTAGGCGAGCCAAGACCAACTTCGATCACACTCCAAATGTTGGATATGTCAGTTAAAAGACCAAGAGGTATTGTTGAAGATGTGCTTGTCAAGGTTGACAAATTCATTTTTCCAGTGGATTTTATTGTACTAGACATGAAAGAAGATCAAGATATTCCCATCATTCTTGGGCAACCATTCCTTGCCACGGGAAGAGCTTTGATTGATGTGCACAAAGAAGAACTCACCATGAGGGTGCAAAATGAAGAGGTAACATTTAACGTTTTTAAATCCATGAAATTTTCAAATGATATGGATGATTATTTTAGGATAGATTCTTTTGACAATTGTGTACATGATATATTTATCTATGACTATCCTATTGATCCTTTAGAATTTGTTATCACTAGATCATGTATTGTGGATAAAAAGAATGGTGATAGTACTTGTGATGCTATGCATATTCATGATGTTGACATTGATAATTTTGATGTTGATAGTATGCATGAGGTCATTGAGACCATTGATTTTCATGATAATAATTATGTACATGAGTGTAGTGATAACATTGTTTTGAATGACCATGATGGAAAGGATTGGGTTTGAAAGATGATGTCAGAGAAATTTTGCATTTTATGGAGGTTATGCCTCCTTGTGTTGGTATTAATGTTTTTGATGAGGTGTTGAAGGAAAGGTCCTCACTTAAGCCATTTATTGAAGAGCCTCCTACACTAAAGCTTAAGCCATTACCTAGTCACCTCAAGTATGCTTATTTGGGAGATGGTGAGACACTACCGGTAATCATTTCTTCGGCACTCACCAAGGAACAAGAGGGAAAGCTAATGATGGTTTTAAAAGGAAGAAAAGGAGCAATTGGGTGGTCTTTAGCCAACATCAAAGGAATTAGTCCCTTCATTTGTATGCATAATTTTTTTATGGAGGAGGGGACAATTCTTACTAGAGATGCACAAAGGAAGTTGAATCCAATAATGAAAGAAGTGGTGAAGAAGGAGATTATCAAATGGTTGGATATGGGCATCATTTTTCCCATATCCGATAGCAAGTGGATAAGCTCGGTTTAATGTGTACCCAAAAAGGGTGGTATGACCGTGGTATTGAATGAAGCTAATGACCTCATCCCAACAAGAACGGTAACTAGATGGAGAGTTTTGTATGGACTATTGAAAGGCTAACAAGGGGACTCGAAATGATCATTTTTCTTTACCTTTCATAAACCAATTGCTTGATCGGTTAGCGGGTCATGAGTTTTATTGTCTTTTGGATGGGTACTCAGGGTACAATCAAATTTTCATTGCTCCGAAGGACCAAGAGACCACTTTCACTTGTCCATATGGGACATTTTCTTTTCGAAGAATGCCATTTGGGTTATGTAAAGCATCGGCTACTTTTCAAAGATGCATGATGGCTATTTTCTCAAACATGGCGGAGAGAATCCTAGAGATTTTTATGGATGATTTTTCTATGTTTGGTGAAACTTTTGATGCTTGCTTGCATCATCTTTCTCTTGTTTTGCAAAGATGTGAGGAAACCAATTTGGTCTTAAATTGGGAGAAATGTCACTTCACGGTTAATGAACGAATTATTTTGGGGCATAGATTGTCCTCCAAGAGAATAAAGGTTGATAGAGCAAAAATTGAGGTGATTGAAAAGTTGTCTCTACCAACCAATGTGAGAGGAGTAAGGAGTTTCCTTGGCCATGCCAGATTTTATGGAAGATTTATTCAAGATTTCTCCAAGATATCTAAGCCTTTATGTAATCTCTTAGAGAAAGATAGGCCATTTAAATTTGATGAGGCTTGTCTAGAAGCTTTCCAATTGTTGAAAGAAAGGTTGGTGATGACACCCTTTGTTGTAGATCCGGATTGGAATTTACCATTTGAATTGATGTGTAATGCATCGAATTATGCGGTTGGAGCGGTTTTGGGATAAAGAAAAGGAAAGATTTTTCATACTATTTACTTTGCGTAAAACCTTTAATGATGCTTAAGCCAACCATGCAATAACAGAGAAAGAGCTCTTGGCAATAGTTTTTGCATTTGAGAAGTTTTGGTCTTATCTTTTTAGTACCAAAGGCATTGTATATACGAACCATTCGACACTCAAATACCTATTGGCAAAGAAGGATGTAAAACCTCGGTTGATTAGATGGGTTCTTCTCCTTCAAGAATTTGACTTGGAGATAAGAGACAAGAAGGGGTCGAAAAACCTAGTGGCGGATCATTTATCAAGATTAGAGCATGAATGTAATGAATATGATTTGATTATTAATGATGTATTTCCTGATGAACAAGTATTTACTATTAATCATATGAGCATGTCTTGGTTTGTTGACTATGCTAATTATCTTGCATGTGGAATGATGCCATCGAATTTATCTTCTATGGAAAAGAAGAGGTTTTGAAGAAAAAGTAGGTTGTATCTGTGGGATGTGCCATTTGTATTCAAAACATGTTCTAATGGGTTCTTGAGAAGATGTGTTCCTTTTAAAGAGGTTGGAGACATACTTAAGTATTGTCATGCTTTGGAGTATGGAGGGCATTTTGGTAGTGCAAGGACATCGGTAAAAGTTCTTGAATTCCGATTCTATTGACCTACCATCTTCAAAGATACTTATGAGTTTGTTAAGAGTTGTGATAGATGCCAAAGGATTGGCAATATATCAAGGAGGCATGAGATGCATTTGAAGAATATTTTGGAGGTGGAGCTATTTGATATGTGGGGGATAGATTTCATAGGGCCATTTGTGTCATCACATGGGAATCAATACATTTTGGTAGCCATGGACTATGTATCCAAATGGGTTGAAGCTACTGCCTTGCCAACCAATGATCTAAAGTGATAATCCATTTTTTGAAGAAGATTTTTACAAGGTTTGGAACTCCAAGAGCCATCATTAATGATGGGGGGAAGTCATTTTTGCAATAGGATTTTTAAATTCCCACTCATAAAGTACAATGTCAAGCATAAATTGGAAACTCCCTATCATCCCAAAACAAGTGAACAAGTGGAGGTTTTTAACCGAGAAATAAAGAGGATGCTAGAGAAGACAGTCAATCCCTCTCGAAAAGATTGGTCCATGAGATTAGAAGATGCTTTATGGGCATATAGGAAGGCATTTAAGACACCTATTGGGATGACTCCATATCGACTTGTGTATGGAAAGGCATGTCATCTTCTAGTAGAGTTGGAGCACAAGGCCTTTTGGGCTTTGAAAGAGTTGAATATTGAAGCATAAGGCCTTTTGTGCTTTGAAAGAGTTGAATATGGATATGAAGGTGGCCGGTGAGAAGAGAAGGTTGCAATTAAATGAACTTGATGAACTTCATTTTTTTGCGTATGAGAATGCCAAGATTTATAAGGAGAAAACCAAAAGATGGCATGACAAGAGGATTGTAGAACTCCATTTTGAATCGGGACAACAAGCTCTTTTATTTAATTCTCATTTGAAGTTGTTTCTAGGTAAGCTAAAATCTAGATGGTCGGGTCCTTTTACCATCACCCAAGTATTTTCCCATGGAGCGGTTGAATTAGAAGATAATGCTAAGAAGAGATTTTTGGTGAATGGACAACGGCTCAAGCATTTTTATGGAGAAAAGGTGGAGCGACTCATATCTCTGGTTAAGTTGGGTACCATGGACCAGAAGAGTAGAGCAAAGAAGGGAAAGTTGGGCCAACGACTATAAAAAGAGGTGCTTGTTGGGAGGCAACCCAATTTTTGAATAAATTAATAAGTTTTTATTTTGTAGGTAATAAAGACAAGCATTGGAGCTTGAAGAAGACACAAATCAAAATTTTAAAGCTTCAAGTTTTGAGAGAGTTTTCTCATCCTTTATTTGCTTTTGTTTCCTTTATTGCATATTGGGGACAATATGCATGTTAAGTTTGGGGGTGGGAAACTTTTGTTTCTTTGGTGAGATTATAGTTTTGTGGTAAAAATGACTAGTTATGACTATGGTTATGTTGGTGAATTGCTTGTGAAATGAATTTAATTGGAACCCAATAATGATTTGTAGTTGACATGCATTAAACTTGGATTGAAATATGGTAGTTATGAACATATGTATTCATTGAGGTATGTTTGGCTAAATTTTTCTGGGTTGAAATACTCCATTCTATATGCACATGTCATAACTTTGTGAATTGTATCCTTATTTTGAGAAGTTTGTATGAATTTCATGCATTGATGATTTATGTGTCTATAACAAACTTTAGAATCCACTTTGGTGTCTCTTGAGACGAAATCATATGTGCTACTTAGATTGAGAAATGATTTATGTCTTCTTTAGACTGTTTGAGCTTTTCAAGCCACCATAATTATTTATGTCCTTAGTTACCTCATTTTGAGCCTTTATATTGATATTTCGATTAATTGTACCTATATTATTAGCCTAACTCAAATGATAAATTTCACTTACCCTTGACATCCTTAGTTAAATATATATTGTGTTATTTATTGTTGAGCTTATATGATTTTGGAATGTGTGGTTTACCTTGTTGGGTTAATAAAAGAAATGAAATACATGATTGAATTTAGAGTGTAGTTCTAAAAATAAAAATAAAAACCTAAGTTTGAGTGTACACTACTTGTGGTCATGAGCTCATTGATTTATTGTATGTATTTGGTTTGCTAAGGGTGTATTTGAGCTTAAATATTTTCCATCTCACCTACTCATATCTTAACCTATCATTACAAGCTTTAAAAGACCATTGATTTCAATCTAAACTTGTAATTATATTAGTAGAGAGAGAGACTAAATTTAAACTTATGAAGTTTGGTACTATTGAAGACTATTCTTATAATTGCATGGTTCACATGAATTTATTTTGATGATATATAATGTAAACTAGTTTGGCATAACACATACGCACATGGAGCATGTCATTAAAAAAATTTGGTCATACCCTTAAATGAATGCATTATGGATTGATAACCATAGAAATATCTAAGTTGAGTGTATAGGTTGATTTTTGAGGGTCATCTAATTTATTGAAGATGCTTGAAACTAATATCACTAATAGTTATGAATTTGCTATTTATACCATGTTTAGATGTTAATTTTGAGTTGTTTAATTTGTGTTTATGCTTTGCTTGGGACAAGCAAAATATTAAGTTTGAGGATGTGATAACTCTATAAAAATAGAGTTATTATATCATTTTTAAACTTAATACTAACTTGTCTAATTGAATAAATAATATTTTTGAGGCTAAAATATTAAAATAAGATAAGTTTTGGGTCAAATGGTAAAAATGGATGAAAATATAATTTTTTAGAATTTTTTGGAATTTTAAAAAAAAATTATTAATTTTTTAATACAGGTGGATGCATATAGAAGTATCAAAGATGTCCTTAAAACTATCTAGACACACGTGGATGCCAGCTAGGCGCCACGCCAACGAATCATGGAGCGCCAGGTGTCAAAATGACCCAATCAATGTGCCACTTGTTAGCACGAGTTCATTTCAAAAAACTCGGAATGGTCCACACGTCAAGCCACCCAAGCAATGCCAGCGAATCACGAAGCATCGTGTGGCACTAGCTCAGTAATACGTTCGGTGCTAGCCTCTCGCAACGCCCCACATGTTGCTCTCTAGTTCGCTCCGCCCTTTTTAAGTGCAAAATATCATTTTTTGATTAGGCAGCGCCTATTTTTGAAATAATTTTCATCCAACCAATGATTTAAAAGCTGGTCGAAAGGTTCAGATTTCATCTGAGATATTTTTCAAGCGTTTCAGCCTCAACACAACACCAATTTCAGGCAGAAAAGTTTTTTTAGAGTTTTTTTTACCATTTTTGAGCAAGAGGCAAGGGTTTGAAGTTTTTGGAGTAAAAGGAGACAACTTGGGAGCATTTTTGGAGAGATTCTACACAACAATTTTACTATTCACTCCTCTAAGTGTAATCTTTATGTTTCTTTTAACTTTTTCTCTTATGTTTATTGTTTTAAAAATAGGTATTATGGAGTAGAAATTTTGTTCTAGGAATTTTAATAGAACCCATTCTATGAACATATTGTTTAATGTTTATTTAATATTATTAAAGTGTTTGAATTATCTAATTTAATGCTCTTAATTAAATTGACCATTTAATTAGGTGATTTGTTAATTTTGTGTGCAATTAAAAAATTGATATGAAATTGTGAACATGCATTAAATTAGCATATGTGTAATGAGGAAGAAATTTTCATTATTTTATGATACGAACCGGATCGTGCCATAATCAAGGCACGACACGGGTCAAGGACTATGCCAATAAAAGGGTCAAATATCGGCGCAAAGAGGCACGCCACAAACACGAGCTAGGGTGCAAACATGTTAGCCATGGGAGTGCCAAGCTAATTTGTGGAAATTCAGATTTTGGAGCTGCGCCGCGGCATGGATTATATGCGCCGCGGCACAAGTGTTTCTGTTTTGGAAAGGATTTTTGGTGAGGCATGCGCGCCGCGGCACAAGAACTTTCTATTTTGGGCATGAAGGCTGGGCATACGCGCGCGCAGACTGGGCAGAGGTGCGCGCAAGTGGGGGCAGATGTGCGCGCAGAGTTGGAAGGACGTGCGCGCCGCGGCATGGCTTTGGGGCGCCACGGCACAAGCCTCTCGGGTTGGATGCCATGGTTCCTCGCCGCGGCATGGAATTTACTCCGCCGCGGCCCGCCTACTTTTAATTATCTTCCCGAGCCTCCTCGCCATGGTATAGATAATCCCCCGCCGCGGCACAGATTGTAAAATTATAATTTTGCACCATTGGATTAAAAACTAATGGCTAGGATTCTTTTTAACTTTTAGGGCTTTGTTGTACTCTATAAATAGGACCATTATGTGCAGCAAATGTAACTTTTGTTCATTTTATGAGATAATTTGTTTGAAAACAAATTGAGAGTCAAAGCTCTTTGCTTCAATGCAAACCAAGAACTTATCAAAGGATTTGCATCCCTTTGTGGCGTTCACCCTCTTCTCCGTGCGTGGTGCGTAATATCCATGTGTTGAGGTGAGTTTCTTGCAGCCAAAATCTGTTGTTATGCTTAGAATTCGCATGCTAATTTGTTGTTCGGTCTTGAACCGTCCTCTTGTGGTTCTCTAGCCTCGTAGCTAGTTGGGTCGTAGGAATCATATTGCGGGGTTTCGCATCATTTGGTATCAGAGCTCTAGGTTGAGACTCTAGATTCCTATCTTAATTTGTGTCAATTTCTATTTCATAGCACATAAGAAAATTTCTTCAAAAAAAAAATTCTGTGTTCTTCATTGTTTCTATGTGTTTATTGTATTTCCTGGATTATTCTAATTGATGTTGTTGTTTCCTTCTTATCTTGATTGAATTTGGAGAGGTTTTCATATTGAAAATTTCCTTAAAATCATTTTCGTAAAAGAAGGGTATTTTGGTAATCTCACATGTTTTGTTCGTTTTGAAAAGTGAGAACAAAACTATATCTCTTGAATTTAAAAAAAAAAAAAAAGGTGAGAGAAAATATCTCACGAAAATATCTCGTGAAAATATTCCAAGAAAATATCTCACTAGATATTTTATTTTTTAAAAAAAATTAGAAATTCAATTTCCAAGAATTTTACAAAAATTATCGTTAAAGTGTCATTTACACTTTTAACGGGTCGTGTTTTGTTCGTTTGGATATCTTTTCTGTGAATTTGACCTAAATCCAAATTCATTCCAAAATCTAGTGTTAGGATTTCTAAACACATTGAGTTAGTTTCTGTCCGTACTTGACATTTTTGGATATTATAAACTACTCATGGTGATAGGGGATTCTACAATGGATATGTCTCAAGAAAAGATAGATTTCAAGTTTCTCCTTAAGGCCCAAAAGGCTATTGATAGGATGTTATTGAAACTTGAAAATAAAGTGGAGAGAAAAGACGACATTGTATGTAGTTCGCCAAGTGGAAGGCCGCTTAAAAATGTAGATGAGAACATACAATGTGCGGACTTGTTTCATTCTAGATGCTATGTCAAAGGTTTGTAACTTGGTTATTGATGGAAGCAATGTTACAAATTTGGCTAGCACAATCATGGTAAAGAGATTGAACTTGAAGACTTTGCGACATCCAAAGCCATATGTGTTACCATGGAAGAATGACATGAGAGAAATTGCAGTGACTAATCAGGTGTTAGTTTCGTTTTCAATGGGAAGGTATCAAGATGAGGTATTATGTGATGTTGTACCAATGGAAGCGGAACACATACTATTGGAAAGGTCATGGCAATTAGAGAGAGGAGTTCTTCATGACAAGTTCACAAATAAGTACAAATTTGTGAAGGACAATAAAAAGATTACTCTTGTTCCCTTATCAAAGAAAGACATGCATGAAGATGACAAGAGAATTCTTGAGGTTGAAGAGGATGAAAAAGAGGTTGAAGAAAAGAGAGATGAATGTG
The DNA here is from genome assembly GCA_029378325.1 of Elaeagnus macrophylla. Classification (NCBI taxonomy): domain Eukaryota; kingdom Viridiplantae; phylum Streptophyta; class Magnoliopsida; order Rosales; family Elaeagnaceae; genus Elaeagnus; species Elaeagnus macrophylla. The sequence continues at coordinate 51,275,713 of CM055641.1, read as the reverse complement.
AGAAGAAGAATGAAGTTTTGGTTGTTGAGGATCAAACAATTGACTTCATTGGAGTTGAGCAACATGATCATATCAAAGTTGAACAACCGTTGGTACATTCAATTCTCGAACAAACAACCTTCAGAAGGCCATTCAAGAGTTTGGTTCGACATACCTTCGATTCAGCGATTGTGAATTCGGCAATCCCCATTACAATAGCTAAGATTCGAGGACGAATCTTCTTAAAGAAAGGGGGTCTGATACGAACCGGATCGTGCCATAATCAAGGCACGACACGGGTCAAGGACTATGCCAATAAAAGGGTCAAATATCGGCGTAAAGAGGCACGCCACAAACACAAGCTAGGGTGCAAACATGTTAGCCATGGGAGTGCCAAGCTAATTTGTGGAAATTCAGATTTTGGAGCTGCGCCGCAGCATGAATTATATGCACCGCGGCACAAGTGTTTCTATTTTGGAAAGGATTTTTGGTGAGGCATGCGCGCCGCGGCATGAATTATATGCGCCGCGGCACAAGACTTTCTGTTTTGGGCATGAAGGCTGGGCATACGCGCGCGCAAACTGGGCAGAGGTGCGCGCAAGTGGGGGCAAATGTGGGTGCAGAGTTGGAAGGACGTGCGCGCCGCGGCATGGCTTTGGGGCGCCGCGGCACAAGCCTCTCGGGTTGGATGCCATGGTTCCTTGCCGCGGCATGAAATTTACTCTGCCGCGGCCCGCTTACTTTTAATTATCTTCCCGAGCCTCCGAGCTGCAGCATAGATAATCCGCCACCGCGGCACAGATTGTAAAATTGTAATTTTGCACCATTGGATTAAAAACCAATGGCTATGATTCTTTTTAACTTTTAGGGCTTTGTTGTACTCTATAAATAGGACCATTATGTGCAGCAAATGTAACCTTTGTTCATTTTATGAGATAATTTGTTTGAAAACAAATTGAGAGCCAAAGCTCTTTGCTTCAATGCAAACCAAGAACTTATCAAAGGATTTGCATCCCTTTGTGGCGTTCACCCTCTTCTCCGTGCGTGGTGCGTAATATCCATGTGTTGAGGTGAGTTTCTTGCAGCCAAAATCTGTTGTTGTGCTTAGAATTCGCATGCTAATTTGTTGTTCGGTCTTGAACCGTCCTCTTGTGGTTCTCTAGCCTCGTAGCTAATTGGGTCGTAGGAATCATGTTGCGGGGTTCGCATCATTTTATATGTAATCATTTTTTAAACTCTAGGTGCTTAATGACCCATGTATGCTTAGATGACATGTGAGTTAGGTTTATATGGATTAGGATTAACATGACCATAAACATATGGGTGATAATTATTTGAGTAGAGTTTATTAGTAATCCATACATTTTAGTTACTATTAATGAGACGTTAAATAATTGAGAGTATAATGGGGGAAGTTGAATCCCTAAATTTCTTTTAATTGTGTTAAAACTATTTTTGTTTAATTTTATTTAGTTCAATTTGACATTTAAATTCTACATTTAAAAACTCGATCGTTCAAATAGAGCAAGAAAGCATAAAAATTCGATAGCTAATCTTAATATACAAAATTATCTCAAGTCTCTGAGGTTCGATTCGTGCTTACGCACACTTTACTACTTTTGCACTTACCGCTTGCAGGAAATTACAACACTGACAAATCAAAATTTAATTAGTTTAATAACTATTCAATTCAGTTTGATATGTGTCCAACTCGACTCTAAAGAGTGGGGATATTGGTCGATCTAAATCTGACTAATTTGACAATTGTTTATTTTAGTTAGGCATATGTCCAACTCGACTCTAACAAGTGAGGTTACCATTCAATCAAAATTTAACCAATTAAACATGTGTTCAACTCGGCTCTGACTAATGGGGTTACTAAGTGATCAGAATCTAGCAAAATAGATTCCGTCTAACTCGGCTCTTTTATGTTTTTGTAAAAGAGTCATAGAATCAATATTTAAAGATAGGATTTATGAACAAATTAAATGAAAGAATAAAAATATATAATATTAATTATATTGTATTAAATAATAATAAAAAAGTCAAATCAAGTTTGTGATCATGCATGAATTTAGTATTAAAAACTATATAATTGAAAGAAAATAAAACATATTAAAGGAGTACTAAACTAAAAAGTGTTGCTTTAAAATTTATATTATTAAGTGATAATATACGAAAATAATTCGAATTAAGCTATGTTTTTGATAAGAAACTAGGTCTTTTAGTCCTTTATTATATTGAGTGATAGATGTTGTTTTAAATGTTTAAGAGTTATAAAATTAAAAAAAAAAAAATCATTTTTGAAATGTTTAAGAGTAAAAATATAAAAATTAAAAAATATCATTTTATTTTTACAAAAATAAAAAATGAAAGGAGTGTGTCGCAATTTATTAAAAAGTATAAAATATGTTTCATAAAATTTGTCAAAATTTCAAAAATATAACATGTATAAAAGGAATATAATTTCTTAGAGGAGACACATGCCCCTCTGAAATTACACTTACCTTTGCCTCTGGTTTTGGAAACCTCATATCTTACTAGCGAAAAAAGAAAAAAGAAAAGAGGAGTATTAGCAATATTTTTATTTTTATTTGCATCATTTTTTAAGTGATACGAATAAATTTTATTTTATTGACGTATTTTTTTCATGCTTTTTAAGAAAAGTTAATGTGTGAAAAAAGTAAAATTTACACTTTTTATTTGAAGACTGGTATGAAAATAATAGTGTAATTGGGAGTGCTATAAAAATAAATAAATAAAACGACATTTTGAACTTTCAGCCAAAAACTGGTTTAAAAAATATATATATATCCAGCCAAAAGTAGAAGAAAGTGACAAAAGAGTTCAGAGTCTTCAGAACCTTATCCAAATGTTTGCAAGAATTTGAAGCCATAAGAAACAGTAGAACAATTACCCACACTGCCCTCTCTAAAGGTTATCATTGTTCTTTTACTTTGCTTGCTCTACCATGACAACCTTCTTGTTTTCTCCTAAAAGTCAGTTGTTAGATTCCAATATTACACAAACAATGTCTTTGCTAGAGACATGTTCAAAAATACAGGAACTAAAACAACTACATGCCCAAATGTTCAAAACACAGCTTGTCTCAAACTCAATCCCCGCCAGCAAGTTCCTAACTCTCTGCCTTTCTCCAAATTCAGGAAACTTAGCATACGCCATAAAGTTTTTCAAAAAATTTAGCAAACCCAACACTTTTATGTGGAATATAATGCTTAGAGGATACTCGCAAAGAAATGAACCTGAACAAGTCTTGCAACTTTACCATCAAATGGTCTCTCAATCTGTTTCACAAGATAAGTACACCTTCCCTTCTTTGCTTAAAGCTTGTTCTTCTATGTCATCAGTTGAAGAAGCCAAACAAATCCATGGTCACATCATAAAATTGGGTTTTGTGTCTGAAGTCTATGTCATGAATTCACTCCTACACTTCTATGCCATAATTGGCAGCACAGAAACTGCAAAACTTGTATTCGACCGGATCAAACAAAGGGACATTGTTAGTTGGAACTCGATAGTTAACGCGTATGCGAAGTATGGTGAAATGGAAATAGCTAATGAGTTTTTCAAAACAATGCCAATTAAAAATGTTGTGTCATGGACTGCAATGATATCAGGTTATGTTAGTGTTGGTATGAACAAAGAAGCTTTGAAGCTATTCCATGAAATGCAAATTGCCGGTGTTAAACCTGATATTGCAGCCTTGTCAAGTAGTCTTTCAGCTTGTGCAAATCTTGGTGCATTGGATGAAGGAAGTTGGATTCACACTTATATAAACAGAAATAGAATCAATGTTGATTCAATATTAGGTTGTGTTCTAATAGACATGTATGCAAAATGTGGCAACATAGAAAAGGCATTAAAAGTCTTCAGAAATTTGAACAGAAAAGATGTCTCTTCATTTACAGCTCTAATCACCGGCTATGCTATTCACGGACAAGGAAAAGAAGCTCTTCATTGGTTTATGCAAATGCAAAGAGATGGAATCGAGCCAAACCATGTTACTTTCGTTGCGATTTTAACTGCTTGTAGTCATGCAGGACTAGTAGATGAGGGAAAATTAGTATTTCAAAGCATGAAGAAAGTTTATAACCTGAATCCACTTATAGAACATTATGGTTGTATGGTTGATCTTCTTGGAAGATCGGGATTGTTGAAAGAAGCAAAGGAGTTTATGGATACAATGCCCTTAAAACCAAATGCTACGATACAGGGAGCATTGCTTAATGCCTGCAGGATTCATAGGCATCTTAAATTAGGCAAACAGATAGGAAAAGTCCTAATTGAAGAAGATCCTGCACATGGCGGTCGATATGTTCACTTAGCTAGCATTTATGCTGCAGATGGAGAATGGAACAAAGCAGTAAAAGTGAGAAAGAAGATGGCAGATAGAGGAGTTTTAGTACAACCAGGGTGCAGTGTGATCAGTTTAAATGGAGTTGTTCATGAGTTTGTAGCCGGGGATGGTTCGCATCAAGACATGGAAGAGATTTATGATATGTGGGATAAGATTGTAAAGAGACTGAAAGAAGAAGGATACAAACCTGTGACAGTGGATTTGTTACTTGATGTTGAAGAAGAGGTGAAAGAAACAGCAGTACAGAAGCATAGTGAGAAACTTGCTATGGCCTTTGGACTATTGAGAACTAAGCTGGGAAAAACAATTAGAATTTTCAAGAATTTAAGGGTGTGTGAGGATTGTCACAATGTTGCTAAGCTTGTTTCAAAGATTTATGAGAGAGAGATTATTCTACGAGATAGAGTTCGTTTCCACATATTTAGAGAAGGAAAGTGCTCTTGTAGAGACTACTGGTGAGTATAATGGTACGTTAATTGGACTCATCATTTTTCGTAAAGTATCCGCATTCAAGCAACATGATATGGATGTGGGTATAGGCAAGCGGACACTCAAATTTACAAATAATTTTAAAGAAAATTTGATGTGTCCGATATGCAAATACATATAACGAGCAATAACATCCACTCAAAATGAAATATGCAACATGTTATGGTGATTGGTGAATATGTTTAATATAAGATCCATGAACTTGGATTAAAAAGGGCTTGTATGGTTCAGAGTTTCCAAAAGGAAAATTAAACTAAAACAAAACAACCACACCTCACTTGATGATAAGATTAGTTTCGACATGAAGATGCCATGGAATCAAAAAAGTAACGGACTACAGAAGATTAAAGCAATGGAATTTCTTGTAATATTATATTTTTTTGCCTCCAAATCTTTCCGGAGTTATTACAATGAATTAACACAGTACTTGTATAATGTATGCTAAATTCAGATAAATATTTTACATTTTCAATTTCAAACAAATTTTCAATTCCTTTTCAGCTTTTTTGCTTTTCCATTTCTTAAATTGCATCCTCAAGTAACTTTTTGTAACTTGGGTGCCAAATATAAACAGAAAATAACCCAATGTCATGTAGTACTGCAGCTTTAGACTTTCATGACATCTAACAAGGTGGAAGATCAGTGGGTGGAGGCAAAACACTTAGATCTGAACTTGGCCCATCTTCTACAACAAATGCAGTTTTCAGTCCCCAGCCAGTATGAAGCTCCAAGTGACAATGCATGAACCAAACGCCTGTATAATCAACAGAGAATATTAGCACAATGCTGTAAGATTTTCTTTCATTTTACTCTTGCTATTACCTGGATTGTCTGCTCTAAATCGAATGGCAGTCCAACCTCCTGTTGGGACTCCAACTGTGTTTCTTTCTATAGGATCAACCAAGTTGTATTTAGATGGATCCTTGGCAGGATCAAAGTTCCCAATACCCGTTCCAACCACGAAAAAGTTAAATCCGTGTAAATGGAATGGATGTGATTCCACTGTGAGAAGATTGGTATCCTGTAGTACAAGCTCAACTGTAGAATTGAAAGCAATCTTGCTCAGTCTGGTGCCAGTTGTAGTAACAAGACTGGCAGTGAGTGGTGCACCAGTGTAATTGAAAGTAGTTGGTGGTTTATGGGGAAATCAGCTCTAAACACTCCTTTAGTATTGGAGTAATGAGCTTGGAGAAGTGCAATTTGGGGCATCACAAAAGAGATATTGTTCAAGGATGCAACAAGCCGGGTTCGATTTATGCAAGAAGGGCAAAATTCCTTTCCAAAACCCACGGTGTAGAAGAGTTTTCTATCCACTTTGAGTGGAACATTTGCTGGAAACTGTGGAGAGTTTAAGCTTCTAATCTTCTTGTTGTAGCTCATAGCAAATTCTGTGTCATTAGGTAGAGGTAATTGGGGTAAAGATGGAAGAATAGTGTTTGGGATTCCTCTATATTGCAGTATGGCTGTGGCTGTTTTGTTGTCAATGGGAACTGGTGCATCCATGAAAGCTCTAGTAGACATGAAGTATCTGCCAGGAGCTTGATTGGCTCGGACAAGAACATTTGTTGTCTGCCCTGGTGCTATTAGTATAGCTTTTGTTGTGAATGGTTTTGCGTAAACTGCATCAACCTCAACCACTGTCAAGTTGTGACCCGCAATGGCAAAGAAAAGCTCATCATTAAGAGCAGCATTGATGATTCTCAGAAGGTATGTCTTTCCATGTTCAACCTCCATTACAAATGTATCTAAAACAACAAAAATCAATCATAAATGCCAGTAGTCTTTACTATATTTACATAAAGTTTCAAAGCTTTTACGAGCTTAATTTGCATACGTTTCTCGAAGCATGGAAAGAGTGGTCCTGGCTTCCCATTTATTGTATGCGCATCTGACGAATTTGGTGGCAAACCCATGTCATTTGCTTGCTTGACAACTTTCTCCACATCAACATTCCACCATTCACCTATAACACATTTCAGAGTTTAGCAATCTTTATACTTTTGATCAGCACTTATACATAAATTTAAACTCACCTAAAATAATTTCAAATTCTCTGTGTGGCTGTGGGAATGGAAATGGTGTTCCTTGTTTAGGCATTATTACAATTGCACCATAGACTGTAGCCCTTAGCCAAAGTATATGTGCATGCCACCAAAGTGTTCCTCTTTGTCCAGTTACATTCAAGTCATAAGTGTATGATTTTCCAGTCTTAATTGGACATTGTGTTATGTAAGCCGGTCCATCTGCCCAACCATTTCGATACTGCTTCAGTCCATGCCTATGAGAGGAACAAAGAAGATAACAAATCGAATGGCCATAAATACGTGTTCTATTTTTTTTGTTTTTTTCTTATTGATCATTTTTCTTACCAGTGAATTGACATGTTGTATTGTGCATGGTTTGTAACATTGATCATAACTCTGTCTCCTTCTCTAACATATATAGTTGGTCCGGGAAACCTCCCGTTTACAGTAACAATCGGTTTTGCATGACACAGTCTGCTCACATTTTTCACTTGAATCTGAGAAAACAAATTTGAAGTGTTATTGTGCAGAAGAAGAACAAAGACTTGTTTGTCTTTTTGGTAAGATTGTTTGTGCATGCAAAAAATAACGCAATCAAGTTACTCACATCAAATTGATACTTCTTTATTTCAGCTTCTGCTGGAAAATTGATAAAGCCAAGAAATCCAAACAAAACAATGATTTTAACCCAGCTAGTCATTTTTTTATAACAAACAACTTCAATCTCTAGTTTTACTAATGTGGATGAGAATTGGAGATGAACAACCAAATTATATATAAATCATTTATAAAGAATCAAATTAAAGAGCAAAGGATGACAAGACATATCAGTTTGTTAAAAGAGCTTTGGCTAAGTACTTGATTAGGTAAGAACTCAGGAGGAGTTGTACATCAAAGCTTGTAAGTATAATATTGATTGAGACTCTATGGCCTTTGACTTACTTTGAGGCTGAGATTTCCATACCCAGAAACCTTAGTTGGATATACAATTTTTTGTTTATATTCTAAAATAAGTTTTACTCATATAAATGACTTGGGCACGAGAATTGAGAAGTAGATTAGGCCAACCAAACTGCAAAGTTTACTTGAAAGCCTTTATCGTTAAGGAAAGGAAAAGGTTTTTGAAGATTATCCATAGCAAAATGCTTTTAACTTTTGCTTTATGGCTTATACACCATTCTTAACAAAATATTTTTTTCTTAGTTACACCGTAAATTCTCAGAATTATTGTTCAGTATAACAATACTTTGGTTTAATACTTGTATGCATATATACATAGGAGTTAAGAGTATCACTTACATACATGGGCTTACTTGCAAGCTACTCTATGATTTTGTTGATTTTTTTTTTTTTTTTTCATTGGTACCAAGCTGCTTGGGAGAAGGATTTCCTTTTGCTTCTGGGACATGCATAAATATTAAAATATATATGTCGAGGAATATCTGACTTAAAGTCAAGAAATACCAATACCCTTTCTCAATAATATATAGTATTATAATGTTCCTTAAATGTTTGTGCTCTAAATTTTTATGCCTTAAATACTTTTGCAATCACTTTAAAGATGAAAAAGAAATTCCAACTCATATGGGTATTGACTTGTCTCATGCCTGCAATCTCATTGAACAAATGCATTTCCCACTAATTTTAAATAAGTAATGTTATATGTATTCATAATCACCTATGATGATTATTTAAGGCATAAATATATTTTATCAAAAATAACTTTTTCAAGTATTAATAAAGTAAGAATAATTTTATAAAGTCATTTTTTATTATAAAATAAAATTATGTATTTTGATACTAATTCTTGTTATTTATATTATTTTGTTAATTTTATGTATTATCACGTTATATTAGTTATTAACTCGTTTGGAAGATTTACATATCACTAACAAAAATATTTTTATTACAATATAATGCATACATTAGTATACATGTCACAATTTAATTAAATTTTATTAATAAATAATTTTATATAATTTATTATTGTTTATTGATTCATTTTATGGACATCACTTCTCTGTAAAAGTTTTCTTAAAGAAATAGTAAAAAGAAAATGAAGATGAAAATTGATGAAGAAAAAACTAGAAAACAAAAACAATGAATAAACATGACTGATAGTTCTTTTCATTGATCAATTTAATGTGTTGTTACATTGCTTTATATATAAGCACAACACATGAGCTGGCAATTACAAATCATCATAACAGATATCAAGCACGCACACACTCTGGCACAAGGCCTTTCAGCATTTGTGTTAGGGTGAAGAATTGTTGTTTGATGGTGTTGGCCAGTAGTTTTGAACAAACTTAAACCAGCATTTTGCAACCAAGTGTCCAAATTTGTCACATAGTTGGCATTGTGGTCTAGAGTAATTGTTGAAATTTCTTCCACAGCCTCTACCTTTGAATGAATTACGGAAGTTTCCTTGATAGCTAGGCATGTTACCTTGAGATTGTTGCATATTACCTTGAAATTGAGACAGTTGATTATTAACTTGAGAAGAAGGTATTGACGACCCATATTGTTCGTATTGATCATTTCTCTGAGCTAGATTAGCAGCAAGTAGGAGGATTTCTTTTGGTGTTTCATGTAACTCCAGCCTTTTCTCATGACTTAGGATCATGGATTGCACTTCTCTCATAGTTATAGAGTCTATTCTTCGTGAAACATTGGCATGTATAATGTCATAATCATTGTCTACTCCATTAAAGATAGAGTGAATTTGGTCTTCTTCAGAAACTATGCAACCACAATCAGCTAGTTGCCTAACAATTTCCTTCATATGCATAACATATTCAGTTATGGTGAGTGTTCCTTTCTTCATGTTACTCAATTCAGACTTGTATTGAAAAACTTTTGCATTAGACTGGGAAGCACAAGAGCTTTCAAGTGTAGATCACATCTCAAAGGAAAAAATCACAGTAAGCTACCTCTTTCATTAGCTCTTCAGTCATAGATGTTATCAACCATGAACAGATTATTTGATCTGTCCACAGCTTGTACTCCATATCAACTCTGCCTTCAGACGTTAGTTTTGACGGGCATTTCTTGATTCCCAGCACATACTCTTCAAGATCATAGCTCTTGAGGATTCTAAGAATTTGTTTCTTCCATATCATGTAGTTATTTCTATCTAACTTGACTACAATAATCTGGTTTTGATAAGAAATTTATCAATTTGATCAAGGTTTGTTGTGAGTCTAGTAGTGAGATTTGCCGTAGGACTAGATGCCACATCTTTTTATTTTTTCATGGTTCTGATGCCATGAAAGTTTTCTTAAAGAAATAGTAAAAAGAAAATCAAGATGAAAATTGATGAAGGAAAAACAAAAAAACAAAAACAATGACTAATAGTTCTTTTCATTGATCAATTTAGTATGTTGTTACATTGCTTTATATATAAGCACAACACATGAGCTGGCAATTACAAATCATCATAATAGATATCAAGCGCACACACACTCTGGCACAAGATCATAACAAACTTTTGCTCATTGCCTTAAGCATATTCTAATGCTTCTAATGACTTTGCTGAGTTGGAATTGGTGAGATGTCCAATACTTTGTGCATCCTTTACACTTTGTTGCTATAATAAGCCATCCATGAAGCTACATGTGATGCAACAGTGCGCACGTGTCCTCTTTGACTATAATTCATGGTATGTCCTACAAACATTCTAAATACTGGACACATGTCCTTTTTAACTACATATATTTATTTACTTGACACAATTTAATTGATCTATATTAGTAAGATGTTCTACAATCACTTCTTCATCCTACATTCCAACTCTATATCCAATTAATAACAGAAACATCACTTTATGCATAATATAGTTTAATACATATTACACTACTCAAACAAAAAAAAGGTCTAAGTACCATAATAGTGCCAAAGTTAATCGATTAGTACCTATTTTTACCTATATTCACAAAGGATTCTAATTTTGTACTTATATTTATAAAATAGTTCCAATTTAATAACCTAATTCATAAAATAATTTTAATTAGTACCATAATTTATAAAATATTTTTAATTTAATATCCTATTTTTTTTTTTACAATTTTTAATATTGGAATCAATTGGTGGAAAAAAAATGTTAAATTAAATTTTAAAAATATAGGTAAAAATAGATAAATACTATTACGATACTAATCCAAAAAAAAAAATTGTATTGAATTTGTAATCAAAAGTCCTAGAAACTAGGAAAAAAGGAAAAAGAAAAAAAGTCTTGGCCGCTAGAATACGAGTGTCAAACAAGTATTGAATTTGTAATCAAAAGTCCTAACAACTTGAAAAAAAAAAAAGAAAAAAAGTCTGAGCCACTAGAATAAGTAACAAAGCCCAGCTAGCCACTAGGATAAAAGTGCCAAATGAAACAAGCTGATCAGACATAACAAGGCCTAGCTTGCCAATTAGCATCTGTATTAGTCCATATGTCGTAAGTGTCCTATGGAAATAATGACCTATTATAGACGACTATTTGGAGTTTTGTAACTTTTTTTTATCATAATTGCTTTACTGTGCAGTTTTATAGGCAAGCATTTTACTAATTTATCTTTTTCTATCTCTTGAATAGATATTTCATACCAATCTACCCTCTTTCTCTCTCTATCATCATTCCCAATAGTCTTCTGCCGTCGTGCATTCTGTAGAAGGACATTGACTAATTCAATGTCTCTAAACGGTCAATAACAAGAAGAGCTGAAGAAGAGTTCATTTGGAAGAACCGTGGAAATAGGATCTAATTTGTTATTCAGTTTTGATTTACCTATTTACTTGCTTAAGAGATGTTAAGTAGATCTTTACTTCCTCTCTGTACTTGCCTATTTAAAAAGGCCTAGCTTGCTCAAGAATAATAAATGGTTCACACATTCTCAGCTCTACACTCTGTCATTCTTGTATTTGATCCAACATTTGTGGTATCAGAGCAGGAGAGTTAGAGCTACTTTTCTAAACCTAAACATCAATGGCGACCAGTAGCAACTCGGTCACTCTCTCTCAACCTCAAATTCCAATCTTCAAAGGAGACTCATATGAGTTTTGGTGCATTAAGATGAGGACCTTGTTCCTGTCTCAAGGACTCTAGGATTATGTGAGCAAGGGTTATGAAGAAACAGAAGATGAAAAGATTAGAGAGGAGAATATAAAGAAGGATGCAAAAGCATTGTACCTGATTCAACAAGCAATGCATGACACCATGTTCTCCAGAATTGCAGCAGCAACAACTTCAAAGCAGGCATGGACAATCCTGAAAACAGAATATCAAGGATCTGGTAAGGTTATAACTGTCAAGCTTCAATCCTTAAGACGAGATTTTGAAACTCTAAGCATGAAAAACAAGGAAACCGTGCAAGAATACCTAGCCAGGGTTTCAAATATTGTTAGTCAGATGAAAGCATATGGTGACAAAATCTCTGATGAGGCTGTAGTATCCAAAGTTCTTAGAAGCTTGACCCCCAAGTTTGATCATGTGGTAGTAGCAATTGAAGAATCAAAGGATCTTGCTGAATTTACCTATGATGAACTAATGGGATCTTTGCAAACACATGAAAATAGGATGAACAGATCTGCTGGCAATGATGAAGAGAAAGCATTCCAGGTTAAGGGGGAGGCTGATTTCTCCTTTCAACCACGAGGAAGAGGTCATGGTGGCTACCGAGGCAGAGGTAGGGGCAGAGGCATCAGCATCTCCTGCACATATTGCAAGAAAATAGGACACAGAGAAGAGAACTGCTGGACCAAGCAGGCTCAAGCTAAATACACAGAAGAAGAGCAGGAGCATGAAGATTATCTATTTATGACAAGTGCTGATTTAAAAGGCATGGCAGATGGAATTTGGTTCATGGACAGTGCATGCTCAAATCACATGACAGGACAAAGAGACTTGTTTGAGAAGTTGGATGAATCTGTTAAGTCTCAGGTGAAACTTGGAAATGATAAAACAGTTGAGGTAGAAGGAAAAGGAGTTGTTTCCATCCAGGTTGCACAAGGAAAAACAAAATTGTTGAAAGATGTACTATATGCACCCTCACTTGCACATAATTTATTAAGTGTAGGTCAGCTAGTAGATGGAGGATATACTGTCAACTTTGCAAATGGACAGTGCACGGTCTCAAAAGACAACCAGCAAGTCTTGAAGCTGCCTATGACTAGGAACAAGATGTTCCCTCTTCTGGCCTCTTGTGATGAACATGCTCTACTCATGGCTGAGGATGAATCAAAGAAGTGGCATGAAAGATATGGACATCTGAATATCAGAGGGCTTCAACTACTCAGCAGCAAAGGTATGGTTCAAGGGTTGCCTAACATAGAAGCAAAAACAGATGTTTGTGAGGGATGCTCCTATGGGAAACACACCAGGAAATCTTTCCCAACAGGTAAAGCAAAAAGAGCTGATTCAGTTTTGGAACTCGTTCACACTGATCTCTGTGGACCCATGAAAACTGAATCACTTGCTGGAAGCAAGTATTTCATGTTATTCACAGATGATCTATCACGCATGAGTTGGGTGTATTTTCTTACACATAAGTCAGAGGCATTTGAGAACTTTAAGAAGTTCAAAGCAATGGCAGAAAACAAAGTGAAGCAAAATTGAAGGTCCTAAGATCAGATAGGGGAGGAGAATTTATGTCCAAAGAGTTCACTGAATTTTGTGATGAAGAAGGAATTACAAGACAGCTAACCGCCCCTTTCACTCCAAAACAAAACGGTGTTTCAGAGAGAAAGAACCGTACTGTGGTGGAAATGGCCAGAAGCATGCTTAAATCAAGACATCTCCCTGATATCTTTTGGGCAGAAGCTGTTGCTACCTCAGTATATCTTCTCAACATTTCACCAACCAAGGCAGTTTGGAATCAAACACCTTTTGAAGCATGGAATGGAGCAAAACCTGCTGTAAGTCACTTGAAAGTATTTGGTTGTATTTGCTATGTACTTAGAACTGCATATAGACACAAGTTAGAGGAGAAAAGCACCAAATGCATATTTATTGGCTATTGCTCCCATTCAAAAGCATACAGAGCATATGATCCTGCAAATGGAAAGATTATTGTGAGCATGGATATTACCTTTGATGAGAACAAATACTAGGACTGGAATTCCACAGAATCAGCTCCGCAGATTGAAATGGAGAACGAAGCAGTAGCAAGTGAAGAGCATATCCCAGATCACAGTCCTGGGGTGTCACAAGCCTCAACACCAACATCCACTAGTTCTGACTCCAGCAGTGATAGCTCAGACACACCAAAAAGAGGTTTTCGTTCACTAAATGATATATATTCATCTATGTATGCCTTGTTCACTGGTGAACTAGCAAGTGTTACTGAAGCCATGAAGAGTCAAGAATGGAGCAAGGCTATGGATGAAGAAATAACCTCCATTGAAAAGAATAAAACTTGGTGCATGACAAATCTTCCTCAAGGAAAGCAGGCAATCGGGCTAAAGTGGATATTCAAAATTAAATATGGTGCAGATGGGAGCATTCAACGCTATAAGGCAAGATTGGTAGCAAAAGGTTACTCTCAGCTACAAGGCATTGATTATGAGGAAACCTTTTCACCTGTAGCTCGCTTTGAAACAGTAAGACTCATTCTTGCTCTAGCTGCTCATCATCAGTGGATAGTATATCAATTTGACGTCAAATCAGCCTTCCTAAATGGAAAGCTGAATGAGGAGGTATATGTGGAACAACCAGATGGTTATATTAAGGAAGGTGAAGAGCAAAAAGTATACAAGTTGAGCAAAGCTCTCTATGGCTTAAAACAGGCTCCACGTGCATGGTACAGCAAGATTGATGATTTCTTCATACAGAATGGCTTTGAGAGAAGCAAGAATGAGCCTACTCTCTATGTGAAAAAAAGGGGAGAGCAAGTTATGATTGTAAGTCTATATGTAGATGATATTATTTATGCTGCATCCTCAGAACATCTCATTTCAGAATTCAAGACTTCCATGATGAATATGTTTGAAATGTCTGATTTGGGAAAGTTACACTACTTTCTCGGATTAGAAGTGGAACAAAAATCAGGTGGAATATTTCTGTCACAACAGAAATATGCAAGGGACATCTTACAGCAGTTTGGGATGGTGGAGTGCAAGGCAGCAAATACTCCAATGAACATGAATGAGAAATTGAAGATGGAAGAAGGAGCAGAAGCAACTGATACAAAAATTTTCAGAAGCCTTGTGGGGAGGTTGATCTATCTAACTCACACTAGGCCGGACATATCATATGCAGTAGGCATTGTGTCTAGGTTTATGCATCAACCAACTAAACACCACCTGGGAGCTGCAAAAAGGATTCTGAAGTATGTTGGGGGAACACAGAAGTATGGCTTGTGGTATGGACTAGCTGCTGAACTTAGACTGATTGGATATGTGGATAGTGATTGGGCTGGATCAATTGATGATAGAAGGAGCACAACAGGCTACACTTTCTCACTTGGAACAGGAGCAGTCTCATGGACTTCAAAGAAGCAATCAATTGTAGCATTGTCTTCTACTGAGGCTGAATATATTGCAGCAAATGCTGCATCCTGTCAAGCAGTCTGGCTTAGGAAAGTTCTGAAAGATCTTTGTCATGAAGAAAGAGAAGCAACCCTCATATACTGTGACAACTTGTCTATAGTAAACTTGTCCAAGAATCCAATATTTCATGGAAGAACAAAGCATGTGGAAATCAAGCATCATTATATTCGAGAGTTGATTACTAAAGAAGAGGTGAAACTTATTCACTGCTGTACAGAAGAACAGACAGCAGACGTGCTCACCAAGGCACTCTCATATGCTGCACATGAGAAGCACAGAATGAATCTTGGTGTAGGGACATTGAATTAAGGGGGAGTGTAGAAGGACATTGACTAATTCAATGTCTCTAAACGGTCAGTAACAAGAAGAGCTGAAGAAGAGTTCATTTGGAAGAACCGTGGAAATAGGATCTAATTTGTTATTCAGTTTTGATTTACCTATTTACTTGCTTAAGAGACGTTAAGTAGATCTTTACTTCCTCTCTGTACTTGCCTATTTAAAAAGGCCTAGCTTGCTCAAGAATAATAAATGGTTCACACATTCTCAGCTCTACACTCTGTCATTCTTGTATTTGATCCAACACATTCATCATCTCTCTCTATCCTCATTCCCAATCTATGGATGATCTCACAAAAACAGTGGAGTATGAGAAAATTAAGGTGATTATGGATGACTTTTTGAATGCGCTTCATGAAGTTCGTTCTGCATTTGGAGCCTCGACTGATGACCTTGAACGATGCAGGTATTACCTGTGGTAAAAGTTCTAGGAAATGCTAGGACATGTTAGCTTTTGATCTAGATAAAGTTTTCTCAGCTTTTAGTATTTGAGGGAAAATAAGCAAGAGATGATCTTTGGGGTGGTCTATTGAATCTTGATTTTGATGTATGCTTTCAGTTCTAAAAATTCATTTTCTAAGCAGTCAATTTTATTCTTTACGATGATTGATGTCCATCAGAACGTACCAACTATTTAAGAAGCTTAGTCATAGTGACACTAGTTAGAAACCATGAAATAAGAGTAGATATTATTGAAAAATAGTGGTAGTAAGCAGTCCATGAATCATGTGGCATCACAATTAAATATGTTTGACCATTAAGTTTGGTCACTTAAGATGATTAACGTATCCCAAGTTTGGTTGCTTGTTAAATGTGACTAGCTATGCTTAAAATAGCTTAAATTTATCACCATAATCAGGTTCAAAACAACGTTCGTTAAACTTTTACCACCTCCTCTTATTAATGTCATTCTTCTTGTGAATTTTTTTTAGTATTTATTCTTGTTCATATTTTTAAATTTATCTTCTCTCTATTTATTGTTGTATGTAATCTATTACATACATCTTTGTCGTTTTATATAACATGTTACATGCACTTTTGTCATTGTTACATGCACTTCTATCATTGTATGTAACAATATATTACATATACCTTTGCTGAATGTTATATATACTTCTGTCATTGTATATAACATGTTACATATACCTCTCCTGTTGTATGCAACATGTTACATACCTGTCCGATTAGGTTGCCAAAACTCTAGTAAGATTGTTGGAGCTCCACTAATATCACCGGTAAAATCGCTGAAGCTCGATCAATTTACCGACAAATTTTTCAAAGCTTCAATGTATTTATTTATTAATTTTAAAAGATATTATAATAATTTATATGTAATTAAAAATTATAATTTTAAATATTTTTTTGTTAACTTTAAAAAAATATTAATTTATAGTCAAATATAAGTTATTTAATTCCAAAATGTTCATTTTACGTCGTATCTCTCTTTCTAGCAGATAGGCTTTAACGCATCATGTCGTGCCATACCAAACAAATTGACATGACCCGTAGCTCTTTGGCATAGTTATTTTATCTAGAGGAACACTATTAACATCCACCACCAAACACTAAACTCATACTCCCAAATTTTTGTAACCCTTACATAACAATAAAAATATGTAATGCCTTACAAAATAGAAAAATTTGTAACACCTTACAAGAGTAATAAAAATCTGTAAAAGCTTACAAAATAATACAAAAACATACATAACTTAAAATGTCAAAAATAATAGAAAATTAAGAAATAATGGATGTAGAAACACAAGACATTTCTGGATGTTTTTCACAAGAAATGATATTCAGCAAAAAGAAATTTGAAGAAATTCAAAAATCAAAACTAAATCTTAAAGAAAAAGATGGATTTAGAGAAGAATCATTCTCTAAAATAAGAAAACTATTTCCAAGGAAAGATATAATATATTATGGCATAAGTAATAAAGAAATGAGCGTAACTATAGCTGATGCAAAATGAAGGTTTAATATACCATTAATTGATAAAGAAACTATTATAGAAAAATTATCAAAAATTCATGAAAAAGATAGAGAAAAAATAAAAGCACACTTTAGAGAAGAAATAAATGCACCAATTAAGTTAGCATTACTAGATAACAGAATAACAAACAGAAAAGATGTTTTACTAAGAATGATTAATGGAAACTTGGGATACCAAAAATTAAAATTCACAACATATCCTAGATTTGTTGTTAATATCCATGATAAAAATCTAAACCAAGTATTAAGTCTAACTTATGACTTTGAACGAGGAAATTTAATGAAAGATGAAAACCACCCATTTTCAATTCATTACCTAGTAGGATATTCATTAACAAACAGTCACAATAGTTCAATATATGGACAAAATGAATTTATAGAAATAGATAAAACTTTCAAGAATATAGGACAAGTAATAAAGAATCCAAAAAAATTATCAGAATATGAGTACCCGATGAATGGAATTTAGATATTAAGAAAAAAACCTTTGATATCATCAAAAAAAATAATATACAAAGAATAAAATTTATAGATACCTAAGCAGAAGTTAGTAAAAGAAATAGAGAAATAGAAGAATTAAAAGAGAAGATTAAAGAAGTAAAAGAACTAGTCTACACAATGAAATAATAATGATAAAAGAAAAATTATTAGAAATACAATTAGAAGGAAATAATAGTTTGACAAATGTAAATAAAAATCAAATATCCATAATGGAAGCCTTAATTCTTATAGCAGAAAAAATAGACACTATAGATGAAACCATACAAAAACTAAAAGGAATACAGTTATACATGTATAAAGAAATCATAGAATTAAAAAATGATGTTAATAACATACCAAAAGGCAATGGATTAAGATTTGATCCATTAAAATGATTAAAAGAAGAACCCTCTAGGAGATCTGATGCATTAATACCCAAAAATGAAAAAAGAAAAGCAGAAGAATCTAAATAAATAATAACAATCTAATGGATTTAGTAGAATATAGGAAAAACTTAGAAGAACAATTCATGAATCCTAAAAATAAAAATATAGAAAAATTAATCAGCCTATTAACATTAACAAATGAAGAATTAGGAAAACATTATGAAAAAAAACTTTGTACAAATAAAGAAGAAGATGATATGACAGTAACAAGTGAAAGTGAATCTGAACAAGGAAATACAACCCAAAGAATTAATATGGAACCAATATTAATACCTAGAACAAACCTAGAAAGATCAATCTTAGAAAGAGGAGAAACATCTGACCCACATAGAGAAGAAAGGTATAGACCAGAAGAACCTAACCCAACATACAGAAGAACCTAACCCAACATACAGAAGAAGACAACCACCTAAAATAGAAGGACTACATTGGGGTACTAGAGGAAGTATTCTACCAGAATTTAGACCACTTGAAAATTATAAAACTGATATTTTAGATCTAAATTGCATAAGAGATAGGAAAAAAGCCTTAGATGAATGGGCTAGTAGAATGAGTGTAATTATACGAACATCTTCAACTACAAATACAAACCCTTCAGTTTGTAAAGTTTTAGTAGCTCACAAAATGACAGGAAACGTAAAAATTTGGTTTTTAAACCTAACTGATCAATAACATTTAAGAATGCAAGGAAATGATACAACAGGAAGAGATTACTTAGATACTGTAATAAATGAAATATACAAAGAATTTATAGGAGAAGATAAAGGAAGAAATGTAACAGAATCTAGCGAAAATGAAATAGATGAAGCTAAATGGCACTTAACAAATATGAAAATATGTGATATGTGTTACATAGATTCTTTTATATGTGAATATGAAATGTATTATCATAAATTACCACCATCCATACAAAAAACTTATAAAGAAATGTTTTACCAAAAATTACCTGAAACATTACATAAAATTATGACAGAAGAATGGAATAATAGAAATAGACAAACTATACCTGACACTTTAGGAGGAATAATAAGAGATCTTAAAAATTGAATAATAATAAAATGTCAAGAAAGAAAAGAATTCAAACAAATAAAAGGAAATGATAGAATCTATTGTGATTTAAGAGATTTCAAAATACCAGGAAAATATGGTTGTAATATAAGACCCTACAATAAGTATAAGAAACATAAGAAATTTAGAAAATTTAAGAGATACAAATTCAGAAAACAAAACTTCCAAAAATATAGAAGAAGATATAATAGAGAACCTTATAAAAAGATATATTTTAGAAGAAAAAGATATAATACACCTGAAAAGAAAAATTATTGTCCATCAGGAAAAAAGAAATGTAGATGTTGGATATGTAATGAAGAAGGACATTATGCAAATGAATGCCCAAACAAACTTCAACATAAAAAAGAATTTAAAAAGGAATTTCCACAGAAAGCAAAAATATTAGAAGAAGCTTTTAAGATGGAACTAGAACCAATAGAAGAATCTAATATAGATGATACATGTAGTATTTATTTATTAGAAGAAACCGAAGAAGAAATAACAGATTTTGAAACATCTGATTATGATTCTGGTTCGAAATAATGGATGAAATATTAAGCATAACAAATCCAAATAGTACATATATAAAAATAGGATTAAAATTTAAGGGATATAAAAATTATCATTTACATGCATATATTGACACAGGTGCAAGTATGTGTGTAGCTAGTAAATATGTATTCCCAGAGGAACTTTGAAAACAATCACCAAAAGAATTAGTAGTAAGAATAGCAAACAATACTACAATAAATTTAAATAAAGTACTAAAAGATACAGATGTATCAATAGGAGGAGAAATCTTTCATATACCTACAATTTATCAACAAGAAACTGGAGTTGATATTTTATTAGGAAATAACTTTCTAAATCTATATCAACCATTTATACAATACTTAGATAAAATTAGTATAACAACCTTAGATGGAGAAACAATTTATGTATCAAAAATTAGGAAAGCATTAACTGTTTCATCACCAACTTTTATGTCACAACATAAAAAGCGAAAACGTGATGAGGATATAGAAAAACAAAAATCATACTTAGAAAATATTTCTTTAGATATAGAGGTTGACCAAAATCCCTTTCTAAATGAAATTCAAGAAGACAAAGCCCTAACAAGAATAAGAAAATTATTAAAAACAGTATGCTCAGAAAATCCTTTAGATCCAAATATCAACAGATCTAATGAGATAGCAAAAATAGAATTAAAAGACCCTTTAAAGGTCATAAGAGTAAAATCAATGATTTATACCCCAGAAGACAGAGAGGAATTTGAAAAACAAATTCAAGAACTTTTGGAGTTAAAAGTAATTATTTTCAGTAATTCACCACATTCTATCCAACATTTTTAGTAGAAAAAGAAGCTGAGAAAAAAAGAGGAAAAAAGAGAATGGTAATAAATTTTAAATCCTTAAATAAAGAAACTATTGATGATGGTTATTTTATACCAAAGAAAGAAGAATTACTATCACTTGTTAAGGGAAAGAAATACTTTTCAAGTTTTGATTGCAAAAGTGAATTTTGGCAAATAAGACTTGATAATGAATCACAAAAACTAACAGCATTTAGCTGCCCTCGAGGACAATTCCAATAGACTATTGTTCCATTTGGACTCAAACAAGCACCAGGTATTTTCCAAAGATACATGGATAATATTTTTAAAAAATATCACAATTTTTGTTGTGTTTATATAGATGATATTTTAATATTCAGTAATAAATTACCAAAACATTATTTAGATATTATTAACATCTTACAAGAACGTAGAAAATCAGGAATAGTATTATCAGAAAAGAAAGCTGTCATTGCTCAACAAAAAATAAAATATTTAGGGTTAGAAATAGAATATGGAAAACATCATCTACAACCTCATATTTTAAATAATATACAAAATTTTCTTAGTATAATCAAAGATAAAAATCAATTACGAAGATTTTTAGGATGTTTAACATATACAGAAGCATATATAAAGAAATTAGCATAAATGATAAAACCATTACAAACAAAACTTAAAAAAGATTATGTCTGGCAATGGACTGAGCAGGACACTAAATATATGGATAAAATAAAAGCATAGGTAAAAAATTTACCAACTCTATATCATCCAGGACCAGATGATAAAATGATAATAGAAACAGACGCTTCACATGAATATTGAGGAGCATTATTAAAAGCAAGAGTTGATGACAAAGATGAATATCTTTGCAGATTCAGTTTAGGATCTTTTCAAGGCCCTGAATTGAATTACTATAGTAATGAAAAAGAATATTTAAGCTGTTAAAAAGGCTATAAAGAAATTTGCAATATATGTTATAAGTTCAAAATTTATTGTTAGGACTGACAATAAAAATTTTGGACATTTTTTAAGGACTAATATTGTAGGTGATTATAAACAAGAAAGACTTATAAGGTGGCAACAATGGTTTAACCATTACAAATTTGATGTAAAACATTTACCAGGAAAGAAAAATAGTTTAGCAGATGCTTTAACCAGAGAATTAGCACCTCTAACTATGTTTTTTATGACAGGAATGGATTCTCTCGACATAGAAATCCAGATCAAGGAAAAGAAAATTTTGATTCATGAAACAGAAATCAGATGCTTCAAAGAACAACTAAAGGTATTACAACTTAAAAAGCAATTGAAAAATAGGCAAACTATAACTAACTCTGAATTGCATAAGGAAAGCTCAGGAGAAGAAGAAGTTGGAACTTCAATCCAAAAAAACAGAAATTGAAGAAACTGATAGTAATAACCCAGAACCAAGCAAAAATTTAGGAAAGAAAAAACAAAAAATAAATTGGGCAGATGAAGCCGGAAAGGAAGATTAAAAAAAGATTTATGTAGTATATAATGGACCAAAACCAGGAATATACACCAATTGGCCTGAAGCAAGCAAAGCAGTAAATGGGATTAGTGGAGTCATCCATAGATCCTTTACAAATAGGATAGAAGCAGAAGGAAGTTACAATAACTTTAGGGTTCTTAAACTTTTAACACCATCAGAAATAATAAAAAATTATTCCCAAATAGTACAACAACCAGCAATAGGAACCAGTAGGATGAGAAGCCTTGGAAAAATCCAAAAACTAATAATTTTTAAAGAAACAACTAACAACTCTTTTGAAGAAGAAAAAGAAAGATACAAAAATCTGACAAAACTATGACTAGGTTTATATAATTTGGCAAGAAAAACAACTGAGAAACATCTTGAAGATATGAAATTTTACACTAAAGAAAAAGATTTTCCATCAAGAAGTAAATTCAATATCCTAGAAGGAGCAGATCCATTATTTGTTTACAAAGCATTTCATGCAGGACTAATAGAAAATATATATCCAGGAAATAAATTAAAGGAATTAATCTATTTTCCTGACAATTTCAAAAAATTTATCAGAAACTTTAAAAGAAAAATTAAGGCTACAGAAAAGCCTATTTATCTAAGATGTTTCAGTTCATTAATGGATTGGAACCAAGATACATCAGTAAGTCCTTATCATTTCATTAAGCTTGGCATATCAAGCAACAAAAGAGAAGTAACTTGCCCAAAGGGCTTACTAGAAAAGGAATTTAATCTTGAGGAATTATACATTGAAAGAGGACAAATGTTGAGGCAGATTTATCATGAAATAAGAAGAGTCAACAACTCTTCCGAAATAAAAGTAAATTATTATACAAGTAAAACTATTATTACTTCTCAAAATAATATGGTTATCACTGAAGAAGACAGTGAAAAAGTAATTTCCTACGAAACTAACTTCAATTGTAATAATATTGAGGTGAGTGAGGAAACAAAAAAGGTATCCTGCTATTATTCTAAACAGCAATCATCATATCACAAGTGCAATTATTGCATAAAAGATAAGGTTCACTTGGACTCAAGCTCATCCAATAGCTCCATGTCGACAGAGCCAACCATGTAGGACCATCTCAACAGTTGAAGCCAATAATGTAGGCATCAATAATGTAGGCGCCTTGGCATCAAATAAGAAAAGTTAGAAATAGTGTAAATTCCTCCATTGTAAACAGAGAACTCTTATGATTATAAAAGAGAACTCTTTGGATCTCAAGGGACACAACACAAAAACCTAACATCTATCTATCTTTCTATTTTCAAGCTTTAGCTATATCTTTTGTAATCAGGAAGAACTAAAAACTCTTTCAAGGTTACTAGTTCTCTATCTTGTAAAACTTTCTGTTAATAAATAAAAAGTCCATTTCAATTCCAAATTATCTCTCTCACTTTCATCAAGTTTAAGTACGGATCTCATAAGATCAGCATAGTCAGGAGGACTGGAAGCTTGGATCTGGAGTGAGGCTTAACTTTCTGGAGCAAGAAGATAGCTAGGAAGCGGAAGAACGCAGTAGACCCATATTCAGAAACAAGTTAGTTTGCAGGTAGAGGCTAGTATACCTTGAATCTTTATTAACATTGATAAAATCTTGTTTATACTGCATAAGATTATGAATGATAAACAGGTTAACATGAAAAGGAAATCTAAAACTATACTCTATAGAAATAAAAGCAGAAAATATTCTGAAAATCAAGAAAACTTAAAAGATGTAATATATATTAAACAATCCCTTATCTGTTATAAAACGTCCATAAAAGAAAACTTTGAGAAAAGTACAGGTAGATCTAAAATAATGAAAAACCTATAAGAATTAATAGATCATTTTACCAAACAAGAAAAAAGAAATGATTTAACAAAAGGACAGGATAAAGAACACTTAGACCTTGAGGCAAGTATTGAACTAACAAAAATGAACATTTGAAAATAAGGAAATCTTATAACTGAGTCGGTGGATAGACCAAGACTAGAAGAAGATAACTTTAAAATTAAACAAAAAAACTATTACTAACATAGAATATTTTGAAGGAAAATATATGAGATTATTAGAGGAATATTTTGATAATGAAGATTATGAAACATGTCTAGAAAATTTTAAAAGGTTTGACACCCTGTTAGACTATTATACAGATTATGTTTCCAGCATATTATTTCTAATAGACCATCTTGTAGGAAAAATACTAAGAAATTATTTTATACAGAAATTTGTACAAGTAAATAAAGAAGAATTTGATAATTTAATCTTTGGATTCTATTTATTTAAGGAACAAATCGGAAGATAAGTAACTGAAGCTTAAAATAAAATTCAGCCAATAGTTGGTATCAGAGCCAAGAAATTAAAAAGAAAACTTTAAACAGAATGTATAAAATAAGATATCCTCAACCAAATTCAAGAAAAAAAATGAATTATTTAAAATATTATAAAGAAGAAACAATAGAATTAATATTACAGATTAAAGAAATAACCAAAGATTACCTAATGAAATAACACAATTAATAATTTACAAAGTACTTTATAATTAGAATAAAGAATTGACTTGGTTATACCATAAATAATAAAAATGCTTACACAAACACAAATTAATAACTTAAAAGAATTAATTAATCTGATCAGAAATACAGAAAATAATAAAGAATTTAATAAGGATTTTATAGGAATGTTTTTAGCATGCCTGGAAATAAAAATGAATAAAATAATTTTATTACAATAACAAATAGAAATCTTAAAAGAAAAATTAAAACACTTAGAAAACATAAAAACAAAAGAAATTTTATAAAAGAATTTAAAATCTTTATGAACTTTATTCTAGAAAAATTAACAGAAAATATTTAAAAATATGAAAAGAAATATTTCAGAATATAATTAATGAATTTTGACTCAAAAATCCTAAAAATAAGACAATTGGATAAAGAAAAATTTTTATATCATTAAAAGCAAAATTAAAAAAGGAAAAAATACCCTAAAAATATGTAATTGAAATTCCATGTGAGATGTAAGGAGAATCAGCCTTTTATCTATTCTTTGCTATAAAAAGAAAGTCGAGCTTTTAAAATGACGGATTTATTCCTACTTTTTCATAATTTACAAACTTGTCTTTATTTCAAACCATGTGAACTTAAAAAATTTAAGGGAAAATAACAAAACTAACACCCCCTAAAAATTATAATAACAAAACTAGCACCCCTTTGTTCAATTAAAATTGAACGACGATAATTTAGACTCGTTTAATATTGAACGTTCAATATTATCCGTTCAATTAGAATTGAATGACGACAATTAGACCTATTTAATATTGAACATTCAATATTTTACGTTCAAATTAAATATTGAACGTTCAATATTAAAAGTTCAATTCTAATTGAACACAAGGGGGTGTTAATTTTGTTATTATAATTTTGAGTGGTGTTATTTTTGGTAATTTTCCAAAATTTAATTGATTAAGAATTAAGTTGGTAATAATTATACTAAAATGAATCTTCAAAATGATATTACTGATTAATAATGTTTATTTTTTATATCTATTTTTTATTAAAAAAAATTTAAGACTTCTACAAATTTATTTCATAAACTTAATCAATAACTGATCAGAATAAAAATGGTTGCATTCAAATAATAGATATAATAATTACACCCATAATATTAGTAGAAAATCAAATATATCTCGACTCTTAAAAATATTTATCAAACAAAAATAAGTACTTATTTGTTTCTTTTTACTAATAAGATTCAACCATTCTTTAATAGGATTAGACAACCACATCATTTCTACCTTATTATATGCAAAGTTCAAATAATTATTAGGATAAATATTGTTAAACAATATTTATGGTCCTTTAATTTTTATTCAATTTATATTTTGATCTCTTAATTATTTTTTCTTAATATTTGTCCCTTAATTTTTTAAATTTGACAATATTAATTAAAATATTAATTTTTTGTGAAATTTAATATCCAATTTTTTCCCCTTTTTGAATGAATAAATATTTTTTAAAAAATTTAAAACTATCAAACTATCCCAAACTTTCTTTTTTTGTTAAAAAGAAGAAGAAAAAAAGAGAAAAAAAATTAGACGTTAAATTTTATAGAAAATTAATAGTTAGACTAATATTATTAAATTTAAAAAATTATAGGATTAAATATTAAAAAAAATAGTTAAGAGATCAAAAAATAAAAATGCTAAAAGTTAGGGGACCTATTATTATTATTATTATTATTTATTCTGTTTTGTCTTTCCTCGTTAACATTTTACGGTTCTGAGTGGTGTGTGCATGAGAGTTTTCATATTTGACTAGGATCCTCTACGATATGTTAATTTCTACTTGGCTTATTTGCATTTTTATCTTAGTTGTTCTTTTTATTTTGGCTAATCTAATAGCAATAAAAGATTGAGAAATTAAAAAAATTAACTAAAAAGATAGAAGAAGATTTCGAAGTTCGTGGTCTTTTTTAATAATTTACTGTGTTTACGTTCAAATTAGAAAATTCTAGTTAGGCTATTCTTCCCTTCATTTTTTTATTTAATCTTGGCGACCCTTTAAAAAAGATGTTATGTTTTATAACTAAATTAATCTTTTTATTTACTTATTCATACAAATCAATTTGAATTATGACAGCCAATCTAATTAAAAATTTTGGTAAGAATTGTTTTGTATATATATATATTTTAATATTTAATAATCCTCCTAGTTAAGGAGTTAGATGACAAGGGTCTGAAGAAAGTGACAACCTAATTTGGATATTTTGGTATACCTACTCAAGCCTTTTATCTACTCTTTTGAAAAAAAATTATTTGAATAAATTTCAAAAATTTGTGATTTGAATTTTGAAGCATCAATACTATTTAAAAATTGTGGGATTAGATTTTTGTCCAACTTTTATTTTTTACCACATCGACCTACACGTCACTAACAAATTATATAAGAGGAAAATTACTGTAGGGTGTTGTATCGCCTCTAATACTTAAGTCATATTCTTGAGATAATAGTTAATATTAGAGAGGAGTTTTGAAGGTTTGAGAGAAAATGAGCTGTGGGCTCTGGCTTTTTATGCGTATATTTTTCAATTATACGGCCCAATTTATAAGGAATGAGGCAGATTAAATTTTCGTAAATAATTCGTATTAATTAATATTTATATTATTAAATAATAATATAAATATCCTACCATTAATACGCCCTATTTAATGAAAATTTACATGATTGTGCGCTAGCTGTACAATTTGACTTTTCTCCTGCTGACGTGGACCAATCAAATGGTTTCACGCATACCTGGCTTAATTTTTACCCAACATAAGCCCCTTAGGCTACCTGAGCCATTTTACTGGGGTAGGTGGTCTAGAATATCTCTTGGGGTACTATGGCTCAGATATAGTTGGCCTTAAGACGACTTAACTGAAACGAACAGTTGGTATCCAAGGATCTTTATTTCATTGCATTCTCATGATCAAAAGCTTTGCAACGCCTATTTCAGAATAGTGATCTGAGTTTCGATTGAAAAATTATGAGAGGTCAAACGTGTGAAAAAAATTCAACTATGTTAGCACGGGTTTGACTTTTCAAAAGAATTAGATTATGAGCATGATTCTCTAGAAATCTTTTCCTTATTAGACTCATTGGATTCTTATCTTATGGGTGGTTGAGATCTGGCTTGCCAGTCTATATAAAGACCTGGCCTCTCTCAAACCACTTCACTATAGAATTCAAAAGACTGAGCCTTGAGAGAAAATGGATATAGGAATAGCAGTTAACTTCACTCCAGCAAGATAAGTAGATTAAACTTCAACTTTTTTTCCTTTTTTTCTTTCAATTTGTTTAGAACATGCATGGACTTTAGAAACTGGTATAAACAATATGGACCCTTAATTTTTTTTCCTCCATTTGAATTCACTTGGTAGACTCTAAATTTTTTTAGAGGGTTCGTAACACTCTCTCCTTTTTTTTTTTTTTTTAACACAATTGTGAGCTAGGGGGTATTTATGGTTGAAAGCTACCTTGAATAGAAAGCTAATCATTGAATTGCCTAAGTCTAACAAGTTGGAGGAATTTATGGTTTATTGCTACTGGGGCCGATGATGTGGCTTGTCCTGACTTGGGCCCCATACCCACACAATTTATTCTTCAATGGTAAGCAGCTATCACATGTAAGACCTATCCATTGGAATTTACTTTTCATTTTCTCTTGTTTGTCTTGCTAGCTCTTTTTTGATTTCTTCTTTATGTGATTCACTAGAAAAAGGCAAAGCTTGTTGATGATAATAAGAAGTCATTCATTAAAAAGCTATTTGCTTTACCCCCAGTGAGCCGTTATCAAGGAATGAACATCTTTTGCCTATTTAGGTAAAGTTTTCTTTTCATCATCAGAAACTTTAGAAGAACCAACAGTATCAGAAGTAGAAATAGAGGTAGAGGGAGGAGTAAAACAATCAACCAAAGGTAGGTCTTCATTAACCAAAGTAATCTCACCTGAATCCTAATTTTCAAACAAATTACAATCATCAGTCTCAATCATCTGAGTAGAACCTAAATCATCAATCACCATATTGATCAATTCTATAACAACATAAGTTCTTGAGAATGTAACAAGTGCTTCCAAACACTCTAAGATGCTTATTGTTGGATCTCTTGTCATTGAACAATTCATAAGAAGACTATCTTTTGACAAGTCTTAAGAAGCAATGGTTTAAAGTATATCAGGCCGTATTAACAGCTTCATCCCAAATATGTCTTGCGAGATTCTTACTAGTAAGCATTACCCTGGCCATCTCTTGAATAACTCTGTACTTTCTTTCAACAATTCCATTTTCTGAGGAGTCTTTGGAGTAGAAAATTCATGTTTAATACCAAGATCATCACAACAGGTCTAAAACTCAGAGTTCTCGAATTCTTTTCGATGGCCACTTCTTATTCTTAAAATATTACCTATGGTATCACTTTTCTCATTCTAGAGTTTGATGTACAGACCTTTAAAGTTGATAAAAGCTTCTGACTTTTCTCTAAGAAGTAGAACCCATGTATCTTGAAAATCATCCACAATTACCAAAATATACTTTTTGCCTCCAATGCTAGCAGTATGCATTGGTTCCATCAGATCTATGTGGAGAAACTCTAGGGTCTTGTAGTAGAATGTTGCTAATTTTTCTTATGCTGACTTTTATTTTGTTTGCCCAACTAGCAAGGTCCACACACATGGTATAGTTGAAAAGAGATCTTAGGTAGACCTTCAACAGTCTCAAACATAGAGAGTTTCTTCAGCATTGTGTATTTAAGATAACCCAAACGTTGATGCCATAGTTCTTCAATACTCAGGCTGGTCCTATTGCAGAGAAGATGAGGAGAAGAAGAGCTAACACAGCAACAATTATCATCAAATCTTATGCTCTTGACAACGACACTCCTTGATCTGTCATACACTATACACTCTCTATTAGAGAACTTAACGAAACACTTATCACTATATATTTGACTAATATTGATAAGGTTAGCTTTAAGACTGTCGCCAAAGAGAACATTTTGAAGTTCTAGAATCCCTGGAACACGAATAGCACATTTTCCATGAATTCTAGCTTTACTACTATCACCAAAAGTCATTGATCCTTTATCAATCATTTCAAGAGAAGTAAGGAATGATTGATCTCCTGTCATATGTTTGGAGCAACCATTGTCAAAGTACCAAAGATTAGGAACTTGAGCCTTGAAAGCTATATAAACAACATTGCAACAGTGATCAGGTGATGGGTTAAGGAAAATTTTAGAGATTCTGAGTTCTTGTAGGTAAGAAATAGCTTCATTTTAAAGATAGATGGCTTTAGAGGTTAAAGATAGAGAACGATTCAAAAGGTTTTCAATATAACTAAGGAGATTAGTATCAGATAGAGAAAGGATACTATGGGTAAGAGAAAAAGATAAGAAGTCACAATAATCAACTTCAAAAGTCAGAGAAGAAGTATCAAAAATAGAGATAGGAGCTTTAGGAGAATCTTTAGGAAGAATAGGAGGTACAAAAGTGCTATCTTGAACAAATAGAGGGGAAGGAAGAGAATGGGTAGTCACCTTATCAACGTAACCATGGCCTCTCATATCACCATGAGATTTACTTATCTTTAACATTTCATGAAGTTGTTGAACTCCAAGAGTTAATTTCTAAATAGTACGTCTTGTTTCAGAAATTTTCTTCTCTAGAACAAAATGGGCTTATGAGAAAGAGCCAACCATCTTGACTTTATCCAATAAACAAGATTCAAGGTTTTTAATAGAGTTTGAATCAACCTTGAATTGCTTCTTTAGAACAAAAATCTATTTCTTTGTCATTCAAAATAGATTATAGATAGGCTTTTTCATTTTTCAAAAGAAAAATTTCTTGCTCCAACTAAGCACTGTTTTTAAAATTACTAGAAGAAGTGTCCAGTACAACTGGAACAAAAGGTCTCTTAGATTCTTTCTGCCAAATAGCTTATTCAAGATCGCCAATGTGAGATAAGCACTTTTATGATCACACAATAGTAACTTAAGAGACTTGATGTGATTATTCAATCTGAGTTTTAACGATTCAAGATCTTTCTTACTATTAAGAGTAACATCTAACAGTTGACTGCAAATCTCTTAAAGACACTTATCTTTCTCCTTAGTATTGTGCTCAATATCACCCATGATCTTCTTTAACTTGAGATGTTCAGAAACCAAATCATTGTAAGAGTCTTGCAAAGAGAAACCATCATCAGCATTAGCCTAACTAGTGGAAATAGTGGACTTTTCTTCAGCATGAGAAGCCATCAACACATTATACTCTAAGAAGTCAGTCTTTTCAGTATCAACTTTAGTAGAGCTGAATTCATCACCATAAATTTTTTCAAGTAATCCCAAGCTTCTTTAGAACTTTTGAAATCTGATAGATGATCTTCATCACAAAGTGAACAATTTCAATGATGTGTAGAATCCATGATGATTCTTGTCACTTAACCAAAACTCTTCTTTAGTCCAAAGGCCAAAAGATTTAGTGACACTAGTGCCATCATCTAAGTTTTGAAAGGAAATCTTCCAACCATTCTTAGTCAAGAACCAAACCTCATTGTCAAAGGATCTCAAATAAGAACACATTTGAGATCTCCAAAAGGCAAAACTTATGCCCTCAAATCGAGGTGGTCTAGAAACCAAACCTTTCAAACCAGAAGTCATTAGGGAAAGGAGAGACTAACAAGTACAAGGGAAAGGAAAGAACACCGGAGCAGTTAATCTAAAAAAGGAGGTACCTGCTCAGATACCAAATGAAAAAGTCCAAACCTGGTTAAACAACCAAGGGAAGGTGATAAGGACACCTAGAGACTCACTCCACTCGTACAAATAGTGAAAGATAAACACAAACAATAAGGAATAGAAGTGATAACTCTAATTTATTAGAGTATTATTAGCTCATATTCATAAATACTTGTTTGTTCTTTTAAGAATATTTGCACATTATAATCATTTATACAATAATTGTGGAATTTGTGAATTTAAGTAAACACTTTGATAATAAATCCAAAATAATCATGAAATATGTTAAAAGAATTATATTTTGTTGTGCACTCATTAGATTTTCATTGCCCTTTGCAAGAGATAAAGAAAACAACAAAAAAATGCAAGAATCCAACTTTGTTGCAACTTTGCTACAGCATTGCTGCAGCAAAATTACATCAGGAAAACAGATTACAAAACAGAGGCTGATCTGAAAATAAAAATTCAAGGGCTGATTTGGACTCTCAGCAAAAGGACAATTTTGGGCTTTTATTAACTCACCTTTTTAGAGATAATATTGGAAATAAACACACCAAAAATTGTCTCCAATTAAACCTAAAGTTAAATGACAAAAACAGGGGCAAATTTTAGCAGATCTGGGCGGTAGCAAACTGCAGAATTTTGGGTAGCAAATAAATAGATATAAATAGCAGAATTCTGGACAGATTTGCGAGACCAGAGGAGGAGAGGAACAAGCAAAATTCTGGACAGAAATAGGTGACATCAAAAGGAGAAAAATACACAGCAGCAGCAACACTGAATCTGGGCAAATTTGGTACAACAAAAGGAAAGGCAAAACAGAGCATCAAGGGGGATTTGGAAAGAGACCAATTGAAGGCTTGATTTGCAAGAATAATCATTGAAGAAAGCAAGAGAGATTTAGGGATTTGGAATCCAATTGATTGAGATTCAATAAAAGGGGGTTTTATTAATTTATTCCTTCTTCTATTATTCTTTTATTGTTTTTCAAATTTCTATAACTCTATGGATTTGATGTTGAATATGAATGATTTAATATTTGATTTCATAAATATGCTTGGCTAAATTTTCATTCAGTTAGGGTTGTGGATGTGCAAGTGGATGTAGACTTTATGCTTTAATTTTAAAAAACTTGTGCTTTGCTTGACAAAGGGTGCTAATTATTCTATGCTTAATTTATTGATTTATTCTTATTGATTGCTTGATCAACAATTGATAGAATAGTAAACTAAAATTGAATCTGAAAAGGTTAATTTAAGTTGGATGAAGCTAGAATAGTGTGAAGAAATTAATATAAGAATATATAATTATCTCACATAACTCAAAAGAATTTGTGCATGAACGTTGTTCTTAGATTCAGTTTTGCATAGGAATATATTTCATTGAGTCATAGAATATATAAACATTGCAGATTCGGAAGAATCTTTTGTGATTTTTTGCAATTCTAGTTATTGGTATACTTTGCTACAGCATTGCAGCAAAGCAGTTTGTCTACATCACTTGTCACATTCGCAATCCTAACTGATTTATCTACTTACGATTCTTGATATCCTTCTGGTTGAACTTTGTTTCAGTATTTTCACTCTTGTCCTCTCGTATTATTTATTTTATTTTAATAAACAAAAAATACCAATTATTGATTTTAATAGTTAATTTTTACGATATTTTCTAGTATTCCAATCTCCGTGGGAACGATCTTTCTTATCATTATATTACTTGTTTGCGACACGTGCACTTGCGTAAAATCATATACACCATTGTGAGCAACAGTAAGCACACAAGTGAATGCAATAAATGCTTTCTAGTCTTAGTATAGACTATATAAGTTGTTACATATACCGAGAATACATAATTGGACTAACTTTTGCAACGGAGCATACAAATACAATAATATAATGTGGTAAACCCACTTAAACTCAAATCCTAAGTAGTAACATCTACGAGTTCCTTAAGACAACTACTCAACAGCCAAATTTACTAAATGAAAATAAACAGTTACTATAGATTTGATATGGTAAAAAGTCAAATACCTTTATTAGTCAGGGACCACTTGTTCTAATTGCTTAGATTGTTATCACCAACTGCCATTATAACCACTTTGATTCACACTAAATCTGACTCATCTCTAAATCCATACCACCAAGTAGTGTGATGCAAATACCTGTGATCAGATTAGTGAATTCTATACAAGATAAACAACTCCCAATGAAATGAGTAAAGTAAAAACACTTTGTATCAACAATATGGAAACACACTTGATGTATTATTGATACAAAAATTTCATCTTGTAATAACAATACAAAAAATACTCAATATATTGTTATTACAAAAATTCTATTTGATAAACAATATTTAATCAAACTCCATCACCACCTTATAGTTCAACAAAAAAAAAATACTTGATGTGTTGAAACTAGGGAATCACCTTTTGAAAATATTTAAACCACAAGTGAACGAATCATCTTCGAATCACTAATATGAAAACACACTTAACGTATTAGTGATACAGAAAATAAAATATTTTTCACCAAAACAAAATATTTCAAAAAAGAGTTCCAAAAAGGACAAAGTTTTGGTACTTAATTTTCTTAAGAAAGCAAAGAAAATTAATGGGTAATTATAGAAAAAATTTCAAGTATCGTGACCCTCGAGGCCCCTTCGTGGACCCTTCCCAAACCCACCTCAACGAGGTACCTGCGAACCTGCCACGAGATCTAATGGTCATAAAATCAAATAAAACAACATCTTTGACCCTTCGCTGACCAACCTCGACGAGACCTCCATGTAGTCCCTATGAACTCTAAAAAATAAGTTTTTAAAAGTAAAACTTCATCAAATAAAAAAGCCATAAACACTCACGAATCTCAGGGAAACAAATATAAGCAAAAACACAATTTAACATGCAATCTATATATTCCCAACCACCCCGTGGTGTGTGTATTATACAAACATACAAAAGTATTAAGATCTAGGTGAGTGTATGCGATATTACAAACAAAGCATCGTACAAACAGGTAGACAAAAATACTAACTAAAATAAACACACTTTGTATTTTGCAAACGAGAAATCTAACAAAGATACAAAAAGACTTACAGGACTTACAAGTTCATTCAGAGTTGTAGTGTCGGGATCTTGGCTAAGTTTAGAGTTGGATAATAAGTCTGAGGGAGAGTAAGAACTCACTCCTATGACATAATAGGGTTTATGGTAGCCAAGCTAATATTGACAGAATGAGTTGTTGAAGCTCATTCAATATTGCAATGCCTAGATCTTAGCTAAGGCTAAAGTTGGCTACTAAGTTGAGGGAAGGCGAGTGCTCGCTCCAGTGACATAGTAGGGCTCATGGATACTAGGCTAAGATTGACAGAATGAGTTGTTGAAGCTTATTCGATGTTGTAGCACCTAGATATTGGTTAAGGCAAAAGCTAGCTACCAAGTCTTGAGGGAGGGAAAGTGCTCGCTCCCAAGACAGGGTAGAGCTCACAGGTGCTAGACTAAGATTAGCCAAGTCTTTTGCTGAATTGTTGATCTAAGGTCCAAGGCGAATGCTTTGTGCTCTGTTTGGTGAGCTATGGTATGCCTATTGCTTACTGAAATGTAAAGTACAATATCTATTGGTGCCAAAACTAGATACATAACTCTTATTCATTTCTAACTCTTTTTTCTTTCCTCTTTTTTTTGGCGTTGGTGTTGACATGGTCATGCTAGACCTCACCAAACACTACGTAAAGTAAATTACAAGAAATAAGAAAAAGAAAAAATGCATACGTTATCAAGATCATATTCTTGCTGACACCAATGGCTTGTCTGATCACATCTTTTGTCCTTGGAGGATCCCCACATAGTAGCAGATGAGGCCATTGTCTTCATCCTGGATCGTAGTCGTTGTGGGTGTCGAATGAGTGTGGTTTAGCTTCTTTCCACACTCAGATGCAACCCATTAAAATAGTCGTGAGATAAGATAGGTGGATGTTGTGAATCCTAGTCTGTGAGTTGAGAACTTTGGAGTCCCAAGTGGATATTGGATATTTTGGCCTAAGAGTTGAGATCTATAGGTGTATACCTCTGTGAAATTTTTTAAGGATGTCTATGGTGTACCTTCCAGATGGTCAGGATTAAACATGGGAATTGACTTACTAAGTGTACATGAGTCTGAATGAAAGTTTTCATTGATCTTGCTTGCTTGGAGCTAAGGTTGCTCTCAGCCCCCTAAGGTATGAGGCAGTAACTTGGAAGGCAACAATCTAGAGTTGATATGTATGCATTCAACTTTCCTGAGATTGTTTATTCCAAGCGTTTTGTAAGTAATGAGGTATTGGGTCACTCCACACTATGGACGTCTAGAATTAGTTGTGCATTGAGCACTTGTTTCTTGGATTCCATTTTTGTTATAGAATTCTTATACAAGTGCCTCAATGTGTGAGGCTCTACCTTTCTTGAAGAGTATACTTGAATGAGAATGAGAATACTCTAGTTCTCTAGAGGCTAAGACTCCAAGTTGTTGTGCTCTGGAGGCAATGTTAATGACATGTTTGTGCTACTTCCAAGTGGTTTGATCCTAGCTTGGAGTATGTTGAATGATGGAAATCTAGACTTCTCGTCCTAGGTTCACTATCATAGAAGGAAGTGTATCAACCTCACCAAGTACGGCCTGTACATATATCACTTGATGTGGTATGGATCCACCTTATTGTTCCACAATTTGGAAGGTGGTAAGCTTGGATGTGCAACCTAGGGGGTAGCTCGTCTTAACAACGCGTCCTAGAAGGTAGCAATCTATTAAGTTCGATGTAGCCTAGGTGGCAGTGGCAGTGGCGTGGAAAGTATTACCTTTCGAGTGGTGCTCTAGATAGCGTAGCCTCCTAGGGTGCAACCTTCCCTGCTAAGGCCTAATCTTCGTTCTAGTGTTCTTCTAGAGCAATGTTTGTTCAGCAACTGTAGTCATGGTCATCCATCTCAAGGTCAACGACATCATCAATGTGGCTGTCGTGAACTGACTGTGCTGGTTAACTAACCTTGGGAGTGTTTATCCAAGGCAAGCCAGGTAAATCTAGCCCATACTATAAGTGCCGGAACAAATGGCGATCACTAAAATGGATGACAAAAATTACTGGAGCTCAATGTTAATAGATGCTCGGTACATTAATCTAGCCTGTTTGGCTGGTGCTACACAGCAAGTCCATGTGTGGTTTTCATTGTCCCAAGATGATACGTCTGGTTTCCTCAACTTGGTTAGTGACTAGGGCGTGACTCAGTCTAGGATCCAGTTCTTGCCTAGGTGCTTTAGGGAGTTTCCCATCGAAAGCTTGCAGCCTGATTCAGATATGGATTGCTAGTTATAGCAATCAAGAATTAGAGCTACTAGGATCCTTCTAGGTGTGCCCATTTTTTGGAAGCATGTCGAGGGCAAATTTGTGATCCTAGTGGCCAGCCTGGTTATGATCCTACTGGAAAGTCAATTATCATCAAGAATAGATTGGGAGCCCATCTTAGTAGTGTGACGGATCGAGCATGGGATTTATGGAGGAAACAAATCAAGAATGTGATGAATGTGATTACGAACACGATGCATGTTCTTAAGTTTTCACTAGTTCAATCGATCCAAAATAAATTTTTTTACCACAGACGGCGCCTAATGTTGGATCAAATTTCTATCCAACCTTTGCTTTCTGCCACGTCGTCCTGCAAGTCACCAGCAAACCACATTAAAGGGATGACACATTGGGGTGTTGTATCTCCATCGATGCTTAAGTCAAATTCTTGAGAGAATAGTTAAAATCAAGAGTGGAGTTTTGTGGGTTTGAGAGAAAGTGAGCTGTGAGCTTTGGCTTTCTTATGTGTACTTTTTTTAATTGTGAGGCCTTATTTATAGGAATGGGACGAATGTTATTTTTGCAAATTAGCTATATTAATTAATATTTATGTTATTAAATAATAATATAAATATCATACCATTAATATGTTCTATTTAATGAAGATTTACCTCATTATGAGCTGACTATTTCATTTAATTTTTTCTACAGACGTAGATCAAATAGTATAATGCATACCTAATTTAATTTCTACCCAATAAAAACAAAAACAAAAATTTGTTAAAAAGAAGTTACCATTGGACCCCCTTTTATAATTAATCTTATAACTAATTAACTATCTTTTGTAAGCTTGTATTTTCATATGAAAATAATTATTCTAATTTAAAAAATAACATGTCAGTAAGTTGTACTCTAATTATTAATGTATTATTACATATAATTTAATTTAATTATAATTTATTTATTTTCTAAATTACATTAAGCGTAAAAGTAATTGATTATGTAATGATTATTTTTAGTACAAAATCAAGAGAAAAAAGAACACATCTAAAAATAATTGACTATGTAAGAGATTAATAAAATTGAAAATTTTTGTTCAACAAAGTTATGAATATTATAATAATTATTTATTATTATATAATTAAAAGAGAAAATAAAATGGCTCCTAAATCTTAAAGATCATCCTAACTCGTAAAATGACATGTTAAAAATTAGTTGGTAGGTTTACTCCAATAAGTTCTATTAATGCATTTTTTATGCAATATAATTTAGCTATCTATTTGTTAAATATCTTGAATTAATTAATTTTTAAAATCTAGTTGGTTAATGAACATGCATTAAATTTAATGAGTTTGCAATATCGTGACTATTATAGCCTCAAAAATGACATGTCAAAAATTTATTGCATAAGTGTACTCCAACTACCAAGATATTTACCTCTCTATTTCTATCTACTATATAGTGTGAGTTTACATTTTTGAAATGAATTTACTAATCTATCCTCACTATTCTATAATTTATAAGTTTGCCATTTCATTTATTACATGCATAAAACAAAATTATTTCATGATTCAATTACTATATAATTATTAATATTATAATTTATGCTATAATTCTAAAATAACTCCTATCATTTATGAATAACTATGTATGTTTAATTGCAAATCCAAGTTTTTACTACTCTTAAACTTTTTAGCAATAAGCAAATGCTATATTTAAATGTCAATTAAAAAAATAATTGGTATATATGTCTTTTATTTTTAAAATTTGTGTATCACTAATTTTTTAATATTTTTCATCATGTTCAGATTGATTATTTTATTTTTATTGAACATTGATTATATTTTTAGTTTCACAAGTTTTAGTCTTTAGCAATAGTAACTAAATGCTATTTTTTATGCATTATTTAAATATCAATTAATGATAATTGATATATATGTATTAGTTGTTAGAATTTTTGCATCACTAATTTTTTTTTAAATATATTATTTTTCAAGATTTCACATTTAAATAAATCATTTATGGATATAATAAATTCTTTTGATTTTTGTTTTTAAATTTCTTATAATAAATAAAAATTAATGAAATTTTGAACTGTTGGACTTTAATATTTAAATCATATCATTTAATTTACGTAACAAATAAATATTTAAGTATCTATACTATTTATAAAGTTTAAATCACACTTAACATTTTTGGGATAAAATTATACCTATATTTTAAGATATTAACATTAGTTTGCCCTATTAAAATCTAATATCACATTAAATTAGAATTTTAAATACGATAATAGAATAATGATCACATCTAATAAGAATTTTAAATACTATTTTACTTTTATAATTAATTTAAAAACATAGAAAATTAATCTCATATTTATTTTAAATATATTGTAAAAATTAATGAAGGTGAAAAATTAAAATAACCAAAATAAGTTAAGTGCAAG
Source organism: Elaeagnus macrophylla (assembly GCA_029378325.1). NCBI lineage: Eukaryota > Viridiplantae > Streptophyta > Magnoliopsida > Rosales > Elaeagnaceae > Elaeagnus > Elaeagnus macrophylla. Next base: position 51,236,149 of record CM055641.1, on the reverse strand, counting down.
GCACTATTTAATTTTCTGAGGAAAAAAGGCACTATTTAATTATTCCATTAAAAACAATATTTGGCTTTTACAGCTCCTTATATCTTCTGGTTTAGTTTTTTGCTATAATAAGTAAGTGGTATTCTTTATGCTATATTTAAACGTGAATTAAATGATAATTGAGATATATGTCATAGTTTTTGAACTGTGGATCACTAATTTAAAAATAAAGGAAAAATAACAAAAATAATATTTTTAAAAATTTGTAATAATAAAAATAATACTTTTTGTGTATAAATTTATATTTTTACAATTAAAAAAATGATTGATATATAATTTTTTTTTAACAACCATTTAATTAGAATTAAACGATATCAATTTAGACTTGTTCAATGTTGAACATTCAATATTACACGTTCAAATTGAATGTTCAATATTATTAGGGTGCTAGTTTTATTATTACTAGTCTTAGGAGTGTTATTTTTGATAATTTTTTAAAAATAAATTGCTTGACATACTATCATTGTTTATATTTTTAATTTCACACTTAAATAGATCATTAAAATTATAGTGGTTATGACTACAATAAATTCTTTTGATTTTTACTCTTCAAATTCTTACAATAAATAAAAATTAATTACATTGTGAATTCTTTGGGTTTTAATATTGGAATCATGCCAATTAATTCATTTTAGCATATAATTATTTAACTATGAATACTATACATAAAATTATAAATCATGGTTAATATTTTTTTTAACAAAATTACTCCTATATTTTAAGGCAAGCAAGGCACTATTTAATTATTACATTAAAAAAACTTTGGCTTCTACTTTCGCCTCCTTGTATCTTGTGGCTTTAGTTTTTAGCAATAATAATTAAATGCTATCATTTATGGTATATTTAAATATCAATTAAATGATAATTGGTATATATGTCTTATTAAATGAATTTGTGGATCACTAATTAAAAAAAAAAAAAAATTCTTGTTATATTCTCATTGATTATAATTTTAATTTCACATTCAAGTAGATCATTAAAATTGTAATGGTTATGACTATAATAAATTCTTTTGATTTTCCTCTTAAAATTCTTACAATATATAAAAATTAGTTACATTGTGAACACTGTAAATTTTAATATTTGAATCCTATAACCATTTAATTCATATAGCATATAAATATTTAACTATCTATACTATATATATATATATATATATAAAAGGTCTAAATTATGCTTAATATTTTATGGATAAAATTATCTCTATATTTTATGCTATTAATATTAGTTGTCCTTTTAGAATCAATTATCATATTAAATAAAAAATCTAAACATTATAATGGAATAAGAATAACATCCAACAATGACTCTAATCATATGATGATACCACATTCAATAAGAGTCTAAGATTATTTTACCTTCACAATTAATTTTTAAAACATAAGAAAATAAATTTTGTATTTCTTTAATTTCAAATATATTGTAAAAAGTTAATCAAAGAGAAAACTTAATATAAGCAAAATAATTTACAAACAAGACACATGCTTTTAAGCTAGTTTTATTAAAAAAAAAAAAAAAAACTATTTGGCTTTACATAGGTTCCTTATGTCTTAGTTTGTGAAATTTGTTTATCACTAATTTTTATAAATAGTTATTTATAGTTTATGTAATTTTCTAACCACTAATTTTAAAAAACATTGTTAATTCACTACAATTTTAATTACTTAATAAATAAATTAAATTAAATTAAAATTATAAATACCATTTAGAGTCCTATTTTTCTTTCAGTAACTGATATCATTATTTTATGTAATAGATGCCTAAATTGCATGCTATTTAAATTATTTATTTTATAATTTTTACGTATTTAGTATCCATTTAGAATGAACTTAATAAAAATAGAATAATTAGATAAATAATTAGTTTGTGCTTTCAATATTATATCAATTTCTACTTCGCATTTTTTTTATTGGATTTTTAAAATGAAAATGGAATTTAATATCAAGTTGAATAGCAATTACTATTTTTTTTCTTTTTTTCTCCTCTTTAATTGTACATAAAGATATCAAATGTGTTGGGTTTGCTCAACTCAGTCAAAATTTAGCCCATCTTATTCAAACTTAGCTCATTTTAAATAAATTGTAGCTCAAATTAGCTTATTTAATTTTTAAATGAGCTAAACTCATTTATATGTAAATTGAGCTGAGTTTGGTATCTCATAAAGAAACATATATTTTTTTTTTGTTAAATTCATTTAAATTATTGAAAATATTTAATTAATTATTAAAAATAAAAAGCATATATTATGTTATAACAAATAGGCACATGATTTTTTAAACACAACATGATATGAACTTTAAAAAAAAAAAATTCAACTTTTTTTGACAAATAATATATAAAACACTTTTTAAATAATATAACATAAGTTTTTTTATTAACCTAAATTTTTTAAAAATGTATATTTTTAAGATTTTTTTAGTAACATAACATGTTTAAAATATGAATAATTTTAAATAAAATGAGTATAACTTTTTATATAAAACTTATAATCATAAACTGTAAAATAAAATGAGCATAATTTTCTCTACAAAACTTGAAATTGCCAACTATTAAATTCCCTAGAAACATGACATATAAATTTTTCTAATGGTATATGAAATTAATCATATTTTTTTAGAAATTAGTACATATTATATTTAAAAAATGAGTCAATTATAAATAAAATGATTTCTAATGAAATATGAAAGCATAACTTTCTATAGAAAACTTGAAATTATACATCGTAAAATTTCTTAAAAACTAGACTTTTTGAACTTTCTAATGATGTATGAAATTCATAATATTTTATGTATTATTACAGTTTATATTTTCAAAAATGAGTAAAAAAATGTTTTATTGAATGTGAACAATCTTTAGTAAAATGAGCATAACTTTTTAAAGAAAATTTAAAATTATAAACCATAAAATTTTTTGGAAACTAGACTTCTAAATTTTTTTAATGGTATATAAAATGATTCATAATATTTTATGAAATTAATACAGTTTATATTTCATAAATGAGTAAAAAATGATCTATTGTATTTGAACATTTTTTTTTAATAAGATATTGAATCTGAACATTTAGTAAAATGAGCATAACTTTTTATAGAAAATTTAAAATCATAAACAGTAATTTTTTTTTTTAGAAACTAGATTTCTAATGATATATGAAATGAATTATAATATTTTTTGAACTAATATAGATTATATTTCAAAAGTGTTTAAGAGAATTTGAACAATATTAATTAAAATGAGCATAACTTCCCCCACAAAACACAATTTTAAAACGTAACATTTATTATAAAATAGACTCTTTAATATTTTCAATAATATATGGATTGAGTTATAAATTAATACAATTTAAATATTAAAACTGTGTCAATGATCATCTCTTTAACCTCATTACGTTGGATAAATTTTTTAAGTTATTATCTATCTTCAAATTCTATATTTATTGGAACATTCAAATATTAAAACATTTGTTACTTTTTATATTTGTTATTTTTAGTAATTAATAATATCATTTTGCCAATTTTGTTTTAGTAATTAATAATTACATTTTGATAACTTTTTTATTTTCTCTCTTATTTGTTAGTTTTCTAATTTAACATTGTGAAATGAACTACTAAGTTACTAATAACTCAAGTTAACTTACTCATTTAAGCCGGTGAGCTAAGTGAGTTGGGTTTGCTTAGCTGTTTAACTAACTTTAAATGAACTAAGCTAAGTAGCTCATTGCATAGTACAGGTTAACATTTTTTTCCTTCCACTTTGAAGTTATTGCTTGCATTTTCTAATGAATGGATTTTCGAAGTGTTTACCAAAAAATAGATCATGACATTGTGAAAACTTGATATAAGGTACTTAGTCACTTTTTTATTTTAATTTTTATTCATTTACTTCAGTACAATGGTTATAGTTGTTAACTGAGATTCTCATGGGTTAATGCTGTTATTTGTGTTCTTCAAGACTTTGAAGCTAAAATAAATTTACTATATTATTTTTTATTTTGAGATTTAAGCTTATTTGTAAAGCTTAAGGGAAAAAAAAAAAAAAAACAAAAACAAAAACAAAACAATTTTAAAATAGTTCAATATTTTATTTTTAAATTAAACTGAAGACAAAAATGGATTTTATGGTATCTAAATTTTGATTACACAAATATATAAATTGTCAAAATTGTTCGGCAATCATTTTATAAATTTATGTACATGCAAAAAAAAAAAAAATTCATTACATTTATATCTAAGGGTGATTTTTTCACATGTTTTGTAATGAGTAATCTTGTTTTCATTTTAGAAATTATCTTTATGGTTTATGCATTATTGCAACTCAAATATTAAATATCTTAAGTCATGAAATGTGAAGTTTTAAGAAGATTTGACATTCTATTAAGTTGAATAATCATAGAGGTCGGAGAACTCATAGAGCTAAAAGTTAAAATCTAAAAAAAAAAAAAAAAAATTTTAGTACAGTTAATTTTTAAGAATTCTTAGATAGTTTGTTATATTTTTACTTTTCTTGATTTGATTTATTGTACTCATCTTGATTGAATGGATATAAATCCACTTTTTTGTTAAAAAAAAATTACAAAGATAATATCAATAAAATATAATATAAAAATAATATCAATAAGTCTATTACATTAAAAAATAAAGATAATTAATAATAATAAAAATATTATATATAAAAATTATTTGTTTTTTAAATCTTAAAACAAATTCATAAATATTAAAACTTTGGAATGAATCGTACACTTTTGTATTTCTACGTAGATTATAAGAATAATCTAATTTTATTATTATCAAAATAATATAATTTAATAAAAAGAGGTGGGAATGAATGACTTTAGTGGTAGTTATACTTATAGGATAGTAATCATTAGATTTTTATAAATTTTTATAAATTTTATATGAAATTTTATAAATATTTTTATATTTCAATAGATTTTACTAAACCTTTTTTTAAAATATTTTATAAATTTTTATAGACTTATTATAACTTTCACATAATTTTATTATCAAATTTTTTACATTTTTTAAATTCTTTCTTTTTTTTCTTTACTTTTTAAAAATATACACATCCAATTATTCCGACAATCTATTAATATTAGTAAGTAAAATTTAAAATACTTTCATATTCAATTTTACTATCCAATAAAAAAAATTCATATTATTTATACTTTACAATAAAATATAAAATATAATAAAAAAATATTAAAAAATATCAACGATACAATTATTTCATCTTAAGTATGCAATAAAATTAAAAATAATAGAAAAAAAAATAAATATACGTTAATAGAATTAATAATTTAAAAGTATATAAAACTTAAAATTAATTAAATATTAAAATATTTATTGTTAAATAAGCTCTTGCACTTCTAAAAATAAATTAAAAAAAAAAAAAAATTACACCTATAATATCAAATTTTACAATGTTGTTATCAGCTATAAAGTATATTATTCTATTTTATACACAAAAATATTTATAATCCTCAAAAGTCTTTGATTAAGTTAAGTTTTTAAAATTCATTGTTATTTTGAATATTCTAATCTTTTATAAAATTTTAAAAAATAGTAATTGAATACACCTTGATTTTTATAAACTTTTAAAAAGTCTTTAAAAGTTTTAATTGAATACTAATTTTTAAAAAGTCTTAAATAAATATACCTAAATTTTTTAAAAAATTTAAAATCCATAAAAGTTACTAAAAATCTAAATTGAATATAACCTATTAGACATAGTAATATTTGTACATATTAAATTGAATAAAACCGTCTAAAATACAAATTATTCAAACTAAAATCATTCAAAAATATATATATATATATATATATATAAGTGTTAGGTACATATATATGACACCATTTATTTAGTTCATGTCAATAGCTAAAAAATCATATAATATAATAAGTATACAATCAGGTATTTTTTTTTAATTAAATAATTTATATTAATTGTATAGATATTTAAATTACTATAAATTAAATATTATATATATATAAGTTATTCGACATCCATAAAAAATTTATAGATAGTTTCTCACAATTTGTTAAATTATACATAATTTTACTGCTCAAAAGTCAAAATTTCTTAAATTTTCTCTAATTTTAAGTTTTCTCTCAAAAAATGACTCAAACATTGAAGTGAATACAACACTCCATAATATCATTTCTTTTTATGTGATTTTTTAATAATATGTAAGATCGACGTATCAAAAAACGTGGTTTAAACATAAATCTACTTCAACATATAATAAGATTAAATAAGAGATGTTTTCAAAATATTTTTTTAACTAATAACACTATAGTAACAAACTTCCAACATATTTAATTAGAAGGATTTTAACATAAGAGGATAATAAGATAATTAACGGGTTAAATTTCTTAGAAATAATTGTATCAATAAAATACACAATGCACATGTAAATTTAGAACTCCACGTACAAAATAATTTCTTCTCTCTTTTAAGAAATAAATGCATCGATAAATACAAAACATAAACTAATTAATACATCTTGTAGTATGATTCACTTATCTCTTTTAAAATCATACGTTAAAACACATAAAATATTATTTATCTATAAAAAAAGGCTATATGACATCTTGACCATATATTTATAAAAAATCTTATATGACTCTTTTTACTTAATTCTTTTCCATATTGTAACAAAAATACTTTTAATTTTATTGGCTAATTTTGATGAATTTGAATTGAACACGTGTCCAACTAAATTGCCTAAAATTGGATGGCTATCCAACGGGAAGGATTTTGATCGGCCGGTGACCCCACTTGCCAGAGCCGAGTTTGACAATACTAAACTGAATTAAACAATTGTCCAAGTGGCTAAATTTTGATCGATCGGTGACCCCACTCACCAAATCTGAGTTGAACATATATCTGATTGAATTTGACAGTTGCCTAACTGACTAGATTTTGATTGGCAGGTGATTCCACTTGTTATAGTCGAGTTGGATACATTTCTAACTTAATTGAACAGTTGTTTAATTGACCAAATTTTGATTGGAAGTGACCCCATTTGCTAAAGCTAAGTTAGACATATATCCAACTAATTTGGACAATTGTCCAACTCACTAAACTTTATCCTTCACTGTATTCTTGTATTGTTTTTAGTAACAAGTTCGTTTTCATATTAACTGTAGAAACTTTCATAAAAAGTTTCTCTAACAAAATCAGATATCATAATGATTTCTAACTTCCTTTTGTGAATGTGGCTCAAATTTGTTACTAACATAAATTCAATCTAAGTATTGGCACCAAGTTACAGACTTGTTCAATATGTATTAGAGAGTAGAGCTTAAACTTGAAATGTTTCGCACATGCACATCAACAAGTAGCGGGAATGTCATGCTCTCTGAATATTTTGGCCATCTCTTCAACCAAAAGGGCTCGTCAATTAAATCTCTCTCATGTCCTGGTGGTTCATTTTGTATGTAAACCACATTGACATTAAAATGAGTTTTGAGTCTCACTTTGTGAGTAATAGATCTGTGTGATAAAAAGAAAGATAAGTGTGAAGCAATTTTCACAATATCAAAATAGATGACTTAATTGATGAAATATTATTACAATTCAATGGTTACTCACCTACCATAGAAATTGGGAGAAGAAAACATATGTAAGCTCATATGTTATCTCTTCAAATAGTAAGAAGAGACATATGTAAGCGCATATGTCATCTCTCCAAATAGTAACATTTTTCTCTCTATAAATAGAGAGATCATTTGCTCATTTTCATCATCCCATTCTAAAATCTCATATATTCGAAGCATTCAAAGCTTCCCCACTTAGAAAAGTTCTTTCTTCATTGTGAGATAGAGGTTAATTGTATTCTCCTATTATAAGAGAGAGAGGTATATTGTTCTCTCCTTGTATTTAGAGAGAAGTTGTAAATCTTTCGATATAATAAATTCATTTTGGCTTTTGTCGTGGAATAGCCCATAATTATTTTGGGTAAACCACGTAAATACTTGTGTCCATTTTATCTTCATTCTCTCAATTTTACTTTGACTGTGTATTAGCGTCGACCCATAAATTTCCTAACAGTGGTATCAGAGCTTTGGTTGTGGTACTATTCACGAATATTATTAACATATACAGTTACTATTCACATATACGATTACTGTTCTCATGTAATAGTGAAAGCCGATTCAAATGAGAAGCATATCAAAATGACGAAAATAACAAAGTTTGATGTTGAGAAGTTCGACGAAAACAATTTCTCGTTGTGGAAAATGAAGATTAAGGCAATTTTGAGAAAGGATAATTGTTTGGAAGCAATTAGAGATAGGCACGCTGATAGTAAGTGGAACGAAATGGATGGCAATGCAATTGCTGATCTACACTTAGCACTAGCTGATGGAGTATTATCTAGTGTGGCAGAAAAGAAGACAACAAAGGAGATTTAAGATACTCTAACAAGACTGTATGAGGTTAAGTCACTACACAACAAGATCTTATTAAAGAGGAGACTTTACACTCTTCGAATGGCAGAATCCACATTGGTAACTGACCATATCAACACTTTGAATACTCTATTTTCGCAACTTACATCAATGGGTTACAAAATAGAGACAGTTGAATGTGCGGAGCTTCTACTTCAAAGTCTACCTAACTCATATGATCAACTCATCATCAACCTGACGAACAACATCCTTTCGGACTATCTAATCTTTGATCAAATTACAGCTGTTGTTTTGGAAGAAGAAACTCGGCGTAAAAACAAAGAAGATAGACAAGTAAGTTTGCAGCAAGCAGAAGCTTTGACGGTGATGAGAGGAAGATCAACAGAACGTGGCTTTAGTGGGAGTTAAAATTATGGTAGATCAAAATCAAGAAGTAAGAAGAATTTTAAGTGCTATAATTGTGGTAAGAAAGGGCACGGTAAAAAAGGATTATTGGAATAAAAGAAAGAATGGAGACCCTGAGCCACCAAATGCTCAAGGGAATGTAGCAAGTATCCCTGATAATGGTGAAGTCTTATACAGCGAGACTACAGCAACAGTTGAAGGTAGAAAGCAGTTTTCTAACGTCTGGTTACTAGACTCAGGAGCAACATGGCACATGACATCTCGAAAAGAATGGTTCCACAAATATGAACCAATCTCAGGAGGTTATGTATACATGGGGGATGATCATCCTTTGGAAATCGCTGGTATTGGTACTATCAAAATAAAAATGTTTGATGGTACAGTTCGCACTATTTAGGAGGTACGACACGTGAAGGGCTTGAGGAAGAATCTATTATCTTTGGGGCAAATAGACAGTCTTGGATGTAGGACCCATGTCAAAAAAGGGATCATGAAAATTATAAAAGGTGCGCTTGTGGTTTTGAAGGCAGAAAAGATCGCAGCGAATCTATTCATGCTTAAAGGGAAAACACTATAAGAAGTTGATGCGTGTGTCGCATCAACTAGTAAAGGAGAAAAATCAACAATGATCTAGCATCTCAAATTAGGCCACATGTCAGAACGAGGTTTAAAGATTCTCTCCAACAGAAAGTTGCTTTTAGGGCTCAGATCGATAAATCTACCTTTTTGTGAGCATTGTGTTACAAGTAAACAACATAGATTGAAGTTTAGCAAATCTAATGCAAGGACTAAAGGCATTCTAAACTTGATTCATTCTTATATATGGGAATCATCAGAGATGCCACTAGGAGGTGCAAAGTACCTAGTGTCTTTCATTGATGATTACTCTAGAAGACATTGGGTGTATCCAATTAAGAAGAAGTTAGATGTGTTTCAAGTATTCAAAGAGTTCAAAGCGCAGGTGGAACTTGAATTTGGGAAGAAGACTAAGTGCTTAAGGACGAATAATGGAAGAGAGTATATAGACGGTGAGTTTCTTGCACTTTGTAAGCAAGAAGGAATCAAAAGACAGTTCCCAGTCACATACACACCTCAACAAAATGGAGTGGCAGAGCGGATGAACAGAACTCTTGCAGAAAAGATAAGAGCTATGTTGAGGACTGCAGGTCAATCAAACTCTTTTTGGGCAAAAGCAGCAAAAACTTCATGTTATGCGGTAAATCGGTCGCCACGACAATTGAGTTAAAGACACCGATGGAGATGTGGACTGGTAAGCTAGCCAATTACTCTACTTTATATTCATTTGGATGTCCTGTGTATGTGATGTACAATGTCCAAGAAAGATCAAAGTTGGATCCGAAATCCAAAAGGTGTATGTTCTTGGGGTATGCTGATGGTGTCAAAGGGTGTCGCTTGTGGGATCCCACCACCCGCAAGCTTATAATCAGCAGGGATATGATCTTTACAGAAGATCAACTACAAAGAAAAGATGAAGATAGTAGCACGTCAAATGAGAATTCAAAGACTACAACAGTTCAGGTGGAAAATAATCAAATACAAGAAATTCTAGATTCTACTGAAGCAGCACCACAACACGAGGTACAGGAACCAGTTGAATCTGAGGCTCTAGAAGTACGTTGGTCAACTCGTGAAAGAAGGCCACCAACTTGGCAGTTGGAGTATGTTACTGAGAGTAATGTTGCGTATTGTCTTTTAACGGAGGATGGAGAGCCATCAACTTCCATGAAGCTACAAGTAGTTCAGATGCACCTCTATGGATGACAGCAATGCAGGAAGAAATTGAAGCTCTACATAAGAACATGACTTGGAAACTAGTATCATTACCACGTGGAAGAAAAGCCATTGGTAACAAATGGGTCCTCAAAATCAACCAAGATAGCAATGATCAAGTAGAACGATATTGTGCAAGATTGGTGGTGAAGGGATATGCTCAGAAAGAAGGTATTGATTTCAATGAAATATTTTCCCTAATAGTATGACTCACAACAGTCAGAATAGTCTTGGCTATGTGTGCTATGTTCAACTTACATCTAAAGCAGTTGGATTTAAAAACTTCATTTCTTCATGGAGAACTTGAAGAAGAAATCTATATGCTTCAACCAGAAGGTTTTGCTAAAATAGGCAAGGAGGACTTAGTTTGCCGGTTGAACAAATTTCTATACGGTCTTAAATAGGCACCGAGGTGTTGGTACAATAAATTTGATTTCTTTATTATTAGCCTTAGATACAACAGACTCAGTTCAAACCATTGTACATACTACAAAAGGTTTGATGCAAAAGGTTTGATGGGGATAATGACTTTATTATCTTATTGTTATATGTGGATGACATGTTGGTAGCAGAACCCAACAAAGATTGAATCTAAGAATTAAAGGCTCAATTGGCTAGGAGTTTGATATGAAGGACTTGGGACCAGCAAACAAGATTCTAAGGATGCAGATTCACCGAGACAGAAATAACATGAAGATTTGGCTTTCCCAGAAGAATTACTTCAACAAGATCTTGCGACGCTTCAACATGCAAGATTGTAAGCCAATACATAACCCAATTCCTGTTAATTTCAAGTTATCCTCAAATACGTCTCCTAGCAATGAAGGAGATAGGAGAGAGATGTCTCGAGTACCGTATGCATCAACAATGGGAAGTTTGATGTTCGCTATGATATGTACAAGATGAGACATTGCACAAGCAGTGGGAGCGGTCAGTCGGTTTATGGAAAATCCTGGTGGAGAGCATTGGAACACTATAAAGAGGATCTTTAAATACATCAAAGGAACTCAAGTGCTGCATTATGTTTTGGAGGATCAGAATTAACTGTCAGAGGTATGTGGATTTAGATTTTGCAGGAGATCTCGACAAAAGTAAATCCACCACGGGCTATGTGTTTACACTTGCAGGAGGAGCTATAAGTTGGGTTTCTAAATTACAAACTGTTGTGGTTTTATCTACAACCGAAGCAGAATACATGGCAGCTACACAAGCTTGCAAGTAAGCAATATGGATTCAAAGGTTATTGGAGGAACTCGAGCACAAGCAAGAGAAGATTGTTTTGTTTTGCGACAGTCAGAGTGCCTTGCACATCGCAAGAAATCCAGCATTTAATTCCCGGAAAAAGCATATAAGCGTTCAGTACCACTTCGTTCGAGAAGTAGTAGAGGAAGGAAGTATGCATATGCAAAAGATTCACACCGATGAGAATCTAGCAAATGTAATGACAAAATCAATCAACCATGACAAGTTTGTATGGTGTTGATCCTCATATGGCCTAGTAGAGATGTAAGTAGCAGGACTTGAGCAAAGACAATTAGAAGAACTAACCATGAAAGATGACTTCAAGTGGGAGATTGAAAGACAAGTCTGAAGCAATTTTCACAATGTCAAAAGAGATGGCTTAATTGATGGAATATTATTACAATTCAATGGTTGCTCACCTACCATAGAAAATGGGACATGAAAACATATGTAAGTGCATATGTCGTCTCTTCAAATAGTAAAAAGAGACATATTTAAGCGCATATGTCATCTCTCCAAATAGTAACATTTTCTTCTCTATAAATAGAGAGATCATTTGCTCATTTCCATCATTTCATTACAAAATCTCATATATTCTAAGTATTCAAAGCTTCCCCACTTAGAAAGAGTTCTTTCCTCATTGTGAAAGAGAGGTTAATTGTATTCTCCTATTATAAGAAAGAGAAATATATTGTTCTCTCCTTGTATTTAGAGAGAAGTTGTAAATCTTTCGACCTTTGTCCGTGAGTAGCTCATAATTATTTTGGGTATACCACGTAAATACTTGTGTCCATTTTATCTTCATTCTCTTAATTTTATTTTGATTGTGTATTAGCTTTTATCCATAAATTTTCTTACGTAAAATAATATCACTAAATGTAAAGCACGAAGTGAAAAATCTTAGGCCAGACTTGTCCTTATCAAACTCAAGTAAGTACCCCTGTTGCATCAGATTCCCAATCACGGTAAACCCTCATCTTGAGTGAATGGATTGAATCGCCAAACACTTGATTCGTTCATCAGCGATTTTGGTTGCACACTTGCCGATGACGACGAATTACGACGTCGACGCGCATAGAAACAGAGGCAGGAAGCTGAAAGCTATACAAGTAGCACCTCTCAATAATCAAATATGAATACAGATTGAAGAAGCTTGAGAAGCACACTGAGATTTGAGAGATTAGAGTTCACGTGTTGATCTTGAAATGTTCAATTACTCTCTTCTGATTCGGCCGTGCTATTAAAATATTTTCTTTCATAAAAAGAGAAAAGGAAAATTAAATAAATTAAAAACCTAATTGAATCTAATTAAATATGTAAGTGAGAGGTCAGTGAACATAAATATTAAATGGAGTTAATTATAGTCTTTTTTTTATTTAAAAAAAAATAAAAGTAAAAAAATAAAAAACACAATTATGCTTATTCACTAACTTAATAATTTTTTCAATATATAATAATTGTTATTTAAAAAAATAACCATTTTTTTCAAAATGTTTTCTAAAAATTTTCATTAACAAAACTAACGTCGTTTTTTTATTAGTAATTTTCGTTCTTCATTCATCTTATATGTTATCTTTTATTTTTGACCGTATAGTTAATACATGCCTTAAAATTAAATGTGTTAAGAAATAAAATTAATTTTAGCACGTCAACAATCTTTATAATTTTAAACATAAATACTACAAAAAAAAAATTTTAAAACAAAATATTTTTTTTTATCACAATTTGATGCATATATCAATCTATATAATATAATATAATTATTCTCTGTTAATGAGGGGTTCTATAATCATTTTTTTATTTTACACCTCTAACTCTACATTTAATTAATAATTATTATGTTATAACTTGTTCAATATAGCATTACTCCTTCAAAAATAGTGAAGAGTCAAAAATAAAAAAATCTTGATGAGGTCATATAATGCAATATTCTCTTTTTTATAGCATAGGATACCATAAATCGGCATTTGAATAAAATAATTAAAATAAAATGCATAAAATATTTTAATAATTATTTGATCTAAAAAAATTAATAATTAGTTTTTCCTATCTCTCCTAATTCTTAACTTTTAAATTTTATACTTACATTAATTATAATATATAATGTATTACAATTTTTTTTTAAATAAATTTGTTATTTTTAAAATAATTTTGTTACATGGTAAATTATAGTTGTAATAAATTTAAATTTATGTGTAATTTTTTTTTATTAAAGATTGTAGTAAGTAGGTCTTGTCCTAAATATTTTAATTAAGTTGACACATCCATATCACACTCTTCTCGTAATTCCTCAATTATTAATATTATTAAATATAAAAAAATTATAAATTAATTTTCAACCAAATTTATAATTAAATTATTGTTCACATTTTAAATTCAATTGTTCTCAACTACTAATAATGTTATATACATCAAGTTGTGGTATGCATCAAGTGATGTGTTAATTATTAATTGAATATAAATTTAAAAATGTGAAATGAAAAAGTGATTATAAGACCCTTACTAACAGAAGCTAATTAAATTATACCATATGAATTATGATATGAATCAAGTTGTGATAAAAATAATTATTCTTTATAAAAAAAAGTATATGATATTTACAGCTGGTAAAACTCGATATATTGACTTGATATAGCATATGTTTTCGTCCAATGTCATTTTTTTCTTTTATCACTCAACGATGACATTTTCACTCATGATTTTAACAATTTTACCCTCGTATATTTCTTGCCTATCACAGAGTTTATCAAGCTCATCTAATGCTCACTCTTATTCCAGCAACGATTGAGGACATAAATACTTTTTGTAGCCCAGGATTTTGTCTTTTCCTTACTATAATCATCACTTTGTTCCAGACTATCCCATACGGTTTGGGAAAGAAGAAATTTCAGTTGCACACGTTTCGTCTCCAATTCAAGATTCTTGACTGCTATTTTTGCAATAATAGGTAAGAGTTATGTTTATGGAATTTACGATTAAGGAATAATACAGCGAATATGTTTAACTTTATTATTATATGTAATAAATTACATCTACATTTGTCGTTGTATATAACATGTTACATTGACCTTTTGTCATTATATGTAATAAGTTACACTTAATTCTGTCATTATTGTAACAAGTTATATTCACATCTGTCGTTGTATGTACCATGATACATAAATCTCTGTCGTTGTATATAATATATTACATACACCTTTGCTGAATATTATAAGCACCTCTGTCGTTGAGTGTAACACGTTACATATACCTCTGTCATTGTATGTAACACGTTATATATACCTCTGTCTTTGTATGTAACATATTACATACACCTCTATCGAATGTTATATACATATTTTCCATTGTATGTAAGTTACATATACATCTGTCATTTTATGTAACATGTTACATGCATAAATATCTGTCATGTTATGTAACATATTACATACACCTCAACCGTTATATGTAATATGTTTATTACACCTTTATTGAATGTTACATATACATTTTTCGTTGTATGTAATTTCTGTTATTGAATGTAACACGTTACATACACATTTGCCGTTATATGTAACTTCTATTATTGAATGTAACACATATGCACCTTTCTCATTGTATATAACATGTTACATATCTATTCGATGAGGTCTGACGCTCCGGTGATGTCACGGATTGAGTCACCGAAGCTCTTGTTAATTTATCGATAGAATCATTGGTGCTTTAGTATATTTATTTTTTTAGCTTTAAAAAATATTTTAATAATTTATATAATTTTTATATCATCAAAACTTACAATTTTAAATATATTTTTATTAATTTTAAAAAAATATTAACTTATAATTTAAATATAAATTATTTAGTTTCACAGCTCATCAATTTCTGCGACAAAAGGCCTACCTTATCGGCTTATCGGTAGATTGATTACCATTCACGAGTAGGGAGTAGTATTTTATTAATTATTATTTTAATAAAATAATAGGTAGCTGTATTTTTAATAATTTTTTTTACTGCTTATTTATTTATTTAATGTATCACATAAGCCATAAACTAAATTAATACATGATTTTCGAGATTTATAATGAATAATATTATATATATTAAATTGATAAAATATAAAATTAATAATATAAGATTATTAATTAATTATGAGATTAATTAATAATAAAAATTAATTAAATTATGATATATAAATTAATATGATAAAAAAAAATTTTTTTTGATTTGATAATAGGATAAATAGAACATGACAGCTCCTTACATTTTCTCACGTGTAATGTTCAAGAAACATTGTGCTTGTGAGCTCGTCCTTGTCTTCCGATTCAACTAATAAATAAGTACCTCACATCGTCTAAATTATCCACACAAAAAATAAGAGAAAGAAAGCAAAGCCATACTGATGATTGAACAAACCATTTAGGAAAATCTTAGCAACAAAAAAAAAAGATATCATTATCTAACCGTTTTTATCATTCTTTGCTTTTAAATCAAATATTACATAGCGATGAAATCAATTTAAAAGAAAATATACGTTAGAAAATTCAGATAATTCAATAGTTCAATTTATAATGTAATTCTTTACAATTTCGTACTTACGTTCTGACTTATTCTCATTCTATGAAAAGAACAAATAACTATTTTGTGAGTTTACCTCGGGATAAGGGCTTTCTCGGTCCACAATTTTTGTTAAAAGAGTAATTTAATCTGTAGCTTTTCACTAGAGAAATTTATTTTTCATTTTTGTTAAAGGTGTACTTTAATATAATATATTGCCGATCAATGTGCACTGTAATTTATTATTTTTAATTTAATTTTTAAATCTAAAATGCACATTTTACAAAATTAATGAATTTTGTACTTCAGTTGAAATATATGAAAATTAAAAAATATTTTTATTCAAAGTTATGATATTGATAGTGCCTTTCATATCTCTAATAGACCCAAGAATGGAATGGATATTTAAGCTAAGTTTTTTTAAAATTATGATGAACATTCTTTTAAGCTAAGTTCAGTTGGAAGTATTAGACCAAGAATGGAATCGATATTTCTATTTTTCCAATTTTTGAAGACCAAGAATAAGAATTTCATAGGAATCAAATTCCTTCTTCATAAGGAATAAATTATTCCTATCAAATAGATAGGTTGTGTCAGGTTTGGATAAACCCATTTATGATATGATTTGTTTAAGTTTGATCATAACCTAACATATTTATTAAATAAGTTAGAAAGTGCAATAATGATCCAACCTGTTTAATAAATAGGTTGACCTATTTAATCTGTTTAAATATATAAAATAATATATATTATATTTTATAATGTAAGAAAATCAAAGATATTATATCGAGTATCAACATATATTTATGTAACATATTAACATAATAAATTCTAATTAAACTTCAAAAATTAAATTAATTTAAGCATTATTTTAACAAAAAAATGTAAAAATATTAACTAATATAAAATAAAAATAATATCAATAATCATAAATATTGTGATACATCAAAGCCAATGTGTTAAAGTCTCAAATAGCAACAAAAAAGCCTAACAAAAATATATATCATAAATTTTTTGCAAGTAAAAACTTATTTTAAGTCTAAAATAAATAATCAATAATAAAAACATACACAATTAAACTAAATAACATATTATTATAAATTAATAAAAACAAGAAAATAAAATATGAAATGAATTTAAACATCATCTCAATAATATTTCAAAGTATAAACCTACAAAATAATTAAATAATAAATAATTACCTACATATCCTAATAATTTTAGTTATTTACTTGGGTTGCTATATAGGTTACGGGTTACCCGATTAACTCATTATGACTTGATTTTTTAAATAGATTAAAGGGATCGACTTGTTTACGACTCAACCCATATAAGCTCAACTAAGACTTGACTATTTCGTGAGTAGGTCGTATCGAGGTGTCAAAAATTGCCAGCGCTAGGAATAATTAATTTTTTTATATGAGAAGAATATTTATTCCTTATCTAAAAGGAATATAGTTTAATAATTTTATTCTAAAAAAACATTTTAAGTTCAAAAAATAAGTATCTTATTAGGAAATCATTTCACACGTCTCTACTATCCATTTCTATGCTCATTTCATTGTTCTATTGTATTACTTTTCATTCTCACTACAACGGTCACTCTATAATTGGTATTTAGCTATATTGATTTTTTTATAATTTTTTTTAGCTTTATTGCTATGGTTCCTAATCAATTTCTTTCCTATATTTGTTTAATGGGAATGATTTTAATTAAAAAAAATGAAATGAACTATTTGGTATAACTTATTTTATGCATATTTGGATCATGACAATTTTCCCAAGTTCATGGATATTATTAATAAAAGTTTAATACTTGGTGTTGATGCCATTTTTTGTCAACGTCAGAATAGGGGTGCACTTTTCCTTATTGTGGACCTACGAACAGAAAAAACGCGTTAAGACCTAGAACTACCATAGGATATGGTTGCTTTGACCCTTCGATGCTTAAGTTAGTTCTTATAATGGCGATGGAGGAGAAGAGCTAAGCCTTAACTCCATAATAATAGGAAGAAGAAGTGGTGATAAAGAGAATATAGGAGCTGTGTATAATATTATCAAGTTATGACTTATGTGTGAATATGTACAAGGTATATATATATATATATATATAAGGGATAGAGATATACCTGTTGGCGATTATTTACCCAAAGAGATAGACTTATTCTTACATCGGAGGCATATCTCTCTTTAATTATCCCTTATCAGATAATTAGGAGAAAATTTGGCGCTTTATTTATTTGATGGTCGCTTATCTAGCAATTTGGCTTATTTGTTTACTCAACGCTCACTGAACTGGCCGCACATGCCACGTGGCATGTGTTATTTTATGTCCAACATTAGCCCTTAGACCTCCTAGGCTTAGTTACATGGCATACGAGGTCTAATTGTCATTTTGTCGATATCTGAACACTTGGTCCTTTCAGTCATACTAGTGGCCCATAGCCCACTCTTATGTGTTGTCCTGTTGAAGGGGTTGGCAAAACTCAGATTTAGTTTACCATGAAAACATCTGCGATAATTTTTCATAGCTTGTGATACTTATAGACTTCTAATCAAAGTTATAGTGTGGGAGATATGCCAAAGTTAAAGTTAGTTTTAGAAAAGTCAATCCTAGAACTATAAGGTACTTTTCACCTTCTATATGGCAGAGGCATGCCTGCCAGACTCTTTTAAGTCTGTGTGGAGATAACTGGGCATTACGATTCCTTCTGAGCCTTTGCCCTTCACCTTCTAGAAATGGAAGGTTGTACTTGGATACTTTTCCTACCACCTAGTCTTTAGTATGCGTTTTGTACTTGTACCTACGCTACAATTTGTTGGAGGCACAGACTGTACTCCATTACGGAGGATATATACACAATGACCATCGTGGGTGCAAACAGAGGTGGATCGTGGTGAATGATTGATGTTAATGGTCGAGTGGAGGAGTAAGGATTTGTCAAGAAGGTACATGACCGAAGAGGTATGGACCAAAGGCCTTATGGTAGGCAAGGTGCCAACTGGAGGAGGTTCGTCCTACCATGTGTAGACCAGAGAGGGGTTGACTGGCCATGTGCAGACTAGAGGAGGGTTGTTTAGCTAATTGTTGACTAGAGGAGGGCTATTCAGCCAAGTGCTGACTGAAAGAGGGCTGTCCAGCCAAGTGCCAATCTATGGAGGGTTGTTTGGCTAAGTACCAACTAAAGGAGGGCTATTTAGCCAAGTGTCGATCAGAGGGGATCCATCCGGCCATGTGCTGATCGGAGGTGTTCCATCAGGCCATGTGCCATCCGGTGAGGTGTCACTTGGCAGTGTGCTACTGTTCGGCGGCTTACCATCCAGTGAAACTCTATCTGGTGGCTTGCCATTTGAGGATGCTCTTTCCATTGATGTGTACTTCATGGTAGCATTGCTAGACGGGTTGCCATCCGATGGAGGTTTGTCTGACACTGTTCTATCTAGCGATGTTCCATCTGTTAATGCTCCATCTAGCAACTCTTCGTACGGCATGGCACGTAGGGTGGTGTTGTTTAGTGGTGGCTAGACTTTTTCCATGTAGTTCAATGCACTTGGGACATCTTAATGTTGTGGTTTTTGGTATTATGCATGTATCGCATGGTTTTAGAGAATGACTTTTCTATTGGAGAAATTTTAAGTTATGTCCCAATCAAAATCTCATCGAGTCAATTGGAGGAAGAGAACTTTGACTTCTTCATTAATAATCGATACTAGTCTAAGATATCTGACTGTTTCTTGGACATGTTGAGGGAGATGTTTGGTGTCCTTACATTTATCATGTTGATGCCTAATGTTCCTGGTACTGTTTGGAGAAATCCCCTTCTTAGAAGAGTTACACTTTTTGTAGATGACTTTTTTACTAGGTTGCGGCTCCCTTTTTGCATATTTTGTGGGATATTTTATCTTATGTTGGTGTTGTTTCATGCAAGTTTCTTCCTAATGGCTATAGGATATTGTTATCTTGTTGGGTTCTCTAGAAGGAGCACGGGAGAGAGCTGACAGTGGAGGAGTTCACCTACTGCTACTATGCACAATTGTCGGGGAATGCTACTATTTGGTTCTATCTAAAACCCTTTGGGAATAGGATCCTTATTAAGGATCTTTCAGACACAAATAAAGGTTGGTGATATGCTCTTTTTACCGTAATGGGGGACTTTGATGTAGACATGCCGAAATTCCTCCTACTCCTAGAGAGTTCTGTTGGAATGGTAAGTTTGTTGAGCCCCCAACCTTTATCCTTTGTCTTTATATTCCAACTTTTTTCCTTTATTGTGTACAATTCATTGGTGGCACGAGGAAGACTAGTGATCGACTTGTCCTTCCTGAGAGGATTGCACATTGGGGCTTAGATCTTACAGCTTTCACTTTTGATAGAAGCCTCCCAACTATGGAGTGTGAGTTTTCTCTCCCCTCAGTGTTTTTCTCTTAGTTTTGTTTTCCACTCTAACTCCGTTGGTTTGCTATGTGTTTTACAGTGATGTCTTCCCAGCATCCTTGTAGGAGGAAGGAGAAAGGGATACATACTATGAGGTTTCTCAGGGATCTTAATCCCAAGGGTGCCCTTGCACCATCCAGAGTGGTTGGAACTTCTGGTAAGTCCAAGAGGAAGAAAAAGGGTCAGAAGAGTGTGATGATTGTAGTGCTACCACCTAGGCAAATTGAGGAGAGGCTAGTAAGGACTAGAGTGTCTACAGCAATGATGGTGGATGAGAGGATACAGAGGGTGGTGCCAATCAATCACTGGCGTCAAGGGAGAGTGACAGTGCACATTAGTATCTTTTTGTTTGGACTTTCTTTTGATGTATCTCTTTCCTACGAAAGTGTTAGAGCTTGGTGGACTTTACTTTCTACTTTAGTTGACTTAGTCTTGAACGAACATTTTATTAATGACTAATGGATACTTCATCTCATTACATCATGAATTGTACCTTTTATTTCTATATGGCCCCTTATTTTTGCTTTTGTATAGCGTGTATACTTCTTCCTTTGTTTCTGTGTGGCATATGTTATCTGTTCTTGTGTGAAGTATGCATAGCATCTTGTCTTTGACTCTTGTTTAGAGCTCTTCCATGTGAGGGAGTGGATGTTGCATAGAATTTTCTTTGTTTTGGGAAACGAAGGGTGTTAGTACTGTGAAACGGTGGTTCTGGGTGGAGTACAACCTAAACAGTGTTCTATATAGCATGTGTTGTCTGGAAAACATGTAATTGGCTAGCCCCTAGTATAGGTCACTCCTGGTCAAATGGGTCATGTTCGACCAATCCTTTATGGGTAGGCTCTGTTCAACCATCTTTATGTCCAGCCAACCTAGTTGGCTGACTTCTGTTTGGCCATCTTTTGTGATTGTGTGATTGCATTAATTTTCTTAGAGCAGATGCATGCTGCATTTCAGTTTTATGGTTTATTCTTTTCTAAGTATGGGTGGCCCATTGGGTCCCCATATTGTCAATCCCCTTACTTAGGGTACTTGTGACTTGACCAAGTAGCCCAAACATGGAGTTTTGACTTAAAAAATATAAAATTTTTTGGAGGTGGTAATTGTTGTTCCTATGGAAATAATTACGCTTTTTTCAAGACTATGGTCCTTGTGCCAAACTTCTTGTTCGTGCACAACAATTTTCTTCTACCTCTAGGGAATTCAAACTGGAATAGTGAAGTTGCACTTAATAGGTTCCATCTGCGGGGTGCATAACCCATTGTCGGGTTGCAGCCCGTCCATGTTGCACTAGTTGGGCTCCCACTCCTAACACAAATGGGAGGAATTGAGCCCTGTAGACAAGTTAAAGCTGTGTATGGTAAATATTGTCTCGGGGTGTAGAGCCTATCATTGGGTTGTAGCCTGTTTCTAGAGAGCTAGCTGGGCTCTCACTCCTAGCGTAACTGGGGGGAGTGGAGTCCTAATGACAAGTTAAAGTTGCACGTGGTAAATACCATCTAAAAGGTGCAAAGCTTATCATCGGGTTATAGCCCATTTTTTTGTGCTAGCCGGGCTCCCACTCCTAACTCAAATGGAGGGAGTGGAGTCCTGGAGATAAGTCAAAGTTGTGTTCATCGAAAGCCATCTAAAGTAGTTCTTACACAAGGATTCTACCCACTTGTGGCACACTAGCTCCTCGCCATCCATGGAACAGGGTCATAAATGAGTTATTGTTGGGTGTAATGCTTGATGGACCTTGCCAAATTTGAGCTACCCTTTGGAGTTACGCTTTACATTATGGAGATCAGTGGAGAATTTAAGTGGAGAAGGTTATTTTTTAAGGTTGTCATACCTCAAGTGCTCATTTTATTCTTCTAATTAAAAAATTGGAGTTTACGTTAAAGAAGAACTAAAAAATAAACTAAGTTTGGTTAGCTATGGCTCTTTTTTTTTCTAATAACTTGGAAAATCAAAATCCTAATGAAAGGTGGGAGCACTTTTGATTACTGATTGCAGGTCTTGAGGTGTTGGGGGTTCAATGCGTTCAAGACTTTTGTCTCTCCTAATGTCTCAAGGCAATAACCACCTTTTTCAAGGACCTTTTTTTATCCTATAGGGACCTTCCCAATTTGATCCCAGGATGCCAGAGCCTTTTTCCACTGTTGATTATGTTGTTTGTTTAAGGACATGTCACCTTGTCAGAATTATCGAGGATTGACTATGCGATTGTAATAGTTGGCCATGCACTGCTGGTAGGCGGCTAGCCTGATCTCACTCTGTTCTCTTTTTTCTTCCAAGAGATCCAAGTTTAGTGCTAGACCTTCTTCATTGTCGTCCATGCTTCTTACGCTTGTTTGGTAACTAAAAGTCCTATTTCTATTAGAATGACGCTTCCGTGCCGTAAGTCAAGGAGAATGGTGTTTCACCTGTGGCTGTACGGGAGATGGTCTTGTAGACCCATAGGACTTCTAGAAATTTCTCCACCCATGCTTTTTTGCATGTCTTGACCTTCCTTTTTAGATTCAATTTTATGACTATGTTTGGTTGCCTTGACGTAGCCATTAGCATGTGGGTGTTCAAAGTGGAGAAGATGTGTTGTATGTGATACTACTCTTACAAGTTTTGGAGTTTTCATCCTATGAACTGGGTTCCATTGTGTGATACTTTGGTATGGGAGATGCAGAAGCGATAAATTATGTTCTACCATAAGAAGTCCATTATTATGTCCTTTGAGATCTAAGTGAGCGACCTGACATCCACCCTCTTAGTGTAGTAGTCAATGGCCATGATGGCGTACTTTACTCCCTTGGCTTGGGAGAGTGGGCCAATGAGGTCCAATCGCCATTGTGCAAAGGAGCAGGGGCTATGTAGCTAGGTCAGTTGCTTTGTGAGTTTTCTTGGTATGGTGGAGTGCCTTTAGCACTTGTCACATTTTTTAAAAAGGTGACAACATCTTGTAACATAGTGGGCCAGTAGTACCTTTTCTTGACAACTTTGATTACCAGGCTTTGTGTGCTAGAATGATTCCCACAAACTCCTTCATGGATCTCAATGAGGACATACTCAGCTTCGTTGGGAGGTAGGCACCTTAGGTACAGTGTGTGGTAACTATGCTTTAGAGGAGATTATTTATTATGCTAAACCGTGATGCCCGGATCCGATCCTTACTTTTCTAGCTTCTTTTTTGTTGGCTGGTAGGTTTCCATGGGCCAAGTATCCAAGTATGGAATCCATCTAACTTGGATCAAAGGAGAACATCTCCCCTCCATTCGCTGTTATGCTAGGCTTGACTAAGTGGTGAATGGGGACAGTTCGTTCTTGGTCCTCATCGATTCTAGAGGCTAAGTAGGTAAGGGCATCAGCTTGGGTGTTCTCTTCTCATGGTATGTGGTTCAACATCCACGAGGTCATGGAGTCCAGGAGTTTAGTAGCTAGCTTTCGATATTCTTGGAGGTTTGGACCTTACACTTGGAATTCTCCCGACACCTGTTTCACTATGAGTTGGGAGTCACTAAAGCAATCTATTTGTTCGACACCTAAGGCCTTAGCAAGGTTCAGGTTGGCGATAAGTGCTTCATACTTGGCTTCATTGTAGGAAGTCTTGAATTGGAGGCTAAATGCATGGTGTAGGGGGTCACCCTCTGAGGTGACTAATATGAGCCTTGTCCCACTTCCATTCCAGTTGAAGGAACTATCAATATGAAGTGTCCATCTACCCTTTTCTTTTCTTTTTGACTCCTTCACGAGGGTTTCAGCAATGAAGTCAGCTAGAACCTGCTCCTTGATGGCCGTTTGTGTGCTTAGAAGTAGGGACGTAGCTTCCTGGTGGTCGTTACTAAGGTAAGAGCCACCTTTTCGTTCTGTGGATATTTGGTTTCTAGAATGAGTAAAGATTTCCTCACATAGTAGATGGGTCTTTGGACTCCATCCACTTCCTTTAATAAAGTTGCGCTGGCTATCCCAAGTATAGGGTGAGTATATCACCCAAGCATAGGCTAACAAGTAGTTGCGGGCTGCTTAGATACATCTTCAACCCTTTGAAAGCTTCTTTGCACTTTGCGTCCCAAGAAAAGTCTGCCTTTCTACGGTGGACTTTGAAGAAGGGTGTGTATTTGTTAGTTGTGCAAGAGATGAAGCAATTTAGCGCTGAGATTCTCCTGATCAATCTTTGGACTTCTTTTATGGTTTGGGGTGGGTGCACATCCAACATTACTTTAACCTTCTCAAGGTTGGCCTTAATCCCATGTTGGTGGACCATGAAGTCCAGGAATTTTCTAGAGCCCAACTCTAACACACATTTGTTCGGGTTGAGTTTCATCCCATATTGTTTGAGGGTGTTGAATGAATTGCGCAAATGGGAGACATAGTTTTTAGCTTGTTTGCTCTTGATTATCGTGTCATTGACGTACACTTCCATTATGTGTCTGATGAGTTGGGCGAACATCTTATTCACTAGCCTTTGGTAGGTGGCTTCGGCATTTTCAAACCAAAGGACATAACTCTATACAAAATATTCCCTCATCGATCATGAAGCTAGTTGTAGCCAAAGTAGGCATCCATGAAGCAGAAAGCGGAATGTCCTGTTGTGGCGTCTACCAGTTGGTCTATTCGAGGTAGTTGGAGACTATCTTTAGGGCATGCTTTATTTAGATCGGTGAAGTCAACACACATACACCATTGTCCAATAGCTTTCTTAACTAGAACTACCTTAGCCAACCAGATGGGTTATTATACTTCAGTTATACTTCAACTTGTGCACTTCTTGTTTCATTGCTTCGTACCTTTCCTTGTTGTAGAGCCTTCTTTTTTGCTGAACAGGTTTGAATTTAAGGTCTAAGTTGAGACGGTGATATGTGATTTTTGGATTAATCCTTGGCATGTCCTTTTGGGACCAGGCAAACACATCCAATCTACTATAGAGGAATGCATCCAACTCTTTTTGGGTGTCAGATGGTAGAAAGATACCTACACGAACCATTTTGTGACCTATAGGGACCAACTGCCTTGTTGGCTGGGCTGGCTCAAAAGTGGGGGTGTGCCCTTCTCGTGGATTAAGCTCTTGGTCAATCAGGATTGGAATCGATGTTCGAGAACACTGAGAAAGTCGTAGCTGGTGTCTACGTCCGAAAATTTAAGCAAATTTGGATTTTGTGTGATTCCAGCCTGTTTGATCATGCCATCTCTAATTTGCAGTCTTCCTTGGTCACCTGATAGAGCTAGAGCTTCAGAACAGGGAGGATCCATCTTTGTTAGGAAGACAAAGAGTGGTGTTTGTACAAAAGATTTTTGTCGACCACTTACTCAACTTCTGTTGGGGCATTCAAATAAAATGATTTCTTAGATTTTTCTTCTCAAATTTAGTGGAGAACACAACAATGGCCCCTAAAGTTCCCTTTCATTTTTTCTCAACATCAGAATTGGGGTGCACTTTTCCTTGTTGTGGACCTGTGAATAGAGAAACACGTTGGGACCTTGTACCACTACGATGTGTTGACCTTTGGCCCTTCGATATTAAGTCAATTTGGGTAATGGCAAAGGAGGAGGAGACCTAAGCCTCAGCTCTGTGATAATAGGGAGAAGGAGTGGTAACAGAGAGAATATAGGTTCTGTGTCTAATATTGTCAAGTTATGACTTATGTGTAAATGTGTACAATTTGCATATATATAGGGGATAGAGATATATATGTTAGCTATTACTTATTCGAGGAGATAGATTTATTCTTACATTAAAGGGCTTATCTCACTCTAATTATCTCTTATCGGATAATTATGAGATATTCTACGCTTTTTTTATTTGATTGTTGCTTATGTAGCAATTGAGCTTATTCGATTACTCAGTGCTTACTAAGCTGAGTCGTGGGTCACATTGTTGAGTAGGATGAATGAAAATATATCACGTAATATGTATTATTTTATGTCCAACACTTGGTATTAGTAGATTAAGAGATGTAAGCTAATATCAATTTATTAATCAATAAATTAATTAATTTTTATTGAAGTAATAATTTTTGAGTTTTGCTTTATATATATAAATGTTTTGAAAGGGCATATTATTAAAACTAATAAAGAATTATTTATATTCCTTTAGATATAATAATGAATCGAACATAAGAATACAAATATTTGTACTTATTTATGAAGACAACTGAATAACTATTTTCTATTCGCAAGACTTGGGAATTTTATTTAGTTAGGTCAGATAATAATTATGATTTGTAATTTATAATTTATAATTAAATAATTAATTTTTTTAATTTTTAATTCTTTTATAAAAATAATTATCAATGTATTTGATAAAAATTTATACTTAGAGATTTTCAAGAAAAAAAAACTAAAAATTACCTTCAAGTTGTTGGATAAGACTTTTTGTTCTTTGAATTTTTTCAAATAGCTTTAAAATAAAAGAATTTCTTTATTTTTTTTACAAATTTTAAATTTTTAATCATTTTCTTCCAATATTTATACACACAAAAGTTATAAGACTTGATTTATTCTCTAGAAAAAATGTCAAAATGAAAAAAATTAGAAATCAGAAATCTGATTCAAAAAAATTTACGAATCATCTCATATTTTATTAGTGATTCATTAAAAACATAAAAATTAAAATAAAAAATCGTTACCAAACATATCTAATTAAGTAATCTCTTAAAAAAAATTAAAAATTAAAATCAAACAAATCCTTAGTAATTTTAAATGTATGAATCCAACATGTCCTAATGTTTAGATTACAAAATACATTTGTATGTCACTTTAGTATAATTTGGAGTTTGGAACTACTACTAACATCTACCGTATCCCAATAAACTCATATTCTCAAATGTATGTAAACCTTACAAAACTATGAAAGTAAACTGTAATGGCTTACATACAAACTATATAAAAATAAAAAAAATCATATTATTTAAAAATGTCAGAAATAATAAAAAATTAAAAATAATATAAGTAAAAACATAAGACATCTCACGATATTTTTTACAAGAAATGAAATTTAGTAAAAAGTAATTTAAAGAAATTCAAAAATTAAAATTAAATTTTAAAGAAGGTGATGGATTTAAATAATTATAATTCTCAAAAGTAAGAAAAATATTCCAAAAATAAAAACATAGTTTATTATGGAATAAGTAACAAAGAAATGAGTATTACTATAAAAGATGTAAGAGAAATATTTAATATATCATTAATTGACAAAGGAACAATTATGGATAAGCTATCAAAAATTTCACAGAAAAAATGGATATATTCATTTAGGAGAAATACAAATACTAATAAAAGCATATTTTAGAGAATGAATAGATATACCTATAAAACTAACATTACTATATAATAAGATAATAAATAGAAAAAATGTTCTATTAGGACTGATCCATGAAAATTTAGGATATCAGAAATTAAAATTTACAACATACCTTAAATTTAATGTTAATATTCATGATAAAAACTTGAACCAAGTATTAAGTTTAGTTTATGAATTTGAAAGATAAAATTTAATGAAAGAATAAAATCATCCATTATCAGTACATTATATAATAGGATATTCATTGACTAATAGTAATAACAGTTTAATATACTGACAAAATGAGCTTATAGAAATAAAAAAAAATATTTTAAACAATAAGATAAATAATAAAACTAAAAATAATAATAAACTTTGAAATACTAGAATAATGAATTTTGGATGTTAAAGAAAAATCTCTCATACAATGAAGAAGAAGTAATGTTCCAAGAATTAATTTTATTGATAATCAAGTAAAAATTGATAAACCTGAATGGAAATGACAAGAAAAATTTAAAGCATTAAAACAAGAAATTTAAAAAATTAAAAATTTATTAATTCATGAAATAATAGGAGATTAAGGGATATTAAAATTTAAAATACAAGAAATAGAATTAGAAGAAAATATAAATATAAATGGTAGTATAAGAACCATAATGAAAGCCTTAATTCTTTTAGTAGAAGAAGTAGATATAACATGAGAATCAAATACCAAATATTTGTAAAATTTAAATGAAATACAAAAAGAAATTCTTCAAAAAATAAAAAGAACATAGTTGTATTAAAAATCTACAACTAGATATGTATAAGGAAATTTTAGAATTAAGAAGGGACATTGATAATGTACCAAGAGGGAATGAATTAAAATTTGACCCATTAAAAGGATTAAAAGAAGAACCCCTTAGAATATATGATGCATTAATACTCAAAAATGATAAAAGAAAATAAGAAAAAATTCTAAAGATAGAGAAAAAGATATAATCCCAGTCTTATGGAATATAGAAAAGAGTTGGAAGAACAATTTATAAATCCTGAAAATAAAGATATAGAAAAATTAATTAATTTATTAACTTTAACAAATGAAGAATTAGAAAAACAGTATGAAGATAAAATTTGTATAAATAAAGAAGATGATGATATGAAAATAATTAGTGAAAGTGAATATGAACAAGAAGACATAGGACAAAGAATCCATATGGAACCTATATTATCAACCCCACAAAAAGGAAAAAACATATAATCCACACAAAGAAGAAAGAAATGGACAAAAACAATAAAAATCTGTACCTTTTAATAGGAGAAGACAAAAACTTAAAATGGAAGAAAGATTATATTGGGGTATTAGAGGTAATATTATACTAGAATTTAGACCTCATGAAAGTTATAAAATAGATATTTTAGGTTTATATTGCATAAGAGATAGACATGGCAACGGGTCAGTCTAGGTCAGATTCGATTGGATCTGATCCGTTTTGACCTACAGTTCAAATTGAACTTAACCATTTCAAACAAAACGAGTTCGGTTCGGGTAAAAAAATGAACCGTTGGCCTTTTTTTTCCCAAATAAAAAAAATTTGTATAATTTTTATGTAATTAAAATTTTTAGTAAATAAACAGGTACTCGAATGGTGCCCCGAATTGACTCAATTTTGCTCCAAACTGAACTATTTTAAATAAAATAGATAATGTCTCGATCCATTTCTGACCCGTTTTGCCCCGATCTGATCTAACCCGAACGGGTAGGGTACCAGCAGGTACCTGAGCTGTCGGGTCAAATTGACATCCCTAATAAGAGATAGAAAGAAAGCCTTAGATGAATGTGCTAGTGGAATAAGCGTAATCATACAAACTTCTACAGCCACACAAACAAATCTCTCAACTTATAGGATATTAATAGCTCATATAATGAAAAGAAATGTAAAAATTTCCTTTACAAATTTGATATAACAGTAATATTTAGTAATGTAAGGAAATGCAATTATAGGAAGAAAATACATAAATATTGTAGTAAATTATATATATATATAAAGAACTCATTAGAGAAGATAAAGGTAGGAATACTATTGAATCTAGTAAAAATAAAATAAATGAAGCTAAGCAGCATTTAGTAAATATGAAAATATGTAATATGTGTTACATAATTTCTTTTATATGTGAATATAAAATATATTATCATAAGCTACTACCTTCTATGCAAGAAACTTATAAAGTTATATTTTTTCAAAAATAACTTAGAACATTGCATAAAATTATGATAGAAGGATAGAATAACAAGAATAAACAAACCATATCTGATACATTAGGAGAAATAATAAGAAGTCTTAAAAGTTGGATAGTAGTAAAATGCGAAGAAAGAAAATAATTTAAATAAGTAAGAGAAAATGATAAAATCTGTTGTGATTCAAGAGATTTTAGAATGTTAGGAAAATATGGATGTAACATAAAATCTCATAATAAATATAAAAAATCAAAAAAAAAAAATCAAAAGATATAAAAATTTAGAGAACAAAATTTTCAAAACTATAAAAGAAGATATATTAGATAACCTTATAAAACAAAGATATTTTAGAAGAAGAAAATATAATACACCAAAAAAGAAAAATTATTACCCACCAAGAAAAAAGAAATGTAGATATTAGATATGCAATGAAGAAAGACATTATGCAAATAAATGTCCTAATAGGCTCTAACATAAGAAAGAATTTTAAAAAAAAATTTCTAAAAAGCAAAAATCTTAAAAGAAGCTTTTAAGATAAAACTAAAACCAATAGGGGAATCTCATATAGACGATACTTGTAGCATCTATTTATTAGAAGAAACTAAAGAAGAAATAACAGACTTAAAAACATTTAATTCTAATTCTGACTTTGATTCTAAATAATAGATAAAATATTAAGTATAACAAATTCAAACAATACATATATAAAAATACGATTAAAATTTAAAGGATATAAAAATTATCATTTACATGCATATATTGACACATGTGCAAGTATGTATGTAACCAGTACATATGTATTTTCAGATGAATTTTGGAAACCAGCCCCAAAGAAATTAATAGTAAGAATAGAAAATAATACTACCATAAATTTAAAGAAAGTCTTAAAGGATATAGATATATTAATAAGAAGAGAAATCTTTCACATTCCTAAATTATATCAACAAGAAATGGGAGTTAATATCTTATTAGAAAATAACTTCTTAAACTTATATTAATTATTTATCCAATATGTAGATAAAATCAGCTTGACAACTTAAATGTTAAAACTATCTATGCATCAAAAATAAGAAAAACCTTAACAGTTTTATCACCAACTTTTATGTCATAATATGAAAAGCGAAAAGGATATAACATCAGAAAAATCACAAATATAAAATATTTTCTTAGAAATAGAGGTTAACTTAAATCCTTTTTTAAATGAAATACAAGAAGATAAAAGTTTAATAAGAATTAGAAAAATATTTCAGAAAATTATGTTAAGAAAATCCATTAAAGCCAAGTATTAATAAATCTAATAAAATAGCAAGCATAAAATTAAAAGATCCCAAGAAGGTTATAAGAGTAAAACAAATAATTTATACTCTAAAAAATCAAGAAGAATTAAAAAAAAAAATTTAAGAACTTTTGAAATTAAAAGTAATCATTCTCAATAATTTACCACATTCAATCACAGCTTTTCTAGTAGAAAAAGAAGTTTAAAAGCGAAGAGAAAAGAGAAAAGAGGAAAACAAAAAAAAAAGAACAATCATAAACTTTAGAGTTTTAAACAAAGAAACAATATATAATAGATATTTTATTTCTAAAAAAAGAATTATTATCCTTAATAAAAGGAAAGAAATATTTTTTTTTCTGTTTTGATTGCAATAGTAGATTTTGACAAATAAAATTTGATGAAGAATCTCAAAAACTAATGGCCTTTAATTGCCCACAAGAACAATTCTAATGGACAGTTGTTCCATTTGTATTAAAACAAGCTTTATGTATTTTTCAAAGGTATATGGATAATATGTTTAAGAAATTTCATAATTTTTGTTGTGTCTATATAAATGATATATTAGTATTTAGTAATAATTTATAAAAATATTATATAGATGTAATAAATATATTACAAGAATGTCAAAAAATAAGAATAGTCCTATACTCCTATCACAAAAGAAAGCAGTAATAGCTTGAGAGAAAACAAAATATTTAGGACTTGAGATAGAAAATGACAAATACCATTTACAACCTCATATCTTAAATAACATACAAAAATTTTCTAGTAATATAAAAGATAAAAATTAACTTAATTTTTTTTTTTTTTTTTTTGATATTTGACATATGCTGAAGCATACATAAAAAAATTAACAGAAAAAAAAAATCATTACAAACAAGCTTGAAATGACTATATTTGGAATTGAACTAAGAAATATACTAAATATATGGATAAGGTAAAATCATAAGTTAAAAACTTGCTCGTCTTATACCATTTAAGACTAGATGATCAAACTATCATAGAAACAAATGCTTCTGATGAATATTTGGGAGCAGTATTAAAAGCAAGAGAATAGAATAAAAATGAATATCTTTGTAGATTTACTTTAGGAACATTTCAAGACTCTAAATTAAATTATCATAGCAATGAAAATGAATATTTAGTAGTTAGAAAGCAATAAATTTTTTTATTTATGTTATTAGTACCAAATTTATTGTTAGAACGGACAATAAAAATTTTGGACACTTTTTAAGGACTAACATTACATGTGATTATAAGCAAGAAAGACTCATCAGATAGCAATAATGATTTAACCATTATAAGTTTGATGCAGAATATTTACTATAAACTAAAAACAGCTTAGTAAATGCATTAACTAGAGAATTAACACCTCTAACTATTTTTATGCTCATTGGATTGGAACCGCTTGATATCCAAATCAAGAAAAAAGAAAATGAGATAAAATCCTTCAGGAACATGTTGAGCTTTTATACCTCAAGAAGTCTCTTACCGAGACAAGAAATAAATAGGAAGAATTTAATTGTTTAAAACAATTCTTAAAATTTAAAAATTCTAAAGAAGAATCCCCATCACAGATTCAAAATATAGAAGAAAAAACTTCTAAATAAAAAATTCAAAACAAAATGGAAGAACCTAATAGATCAAAAGAGAGTAAAACCTCTTAAACAAAAAAAAGGAAAAGCTAAGTAGGGCTAATAAAGAAGAACGTAAAAAAACTTATGTGATCTACAACAACTCAAAACCAAAACTCTACGATAATTGGACAGAAGCAAATAAAGCTATTCTTGGTTTAATAGAGTAGCTCACAGAGCCTTTATTAACAGAATAGAAGTAGAAGGTAGTTATGCCAATTACAAAACACCAAAATTAATAACTCTAGAAGAAATTATAAAAAATTACTCTACAGCACTACAATAATAACCAGTATCAACAAGCACGTTAAGAACCTTAGGAAAAATAGTAAGACAACCAGTTTTGTTCAAGAAGGCATCCTCCAACAATACATAAGAAAATAAAGAAGAAAAATATCAATGCAGGAATCTCAATAAAACACAATAGTTGGGTCTCTACAACTTGGCTAGAAAATTTACTGAAGAATATATAGAAAATATGAGATTTTACACCACAGAAAAAGAATATCCCACAATAATCTTGAATGAGCATATCCAAATTTTGTATACAGAGCTTATCATATAAGTTTAACTGAATTTTTTTTATCTAGAAATAAATTTAAGTGAGTTAAATTATTTTCCTGAAAATTTCAAGAAAGCTATCAAGAATTTCAGTAAGAAGATTAGGGCAAGAGATAAGCCTGTTCATCTTAAATTTTTCAGTTCATTAATGGGCTAGAATGAGGAAGGGTGTATCAGTCTTTATCATTTTATCAAGTTAGGGATTTCCAACACTAATAGAGAAGTTTCCAAGCCAAAGATGCTTCTAGAAAAAGAATTCAACACATAGAAACTCTGTGTATTAGGAGGAAAAATGTTAGGTAAAATTTACTATAAAATCAAAAAAATTGACAATTATATTAAAATTAAAGTAAATTGTTTAACTAATAAAGTCATAATTATTTTTCATAATAATATAGTTCTCACTAAAGAAGATGGTGAAAAAAATTAACAAATTTGAAGTAAATTTCAATAGCAACGACTTGAAAATTTGTCAAGAAACAATGAAGATTTTTTTGTTTCTATGCCAGAAAAATCACTACGGACCACAAATGCATTTTTTGTATCAGGGATCGAGAAAATGAAGATATGTCATCATCTACGTCATCAAAACTATTGATAAAAAACAACAAAGAAAAATAAAGAAAAGAGAACCATCGGTAGAAAATAATAAGGAAAAATAAAGATGTAGAACCCATGTCTTTGGTCGGCAACATGTCAAGAAAAAAGAAATGGCTGAGATTAAAAGGAAAAAGACAATAAAAGCATATGAATAATGGCTCTTTATTTTGTAAAAAGAGGATTCCTTGTGTTATAAAAAGAATCCTTATTTCTATTTGAATGACACGGAGTACACAGAGAGTAAAGGGCTTAGAAATAGAAAGCTTATATCATTCATCTCCACTCTATGTATAACTTAGTAATTATGTACTTTCAAAAAATGAGCAGCTAAGGATCTCTTTAAGGTTATTAGTTGAATTTAGGGTAGTAATAATTATTATAATATGAATAATTATGAACTATCAAGAAAGGAGCAGTTAATAATCTCTTCAAGGTTATTAGTTGGCTTTAGAGTAGTAATAATTATTATATTATGAATAAAATGGAGTGAAGTCATTTTTTTCTTAATTCTTTATAAGTTCAAACTTAGACACCATAATATGTACGAATATAAGAATTTCTCTATTACCATGTGGGTATTAAGGATTGAAGCAAGCTAAGCATATCAAACATAATAAAATAAGAGAAACAGAGGAAAGAAAGATTGTGGTAGACTCATTAAATTTAAGTATAATAATTATAACTCTAAGCTAATTGAGGATCTTGAAAGGTTTAAAATTTGGTTATTTTATTTATAAATTAATAAATAATAAGATAGATATGAAAAAAATTTGTCTAAACAAAAGCGAAACAAAATAATGATCAAAATTGAAGATT
Organism: Elaeagnus macrophylla; assembly: GCA_029378325.1. Taxonomy (NCBI): domain Eukaryota; kingdom Viridiplantae; phylum Streptophyta; class Magnoliopsida; order Rosales; family Elaeagnaceae; genus Elaeagnus; species Elaeagnus macrophylla. The sequence goes on along the minus strand of CM055641.1, from coordinate 51,200,936 downwards.
TGAAAGAAATATTTTGAATTCCTAGAACAATATTTTAATAACGGAAATTACAACACCTGTTTAGTTAAGTTTAAAAGATTTGACACTCTTTTATATATTTATACATATTATATTTCTAGTAATTTATATCTAATAGATCATCTCGTAGAAAAAATCTTAAGAAATTATTTTACACAGAAATTTGTCAAGGTAAATGAAGAATAATTTAATAATATAATTTTTAGGTTTTATTTATTTAAAGAATAAATTGGAATATAAGTTAACTAAAACTTAAAAAATTTAACTCAGTTCAAAAATTTGGAATATAAGTTAACTGAAGTTTAAAAAATTCAACTCAGCTCAAAAATTAATATCAAAGTTATAAACATATTTAAAAAAAAAATCTTATTAAGAAAATGTTTACATCTTCACAAATTTTTAATCTAAAGAAATTAATTAGTTTAGTAGGAAATACTTAAATTAATTAAATTTTTAAGGAAAATTTTACTAAAATAATTTTAGCATGTATAAAAACAAAAATAAATAACATAATACTATCCCAAGAATAAATAAATGTATTAAAAGAAATCTAAGAAAAATTAGAAAATACCAAAACAAAAGAAAAATTCTTAGAAAAATTTAAAGTCTTTTTAAACACAATTTTAAAAAAAAATTAAAAAGAAATCTTTTAAAAATATCAAAAGATTAAAAATATTATTAATAAATTTTTTCCATAATTTTTTTTAAAAAAATTATGAATATATATGTATAAATATATATATATATATATATATATTTAAAAAAAAAAAAAACGGATGCAAGGAGTTTTTACGACACATGTCACGGATTTATGAAAGCAAATGGCATGGGCTCACGGCCGTCCCACGGCCCAAATCAAGGAAGCCACTGTAAAGACAGTGTATTGGGTCCCAGTTTGTGAGAACCCCATTTCAAAATATTGCTTTTAAAATTTTTACAAATTTATTATTTTTTTAAATATGAAAAACCATTTAATAGATTTCATATTGATCATCTATTAATCTTACTAGCCCATAAACAGTTAGCTCAGTTGATTTGAGTGCTGTATGTATGGTCGTGTTTCTGTTGAACAATAAAGACGTGAGTTCGAGGCTTAAGACTAGCGTCCCAATGTTGAACTTGAACACGATTTTAGGCACTCTTATCGTTAGTAAATCAAACAAATTTTTAATGATATAGAGGTGTAGCAATAGCCCTAACACAGTAAAAAAAAATTTTAGGTGTGGCAATAGCCCTAACACAATAAATATTTTTTTAAATATATATATATATATCAATCTCACTAATTCTACCATAATTAATTAATCTATCATAACTATTTATTTTTCTAAATATTTTTTTTTAATTTCTAAAAGTTCATATGTTCTCTTCACAATTATCTCCTTTCAAAATTATTCATTTTTTAACATATATTTAATAATTTATATTAATTAACTTATCCATTAACTAATATATTTTTTCCACATATGTTTAGCACATGAGTATATAAATAAAATCATGTAAGGAAATGTGAAATTAGATATATTATATTATTTTTGGGGTACGATTTAAAGATATAATTTAATATTTAATTTTTATACTATTAAAGATTGAAATTTAAGATAATAAATTTATCTTATTTTCTCTCTCTTACTTTTTTTAAATATTAACCATCAATAAATAATGATATAAAAAATTAATGATATCGTCCCATTACTTATTGTATAACTTTACATAAAAGTAAGCACATATGAATAAAATAGGTTGGTAGTTGAACTAGTAATCTAATGGTAAAGTTTACTCATATTTTATTTTAAATTATATGTTTGAATTACACTAAAAATATTATTTAATTTTAAAATAAATAAATAAAAAAGATTGAATTTTTGCATATGATTTGAACTAAAAATAAAAAACATAAACGTGAGGCTTCTCTAGAAAATGAACATTTAGGTAAACTTTTTTAATACTCATTCAAGCACCTTTAATTGATTATGTCAAAAGTCACTATATAAATTATTTGTACAATTAAATATAAATTTGTATATTTAGTAATTTTTTTATAATTCATATTAAAAAAAGTAATTATTTTTAGTTTTTTTTTTTTTTTTTATATTAGAAAAGTTTCATAAGGTTTCTCAAATTTGATTATTTGTGTTATTTAATTTTTTAAATTATAAGTAATATTATTTAGTCCTTTAATTTTAAAAAAAGAAGCCAATTAAGAATAATATACATAATTTTAATAATTTTTTTAATTAAAATATTATTTTTTAATATGTCAATTAAGAACAAATTATATTATTTTAATATTTTTAATATTAAATTATTAATTTAAAAAATAATATTTTAATTAAAAAATTATTAAAATTATGTATTTAATCATTAATTAGCTCATTTTTTAATTTCTTAATATTACTTATAATTTAAAAATAAAATAACATAAATAATATAATTTAATGCCTTTTGTGTCTCTACTTTTGTATCCCTCGAGATGGATAAAGGTCAATACAGATGGTGCAGCTTTTGGAGCACCAGGTTTATCGTGTTGTGCAGGTGTTTTTAGAACTTCCAGATCATTTGTTAAGGGTTGCTTCTGTGTTCCGCTTGGAATATTGTATGCTTTTGAAGCAGAACTAGCGGCAGCCATTTACGCGGTGAAGTATGCATATATGTTTGGGTGGAGACGTCTTTGGCTGGAATCAGACTCAGCATATGTTGTTGCTTTACTACAGACTCGGTCTTCTTCAGTCCCTTGGAAATGGTACTCTATTTGGAAAGATTGTTTAGATAAAATCTCCCACATGGAGTTTCACTGCTCACATATTTACAGGGAGGGCAATGCTGCAGCTGATAGTTTAGCCTCTAGGGCTCCTAGTTTATGTACAGCGACTTGGTGGTGGAATGTCCCATCTTTCGCTAGCTCTTTTATTTATTCAGATGCAAACAACAAACCTAATTACAGGTTTTGTTGAGAATATTTATTTGTATATTTAATTTTATTAAGCTTTAATAATATTAGTGGTGAGCGGTCTAATGAAGAAGGTGCTAAGGAGGTGCCAACTTAGTTGGGATGTCCCGGTGCACTCACTGAAAACTGCTAACTACAACCTTTAAAAAAAAAAAAAAAAAAAAAAAAAAAATCTTATATCGTTTGTTTTCTTCTATTTTTGTTCTCGGTTGAACAAAGCATTACTAAAATAGAAAACGGAAAAAATAAATAAAGCACTCGGATACGCTTTGGCGCTTGGACTTCAAGCTAGCCACGGGACGGTAACGAAACTGTGTACCGCAGATCGAAGCCAACGAGGTTGTGGCGGAGGCGACGAAGATTTGGAGTGGCGGAGGAGACGCCGTTTTGGAGTGGCGGCGTCGACTTAGGAAGCCATGCCAAGGCCATCTACTACTGCTCTCAATTAGACTCCTACGTCGGAGAAATACGATTCGCCTTTCGAGCCTGGTAGTGGTCCTCTCCGATTTGATCTTTCCTGATCTGGAAGATTTGAGGTTTTCTTCCGAGGTGTTTCTTTTGATAATTTTTTTGAAAGATTCTGCATTGTCATTAACTCAATTGCTCTGATTGTTCTTCGTTACTCGCGCCACGAACTTGTTGGTTTTTATTCATTTCTCTTATTATCATTTCTAGTGATTCAAGTTTTTGGATTTTTTTTCAAGTTATACTGAATATTTGTTTGTTCTTCGATTGATGATGTAATTTCATTTCGTGATTTATTTGATATATTTTTTTTATTTTACGTTTATACGAAGTTTTATTTATTAGTTTTGCATGCTAATATTGTGGAACTCGCCTAATTTCCGTAGCGAAAGTTTTATTTTTGGTTATCTTTATTTATTGGATATGAAGAAGTTGGAGACAAGGTAACTTTGTGAATAAAAGTCTTTATATTTGTTGAAGAGAAATCGTGTCTCTTATAAATTTTGGTAATTAAGCAAAAAAGACATATCTATTCTTCCTCAAGTTTTTAAGGGGAAAATAGGTTTTCAAAAATTGGAGTTCTTATAGTTTAAGAAATGTATGGTTGTTGGTGTTCTTTCTGAAGCTCTCTGGTTTTGAAGCTACATTTAATTTATGCAATCTTTGCAGCTAGCATTGAGGGAGGGGATTGATATGTATAGTAAAAATGTCCTTCAAAGGAATTGTTCTTGAGTTGAGACGGATGAAAGATGGAATTGGGATTGGGATTGGCAAGCATGGGCAGTGCCGGACCAGGTCACATACTGCCATTACTCCTGATCAAGCATCATCCTTTACTCATTCTGATCAACAATCTGTGTCCCTCACTCACTGTGATCAGAAATCCCCATGGTCTAACTTACCTCCTGAATTACTAATGGAGATAATAAGAAAAGTAGAGGAGAACGAGACTTCCTGGCCTGCACGAGCTGTCATCATTTTCTGTGCCTCGGTTTGCAGGTCATGGAGAGGCATTACCAAGGAGATTGTCAGAACTCCTGAGCAATGCGGAAGGCTCACATTTCCAATCTCATTGAAGCAGGTAGATTTTTATCCTTTTATCTTTAGTTTCAAGACTATTCTTCCACCTTGAAGCAGTATGTTTAATTTGATTGTTTGAATACTTGTTTAATTTGATTGTTTGAATACTTATTTGTAGCCGGGACCTCGTGAGGCTCCAATTCAATGCTTCCTTAAAAGGGATAGAGTAACTTCTACATACTATCTTTACTTTGGTCTTGCTCCCTGTAAGTCTAATCCTGGATTGCTGGTTACTTATTTGAGAAACTCCATTCCATAAATAGTTGATTGGCATGGTCTAAGACTCTTAACTATTGCTCTCAAGTTTCTTATGTCATGTACACATGTGATTCTATTATATTAACAGCTGAAGGTGGGAAGGATAAACTGTTGTTAGCTGCTAGAAGGTTTAGACGGACAACACGTACAGAATTTATTATATCTATGGCTGCTGATGATTTTTCCCGTGACAGTAGTGCAGGTGTTGGTAGATTGAGGTATGCCTGTGGCTGTGCTTTTATACTTGTGAGTATTCCTTTATATATGTTTTGTGTTTGTGGAACTTATAATTTAAACAAATCTTTTATAGGTCCAATTTTTTGGGTACCAAATTCTCTATATATGATAACCAGCCAATATGTGATGCTGCTGTTCAACTAAATAATCGGTCATCTAGAAAACGTCATTCTAAGCAGGTGTGGCCAAGAGCACCAACATGTAATTATAACATGGCTAGTATTGTGTATGATCTCAATGTAATTCGTACAAGGGGACCAAGGAAATTGCAATGTTGGATGCACTCAATTCCTGTTTCATCTATTCTAGAGGGTGGCACCGTCCCAATGCCAATGTCACCTCACTCCTTTATAGAGCAACTTTATTCCCCTCCAAATTCGATAGGAAATGAGTTTACCACTAATCTCAGCTCTACTAGCTCACAGGAATCGTCAACATCAGTCCAGAGTACAGGAAAGCCCTTGCAATTGAAAAACAAGGATCCCAGGTGGCACGAACAATTACAGTGCTGGTGCCTTAATTTCAGAGGACGTGTTACTGTGGCTTCTGTTAAGAACTTCCAGCTAGTGGTAGATCCAAATCCATGTGATAGTGTTCCAGAGGAGGAACTAGAAAAGGTGATCCTTCAATTTGGGAAGATAGGGAAAGATGTATTCACCATGGATTATCGCTACCCGCTCTCAGCTTTCCAAGCTTTTGCCATCTGTTTGAGCAGCTTCGACACTAAACCAGCTTACGAATGAGATTGATGTGATTCATTGATCGCATTTATAATTCATGGCTTCCGTTCCTAGACTTTCAATGTAAGTACATGCTCTATGGGACAGTTCATCGTGCATGTCCTTCCACAGTGGGGAAGCTCGTTCTGGGAAAAATTGCATTTTATTTTCTAAAGGGTGAAGAAATTTGGACCTCTAAATTGTTCGTCTTGGATCAACATAATTCAAAAGCTCAGTGCGTCATAACTGTTTATCAGATGTTTCCTTGAATTTGTCCATTTGCTCTGCTTCTGCCAGTCTGGGGCTTCAATTTTTTGCAACGTCATTTTGTAAAGTGAGAAATTTCCAACTGATTATTGTGATGCTTCACTGTACACCTTGTAATTGCAAAATCTTAGTTGTTGGGTCAATGATATCAAGATCTCAATTCTATTCGTTTAGTTCATTATATATGTGTCTACGAATCTTTGTATTTTGATTTTAAGAATTTTATAAATATAAGTGAGTATTTATATGTAGAAAATAAGTAAACGAGAAGGATTTAAACGGAAAATTAAGTTTAGGAAGTTTTGAAAATTTTTTGTACCTCGCTAGTGTCTTGTTAGTGTGCTCTTGGATGGTTTGCGGGTGAGGGAGTGCGGTCATGGTGAGGGAGCAACGAGGATAGGGAGAACAATAACAAAGGAATTTTATTTTCTCCAGAGGTTTGCCATACCCTCGTTGGGGGATCTCAACGAGGCCACGATGTGGTCAACGAAAGCTTATAAATAGGAGGAAATTTGGGCATTTTAATCAAAATTTCTTTATAAAAACTCTCATTTTTGGAAATCTTTCTTAATGGTTGTTTTGAGTACGAGAAATTTATCAGAAGTACGAGTGTGTATAAACGAGATATCAGATAAAAAAGTTAGTACGAACACTAAGAAAATTATTAAGGTAAAATTTTTCCGTCTAAGTATTTTTCTAAGACAACTAATTCACTAGATTTTTGGATTATATTAATTTGTTAAAATATTGTGTTAGTTTACACAAAAGAAAAATGAGTCAACGATAGGACTAGGAGTGCTAACAGACTCAATTGAAGGTTAGAGTTTTTACTCTACTTTTATTTATGCATTATTTTAAAGAAATTCACACATCATGAGTGTTATAAACTGTGAAAAATTAATGTCATATTTTATGAGAAATAATTTAAAAAAAATGATGATATGCCCGATAAATATTTTATTGTATACTTTTTAATATGATGACGGGTATTTTAATGTGGTACATGACATCAGATATTTTATGCATGTATCATATTATTATTTTATGTAGGGAGTGTTGCCTCTATTAGTTATGAGGAGATATGGCACCTTGGGGATATTGGATGAAGCAGACATATTTTTATATGGACCACAAGTACGCATTTACATATGTATCTTGGAGTTTGTCCACATATAGATATCGGAGTTTGTGCCCATATGGGCCTTGGAGTTGACTTATACAAGTGCCATATATATCTCAGAGTATGAACGTACATGGGATTTCAGAGGTGGTCCCATATGCATCTAGGAGTTGACTACACATGGGCCTCAAAGTTGGACCCCCATGTGCCTTGAAGTTTGACCGTGCATGTGCCCATTTATTTCAAAGTTAACAATACATATAGATTTGGCATAGCATGCATATGAGTTTTATATGGACATTGCATATTTTATTATATGAGCATGCATGAAGTACCTATAATGTGCACTCCACTTAGTTTTGAAAGTGAGGAAGTACATGTATGCCCAAATTTAAAAAAAAAAAATATCCCCGCTGTTAATGTGCTGATGATGGTTTATTAGACATGAATTGTAAATTTGAAAATATCACATGCATCACTCACTTATATTGAAAATTGTGCATAGAGTAGACTCCTACTTAACTAGTTGTAGCTCGTCCCTTCTTCCTTCATATTTCCTAGATTAGACGTGATGTGAACGATTGTACGGATCAAGTTACTTTGAAGATCTAAAGGTTTTACTTAAGATCTTTATTTTCATTTTAACTCTAGTTATGTATGTTTGGAGGATTGCTGAGAAACGTATAACTCTTTACGTTTTTTTGCTGTAATTTGTACTTTTTTATGAATTTTTATATGCTAAGGAATATTCCAAATGTTTTAAATATTTAACTAGTTTTAAGTAACATTTATATTTTAAAAAATTTATCCTTCTTATCTATTTTACTTACCCATTTTTCTAGGGCGTGACAGCTTGGTATCAGAGTATGGTTTTGATTTCTTGGGAAAACTTATAATCTAAAAATCTTTTGATTTTTGAACTTTTTTTTTTTCCATCTCAGCATGCCTTTAAGAAGAAGAGTGGCCAGGAATGAGCCCAACCAAGGTGAAAATGATAACTAAGGAGAACATAACCTGTTACAAGTGTTACATAAGTTAACAACTTGGGAAAAGATCTTGAAGAAAGAGGTAGATCTTATTCTCTTAAGGAATTCGAAAAGAGTAGACCATCACATTATGATGAGACTTTGAATTTGAATCTTGATGAAGAATGGATTCGTGATATTAAAAAGAAGTTGAATGCTCTAAAAATTCCTAAGAGTTTTAAAGCTAGACTTGCTACATATAAATTTAGCAAAGAAGCTGATTACTGGTGGGATTATGTTAGTAGAGAAAAGAATGTTGATAAAATCACTTGGGAAGAATTTGAGCATATGTTTTATAAAAGGTTCTTTAACAAAATTGCCAAGACAATTAAGGTGGTAGAGTTTATGAAATTGAAACAAGAAGAAATGTCGATGACATAATATGAAGCGCGATTTAATCAACTATCAAGGTTTGTTGAAAACATGATAATTGGGGACTCAGACAAGGTTGAAAATTTTCTTATGGGCTTAAGAGATGACATCAGAATTCAGCTTATGTATCAAAGAGTCCAGACTTATATTGCAATTGTAGCAGCAGCATATAGAGTTGAACAAGTTAATTTTGAGCCATCATCAAAGATGACGATAACAACGCATAAATCCAAGGAGAAGGGAAAAGAAAAAAAGAAAAGAACTTTTGGAGCTTTGGTCGTAGAAGCCAATGCAGTGGATCATCTGGAAGTAACTCACCAGGAAGTCCTAGATATCAGTTGTATGTTGATGAATACTATATTGACCTATATTTTGTTATATTTTTAAGCATTTATTTTATGTTTTATTTTATTATTTTCGTATTTTGGAAGGTATTTATGTGTTTTGTAGGTTTTTTGACTCTTGAAAGAATATTGGATTGAAATGACTTAAAAGGAGTCAAAATAGAGTAACAAGAGTCAAAGAATGTAAGCCTCACATAGGGATTCAAAAATTATGTAAGGGTTACATAAAGGTGAACACAACAAGGCGTGCAGCGGCGAAGAAAATGTGTGCTGCAGCGAGGAGGTATCGTGTTTAATTCTAGATAACCAAATTCAACGTGCGCTGCGGCGTGTAAATTGTGTGCCACGGCGGGAAGGTCCCTATTTTGTGTTCCAACCCAAAAGCTGGGGGCGGGTAAAAAGGTGTGCCGCGGCCAGCGTACCAAAAATGCCAGAAAACCCTAAATCGTGTGTGTCTTTTCCCATCACCTATAAATATCACATTAAGCCTCTCCCAAACATAAGTTTTGACAACCATTTTCCTCCTTCCTCTAGCTGTTGTTGCAGCAAGGGTTTTACACCCAAAATCAACCCAAAATCAAGAGAAGATCCTCCATTGTTGAAGCTACTCCAAGGAATTGAGAAAGGGGATCATCCAAGTTCAAGGAATTAGAGCTAGAGGATTCATTGGGGTATTTTTATTGTATATCTTTTTCTTCTCTTTGATTTTGTGGTTTGCCTCCCATGACTAAATTGATTGACATCAATTTAGTTATGGTTGGCTAATTTATGTACTTTGGGATATTAGTATTACTTCCAATGACTGGAAGAACAATTTTGTAATTTAATAATATTTGAGTTTTGGATTTATTTCTTGTTTATGTTCTTAATATCTCTAATTATGAATTAATGATGGGCCAAATCTTAATTTGTGGTTAGAGAGAATATGTTAGAATTTAAGCATTAGAAACGCCATCTTTGCTTGATTGTGCATTATGAACAAGTGCCTAATTTGATTACATTGCTTTGTGTTAGATTAGGTGATTAAAATATTTCCTTGAGCTAATTCCAATTGATTAGTTAACGGTCTGGATCAAAGACGTTAATTAATTAATTGTAGTGAAAATTGCCATTAATTTGGGATTTTTTAGGTTTAGTGGAAAAATCATTAAATCCAACTTTTAATTGAATTGCTTAATTTGTTCTTTCCATGAACAGATAGTGAGCTAAGATTCCCATTTACATCCATCGTCCCCACCTTGGTTGTGATTTCTTTTATTTGCACTTTATTTTAGTTTTAGGAATTTACAATCTTTTCTGCAACCGACAATTGTTAGAATCTTTAGGATTGTTTGTTCGACTGAATAAGAAAATAAATAACGTTTTAAAACCACCTCAATTCCTTGAGAGACGATCTTGGGAGTATACTTATCACTCATTACAAGGGATTCGTGCACTTACGAGTTTTTTATAAAATAAAAAATTTGACTATCAAGTATTTGTGCATCAGCAATCATCATCAAAGACAAAATAAACATCTTTAGCTAACAGATTACATAAAGGGCAACTTATCTTAGACAAAATAAACATCTTTAGCTAACAGATTACATAAAGGGCAACTTATCTTAGAAAAATCTTTAATAAATCTCCTATAGAAACCCTCATGGCCAAGAAAACTCCTAATCCCCTTAACATTAATGGGAGGTGGCAATTTAACTATTAAATCAATTTTTGCTTTATCCACCTCAATGCCTCGACTAGAAATGACATATCCTAATACAATGCCCTGTTTAACCATAAAATGACTCTTCTCCCAACTAAGGGTCAAGTTACTTTCAATGCAACGTTCAAGTACAAAACTCAAATTATTCAGACAATCAACAAATGAATTTCTAAATACTGAAAAATCATCCATAAATACTGATGTGTTAAAATGTGTACTCGCAAGTGTACGAATCACTCATAGTAAAGTGATAAGCAACTTCCAAGGTCGGTCTCTCAAGGAATTACAGTGGTCTTAAATAACTAACTTTTTAATCTAAATAGAGTTCTAATGAAAATAAAACACTAATTAAATAGAGTTCTAGTGAAACTAAAACTCTAAGTAACTAGAATCCTAAAGCTACTAAAACTGTAAAAATGTTGTTTGTTTTTGTAACGAGAACAATCATACGACAATCAAACGAAAACAGAATCGCAAGCAAACAATCAATTCAATTAAATCAAATATCAATGGAGGATGTATGGACGTTTAGCTTGGTTGACCATGCTTGCATCGAAAAGGTATGGTGAGATAACATGAACGTCCTATATAAACTAAACTACCGGCTTTCCTTTTAATTACGAGACTCCTTTTGGCGGGGGTAGGTCTCTTTATTGATTAACTAATTAATTGCCTTTGGCGGGGGTAAATCAAATAGTAATCAAATTATGCGCAAGGAAAACATGCCAATCAAATTAATGCTATGACTAAGTCACTAACTTGAAGCTTCGATTAAGTGTTTCGGAATAAAGTTAAGGTGACGTTCCTATAACTAAATTCTCAGATTTTTCAACCTAACTACGAACATCAAATGGGCCCATGATTATTCATAATTAAATATCTAAAAATGCTCTTAATCAAAAAGTAATTCGTTTATTCCAAATCAATAAAATACACCATACACAATTCTAGCAAACATGGCAACACAAACTAAACATCCATAATAAAATTAGCCAGACATGTTCATATTAATATTCATAGACAAATAAAATATGATCATACACTTTAACAAAAAGAGAAGAGGAATTAATTCTATAACAACAAGAAAATCCTAGATCTAAATACCGCTTATGGATTGGATAGCGTTCTTCTCCGTAAGCTTTATCTTCGATCGTCGTTGGCTTCCTTGAATCCTTAGAATAGTGTCTCTCGCTTCGTTAGAGTGTGGCAACGCTCTCAAAACTGATTGAATGTAGTGTTTGGATCGCAAAATTGTGAAAAATAAGAGTTGTGTACGAATTGGTCGAGTTCTCGTGTAAAGGGGGTCTAAGGGGGTATTTATAAATGTAAGGGATTCCTGATTGCATTAGGAATAGGCGCGCCACGGCATGCATTTTCCCCGCCGCGGCACAACACAAATATTGGAAATAATGCTCAAACCCGAGAGCTCCCCGCCGCGGCATGCAATTCCCTCGCCGCGGCGCGTGTTGCTTTGCTTTCCTTCACGTTTACCCCCTTACATATGTGATGGCACATTATGTAAGGCTTACATATTTGTCTCGTTTAACCCGTAACTCGTGATCCGAGCGCCGTAGGTGTCCCGTCTTTGCGTGTTTTCATCATTTGACTCATTTGACGCTAAAAACACCTGAAATGCACTAAAATATACCCGTGACTCCGAATGGATAGATTTATGAAAATAATCGAAATAATAATCATAATAAATCTATATATCAATCAATTAAGCACAATTAATCACGAAATATTAGTGCTTTTCGAGCACTCATCACAACCCCCAACCAGCTTCTTGCTAGTCTCTAGCAAGTGAAGCGATCTAAAATAAAATTAAAAACAAACAAATAAACTAACCTAACCTAAATCACTTCCGTAGATTGTCACGGTTGCATTTAGCATATGCAACAAGCCTTTAAACCCCTAGGTGGCCCTAGTGGACGAGTTATAGTCTCGTGAGGGTTTCCAGTGATGATACCCACAAACATCGTAACTGACACAAATAAAGACTCAAAACATACTTGAATCAATCCATGCATACGTCTCAAAAATTGTTAATAACGAATGGCACATGAAATAGTTAAACATCACCTAAGCTCAAAAACAGTCCAAACATCAAACTCATCATGGTAATCGAATTTTGAACAACCAATCAAACCACAAACCCGTTAGTTATACTATCTGATCGTGTCATGCATGATATTCATAGATTACATTTCAATATCTCATAAATGTGCAAGTAAAATATGAATGTGAACTTTGCACTTGCAAACTCCATATGCTCATTTTTCAAACTCATCTCCACTAATATAGAAACTAAACTACCTAGAATCAATAGGACTTCATTAAGCTTGTAAAGTTGTGGCTAGGTGTGTGATTATGAAAGTACGAAAATGATGTTTTCATATGATAAGAGTACTTTTTATTTCACAAACATATTTTGCGCTTTTTCCACTAATTGCGCTTTTTCATCCTCCCTTAAATTCATATGTCCTTTGGATCTTTTTGCTTGATTTTCTTTCTCTACTTTTCTTGCTCGTTATTTCAATCATCATCATTTTTTTTTTGATGAAGCAAGACAAATATAACATAATTGCTCATGAAAATCAAATATTACATTGAGTACTCTTATCACTAAGGGTAGTACAATGTATGTCAATGTTGAGTTCAAGGGTGTGCTATTGATAAAATATTGCGGGGAGGCTTGAAAAGTCCAAACGGTCCAAGGATGGCCTAAATCACTTTCTAGGTGGCATTTGTTTCTATTATTTCGCTTCAATTTGTTTTCAAATGGGTTCTAGAGCTTGTTGAGACTTAAAAGATATCATGAGCATGCATACATTCCACAAATCAAAATAGTTATACCAACCATGCAAACTACCACATGTACCACAAAATCCTCAAATTAGATGAATCTAACATTTATGTGCTTCGTTGCTTAGGTAAAAATCTAACATCTCTCATATGTCACCGTCATTACAATCATGTTAATATCATAGATTTTCGGATTGACTCAAGTAGACACGACACTACCCTAAAACAATTCAAGTGACAAAAGTTAAAAATTTAAAATTGGTCATATTTCATGCTCATGGAATATTCTTCCCACCCCCAACCTAATTTCTGCATTGTCCTCAATGTTGAAAAAGAAGAACAAAAGAAAAAAAAGAAAAAGGTGTGAGAAGTTACCCCCCTTTCGTATGAGATTGTGTTATTACTCGTTATGCTCCGGTTCATTGTTCCTCGCTTTTCTCATGAAGAATTTATGTGTATGAACATATATTGAACCTCAAAGTGTATGCAACACAATTCAAACTCAAACCCAAATTTAAATTATAACTAAGTCAGATGAAAACAGAAAAACATTAAACTAAGTTAAACAATCCAAAATAAAATAAAAGAAAAATAACAATAAAGGAAAATAAAAGAAAATAAATAAAAAAAAAAGAAAATTAATTCAAAATAAAAATGAAATAAAACAAAAGAAAAATTACAATCAGGAGGCTCAGTCCTCCATATCTTCTGGTTGATCATTGTCTTCCTCGGGTTGGTCCGCCGGTTGTCTAAATGTGAATTCATGACCCGGATATTGTGGAGGTGGTTGGAATTGGGTGAGGTCTATTCCACTATGTGTCAATTGGCAACTAATCATTTGGTGGAGTAGACCTTGATACTCGTGCTGATACTTCATGTGATCACTAAACCATGTTTGTTGTTGGGATTGGTATTGACGCATTTCATTGACCTTTGCTTCTAAGTTTATCAATCTGTCTTTCGTAGAAGCGTTCTTTGAAGAATCACCTTTTCTGTTTCCTTGTCCAGCTTTTGTTCCGCTTGTAAGGTGTTGCATGTAAGTGAAAGTCAATGTTTCAGCCGGTTGCAATAGGACCTCGCCCGTGTCGTATTTGACTCCGTGTTTGACACAAAGGGCGGTTATAAGTTGGGGAAAGAAGTAACTGATGTTGTGGTGCTCAGCTGAGTACACCACTCTTTGTTGTATCACCATTCCGACATCAATTGACCGCTCGGTCTCTATAGCAAACTGTAGAACAGCCCTTTCCCGATCCACTGTGTTGTAATGCCGAGTCGGCATTAATCTTGAGCAAACAAAGTATTGCCAGATTCGGGAATGGGTCCTTAAGTGCTTGGCTTGAAATATATTTACCATATCCCCTTTATACTCCCATTCACCGTATCCATCGGTTAGGGTGCTAATCACTTCATCGTAATCAACCTGCGTTAAGTAGGTTTCATACGCACTATTCTGAATATCCCTCAACCCATAGTACGAGTTGATCACCGACCTATTGAAAGGGACCTCAATGCCCCTCACCCAAACCATTCCTTCACGCGCTTCCGGGACATTCGCATAAAATTCCCGAACAAGCGAACTCACACCTGCTTCCGGGGCATAAGCAAATTTCTTCCATCCTAGTCTCATAACTATGTCAGATATACCCATCACTCCTACTTGACCAAAGTCCATCCCCCTCTCATTCACAAACCCTTTGTTTCTTTTGGCGGCACCTTCGTACCGCTCTTGTGCTTCTCGGCTTACAAACCGAGAAGTGTCATAATGTCGATCTTCAACTACCTTTCCCTTCCCTTTTGATCTACTACTTTCACCAGCTTTCCTTTTTGGAGCCATTTCAATCTTTAAACCCAATAAATTCAATTACCAATCCTATAATCCAGAAATTTTAGAAAAACCCCAAAATTGGTTCCCCTCTTCTTCAAAATTTTCACTTAATTCCAAAATTCAGACAAATTTTCACAATTTCCAGGAAATAAATACTGAATTGAAGAAGAAAAGTGACGAATTTACCTTTGTAGAAAGCAATTGAAGTGTTGGAGCAAAAACCCCAAATTTGTTCTTGAAACCCTAGCCTTGAACTTGGAGAGGAACTTGATTTTTAAAGCGATTCTGATGAAATTGAATGGAGAATAGGTGTTAGCAATGACGAAGTGATGAAATGGTGAAGAAAATTTTTGATTTTGGTGAAGATTTGGGCAAAAATTAAAGAGAGAAGTGGAGAGAAAATGAGAGAAAAGGAGAGAAAGTGTGGGAAAATTCTGAAAATTTGATTTGAAATGAAATTTGGCTTGCCCGAGTGCCTTTTCTGCCCATTTTTCAAATGCGCGCCGCGGCATGCATTTTTCCCCACCGCGGCGCGGTTAAAATTTTTAAATTGTGCGTGAAACAGAAAGTTCCTCGCCGCGGCACAAATATTCCCTGCCGCGGCGCGCACATGTTTTTCAAAATTTTGGCTCGAGACAGAAAGTCCCTCGCCGCGGCACAAATTGTTTTTTTGAAAAATTGTTTTAAAACAGGAAGTATCACGCCGCGGCACAAATTGTCCCCGCCGCGGCACAAATTGTCCCCGCCGCGGCGCACAATATTTTTGAAATTTTTTTTTTTTTTTTAAATTTGGAAACGAAACATACGAAACGTGTGCAACGCATCCACCCCCAACCTAAACTTGGGAATGTCCTCATTGCCTTAAGAAAATAAAGAAAAGAAATAAAAACAACGAAAGAAATACAATACCGAATGGGTGCCTCCCATTAAGGGCTTAGTTTAACGTCTTAGCGAGACGTGGCTGCTCTCGTGTCTATTTGTCGAGGAGATGTATTAAATCGATACTGTGCAAATTTTCTCCTTCCAAGTATGGCTTGACACGATGCCCGTTTACCTTAAACGGTTCTTGCGTTTTCGGATTGAGCAACTCGATTACTCCGTGTGGAAGTACGTTTGCAATTGTGTACGGTCCGCTCCACCTAGAATGAAGTTTTCCTGGAAACAAACGCAAACGTGAATTATATAATAGAACTTTCATTCCGGAAACGAAATACTTACCGAGGAGCCCTTTGTCGTGATAGCGCTTAGTGCGCTCCTTGTAGATTTTGGCATTTTCATAAGCTTCGTCTCGAATTTCCTCAAGTTCGCTCAATTGAAGTAATCGTTTTTCTCCAGCTTGTTCCATGTCCATGTTGAGTTTCTTAATAGCCCAATAAGCCCTATGTTCTAGCTCAACCAGTAAGTGACATGCTTTACCAAAAATCAGCCGGTAGGGACTCATACCAATTGGAGTTTTGTACGCTGTACGATATGCCCACAAGACATCATTTAGTTTAACTGACCAATCTCTCCTTGAGGGGCGCACTGTGCGTTCCAATATCCCTTTGATTTGTCGGTTGCTCACTTCCACTTGCCCCGAAGTTTGGGGATGGTATAGGGTAGCCACTCTATGAGAAATGTTGTACTTCTTTAAAAGTCCATCGAAGAGTCTATTGCAAAAGTGGCTGCCTCCATCACTAATGATCGCTCTTGGTGTGCCGAATCTGCTAAAAATGTTATCCTTCAAAAATTTAACAACCACATTAGCGTCATTAGTTCTAGTGTGTATCGCTTCTACCCACTTTGAAACATAGTCAACAGCGACTAGTATGTAAATGTAGCCAAAAGATGGGGGGAAAGGACCCATGAAGTCAATCCCCAACACGTCAAATAATTCCACTACAAGGTTAGATGTCAAAGGCATTTCGTTACGCTTACCAATGTTACCGGTCCTTTGACACTTATCACATCTCAAACAAAACATGTTAGCATCCTTAAACAATGTAGGCCAATAAAAACCGGATTGTAATATCTTTAGGGCCGTTTTCTTACCACCAAAATGGCCCCCGCAATGTAGCTCATGGCAAAAGGTTAAGATGCTTTCATGTTCTTGTTCGGGCACACACCTCCGGATGACTTGATCTTGACATAGCTTGAACAAATACGGGTCATCCCAAAAGTATTGCCTGCAAACACTGAAAAACCTTTTCTTTTCCTGAAAAGTAATGTTAGGTCTCAAAATACCACTAGCTAGATAATTAACGATGTCAGCATACCATGGATTTGGACCTATCGTAAACAATTGTTCATCAGGGAAGGTTTCAATGATTGTGTCCTTACTTTCACCTTCAACATTTTCATATTCAGTAATTAACCTAGACAGATGATCAGCCACTACGTTTTCAGTTCCTTTCTTGTCTTTGATCTCTAGGTCAAATTCTTATAAAAGTAGGATCCACCTAATGAGTCTAGGCTTAGCATTCGGTTTAGTCAATAAGTATCTCAAAGCGGCATGATCCGAATGCACAATAACTTTAGTTCCTACCAAGTAAGACCTAAATTTATCAAGTGAAAATACCACAGCCAATAACTCCTTTTCAGTGGTGGTGTAGTTAATTTGGGCGTCATTGAGTGTTTTACTCGCATAGTATATAACATGTAATCTTTTATCCACTCGTTGCCCTAAAACAGCTCCTATAGCATAATCAGACGCATCACACATGATTTCAAACGGTAAAGACCAATTAGGAGCAACAATTATAGGTGCAGAAGTAAGCCTATCCTTTAAAGCATTAAAAGCAACAAGGCATTCATCATTAAAATCAAACAAAGTGTCTTTGGATAACAGATTACATAATGGACGACTAATTTTGGAAAAATCCTTAATGAACCGTCTATAAAAACCTGCATGTCCTAGGAAACTTCGTATACCCTTAACAGATGAAGGTGGAGGCAATTTTGCAATTAAATCTACCTTAGCCTTATCAACTTCAATTCCTTTGCTAGATATGACATGTCCTAGCACTATGCCTTGTTGGACCATAAAATGACTTTTTTCCCAACTAAGCGTCAAATTGCATTCAATGCATCGTTCTAATACTAAAGTCAATTTATGCAAGCAATCATCGAAGGAATTACCGAAAACTGAAAAGTCATCCATAAATACCTCAATAAATTTCTCCACCATGTCCGAAAAAATTGACATCATACATCTTTGAAAAGTGGCGGGTGCATTGCATAGTCCAAATGGCATTCTCCTAAAAGTGAAAGTTCCGAATGGGCATGTGAATGTAGTCTTCTCTTGATCCTCCGGAGCGATGGGTACCTGATAATAACCTGAAAGACCATCCAAAAAGCAATAGAATTCGTGCCCAGCTAGTCTTTCTAACATTTGATCAATGAAGGGGAGGGGGAAGTGATCCTTTTTGGTGTACAAATTCAGTTTTCTAAAATCGATACACATCCTCCAACCCGTAATTATCCTAGTGGGCACTAATTCATCTTTCTCATTCTTAACCACGGTTATTCCAGATTTCTTAGGTACCACATGAACGGGACTAACCCACTTACTATCAGCAATTAGATAAATTACCCCTACTGCTAGGAGTTTCAGAACCTCTTTCTTAACTACCTCTTGCATGATCGGGTTAAGTCTCCTTTGTGCGTCTTTAACAGGTTTGACATTGTCCTCCAAATTTATCTTATGCATGCACATTGCCGGACTAATGCCTCTAATGTCCCCTATACTCCAACCTATAGCCTTTTTATACTTCCTAAGCTCTCCAATTAATTTATCCTCTTGGTTTTGGGTGAGTGTAGATGATATAATAACAGGGTATGTTTCATTCTCTCCCAAAAACACATATTTTAGATGCTTAAGTAGTTCCTTAAGTTCCAATTCAGGTGGAGCAATCTCATCATTGTGTGGGACATCCAATAAATCTAGGGGTGTACTAGTGTCATCTAGTGATATGGCATTGTCTAACAATTCACTGTACTCCCTAGTCTCATAGTCTAAGATGTCATCAACCTCTCCAATCGTAAGTGCTACTTCCAATTTATCATCTAAACTAGCATGCATAAAAGTTTCTTGAATTATTGGATCTAAACATTCTACAAAAGAACATTCATCAGTAGCAGAAATAGAAGGGTAAGGAGATGAATCAAAAACCTTAAAATGAACAGTCTCTCCCAAGACTGTCATTGTCAACTTTCCACTTTGAACGTCAATGATGGTTTGGGTAGTGGCCATGAATGGTCTACCCAAAAGAATGGTGTGCTCCTTGTCCAAAGATGGATTATCCTGCATGTCTAAAACCACAAAGTCAACAGGTATGATTAGCTTATCTACCTGTACAAGTAAGTCCTCAACCATTCCCTTCGGATATTTAACAGATCTGTCCGCAAGTTGAAGGGACATGGTTGTTGGTTTTAGCTCTCCCAAACCTAGCTGCAAGAAGATAGAGTAAGGCATCAAATTGATAC
Source organism: Elaeagnus macrophylla (assembly GCA_029378325.1). Classification (NCBI taxonomy): domain Eukaryota; kingdom Viridiplantae; phylum Streptophyta; class Magnoliopsida; order Rosales; family Elaeagnaceae; genus Elaeagnus; species Elaeagnus macrophylla. The sequence goes on along the minus strand of CM055641.1, from coordinate 51,181,285 downwards.
TAGCGCCTAAATCTAGCATAGCCTTAGATACTTTCCTATCCCCCATAGTAATATCAATTATGAAACTACCTGGATCTTTTAACTTAGGGGTAAGTTGCGTTGAAGCACCGCACTAGCAATTTCAGATACAATTACTCTCTCATTAAGCTCATACCTTCTTTTCTTAGTGTTTAGTTCCTTGAAAAATTTAGCATACGAAGGTACGTTCCTAATTACGTCTAACAATGGCAAATTGATATTAACTTTAGATAGCATGTTAAACAAATCAGAAAACTGCTTATCTTGCTTACTGTCCTTTAAACGGTGTGGGAATGGTATCGGTGGTCGGTATGGCTCCGATGACTTGTGTAGCGTAGGTGGATTAGATGACTGTTCAATTGTCGCCTTTGAAGGCTCTTCATGCTTGTCAACTCTTTCCTCCAATTCCTTAGAAGCATTGTTGTCATCTTCCATGTTACCTGCACTATAAGGTAAATCATTAGAAAGTTCAGGTAAATTTTTAGTAACGACCTTACCACTCCGAAGAATAGTGACAGCTTTGGCTTGTTCGGGTTGACTGGGCAGTTTTTCCGTCTCTTGCTTGTGCATTTGTTCCGCTAGCTGCCCCACTTGTATTTCCACTCTCTTCACTGAAGCTTCTATAGAGTCCATCCTTCCATTACAAGAGTGTATGAAATTGTTTAGGGTTTCCTCTACGGTCGGCTTATTTTGTGGAAATTGTCGGTTTATGTTTTGGCCTTGTGTTTGGTTTTGGACAAATGGTTGGCTATTGTTTTGTTTCCATCCAAAATTAGGGTGATTCCTCCATCCAGGGTTGTAGGTATTTGAATAAGGGTCGTTCCTAGGTCTAGGTTGGTACCCTTGCATTAAATTAGCCTCTTCAGTAGTACCTGTATAAGGATCACCTGCAAAAGAACAAACATTAGCTCCGTGTCCATATGAACCACAAACTCCACATACCTCGTGTTTTGGCATTTGATTAACATTGGAGGTTGTGAGAAGTTGCACTTGTTTCGTCAATTCAGCAAGTTGCATGGCCATTTCATTGTTGGATCCCAATTCGTGGACTCCAGCTCGTCTTCCTCTAGCGCTCTTTTGTTGGGAATTAGCTCCCAACATCTCGAATAGTTCGTATGTTTCATCCGCTGTTTTCTCACCCATTGCTCCTCCTGCAGCGTTGTCAACTGTGAATTGACATTGTAGTGTCAATCCATCATAGAAAAACTGATTCTGTAGCTGCAACGGGAAGTGGTGGTGTGGACATTGTATCAACAGCAATTTGAATCTGTCCCAAGCCTCGTGGAAGGGTTCTCCATCCATCTGCAAAAAAGTAGCAATTTTTGTTCTTAGATCAGATGTCTTTTGATGGGAATAGAACTTACCCATAAATTTATTGTAAACATCGTCCCATGTGACCAAAGAACCGGGTGCCAATGTCATTAGCCAAGACTTAGCTCTATCCTTGAGAGTGTATGGAAAACACCTCATGCGTAGTTGATCTTCACTAAGTCCCTGCAGTGGAAAAGTTTGCACAGTAGCATATAGTTCACGCATAAAATTTAAAGGATCTTCATTAGGGATACCGTAAAAGGAGGGAAGCATGGAATAATGAATATTTTTCAATTCATAATTCCTAGCCGCCTCTGTAAGTCGAATGCACGATGTGGCGGTCCCAATGATAGGTCTTGCAAACTCTTTGTTCATCATCTGCCTAGCTACGTTGTCACCCATTGTTGCTTGCAATTGTTGTTGGACTTCTTCCTCTTGATATTGATTATCCAGTTTCTTTGATCGGTGTTTGACTCTGTGTATGTTGTCAATGAAAGGAGAGAGTTCCTTTTTAAGTGATCTCCTACCCTGCATGCACAAATAAAAAGCAAACAAAGATCAAGGCAGCAGTGAAATTTGAAAATTAAGCACTATTTTTTTGATTTTTTGATTTTTTTTTTTCGAATAAAATAAAAAAAAATAAAGAAATAAATAAAATAAACAAACAAATAAAAATAAATCAGAAACTCGAAAAAGTTAAAAAGAAAATTATTTAAAATGCCAATTCCCCGGCAACGGCGCCAAAAACTTGATGTGTTAAAATGTGTACTCGCAAGTGTACGAATCACTCGTAGTAAAGTGATAAGCAACTTCCAAGGTCGGTCTCTCAAGGAATTGCAGTGGTCTTAAATAACTAACTTTTTAATCTAAATAGAGTTCTAATGAAAATAAAACACTAATTAAATAGAGTTCTAGTGAAACTAAAACTCTAAGTAACTAGAATCCTAAAGCTACTAAAACTGTAAAAATGTTGTTTGTTTTTGTAACGAGAACAATCATACGACAATCAAACGAAAACAGAATCGCAAGCAAACAATCAATTCAATTAAATCAAATATCAATGGAGGATGTATGGACGTTTAGCTTGGTTGACCATGCTTGCATCGAAAAGGTATGGTGAGATAACATGAACGTCCTATATAAAATTTTGAATTGTTGCATTACATATACAATGAGAATCAAAATAAGCTACAAAAGACAAGGTTGCATAAGTATAAGCATTATTTGAATCCAATACCTTGTAGCCCCTTTTTTTTTTTTTTAAATAATAACAAAAAAATCTAACAACAAAAACAAAGTAAACATATGAAAATACTCACCTAGGGTCATTTAAGCACTCAAATAAGGGTACCTAGGTGGTCTAGCAATAGTGATCAATTGACAGGAAACATGCAATCTTTTCTAACCCAAATTTTCATGAATTTTGATTTCTCTATATTTTTGGGTTGAGACTTAATTGCATTAAGTTTTGAAAACATATGTATGGTAGGATGATAATTATGAGTTCTATACCTACAAGCATGAAGATGATCATTAAATCGAAGAGCATTCATAAAAAATCTACACTTGGGTCGAATATGGCCTTTTCTACCACAATGATGACAAATAGGCACAAACTTAACAGTTTTAGTTACTACAGCTGTAATGGGTGTTTGTGCAAAATTAGTAGCAGTAGAAGTAGAATTAGAAGACCTTACAAATGTAGTTTTTGAAGTAGAAGGTGTACAGCTTTCATCTAAGAATCCAAGTCCACGTGTATCACCGAAAGGCTTACCAATGCTCAACATCTTGTCTAGTCATTCAGCTCCAATTGTTAATCTCTTCACTGTTTCATTTGATTGCTCCAATTCCTGCACAAGCTTTGAATTTTCCTGTTTGATACCTGCAAGACTCAAACTCAACTTGTCAATATGTTCAGACAATTCAATTTTTTCTTTCTCTAAAACTGACAAATTAAGATCTTGAGAGTTGATTCGTTCATTCAGTTTTGTTACAGTTATGAGTAGTTTATCTTTTTCTTTCTTGCATTTAATTAAATCAATAAATAATTCTTCAAAACTGTTTGCATTAAATTTAGCAAGAATAGATTTACTTCCCTCATCATCTGAGTCAAGGTCTGACTCACTGGAGTATCCACCAACAGTTGCTGTAAAAGCTACGTAGTTAGAGTTAACATTTTCTGAACCACTAGCTTGATCTTCATCACTTTCTGTGTCACTAAGGGTAGCATTGAAAGCTTTTCTTGTCTTCTTCTTCTTGTTGGCACACTCAGCTGCAAAATGACCAAAACCATTGCATTCAAAACATTTAGGTCCATTGGGTTTAGTTTTCTTACCTTCTGAACTCATTGGCACGAATTCTCTTCCCTTACGATCTCTTGATTTTTCTTTAATCTGTAGATCCTTTCTGTTGAACATTTTCTTGAGTTTTCTAGCTAGAGTGAGTAGATCTTCATCTTCTATATCATCATCACTATCACAATCATCATCATTGGTAGTTTTAAGAGCAATACCAATGTTCCTTTTGGGTGTTCGAAGATTCATCTCAAATGTTTGAATTGAACCAACGAGTTCTTCAATCTTGATGGTGTCAATGTCTTTGCTTTCCTCTATTGCTGTAACCTTTGCTTGAAAGCGTTCTGGTAGTGAGCATAAGACTTTTCGAACTAACCTGCGTTCATTAATTTTATCTCCAAGATTTGAAGAAGAGTTAGCAATATCACATAAATTAGCATAAAACTCAGAAAACGTTTCATCCTCCTCCATTCTAAGATTTTCAAACTTAGTAGCTAGCATGCGAAGTTTTGTTCGTTTAACTTGGGACGTGCCCTCATGGGCAACCTCTAAAGTGTCCCAAGCAGCCTTAGCAGTTTCAATATCAAAAATATGTCGGAATTCATCCGGCGACACAGCACTAAAAATAGCATTGATACCCTTTTGGTTCCATCCACTACTAATCTTATCTTGAGGAGTCCAATCTATTCTAGGTTTAAGTGTGACTACATTATCCTTGGTAACCGTAGGTGGTTCCCAACCATAAAGCACAGAGTTCCAAACACTTTCATCTAAGGAACGCAAAAAGGCTCTCATGCGAGCCTTCCAATATGGGTAGTTAGACCCATCAAAGTAAGGTGGATGGGTTGTAGAAGAACCCTCTCTCAAATGATCCATAATAAGGTCCTAGGCAACACTAAGTATATCTAGTGACCCGCTCTGATACCAATTGAAAGTTTTTAATTACAGATCAAATAAGCCTAGAGGGGGGTGAATAGGTTATTTTCAATTTTTAACAAATATTAAATGTGTAATCTAATCACAACGGCCAGACATGCAATCGCGTGTAAAGATAAATGCGGAATAAAAAAACAACACACGATATTTTTAGGTGGAAACAACCTAGGCCACAACAATGACCTAAGAGGAAAACCACCGGTCCACCGGACCACCTAACTATCCACTATGAAAATCAATGTTCAATTACAACCATAGAGTCCAGAACTACCCGTCGCAGATAGATCCCCCTTTCTGTAATTTACTTACTAGCCGTTGCTCCTTTCACAGCCTCCAATAGTTAGATGTCTGGATCCAGACCAACGTTCCGATCTACTTGAGTCACACAAGATCAATCGAACCCGTCACCTTCGGTAATTTCTAGTCACACGAAATATCGAACACCTCACCTGAAACGTTAGCACAATAACACAAGTGCAAAGTGTGTCCTAGAGCGGATTCAAACAATAAATATCCTAACTAGCAGATTTAACAACATGCGATGTAAAAACAGGATCAGCTAGCAAACTCTAGAACAATCATATAAAGCTCAATATCATGCAAATCAATTAGGCATATGAATAAAACATGAGAATGCCTAAGAATGATAGATGAAGAGAAGAAGTTAAAAGCACAAGTCAGATTTATATAAACTTATTTCGATGTGGTGAATTTTATGCACAAACTAGCTTCCCTTAAATAGAGTCCAATTTTACTTCAAATAGGATTTGCAATAGATTATAACTCTACTCATATCAGGATTTAGTTCTCAAAAGAATTCTACTCATACAATGATTCTATTCATATCAGGATTTATTTCTCACAAGAATTCTACTCATACAAGGATTCCACAATTCTACTCAATTCAGGATTTGCTTTCACAAGAATTCTACTCATACAAGGATTCTACTTTTAAAACAATTCTACGCAAATAAGGACTCTATTTTCACAACACTTTCATTCACACAAGGATTCTACTTTCTTAACACTTCTACTCATACTAGAATTCTGCTTTCTCATTAAATGAGTCAAATTGGTAAAAGTAACACATGGGTTGAATTAAAAAAGAGTTCTAGTAGAAGTGAAAAACTGGCTCGATCGATCTAATGACTGGCTCGATCGATCGATCCAATTCTCGATCGATCGACCAGATTGATCGATCGATCTAGCTCAACCCGAGAGCACCTAGATCGATGTCGTTCCACACTCGATCGATCGATCACTCGATCGATCGAACCATATACTCGATCGATCGACCAACATGTGCACAATTTATTTTTCGTTACGATCCATACTAAATGTAGTGCACAATTGTGTGAAGATGTATGCATGATAGAATTTTATACCTGTCATAGGAGCGTTGCAAGCTTGGTGACTCCATCATGTATCGTTTGATTAAACGTTGAATTCTTAATCTATATTACAATCAAACATTTTGTTCACGAAAATTGCCAATACAAAATAAACCTTACAGATGAGATGATGACTGGATAGGTATCCCCCGCCCCCAAAAACACATACTTAAGATGTTTAGACAATTCTTTCAACTCAAGCTTAGGTGGAGTATTATCTTCCCTAGATGGTGTCTTGGGTAACTCTAAGGGCACACTAGGTTCTTCTAAAGGTTCGACATTATCTAATAACTCAATGTATCCCTCAATTTCATCATCCAACTCCTTCTCTACCCTATTAATTGTTAAGAAATACTCAAGTTTGTCTTCATGTTCATCCTGCAAAAGGGTATCATAAACAAGAGTATCAATATGGTCAATATAAGAACATTCATCAATTGAGGATATAGAAGTTAAAGGGGATGAATCAAACACTCTAAAATTAACAATTTCTCCTAAAACTGTCATAGTTAAACTTCTACTATGGACATCTATAATTGTCTTGGTAGTGGCCATAAATGGTCTACCAAGAAGAATAGTGTGTTCTTTGTGCATAGATGAATTTTCATGCATATCTAACACAACAAAGTCAACAGGTATAATCAATTTATCAACCTGTACAAGAAAATCCTCAACCATTCCCTTTGAATATTTCATAGATCTATCAACTAATTGAAGGGACATGGTAGTAGGTTTTAATTCCCCTAAACCTAGTTGCAAATAATTCGAATATGACATTAAATTTATACTTGCACTTAAGTCTAGCATGGCTCTTATCACTTTCTTATTTCCCAAAGTAATGTTAATGTTAAAACTCTTGGAATCCTTAAGTTTTGGTGGTAAATGTTGTTGTAGAATTGAAGCAGAGATTTCAAAAATAACAATTCTCTCATTCAATCTATACTTTCTCTTCCTAGTATTTAAATCTTTGAAAATTTTTGCATAGGAAGGCACATTTCTAATAACATCCAGTAAAGGCAGATTTATTTGAACTTGGGAAAGCATATTAAAAAGATCAAAAAATTGCTTATCATGTTTATCGTCCTTGAGATGGTGTGAAAAAGGTACGGGTGGTCGGTAAGGCTTCGATGTTTTGTGCAATTGAGGGGTGGTGGATGACTCTCCAATTGCTTCCTTGGAAGATTCATCGTTCTTAGTATTGGATTCATCACTCCCTTTGGGTATTGCACTATCTCCTTCCATGTTTCCTGAACTAAGTTGTAAATCATCAGAAATTTTAGGTAAATTTTTATTTACTACCTTACCACTTGGAAGGACCGTAACCACCTTTGCTTGCTCGGATTAACTAGGCAATTTTCTTTTCTTTTTCCATTCGAGATGCTCCGCTAATTGGCCAACTTGGCCTTCAACCCTTTTCATAGACGCTTCCAACGAGTCCAATCTTTGAGTGCTCTTTATTTGGTTCTCCCGAGTAACTTGAATGAACGCATTCATGTTATCCTCCAAGCTTGGTTTGTTGGGAAGTGTAAGTTGCAAGTTTTTGTTATTGTTGTTGTTGGTAGGATTGTGTGGGAAGTGATTCTGAGCATAGCCAAGATTGTTGTTTCCCTTCCAAGAAAAATTGGGATGATTTCTCCAACCTGGATTGTATGTATTTGTGTAAGGATCATTTCTTTGCCTTGGTTGGTATCCCTCCATTGCATTAGCATGCTTATAGCTTGTACCTACATTAGAATCACAAACGAATGGACAAATATTAGCACCATGTTGATATGTACTACAAATACCGCATATCTCTTGAGTCGATGTATTCTATGAGGTAAGAAGTGCAATTTGTTTGGTAAGCTTCGCAATTTGCATCGCCATCTCATTACTTGGAGCTACCTCACTAACTCACATTCTCCTTCCTCTAAAGCTCTTTTATTGGGAATTAGCAGCCAACATCTCATACAAGTTGTATGTCTTATTCGCGATCTTTTCTCCCATAGCTCCTCCGGTGGCATTATCCACAATGAATTGACATTGCTGTGTCAACCCATCATAGAAAAATTGGTTCTGGAGTTTCCATGGAAAATGACGGTGTGGGCATTGAATTAGAAGCAACTTGAAGCGATCCCACGCCTCATGAATTGGTTTTCCATCCATATGAGCAAATGTTGCAATTTTTGTCCTTAGGTTAGTAGTCTTTTGATAGGAGTAGAACTATTCCATGAAGTTATTGAACACTGCGTGCCAAGTTGAAAGAGAACCGGGTGGAAGAGTCATAAGCCATGACTTTGCCTTGTCTTTGAGCATGTATGGGAAACACCACATCCTCAACTGATCTTCATTGAGCCCCTGTAGCAAAAAATTCTACATAGTAGCAAAAAAATCACAAATGAATGTTAGTGGTTCTTCGTTAGGAATCCCATAAAAAGAAGGCAACATATTATAATGAATATTTTTAAGCTCATAATTTTGAGCTGCTTCCCCCAATTGGATGCAAGAAGTTGCAGTGTCAATGATTGGCCTTGCATACTTCTTCATCGTTATCTCTCTCGGTGGAGGTAGAGGATCTCCTATTATTAGTTGTTGCTCTTCCTCCAGAATGTCGGTGTCAAGTTGTCTCAAATGTGCTCGCCTCTTGTTGACGTTGTCTATGAATGGCACTAGTGGATTTCCAAGAGATCTCCTATCGTGCATGCACAATAAAAAACAACACAAAATCAAAGCACCAAACATTATATGACTCCAACAAGTAACAAAAATACAAAAAAAAAAAAAAAAATCACAAAAACTAACAAATTAAGAAATTAAACTAAAAAGAAAACAAAAAAATAATTTTAAAAATGCAATGCCCCGGCAACGTCGCCAAAAACTTAATATGCAAATTTAAATAATCGCAAGTGTATGAATGACTCGTAGCAAGTGCTAAGAAACTCTGAGGTCAATCTCTTCAAGGAACTACGGTGCATTTTTAAAATGTTGTATTTGTTTCCTAAAAATTAATTCCAAAAATAAATCCTAAACACTCTAAAAAAGGTTGATTTTGAGAACGGTTGCTAAAATTATAATTCCTTAAATCAAGTAAAATAAACAAGTGAAAAATGTAGTCAAAACGATATTATGAACGAGTGTGAGAAATTAGTTAGTGACCCAATCACGAATAGATTAATTTACGTAGTTTTCACAATTAAGCATATAAAGTAGATTTATTGATCATTTTTACTAAGCCTGAAAAATCCCAAATCAATGATAATTTTTCCTTAATGAACTAATTAACTTCTTTAATCTAGACCGTTAACTAGCTAATTAGCATTAATCATAAAAAATAATTTAATCACCTAATTTAAGATAAATCAATGTACTTAAATTAGGCTCATGCTAAAAAATGTCCAATCGAACTTTGATGACGTTTCTAATGCTCAACCCTAAAATATTCTCATATATTCATAAATTAAATTGGCCAAAAGTAATTAATGAACATAGATATTAAGAACAATGAACATGAAATAAATCACTTAAATATAAAATAAACCACATAAATAATCATCCATTCATAGTCACATCACTAAAATCCCACACCAAAGAGTTTAGCTACTCATAACAAAATTTCAATCAAGATTTTCCGTTACAATAAGCATTTAATGAGTTCTAAAGAGAAAAGAAATTACAAACAATAAAATACCCAACTTTCACTCTTGAAACAAGCTTCTTGATGGTGGATGGTCACTTTCTTCAAGATTCTTGGTAGAGCTTCAATGGAGTAATTTCTCTCTCAAATGTGTGAAAAAATATGATTTCGACTATTGTTCACCATCACTGTTCACGAGCTTTAGAAGAGGGGTTTTGTGATATATTTATAGGTTAGGTTTTTAGAGTGTGTGTGTGGGGACTAAGAGGTGTGTAAGTGGAATCCGAGTGCGCGGGCTGTGGAGAGAGTTTTCTTCTGCCATAGAGAATGATGTTTTTCTAGGACGCGGATCAAAACAGAAACCTCCTCAGCGTGCAATGTTTTTCTAATTTCCCAGGCTGCAACCCGAGAGTCCCATGCCACTGCACGCATATTTCCTCACTACGGCTCGCAATGTTGTAATGCCATGTAAAGGTCCGTACATATTTGCTGATTCCTACGTAATCCTTACGTTCTTCTTCTCTAATTTAACCCGCCTTACATAGTAAATGAGCTACAATGTAAGGGTTACATTTTGAGCCCCTTTTTGAACACTTCACTCCACTATTTCATTCACATTGCTTGAACCTACAAAACATGAAAATACATCTCCATATCAAAGTAATACCGAAATAAACTATGAAATAAATACTTAAAAACTAACAAATAATATATTCAAAATAATGTTCATCATTCATCATTACTGATTAATTACAAAATCATAGCAGCACATATCATAAAATCAGATTTCAAAACACAAGCAAATAAATCAACCCCCCAAACTTAAAGTAAGCAGTGTCCTCACTGCTTATGAATACATCAAAAAAAAAAAAAAGAGAGAGAGAATAGAAAGCAAACAAAAATGAAATAGGAAAGGGAAAATGAATGCCCCTATTTGCTATAGCATTGCTACAGCTTTACTACAGCAAAGTTCCCTAGATTTTAAAACTATGAAGATGTTGTTTCTACTTTGTTTTCTTCCTTCTCTTATTTTCCTATGATGACTTGAAAATGCAAAAATATCGAAATAAAATAAAATAATAATAAAATTTAAATCAACTAAATTAAATCATAAAACATAAAAAAAAGTAAGAAACATGGGTTGACTCCCATGAGTTAAAATTGACAGCCTAACCTTTCTTGCATTTATGGTTCTATGAGTGAAATGGAGGTATGATCCCTGTCAATAATTTCTTCCCAATAATGTTTGATGTGTTGGCCATTAACTTAGAATTTTCTCTTGGACCAACATTTCCAATATTTTTGGCTTAGACCAACAGTTTTCTTTAAGATCCTCCTAATTTCTTGATAGGACTGACATCGTTGCAAAATATTCACCATCTCATCTTCGGGAATACACCTTCTAATCTTTTGGTCTACATATTGCTTGAACAAGAATGGCTTATCCCAATAGTAGAACTTCATATTGTGGAAAAATTTATTCTTTTGATGGGAATTTGAAACTGATGGAAATAATCCAGTAACCAAGAAATTAACAAAGTTAGTACATCAAGGCACTTGCGCTTGAAAAATTACAAAGGGTTTCTCATGGGGAGGATGTTCATGCATCATGGTATTTTTTCTTCCTTTTGCTCCAATCTAGAGGGATGGTTAGCTTCTTGATTTTCAATCCCTTTCTCATTGTCTTTTATGGACTTCAAGACAGGTGGCATATCAACTGAAGACTTAGGTAGATCGAAATCTCAAGATGACAAGTCTAGGGACTGAAATTTACTTCTCGGTTTGTATGTATTAGAACTTGCTTCCACCTAAGGTAATTTCTCCTCATCTTCCTCTTCATAATTGGAATCATATTGCGATAAAATTTTTAGAGAATCATTGTAGCAACATTTCTTAGGTTCTTTTGATACCAAAGAATCCAAAACTGAGATGGATAAGCATTCTTTAACATCATTGGGAAATTCCATGGCTTTAAACACATTGAAAGTGACTTGTTCATCTTGAACTCTCATAGTTAATTCTCCATTTTGAACTCCAATCAAAGTTCGGCCTATAGATAAGAATGGTTTTACCAAAATAATGGGCACTTCTTGGTCCTCCTAATAGTCAAGTACAATAAAATTCACAGGGAAGATGAATTTATCCACTTTTATCAAGACATCTTCAATTTTTCCTTCTGGATGAGAAATTGATAGATTTGCTAATTGTAAAGACACTGTAGTAGGCCATGCTTCACCAATCCCCAACTTCTTAAAAATTGATATAGGCATCAAATTAATACTTGCTCCCAAATCACATAAAGCCTTGCCAAAATATTGATTACCTATAGAGCATGGAATTATGAAACTTTCAAGATCCTTGAGCTTAGGAGGAAGTTTGTTCTGTAACATAACATTACTTTCACTTGTTAAAGCAACTGTCTCAAATTTGCCAAACCGTCTCTTTTTAATCAAGATATCTTTCATGAATTTGACATAATTTGGCATTTGTTCCAAGGCTTCCACCAATGGAATGTTAATATGAAGTTGCTTACGAACATCAAAAAATATCCTAAATGAAGGTCCTACTGTTGTTTCTAAAATTGCTGAGAAAAAGGTGGAGGTGATCTGTTATGCTGGGAACTTTGCTGCAGCAATGTTGTAGCATTCTAGGTACTAGGATTTTTTGCATTTTTGAAAACTGTCTCAAATTTGTCCAGCTCTTTTTCCTTCTTATCTTGGGCTAAAATGGTCTCCTTTTGAATCATTTTTTACCCAATTGGTCCCTTTAATTCTTTCACACTCCTTAGAGTAATAGCTTTACAAAAACTCTTGTCCTTTTCTCCTTCGAGTTTTGATATCACTTGAAAGTGTACCTTGTGGTCTATTTTTAAGCTCATTAGCAAGCTGACCCACTTGATTTTCTAGATTCCTCATTGATATAGCTTGGTTTTGGAGGATTGCATCATTCTTAGCCAAGTATTCTTTAAGTAAAGATTCCAACGAACTAGATGGTTCATTTGGTTAGTTTCTTTGTGGATGTTGCTGAAAACCTGGAGGATACACAGGATGGTAGGGCATGGAAGAATTTGCTTGACCACTCCCTTGATTGTTCTAAGAGAAATTTGGATGTTGCTTCCATCCTGGGTTATAAGTGTTGGAGTACGGATTGTGGTTTCGGTTCACATTACCCACAAAACAAGCAGATTCTGGATTTGAAGGACAATTGTCAAATACATGAGATCCTGAACATTAAACACATGAAATCCCTAAATCTTGGATTGAACTCACATTTCCTGTCACATATTGATTCTTCGAAAGATTAACCAAAGATGAAACTTGAGCTGTAAGTGCCGTAACATCATTAACCTCATGCATACCAGCCACATTTTTTTGTGACTGCTACTCTGTCCATTGGCCACTGTAATTATTGCTAGCCATTTTCTCAAGTAAGTCATAAGCTTCATTATAAGACTTGGCTAATAGAGCTCCATTAGCAGATGCAATAATAATAGTTCTTGTTTGGGCATTGATACCGTTGTAGAAAGTTTCCATTTGGATCCAATGAGAAATACCATGGTGAGGACACTTCCTTAGTAATTCTTTAAACCTTTCCCAAGCCTTGTAAAGAGATTCTCCATCCATTTGTTGATAAGAAATAATATCATTCCTTAATTTAGCATTCTTTGTTAGTGGGAAGTATTTCATCAAGAATTTCTCAGCCAAATCATTCCAAGTTGCAATAGAATCAGGTCGCAAATAATTAGGCTAAGCTCTAGAATGATCTCGCAAAGAATAAGGGAATAACTTTAGCCTAAAAGCCTCCTTGGTTACACCTATCCATTTAAAAGAATCACTAACTTCAATAAACAATCTAAGATACAGATGAGGATCTTCTGTAGGTAACCCATTGACATGCCCAATTATTTGTAGCATTCAAAACATAATTGGCTTTAACTCAAATTGAGGTGATTGAATATTCGGTCTTGTGATGCTTGGATACAACGCCTCTAGCATAGGCAATGCATATTTATTCAAAGCTCTATTTCTATCATCCATTGGAGGTATCACATTGATTACATTGTTTAAATTTGGCTCATTGCCATTGTTTCCACCCCTTGCATTTGCCACTTCTTCAATCTGAGCGAAACCTTGTTGTTCTCTCCTTCTTAGTCTGAAAGTATGCTCAATCTCGGGATCTAAGGATAAAATATCTTCTTCACAAAATTTTCTCGTACAAAAGACACAAAAGAGATATTAGATAAACAAAAATTAAATAAATAAAAATAAAAGTCGATTTCTATGAATAATTTCTAACGTCGCCAATCCCCGGCAACGGTGCCAAAAACTTGTTGCTCTAAAAATTGTATAAGATATTATGCAAGTGCACGTGTCACAAACAAGTAATATAGTAATAAGAGAGATCGTTCCCACGAAGATTGGAATGTTAGAAAGTATTTGTAAAAATTAACTAATAAAATCAATATTGGATGTTTTGTGTAAGAAAATAAAATAAAATAAAATAAATTAATGAGCACGAGATGACAAAAGTAAGAATGCTAAAACAAAGTTTAACAATAAGGATAGCAAGAATCTCAAGTGGATAAATCAGTTAGGATTGCAAATGTGACAAATGATGCAGTCAGACTGCGTTGCAGTAGCAATACTATGGAAAAGTGCACCAGTAACTAGAATTCAAAAATTATAATGGATTCTTTCGAACTTGTAACGTTTATAATTTCCTAGGCTCAATAAAACACATTTTTATGCATAACTAAGTCTAAGAACAATAATTAATGCACCAATTCTTGTGGGTTATGTGACACAATTATATATTCCTATATTAATTGCAATTTTAAATTCTTATCCTTAAATTCAAATTAGACACACATTATTCAAGATTCATCTAACATCAACTAATCTTTCCAAAATTAATCTCAGTTTATTATCCTATCAATTAGTGATCAAGCAATCAATAAAAATTAATCAATAAAATAAGCATTAAATAACTAGCACTCTTTTTCAAGTAAAGCACATATCTTTAAAATTGAAGAATAAAGACTACAATCCCTTACACATCTACAACCTAACTGAAGGAAAATTATCCAATCATATCTATGAAATTAAATATTAATTCTTGAATAATTAAAATTAGATCAATTGAGTTGTAGAAATTGAAAAGCAAACAAAGAATAATAGAAGAATGAAGAAATCAATAAAACCCACTTTAATTAAATTCTCAATCAATTGGGTTACAAATCTCTAACTTTCTCTTGTTTTCTTCAATGATTATTCATATGAAATAGTCATTGGTAGTCTTTGTTCCAACTTTGGTTTCCTTACTACAATATTTCTTCCTCCTTTTCTTCAAAAGTAAACTGTGAGATAAATGTTACATTCCAAAAGAAAGTGAAGCTTCAAGTATGTATTAGCTACAAAGTCTTGCATTTTGTGAATTTTAACACTTTAACTTTTGGGGTGTTTAATTTTTTAATTCAAGGGTATTTATTTATTTATTTAAATTTGATTATCTATTTAGCTGGGATTGGTTTTCACAATTTAAAGGTAATTTGTTTTATAGTGTCATTTTTTGGTTGTGAACTAGAATGGAATGTAATTTTGTTGATTTTGATTGATCCATAAATTTTTGTACTCACAAGTATACGGATAATTTATAACAAGAGATAAGTAAACTCTTAAGTAGATCTTTAAATGAATTGTAGTAGTTTTAAATATTCCTTTTAACATAATAAAAATCCTAAAAACTAAGAGAAAAGTAGAACATAAGATTGCAAAAAGAAAGAATGAGAATGAATAGTGAAGATAACAAACAAACAAACAAGGAAAGATAAAAGTTCAATTCAAAATAGCTTAAAAAGGTTGATAAAAATTAATGGAGGGCATATGAACGTTTAGCTTAGTTGATCATACTTGCATCGAAATATTAACGATGGATTAACATTAACGAACTTATAAATAAAAATTACCGACTTTTCTTTTATTTGAAAAAACTCCTACGGATTGTGTAGTTTTCTTTGTTAATTATTTAACTAATATCTTACGGATCGGGTATACCAACTAGCAATCAAATTATGCACAAAAAAATATGTTAATCAAACCAATGCCATAAATAGATCATCAATTTGAAGCTATGATTAAGGTTTTCAAAATTTAGCCAAGGTGATGTTACTAAACTAAATTCCCAAAATTTTTAATTTATTTATAAACATCCAAATGGCCCATAAAAATTCACAAATAAATATTCAAACATCCTCTTAATCAAAAAGTAAAATTTATTTATTTATGTAATTAAAATATTCACCATAATAAATTTAAGTAAATATGGCAACAAAAGCTAAACATCCATGATAAAATTAGTCAAACATGTTTAGATTTATATTCATAGATAAATAAAATCCAATAATCATTCTAAAGAGAAGAAGAAAGATCTAATAACAAACAAAATCTTAGATCTAGATACCACAATTAGTTTGGATAATTTTTCTTTTCCTAAAAGCTTAATTCTTGATCTTTAATGACTTCTTGTATCTTTATATGTGATTCAATTATCACTTAGAATGTAAAAAAGCTCCAAAACCTAATTAAGTTTCGTAATAAAATCGTATGTAGAGTTGAAAACCAAAGGAGGTATTTATAGGTGTAAGGGTTACATAAAACTTGAGCTTTCTAGAATTGTACGAGAATTGTACCCCATAGTAAAAATAGAGACTAGTGCACTATGGCACACATTTCCTCCTATCGCAGCACAACTTGATTTCTCAGTTTCATACAAAAACCCGAGGGTTGTGTGTTGTGGCATACATTTTATTCTGCCACAGCACACGTTGTTTGTTGTGTCGTCGTATGTACCCTTTTCATACTAGTTAGTTTCTAATGTAAGGCTTATATGCATTAGTCCTTTTTGCTCCTAAATTACTATTTGAGTGCTTTAAGTGTTTCATTTTCATGTGCTTTCATTATTTAACTCTTTTGAAGCTAAAAATACTTGAAAAATATACCCGTGATTTCAAATTGATAGATTAAGCACAAAAAATTATAAAACATTAGTACTTTTCAAGCACTCATCACAATTCCCAATTAGCTTCTTGCTAGTATCTAGCAAGTGAAGCGATCCAAAAATATAAAAAGGAAAAATAAATAGACTAAAGTATACTAACCTAATTCACTTTCGTAAATTGTTATGGTTGCATTTAACATATGCAACAAGTATTTAAACCCCTAGATGGCTTTTATGGACGAGTTATAGTTTCGTGAGAGCTTCTAGTGATTATACCCACAAACATCGTAACAAACTAAAAATAAACATGACTCAAAACTTGCTCAAATTAATCTATGCATATGTCTCAAAAATTGTTCATGGAAAATGGCATATGAAATAGTTAAAAACCACTTATCTAAAAAACAGTCCAAATATTAAATGCATTTTCTTAATTGGCTCTTGAATGAACAATCAAACTAGGGCTGAGCAACGATCCAAACTACCTATTTTTCCTTAATCTGAATCTGATCCGAAGTAGATTTGAAGATATTTAATCCGAATTCGATCCGATGATGTACTCAATCCAACCAATCTGAATCTGAACAGATCAAATTTTTTAAAATTATTGTTATATATAATACACTATATATTAACATTTAAATTTCAAATTGGTACATCATTAAATAAATTTATTTATTTTTAGTTATAAATAAGAAAATTAAAATAATAGAAAGTATAATCTTGGATATTATTAAATTATTATAGAGGATTTAACATTTATATTTATTTTTAAGCTAAAAATAGTAATTTAATTTAATCCTAATATGTATAACATTTAAATATTAAATATTAAAAATAAATTATGCATTTATTTATAATTTTAATAGTAATTTTTTCCAGTTCGGATTTCAGCAAATTATAAAATCTATCAATCCGAATCCAATCCAAATCTGAACGAATTGTATACTTTACAACCTAAATCCAATCTGATTATAAAATCTGTCAAACTAATCTAATTTGAATTCAAAAGATTGGATCAAATTTCTTAATTTAGGCAGATTGAACAAATTATTTGCTCACTCCTAAATCAAACCACAAACCTGTTAGTTGTAATATCAGATTGTACCATGCATAATATTCATAGATTACATTTTAGATCTCAAGATTGTGCAAATAATATAAGAATGAGAACTGTAATCATAAATTTCATAGGCTTACCTTTCAAATCTATCTCCACTAATATAGAAACCATAATTACTTGAATCAGTAGGACTTTATTAAACTTGTAATGTTAGGCTAAGGTGTTGGGTTACGAAAGAACAAGAAGGTTATTTTAAGAAGATAAGAGCACTTAACATTTTTTAGAGTAACACAACTATTTTAACTTCTTCAATAACTAACAAATTCACCCAACATTTCCAACCAAATGTTTTTCTCTCCTCCTATTTTATAAACTCCATACTTTCCTTTAACCTTTGTTTAATTTCCCTTTTCCTTCGTATCTCTTGCTTATTATGATGATTTTTTTTACTGTGCATGAATGCACACAGTTTTATTAGCAAACACACATACACACATATATTTATTATTCTTAAGCAAGAGACGTATAACTCACCTCAAATTTAAATGCTCATGAAAAGCTTATGTTACATTGAGTACTCTTATCACTAAGGGTAGAACAATGTATACTTTTGGTTCATAGAAGTAGGTTATTGTAGCTTTAAGAAAGAAAACTTCTAAGGTTAGATTATATCCTAATTAAGGTCAAAAAAGGTAACTATGGATGAAATAATAAGGGAAGGCTTGAAAAGTTCAAACGGTCCAAAAATGACCTAAATCACTTTCTAAGTAATATGTAGTCTTATTATTTGCCTTTAATGGATTCTCAAGTAAATTCTAGAGTTTTTTGAGACTTTAAATAACATTCATACATTGCAACAATTCAAAATAATGATACTAATCAAACAAACTATCACAAACCACAAAAGCCTCAAACTAGATGAACTTAACACTTTTATGTCTCTTTACTTAGGTGAAAATTAATGTCTTTCACATGTCATTGTCATTGTAACTATAATAATATCATAGACTTTCTAATTGAATCGAGCAGACTCAACAATATCCTATTAAAAATGCTAATAACAAACATAAAATTTTTAAAAATTGGTCCTAATTCATGCTCATGGAAATATTTTTCTCACCCCCAATCTAATTCTTACATTGTTCTCAATGTACCAAAGAAAAAACAAGAATTCAAGTTAAGAAGTGAAGAAGTTACCCCACTTTTATATGCAATTGTGTGCATATTCAATTAAGCTCTGTTTCACCACTCCTTGACTTTCTCATGTTCTAGCATTTAACTCTCAAAATGGCATGATAAGTGAAACTTCTAAAATTCATATCATATCTCAATGGTTGAATTAGAACTCAATACAAAACAAACTAAATCAAGAAACTACTAAGCAAAGTTAATTGTTTGAGTACATAACCATATAAAAATAAAATAAAAAAACTGAAAATAAGAACAATAAGAAAAGGCAAAAAAAACAAGCATAAAAATTACAAAGGCAAAAGGAGGCTTAGTCCTCTATATCATCTTGTTGATCTTCTTCTTCGTCGGGTTGTCCTTGGGTGGCATATAAACGTAGTCATGGTTGGGGTAGTCTGGAGTTCTATAGAATTGATTCGGGTCAACTCCACTTTGTATGAGTTGAAAGCTTACCATTCTGTGGAGTAGTACTTGATATTCATGTCATTATTTTATTTGTTCACAAAACCAAGCTTCTTGTTGGCACTGATATTCTTACATTTTATTCATCTTCTCTTCCAAGTTGCCTATTATTTCCTTAATTGTAGCACTCTTAGAAGAAGTACTAGTGGTTTTTTTGCTACCTTGCCCCTCTTTGGTCCCACTAGTTAGATGTCGCATGGAATGGTAGGTAAGGGGTTTTGCAGGTTGTAGTAGTACCTCACTTGTGTCATATCAAATTTCATACTTGACACATAATGCAGTTATGAGCTGTGGGAAGAAGTAACTCATATTGTGGTGCTCATATGAGTGCACCACCTTTTGATGTGTGATTAACCCGACATCAATGAATTTACCAGTTTCTATTGCATACCATAGGATTTCCCCTTCTGATCCACAAAACTATAATTCTGGGTTGGCATTAATCTAGTGCACAAAAAATATTGCTACATATGGGAGACAGATCTTAGATATTTTGGTTGAAAAGTATTAACCCTTTGTCCCAACATTTCCCATTCCACATTTTTGTTAGTGAAGGTGTTTTTGATTTCCTCATAGTCTACTTCCTTTAGGTAAGCTTTATACCCATTGTCATGAATGTCCCTCAATCGGTAATGAGCATTAATGATTAATCTATTAAAAGGGACTTCAACACCTGTCACTCACACCATGCCATCTTGGGCTTCTTGGACATTCGCGAAGAATTTTCAAACTAAAGACCTAACACTGCTTCGAGTGCTTGTACAAACTTTTATTATCCTAAGGCTTGAATTATATCATATGTGCCTGTATAACCTACTTCTCCAAAGTCAAGTCTCCTTTCCATTACAAAACCTTATTTCTTTTAGCGGCACTTTCATACCACTCTTGTGCTTCCCTACTCATAAATTAAGAGGCATCAAAATTGCTATCCTCCACCATTTTCCCTTTTTATTAGAACTACTATCCTCTTTGGTATTCTTTTTGGGTTCCATTTTCTTTTCTCAATAGTGAAAATTAATTCTCAAAAAATTGTTCACAATAGTGAAGAAGATGAAGAACACTTGAGCCCTTTCTTGGATTTCTTGCACGAATATGAGAAAATAGTGTAGAAAAACACTATAGAGAAAGGTTAGATGGAAAAATTTGATGAAATGGAGGTATTTTTGGTGAGAAAAGGCGAGAAAATGAGAAGAATTTTTGTGGAGTGCTCGAGTAGAAGAGAGAAAATTTGGGAAATTTGTTTGAAGTGTGAAAACATGATGTCCACGAGTCCTATTTTAGTGTGTAAAAATAAGGTGGGCTACTGTGCCAGTATCATATGCCACGACACAAGTGTATTTTTGTGCTTGAGCCATTTTCCCGAGACCCACCTGCTGGGGCGCCCAACTTTTTTTTCCTTGGTGCACCACAAATTTTGTGTCCTAGCAAAAAACTTGAGACCAGGCCATGCAGCATGTGTTTTTATGTACTACGACACCTGTTAAAATTTTTCTAGACCAAAAATTGGAGAGTTCTCTGCCGTAGCATACAAAAGTTTGTGTTGTGGCACACATGCTTGGCCAAAATTTTTGGATTTTTTGTGTGACTAAAATTAACACAAAATAAATTCTGTTTAGAACAAAAAAAAAATGGGCAATTTATCCACCCCCAAGCTATATTGGGCGATGTCCTCATTGCCACAAAAGAATTAAAATAAAATTAAAACTAAAGAAAATAATAGAAAATTCTAAACCAAAAGCGTTACCTCCTATTAAGGGCCTAGTTTAACGTTTTAGCCAGACATATCTGCTATTGTAATGTTAAGAATCGTGCAAATGTATGCACTCCAAGATGGTCATGTTGACATCTCCTTCCAAGTAGGGCTTTACATGATGTCCGTTTACTTTGAATGTCTTTTGTGTATTGGGATTAATGTGCAAGTTTTGTGGTTTTGGTATTGGCATTCCTGATGCAAAACACGGTGTTCGTATTTTACTTGGTATATTTTTGGTCCCTTTGTAAGGTTGATTACTGTTGGCTCAATTTCACACACTCATTTAGGACACGTCTTTGGTTAAATCACAAATTTCACATACTTACATATCTTGAGAATATGTTTGGATAGAAAGTTGTCTTGTTGTATGGGGGTTTTGGAACCGGTCTAAAATTGGGATAACTAGACCATTTCTTAGGTGAATCGATTAGTTTTAGTAGTTTTCAATTTTTGGGTCAGTTTGGCATCGAACCGTCCAGTTCAGTGGCTCGTTGAGTTGCTCTCGCTAAGGGTTCGCGAAAGTGGTAGGATTTTTTTTCCAGTTTTCTCTTGCTGTGTGTCTCATAGGTACCTTGATAGGGGGAATCAACGAGGGGTTAGAGAGGGTGTTGTTTCCTCTTTAAATAGCACCCTTTTATCTTGTTTTGGTTAGCCAAAGAAAGGGAGAGCTTTTCCCACTTATTTTTTGGCTTCCTCGGTTCGTTTTTGGTCCGTTTTGGTCCAATTTTCCTTATGAGTGTCAGGTTTGGGAAATAATATCATCTTAGGATGTATGATATCATAGAGGAGTCTCTCTCATATTTTAAACACTAGGGTGAAAACAAAATATGAGATTGAGTTAGGATTTGATGAGAGCTAAATTACTTTAATAACAAAACATCGAGTGTATTTTTGTATTATTATTATGAGGTGTAGATCTAGCTTAGAAGAGCCACATATCTTATGTATTATCTTGAGTTACTGTGTATGGTAGTTTGTCGTTGATGAACACAATTTTGACCTATATTTTATTATATTTTTAAGCATTTATTTTATGTTTTACTTTTTTATTTTCGTGTTTTGGAAGGTATTTTTGTGTTTTGTAGGTTTTTGGACTCTTGAAGAATATTGGATTGAAATGACACAAAAAGAGAGAAAATGGAGTAACAAAAACCAGAAAATGTAAGGCTTACACTGGGAGTCAAAAACTATGTAAGGGTTACATACAAGACAAAAGGAACGCGCGCCTAGGCATGAAAAACCTGCGCCTAGGCGGGGAGGTTTCTGTTTTCAATTCTGGAGCCAAAATAGAACGTGCGCCGCGGCGAGAAAAAACCTGCGCCGAGGCGAGGGTGCCAAAACTGCCCAGAAACCCTAAAATGCGTGTTCCACTTCATTCCCCCTATAAATACCACATTATATCTCTCCAAAACACAAGTTTTCACAATCATCTTCTTCCCCACCTTAGTTGCTATTGCAGCAAGGGTTTTCCACCCAAATTCCACCCAAAATCATGAGAAGACACTCCATTGTTGAAGCTACTCCAAGGATTTGAGAAAGGGGATAAACCAAGTTCAAGGAATTGGAGCTAGACAATTCATTGGGGTATTTTTAGTGTAATATCTTTTTCTTCTCTAATTTTGTGGTTTGCCTCCATGACTAAATTGATTGACACCAATTTAGTTATGGTTGGCTAATTTATGTATTTGGGATATTAGTCTTGCTTCTAATGATTGGAAGAACAATTTTGTAATTTAATTATTTATGATTTGGATTTATTTCTTGTTCATGTTCTTAATATTTCTTATTATGAATTAATGGTGGACCAAACCATAGTTTGTAGTTAGAATATTTTAGAATTAGGCATTAGAAACGCCATCGTTGCTTAATTGTGCATTATGAACAGGAGCCTAAATTGATTGCATTGATTTGTGTTAGTTTAGGTGGTTATAATTATTTCCTTGACCTAATTCTAATTAGTTAATTAACGGTCCAGATCAAAGACGTTAATTGGTTGATTGTAGTGAAAATTGTCATTGATTTGGGATTTTCTAGGTTTAACGAAAAAATCATTAAATCCAACTTTTAATTGAATGCTTAATTTGTTCTTTCCATGAATGGATAGCGAACTAAGATTCCCATTTACATCCATCATCCCCACTTTGGTTGTGATTACTTTTATTTGCACTTTATTTTAGTTACATAATTAATTTAGGAATTTACAATCTTTTCTACAACCCGACAATTGTTAGAATGTTTAGGATTGTTTGTTCGACTAAATAAGAAAATAAATAACGTTTTAGAACCACCGTAATTCCTTGAGAGACGATCTTGGGAGTATACTTATCACTCATTACAAATGATTCTTGCACTTGCAAGCTTTTTATAAAATACAAAATTTGACTATCAAGCTTTTGTGCATCAATCGTGTGTCGGTTGGGGTTGCAAGGTTGCAACGCTATGTATAAGTGAGGAGCCTATGTGTTAGTGTGCTGTGTGTCAGCTGGGTGTTGCAAGGTAGTAACTTATTTGCATGGTTGATGAGTGCTCAAAAAGCACTAATATTTCGTGATTAATTGTACTTAATTGTTTAAAATATAGATTTGTTATGATTGTTTATTTGATTATTTTCATAAATCTATCCATTCGGAATCACGGGTATGTTTTAGTGCATTTCAAGTGTTTTTAGTGTCAAATAATGCAAGCACGCAAAGACGGAACACTTACGGCGCTTGGATCACGAGTTACGGGCAAAACGAGTCAAATATGTAAGCCGTACATGTCGAGCCAGCACATATGTAAGGGAGTACATGTGAAGAATTTAACACATCAAGTTTTTGGCGCCGTTGCCGGGGAATTGGCGTTTTGAATAATTTCTTTTTAACTTTTTAGAGTTTCTTAATTTTTTTTTGTTTATTTATTTTATTTGTTATCTTTTATTTATTTATTTATTTATTTTTTTTTATTCTAAAAATACAAAAAAATCAAAAAATCAAAAAAATCAAAAAATAGTGCTTTTATTTGCTTAATCTGTGGTGTTTTGATTTCTCTGTTGTTTTTGTTAGTTTTTGAAAGGTACCGTTCATAGACAACATCAACAAATTTTAAAATGCACCTAATCAGGCTGGATACTGAAATCCATGAGCCAATACAAGGCCCTTTGAAGAGCTGCATGATATGACAGATATGGAGGTATGTAGCATTTGTGATTTATATGGGCATTATGCTAATGTTTGCACTTTTGCAGGTGATTACTATGCATCCACTAATTCAAACTTTGATCGTAATGAGAGATGTCACCCACCTTGGAATGATCCTTATTTTAGTGCCTATAATCCTGAGTGGGGAAATCACCATAATTCTTCATGGCAAGCGAACTCTACCCCACCTTATGCCCAATACAACATGCAAAGCTCAAATCTTCATCCATATGACCCACCTTATGCACAATACCAAATGCAAAGCTCAAGTTTTCATCCATATCCATCTAGGGCCACCTTGGAAGAGAGCTTGAATTCTTTCAAACAAGGAAGTAGAGTTTCTAATCAACCTAGGAAGCCAACCCTAGAGGAAACTTTGAATGCTTTCATACAATCTACTAGTGAAAGGATGGAGTCTATGGAGGCATCAATGAAAAGAATAGAAATGCAAGTTGGGCAACTAGCGGAACAAATTCAAAAACAAGAAGAGTTGCCCACTCAGATTGAGTAAGTGAAGGATGACACAATCCTTCAAAGTGGTAAAAATTTTGAAAATATTTATTTTTCTGAAACTTTTGATGATTTACCACTTTGTGTAGAAAATACAGATGGGGAGCAAGCAATTCTCAAAGAATGTCAAGCTAAGGAATATCAAATTCCACAAACTTCTATGGAGAATAAGGAGGAATTATCTTCACCTCCCATGCCACACAAGGAACCTAGGACTTGCACATTCCCAAATTATTTTCTATACCACTTCCACAAAAAAATGTGTGCTGTGCTTCATGGGAAACAACTACCGAGATGGAAGGACAAGCTTAATGACATATTAGCTCGAAAAATTGATATCACACACTTCAAGATCTTTGATGATGGTGGATAGAAAAGAATTAGCAACATCTTGCTAAGACGTTAAAGAAAGCGCTTGGTGGGAGGCAACCCACCATATTCGGTAGTATCAACTTATTTTCTTTTCTTTATTTTCTTTTTATTTAGTTTAATTTTCTTTTTTCAAATTTTCCTTTATTTTATTTTAGATTGAATTGTTTAACTTTGTTTAGTGTTTTCTGTTTTTCATTTGACTTAGTTTTAATTTAAATTTGGATCTGAATTGGGATGTAAATCTTTGAGGTTTCATACATGTTTCTTGCACACTAATTGCTTCATCATGAGAAAAGCAAGGAACAATGAACCGGAGCGTACGTGTAGTATACACAATCTCATACGAAAGGGGGGTAACTTCTCTCACTTTTTCTTAATTTCTTTTGTTTCTCTTTTTAACATTGAGGACAATGTAGGAATTAGGTTGGGGGTGGGAAAAATACTCCATGAGCATGAAATTAACCAAATTTAAATTTTTAACTTTTGTCACTTGAATTGTTTTAGGTTAGTGTCGTGTCTACTTGAGTCAATCCGGAAGTCTATGATATTAACATGATTGTAATGACGGTGACATATGAGAGAAATTAGATCTTTACCTAAGCAACGAAGCACATAAATGTTAGATTCATCTAATTTGAGGATTTTGTGGTATATGTGGTAGTTTGCATGGTTAGTATGACTATTTTGATTTGTGTAATGTATGCATGGTCGTTATATATTTTAAATCTTAACAAACTCTAGAACTCATTTAAAAACCCATTGAAGCGAAATGATAGAATCAAATGCCACTTAGAAAGTGATTTAGGCCATCTTTGGACCGTTTGGACTTTTCATGCCTCCCCGTATTATTTTATCCATAGTACACCCTTGAACTCAAAATTGACATACGTTGTACTACCCTTAGTGATAAGAGTATTCAATGTAATATTTGATTTTCATGAGCAATTATGTTGTATTTATCTTGCTTCATCACAAAAAAAAAATGATGATGATGATTGAAATAATAAGCAAGAAAAGTAAAGAAAGAAAATCAAGCAAAAAAAAGATCCAAGGGACATATGGAATTTATAGGAGGATAAAAAAGAACACTTGGTAGAGAAAGTTGAAAATAAGTTTGTGAAATAAAAAGTACTCTTATCCTATTGAAAATATCATATTCGTACTTTCATAATCACACACCTAACCACTACTTTACAAGCTTAATGAAGTCCTATTGATTCTAGGTAGTTTGATTTCTATATTAGTGGAGATGGATTTGAAAAGTGAGCCTATGGAGTTTGTAAGTGCAATTTTCACTCATATTTTACTTGCACGATTTTGAGATATTAAAATGTAATCTATGAATAGCATGCATGACACGATCAGATAGTGTAACTAACGGGCTTGTGGTTTGATTGGTTGTTCAAAATTCGATTACTAAGATGGGTTTGATGTTTGGACTGTTTTTGAGCTTAAGTGATTTTTAACTATTTTGTATGCCATTTGTTGTTAACAATTTTTGAGACATATGCATGGATTGATTCAAGTATGTTTAGAGTCTTTATTAGTTTTGAGAGTCGTATGATGTTTGTGGGTGTCATCACTGGAAACCCTCACGAGACTATAACTCGTCCACTAGGGCTACCTAGGGGTTTAAAGGCTTGTTGCATTTGCTAAATGCAACCGTGACAATCTACGGAAGTGATTTAGGTTAGGTTAGTTTATTTTATTTGTTTTTATTTTAGTTTTTAGATCGCTTCACTTGCTAGAGACTAGCAAGAAGCTGGTTGGGGGTTGTGATGAGTGCTCAAAAAGCACTAATATTTCTTGATTAATTGTGCTTAATTGTTTAAAATATAGATTTGTTATGATTGTTTATTTGATTATTTTCATAAATTTATCCATTCGGAATCACGGGTATGTTTTAGTGCATTTCAGGTGTTTTTAGCGTCAAATGAGTCAAATAATGCAAGCACGCAAAGACGGAACACTTACGGCGCTTGGATCACGAGTTACGGGCAAAACGAGTCAAATATGTAAGCCGTACATGTCGAGCCAGCACATATGTAAGGGGATACATGTGAAGAAATTGAAGACAACGCGCGCCGCGGCGAGGAAAATGCATGCCGCGGCGGGGAGCTTTCGGGTTTTTACATTATTTTCAGAATTTGTGTTGCGCCGCGGCGGGGAAAATGCATGCCGCGGCGCGCCTATTCCTATGGCAATCAGGATTTGTGTAAACCCTTACATCTATAAATACCCCCTTAGAGCCCCCCTTACAACAGAACTCGAACTTGTACATAACTTTACACATTACAATTTTTGCGACCAAACACTACATTCAATCAACTTTGGGAGTTTAGCTACACAAAAACGAAGCAAGAGAAACCATTCTAAGGATCCAAAGAAGCCGTCGACAATCGAAGATAAAGCTTTTGGAGAAGAACGCTATCCCATCCATAAGCGGTATTTAGATCTAGGTTTCTTGGGTGTTGTAGAATTCTATTTTTCTTCTTCTTTCGTTAGAGTGTATGTTCATATTTTATTTGTCTATGAATATTAATATGAACATGTCTGGCTAGTTTTATTATGGATATTTAGTTTGTGTTGCCATGTTTGCTAGAACTGTGTATGGTGTATGTTTTATTGATTTAATATAAACAAATTACTTTTTGATTAATAGCATGTTTAGATATTTAATTATGAATTATCATGGGCCCATTTGAGATTCGTAGTTAGGTTGAAAGATCTTAGAATTTAGTTATAGGAACGTCACCTTAACTTTATTCCGAAACACTTAATCAAAGCTTCAATTTAGTGACTTAGTCATAGCATTAATTTGATTGGCATGTTTTTCCTTGCAAGTAATTTGATTACTATTTGATTTACCCCGACCGAAGGCAGTTAATTAGTTAATCAACAAAGAGATTTACCCCGACTGCAGGCAGTCTCGTAATTAAAAGGAAAGCCGGTAATTTTGTTTATATAGAAAGTTCATGTTATTTCACCATACCTTTTCGATGCAAGCATGGTCAACCAAGCTAAACGTCCATATATCCTCCATTGATCTTCAAATATATCTGAATTGATTGTTTAATTGCAATTTTGTTTTCGTTTAATTGCTCGTACTTTGTTCCCGTTACAAATCCAACACCTTTTTACAGTTTTACTAGCTTTAGGATTCTAGTTACTTAGAGTTTTAGTTTTACTAGAACTCTATTTAATTAGTGTTTTATTTTCATTAGAACTCTATTTAGATTAAGAAGAAAGTTATTTAAGATCACTGCAATTCCTTGAGAGATCGACCTTGGAAGTTGCTTATCACTTTACTACGAGTGATTCATACACTTGCGAGTACACAATTTAACACATCAATGGTAGTATTTGGATGGATGAGCCTTTAGTAGTTGATCACATCACGTGGTGATGGAGCTTCAGGATGAGCTTGGATTTACTTAGATCACAGTAGCGGTGTAGACAGCAGGCGAGAAAAGCATAGGTAGTTAGTATAGGTGGTCCCAACTAATAGTGGTATATGCATTTTACCTTAATGAGTTGTATTAATTGTTTATTTTCTTTACTAAATTTGCTATTAAGTGGTTGCTTAACCCATGAATGTTACCATGTTACATGTTTTGTTTTGTATGATCACATGTTCTAAAAGTACAATCATCATTTACCAAATATGTTTCCATATATGATGTCTTAAAGTGATTGAAAATCTGTTATTGATTTTACTATATATTTACCTTATCCACATTCTGTATGATTATTGCTTTTCTATTGCATGTTGCTAGACTTGACAAGAGCCTGTGAGGCACACCATCACTAGTGTGCTTACTACAAATTATTCTTTCTTTTATGCTTGTTCTTTATTTGGTATGTTGATTTAAGCATGTCGTTATTACTTATTTCATTGTGCTATTTGCTTAATTTATGTCTTGAGGCCTACTTGGCAAAGTTGAAATAGAGCTAGTGAAAAGATTCCATGGGTTGGCGTATCTACTCTCTTTAGGTCCTGATTACCTATTTGTGTTGAAAGTTCAATTCACCTATGTGTAATTGTTCTGACGTATGGAACTCTCATGATCAATTCTACTACTCTGTGTGGAAATACTTAGGCAATTGTATACGGTCCACTCCATCTAGAATGTAGTTTGCCTGGAAACACAAGAGTTATATAAAAGAACTTTCATTCCAAGGAGAAGAGACTTACTGATTAGGCTTTTGTCATGATAGCACTTAGTGTACTCTTTGTAAATTTTGGTATTCTCATAGGTTTCATCCCTAATCTATTCAAGTGCACTAAGTTGGAGTAACCATTTTTCTCTAGCTTTTTCCATGTCCATGTTGAGTTCTTTGATTACTCAATAGGCTCTATGTATTAGCTCAAAGGGAAAATGGCATGCTTTCTCAAAAATTAAGTGATAATGGCTCATACTTATAGGTGTCTTGTAAGCAGTGCACTATGCCCAAAGGCATCATTCAACTTGATAGCCCAATCCTTCCTTGAAAGGCATACTGTGTGTTCCAAGATCCCTTTGATTTGCCTATTGTTCACTTCCACTTGACCGGAAGTTTGAGGATGGTACGGTGTGACCACTTTGTATGAGATGTTGTACTTTTTCAATAGCCCATCAAAGAGTTTTTGCAAAAGTAGCTCCCTCCATCACTAACAATGGCTCTAAGCATCCCAAACCTGGTAAAAATTACATTTTCCAAGAATTTATCAACAATGTTAGCATCGGTAGTTCTTGTGGGCATAGCTTCTACCCGTTTGAAGACATAGTCAACAACAAATAGAATCTAAACAAAGCCAAAAGATGGGGGAAAAAGGATCCATAAAGTCATTACCCCATACATCAAACAATTCAACCACTAGATTAGATGATAAATGAATTTCATTACGTTTGCCTATGTTACTGTTTCGTTGACACCTATCACACCTCATACAAAACAATTGAGAATCCTTAAACAAAGCTGGCCAATAAAAACTAGATTGTAATACTTATAAAGATATTTTCTTACCACTAAAATGGCCCCCACAATGCAGTGCATGGCAAACGATTAGATGCTCTCATGTTTCTCTTCGGGCACACACCTCCAGATTATTTAATATTGACACACCTTGAACAAATAAGGGTCATCCTAAAAGTATTACCTGCAAGTATTTCTGAAAAGTAACGTTAGGCCTCAAAATACCACTAACAAGATAATTAACAAAGTCAACATACCATGGATTTGAATTTATTGTAAACGATTGTTCCTCAGTAATGGTTTCTACAATTTCTTACATACTCTCACCCTTAACAATACTAAAGTCAGAAATCAACCTAGACAAATGATCAACTACTACATTTTCAGTACCTTTTTTATCTTTGATCTCTAGGTCAAATGCTTGTAAAAGTAGGAACCACTTACTGAGTCTAGGCTTAGCATTCGATTTAGTTAACAAATATCTCAAAGTAGCATGATCTGAATGAACAATAACTTTAGTTCCTACCAAGTAGGACCATAAATTTATTAAGTGAAAATACAATAGCAAAAAATACTTTTTCTATGGTGGAATAATTAATCTGGGCATCATTGAGTGTTTTACCAGCATAGTACATAACATGTAAACGTTTATCCATTCTCTACCCTAAGACAACTCCTATAGCATAATCAGAAGCATAACATATAATCTCAAATGGTAAAGACCAATTAGGTGCCATAATAACAAGGGTGATATTAAGTTTATCTTTTAAGGTATTGAAGGTAACACGACAGTCATCATTTAAATCAAATAGAAATTCTTTGGTAGTAGATTACACAAAGGGTGACTTATTTTGGAAAAATCCTTAATAAATTGTCTATTGAAACCTACATGTCCTAGAAAGTTCCTAATCCCCTTAGTAGATGCTGGGGGAGGTAATTTAGCAATCAAATCTAGTTTTGCCTTGTCTACTTCTATGCCCTTGTTAGACATGATATGTCCTAAAATAATGCCCTGTCGGACCATAATTTTTTTTTTCCAACTATGTGTCAAGTTGCACTCAATACAACGTTCTAAAACTAAAGTCAATTTATGCAAGCAATCATCAAATGAAGTACCAAAGACAACAAAATCATCCATAAATACATCAAAATTTTTCCACCATGTTTGAGAAGAGAAACATCATGCATCTCTGAAAAGTGGCAGGAGCATTACATAGACCAAATAGCATCCTTCTAAAAGCAAAAATACCAAATGGACATGTGAATGTTGTTTTCTCTTTATCCTCCAGAGCAATGGGTACTTGATAATAACTTGAAAGACCATCTAGAAAATAGTAGAAATCATGTCTAGCTAGTATTTTTAACATTTAATCAATGAAAGGAAGGGGGAATTGATCGTATTTGGTGTACAATTCCAAATTTTAAAAATCAATACACATCCTCAAACTTGTAATTGTTCTAGTGGGCATCAATTTATTTTTCTCATTCTAAATCACAATTGTTTCAAATTTCTTAGGTGCCACATGAACTTGACTAGCCCTCTTACTATCAGTTATTGGGTATATGACCCCTACTATTAAGAGTTTCACCACTTCGTTTTTAACTACCTCTTGTATAATGGGATTTAGTCTCCGTTGTGCTTCTCTAACTAGTTTCAACACATTGCTGGACTAATGCTTCTAATGTCTTCTATACTCCATCCTAAGTCATTCCTATACTTTCTAAGCTTCCTCACTAATTTTTCCTCTTGTTTTTGGCTGAGTGCAGAAGATATTAAACTAGATATGTTTCATTATCTTCCAAAAATACATATTTTAGGTGCTTAGGTAGTTCTTTAAGCTCTAGCTCAGGTGGAGTTCTTTCATTTTCTAATGGGGCATCTAATAAATCTAAGGATGTACTAGAGTCCTTAATAGGTGTGATATTATCTAACAACTCATTGTACTCCTTACTTTCATCATCTCAGATTTCATCCACCTCTCCAACTGTAAGTGCTACATCTAATTTATCATCTAGTCTATCCTGCACAAATGTATCATGAGTAATAGGATCCAACCAATCAACAAATGAACATTCATCAATAGAAGATATAGAAGGATAAGGAGAAGAATCAAAAACTTAAGTGCATAGTCTCTCCCAAGATTGTCATAGTTAACTTCCCACTTTCGACATTAATTATGGTTTGGGTGGTGGTGATGAATGGCCTGCCCAAGAGAATTGTATGCTCTTTGTCCAAATATGGGTTTTCCTGCATGTCTAAAATCACAAAATCAACTGGTATGATAAGTTTATCTACCTGTACAAGTAAGTCCTCAACCATGCCCTTCAAATATTTAACAAATATATCCATAAGTTGAAGGGACATGATTGTGGGTTTTAGCTCTCCTAAGCCTAGCTACAAGAAAACAGAGTGAGGCATCAAATTTATACTAGCACCTAAATCAAGCGTAGCCTTAGCTACTTTCCTATCCCCTATAGTAATATTAATTATAAAACTTCCAGGATCTTTTAACTTTTGGGGTAGGTTTTGTTGAAGTATTGCCCTAGAAATTTTAGAAACTATTACTCTTTTATTAAGCTCATACCTTCTTTTCTTAGTGTTTAGTTCTTTGAATTTTTTTGCATAAGAAGGTACATTTCTAATCACATTAACAAAGGAAAATTTATATCCACTTTAGAGAGAATGTTAAAGAGATCAAAAAATTGCTTATCTTGCTTACTATCCTTTAGGCGATGTGGGAATGATATCAGTGATCTGTATGGCTCCGATGGTTTGTGTAATTGAGGAGTAGCTGATGACTCTCTAATTGCTTCCATTGGAGGTTCATCATATTTGACATTTGACTCATCACCTCCCTTGGACATTGTACGTTCATCTACCATGTTACCTACACTAAATGGTGATTCTAGAAATATCAAGTAAATTCTTAATAACCACCTTATCACTTCGAAGGACTGTGACAGCCTTCACTTGTTCAAGTTACTGGGCAGCTTCCCTTTTCTTGTCTTTGCGTTTGTTCAGCTAGCTGACATACCTATATTTCTATCCTTTTCAAAGAAGCTTATAAAGAGTCCAACCTTTGATATGTTCTTGCTTGGTTGTCCATACTCGTTTGAATGAAAGAATTTAAGTTGTCGTTTAAGGTTGGCCTATTGGGTTAATTTGGTTGGTTTGGTGAAAATTTGCTATTTATGTTTTGGCCTTGCATTTGGTATTAGAATAAGGGTCATTCTTAGATCAAGGTCGGTACCCTTGCATTAAATTAACCTCCTCACTAGTACCTGCATAAGAATCACCTGCAAAAGAACAAACATTAGCCCCATGCCCATATGTATAATAAACTCTACATACCTCTTGATTTGGCATTTAATCCACATTTTTGGTAGTGAGGAGTTGCATTTGTTTGGTCAACTTTGCAAGTTGCATGGCCATCTCATTGTTGGATCCTAGGTCATTGACTCAAAATCTTCTTCCTCTAGCACTCTTTTGTTGGAAATTAGCTCCTAACATCTCATAAAATTCATATGCTTCCTCTGCTGTTTTCTCACCTATAGCTCCACTTGCAGCATTATCAACTGTATATTGACACTGTAGTGTCAATCCATCATAGAAAAATTGGTTCTGCATCTATAAGAGAAAGTGATGATGTGGACACTGTATCAAGAGTAAGTTGAACCTATCCCAAGCTTCATGAAAAGGCTCTCCTTCAATATGTGAAAATGTGGCAATCTTGGTTCTTAGGTTAGAACTCTCTTGATGGGAATAGAACTTACCCATAAACTTGTTATAAATAACTTTCTAAGTAGCCAAAGAACCAGGTGTCAATGCCTTGAGCCAAGACTTAGCTCTATCTTTAAGGGTGTAAAGATAACACATCATCCTAAGTTTATCCTCACTAAGTCTCTGTAGTGGAAATGTTTGCACAATACCATAAAAATTGCTTATAAAGTTCAAAGGAAGGTAGCATGAAAAAATGAATATTATTCAACTCATAATTCCTAGCTACTTTTGACAGTTGAATTCACGATGTGGCTATCCCAATGATAGGCCTTGCATATTCTTTCATCACCATCTGCCTAGTTATGTTGTTACCCATTACTACTTGCAGTTGAGGTAGTTATACTTCCTCCTGAATGTTAGTATCCAGTTTACTTGATAGATGTTTGATCCTATGAATGTTGTCAATGAAGGGAGCGAGTTCTGATATGCATATTTAAATACTCACAAGTGCACGAATCACTCGTAGCAAGTGACAAGCAACTCTAAGGTCGATCTCTCAAGGAATTGCAGTGGTTTTCAAAACGTTTTAATTTTTTCCTAAAAATTAATTGCAAAAATAAATCCTAAATACTCTAACGAAGTTTGTTGATTGAACGAAAGTTAAAATTGTAAAAGTTTTACGAGAATTAAAATAAACGAGAGAAAAGATAAACTGAAGTAATATGATGAAAAAGCGTGAGAAAATAGCTAGTTACCCAATCATAGATAGAATATTTTACTAGAGTTTTACATTTAAGCACAAAAAGTTAGATTTATTGGCTTTTCCTAACAAACCCTAGAAATTCTCAAATCAATGGAGAACTCCTCTTAATTCATTAATTAACCTCTTTAATCTGGATTGTTAATTAACCAATTAGCATAAACCCTAGGAAATCAAATTAGCCACATAATCCAAGACAAATCAATGCACTTTGATTAGATTCTTGTTCAAGTTTTTTTTTTAAATAACGCAAAGATGATATTTTTAATACTTAATTCTAATTTATTCTCTAATGCTCACAAATTAACGTGATTAAGATTAATAATGAACAAAGATATTAACACATTGAACAAGATATAAATCACTTTAATTTGATTTAATTCATAAAAACATCCATCTATTTATGGAAGCATCATTAAATCTCACACAATCAGATTAGCTACTCATAATAGAATTTAAATCAATATTTTCTACTACAAATAACATTCTTAAAAATCTAAGAGAGAAAAGAGATTACAAGTAAATGGGATACCCCTATTTCCACTCTTGCAAAGTCCTCCTTGGAGTTGGATGATCACCTCTTCCAATTTAGCATCAATGGTGGCTCCTCTGTGGTGGAGAGGAGGGTTTTGTGATGTATTTATAGGTTAGGTTTTTAAGTGTGTGTGAGTGTGTGGGCTGGAAGGGAGTTTAAGTGAAATTTGAGTGTGTGGGCTGGAAGGGGGTTTAAGTGAAA
The DNA here is from genome assembly GCA_029378325.1 of Elaeagnus macrophylla. NCBI lineage: Eukaryota > Viridiplantae > Streptophyta > Magnoliopsida > Rosales > Elaeagnaceae > Elaeagnus > Elaeagnus macrophylla. The sequence continues at coordinate 51,146,026 of CM055641.1, read as the reverse complement.
TTTGAGTGCGCGGGCTGAGGCGCGTGTTTTCCCTTGCCCAGTGCGCTATGTTTTTCTGGACTGCGAACCAAAACAAGGACCCCTCGCTGCAAAGCGCAATTTTTCCTGCCACGATGCGCGATATTTTTTTGATTTCCCAGGATGCAACCCGAGAACCCCATGCCACGGCACACACTTTCTCCTACCGCGGCGTGCAGTGTTGTATGCCATGTAAGGGTCCTTACATAGTTGTTGATTCCTACGTAAGCCTTACATACTTATGCTCTAATTTACCCCCGTTACATAGTAAATGAAATACAATGTAAGGGTTACATTTTGCAGTCCTTTTTGAACACTTAACTCCACTTTTCATCTCACATTGCTTGAACCTACAAAACATAAAAATACCCTCCAAATTATAGTAATACCAAATTAAACCATGAAATAAATACTTAAAAACTAACAAATAATGGGTTCAAAATAGTGTTCATCAAGTTCTTTATTCAAAGATCTCCTACCTTGCATATACCAACAAAAGCAAACAAAAATCAAGGCAGCATAAAATTTTATATTAAATTCGAGTACTTTCATATTGAAAATTAAAAACTAATTATTTTTTGTTTTCTTTCTAATGAAAAATAAAATGAAATAAAAGTAAAAAAATAATAAACCTAATTTAGAATCCTTAAAAGGTTAGAAAGAAATTTATTTAAAACATGATGTGTAAATTTTAGTACACGTAAATGTATAAATCACTTTTAGCAAGCGATAAGTAAACTTTGAGGTCGATCTCTCAAGAAATTGCAATGGTTTTAAATAATCGTCTGAACTTAATAAAAATCCTAAAAACAAACAGAAATGCAGTAAATCAAATTGCAAAAAGCATGAACAAGAATGAGCAATAATGATGACAAACATACAAGGAAAAGTAAAAGTTCAATTCAAAACTAGCTTAAATTTTATGAAAGGAGGCTATATAGACGTTTAGGTTAGTTGACCATGATTGCATCAAAGTATTATGGTAAATTAATATGAATGAACTTATAAATAAAGATTATCGGCTTTCCTTTTATTTACGAACATTCCTATGAATCAGGTAATTTTTTTTGTTAATTAACTAACTAATATCCTACAGATCAAGTATATTAATTAGTAATCAAATTCTATACACACAAAAAAAATGTCAATCAAGTCAATGTCATGACTAGGTAATTAACTTGAAGCTTTAATTAAGTTTTTCAAAATTTAGCCAAGGTGATATTCCTAAAACTAAATTCCCAAAATTTTTATTTAATTATGACCATCAAATTGACCCATAAAAATTTACAAATAAATATTTAAACACGCTCTTAATCAAAATGCAAACTTTATTTATTTATACAATTAAAATATTCATTATAATAAATCTAAGAAAACATAGCAACAAAAGCTAAACATCCATGATAAAATTTGCCCGACATGTTTAGATTCATATTCATATACAAAAAGAATCTAACATACATACTAGAAAGGAAAGAAGACGGAAATGTACCTAACAACAAATAAAAACCAAGATCTAGATATAACAATTGGTTTGGATAATGTTTCCTTCCCCAAAAACTTGATCTTTGATCTTCAATGGCTTCTTCTCTTGCCTATTAAAATATGGAAAACCTCCAAAACCTAATTAAGTTGCATAATAAAATCGTATATAGAGTTGGAAACCTAATGGGATATTTATAGGTCTAAGGACTACATAAAACTCAGGCTCCTTAGAATTGTTTGTGCACCACAGCATAGATTTTTCTTCTATCGTGGCACCCAAAAAGCTCCACCACGACACAAGTGTAATTTTGTGTCCCATGCAAAACTCAAGAGTTGGGTGTTGCGGCACACATTTTTCTCGGCCGTGGCACGCATTGTTTTGGTGTGCTAATATGTACCCCTTACAAATTGGTTGGTTGCTAATGCAAGGCTTGCATGCCTTATTCTTTTTTGCTCCTAGGTTGCTATTTGTATGTTCCAAGTGCCCCATCTTAGCGTGTTTGCATTATTAAACTCTTTTGAAGTTGAAAAAACTTGAAATGCACAAAAGCATACCCGTGATTCCGTATTAATAGATTTAAGAAAATGATTAAATAAAAGCATTATAATTAAATCTTTTTGTTGCAATTAAGCGCAATAAATTACAAAATTTTAGTGCTTTTTCAAGAACTCATCACCATTCATATGCTTCAAGATCCTTGTAGTTCAACTCATTCATTTGAGCTATTGTTGTAGCCCGAGCATAACTCCAATAATATGCACCATGCTCCCATCTTCATCCACCTTGACAATCGTTGTCAAGTTTCCAAAAATATGACATGCACAGTATCTGTATTCCACCATAGGAATCAATTCCTTGACAACAACTAATCTTGAAGGCTCATCTAACATGAATGTCCATTATTTTTCTCTTATTATGTCCAAATCATCAACAACTAACTAAAGAAACAATTTCCATGATTCCTTAGATTCTCCCCCAGTGATTGCATAAGTTATAGGATATATCTCATTGTTGACATCTTCACCAACATCATATTAAGCCTAACCTGAATCAGAATGGTAAAAAGTAACCATTAAACCCAAAAAACCTCCTACAACCTTTTTAAAAACCTTCTTTGACAACTCCAATGCATACATAATGAGAGAATCTGAGACTCAATAAACAACCAAGGTAAGGGGATACGAACACTTTAGGAATCACTTCTTTCGTACACGCAGTGGAAATAAAATAGGTAATCAAACAACACAGCAAAAACAATCAACAGTAAGTAAAGTAAAAACAATAAATGTTTTTCAATCATAAGGGAACTCTTATATGTTTTAACATACTTGAATAACTCTAAAATTGTACTCACTTAAACAATAAAGCATGCAAACACAACGATATAGCGTGGTAAATTCATTTAGGTATCATCCCTAAGTGGTAACATCTACGGGTTGCTTAAGGCAACCACTCAACAATAACCAATTCACTAAAAAGTAAATCAACATTATACAACCAAAAGATATGTGCAAATATCTTTAGCAATTGGAGCCACGCTCAACTAGGCCTAAGTTTCCATTGTCTGTTGTCTCTACAGCAACTGAAATACATTTATGAACACTATTTTGACCTATTATTTGTTAGTTTTTAAGTATTTATTTTATGTTTTATTTTGGTATTACTTTATTTTGAAAGGTATTTTTGTGTTTTGTAGGTCCAAGTAAGTTTGGAATGAATTGTGGACTTAAGTAGTCAAAGAGAGTGAAAATTGAGTAAAAAGAGCTTAAAGATGTAAGCCTTATATTGACTATCATTCACTTTGTAAGGAGAAGTAAACAAGAGCTAAAGAACATAGGCCTTACATTGGGAATAAGCAATTATGTAAGGTACATTTACAAGGCATGAACAGCAATTTGTGCCGCAACAGAATAATTTGTGTTCTGCAGCACCTATCTCTCAAATTTTTATACTAGACCTAAAATTCACCTTGTCTCAAATTTTAAAGGAACCACCATCGTCAAAACAACCAGATATTGCAATTGCACATCAATCCAAAAAATGAATGAATCTTACCATACTTTGGTCCTTGACCCTTAATCGCCTCTAACAAAACTAATGTTGATGATTGTCACTATTAGAAAATTGTAATTCCATTGCTATGTCTTCTCACCTTAACATTTTCAGCTCTGAAAAGCTTCACCTAAGTTAATTACAATTTTGAAAGCTTTGGTTTTGTGTCTTGTAAATCTTAGGGTTTCCTTTGGTTTCTCGTTTAATGGAGAGGCTAACACTGTTCAAGATTTGTCGATTTGGGTATAAAGACTTTTGGGTTTCTCTTTTTCCTTTTAATTTTTTTTTTAATTTTGTTTCAGCTGGCCAGCTACTATAATTCTTGAGATACCTTAAATGTCCCTATGAAAATGGCCATGTGATTGCCACATGGCTCATCTATTATTATATGGTCAATTTTTTTCCTTCTTCTATCATATATTTTAATTATAGGACTAATAGAGCTCACTATAAAAATAATAGGACTTATGTGTACGAAAGACATAGTTACAGGACCTTGAAGCCTCGATACCCTATTAAAGGAATGTTACTCATGTCCATTAGATCAAAGTTTATAGGCCTCAATCGTTAGTGTCTTTATAATACGTTGCTCATATGATATTGATTTATGTTACATGTATTCCTCAACTCTCGTGAAGTACCCTTGTTCTAGTGACATAATATGGACATACGTATGGGTACATTGTATTCATTTTGGTCGAAGTTTATTAAAGTTGAGAAAAGTGAGCATGAATGACACTGTAAAGTAATATTTTTTGGTTTGAACCTGCAAGAACCCTATCTTGCTTCAACCATTTAAATTTAGTTTGAGGGAGTATATTACCTATGCCTTTATGAGAGTTACAGGCATGTCATTGACATGTACATGTTGTGGCTTATGTATTATACAAGAACAAGGTAGACAATCTTATCCAGACTTAGACGTGTAAAACAATGGGAGGGGTTGTTGATTTTCAGAGGAAAAATTAATATTTCATTATTTACAAATATATCCTTTATTTACAATATCCCATGACTTTTACATATCTAAATAGTACCCACCAGAATACTAATACCATTATTATTGTTTTTACATATTCCACCTTGAAAAAGAAAAGATTAAAAAATAAGAGATTAAAGGGCTCTATACCACCCTTTGTATTATTAAAAAAACACAAAAAAACTATTCTAAAGAAATTCATCAATTTATTTTGACAGCAAAAATTGAGTCGAAAGAAGAACTTAGAAAATTAAATTGTAACGCCCTGAAAAAATAGGTACGTGAAATAGATAAGGAGGATAATATTTTAAAAATATAAATGCTATTTAAACTAGTTAAATATTTAAAACATTCAAGATATCTCTTAGAACATAAAAATTTAACTCTCACAATAAAAATTCATACAAAAGTACAAATTACAGCAGAAAATATAAAGAGTTATACTTGTCTCAGCAATCCTTGAAACATACATAACCAGAGTAAAAATGAAAATAAAGGTCTTAAGTGAAACATTTAGATCTTCAAAGTAACTTGATTTGTACAATCATTCACACCACATCTAATTTGGGAAACAAGAAGAAAGAAGGGGTGAGCTACGACTAGCAAAGTAGGAGTCTACTCTATGCACAATTTTCAATATAAGTGAGTGAAGCATGCGATATTTTCAAATTTACAAGGCATATATAAAAACCATCATTCGCACATTAGTAGTGGAGATATATATATATATTTTTTTTTAAATTTGGGCATACATGTACTTCCTCACTTTTGAAACTGAGTGGAGTGTACATTTCAGGTACCCCGTGCATGCTCATACAATAAAAATGCAATGTTCGTATAAAACTCATATGCATGCTATGCCAAATCTATATGTATTGGTCAACTCTGAAATACATAGGCACACACGTGGTCAAACTCCTAGGCATATGAGGGGTTCATCTTCAGAGCCCATGTGTGGTTAACTCCTAGATGTATGTGGGACCAACTCTAAAATTCCATGTATGATCATACTCTGAGATACAGATGGCACATGTATTGGTCAACTCTGAGGCATATGGGCTGTTAACTCTGACACACATGAGGGGTCCAATTTTGAGGCCCATCTAGGAACAAACTTTGAGACCCATTTGTAGACAAACTCCAAGATACATTTGTAAATGCGTACTTGTGGTCTATATAAAAATCTATTTGTTATATCTAGTATCCCTAAGGCACCTGATACGCGTCTAAAATAAGCAATTATTCTATGACTATATTAAAATAAGGATTTATGACCTAATTATATTTATTTTATTGAATTATCACACAATTATTGTTTTCAAAGTTACCGGGTATGTTTTGATGGATTTCAAGTATTTCGAGCTTAAACAAAAAATATGCATGTCATGCGACACAACATGTGTGGTGCAAGGAAAACAAATTGGCACACATGCACTCGTGCCCTGGCCCAAGCTTATTGACACCGCGACCTAACTCTTTCTGATCAAATTGTGCAAATTATGAAGATCAACTCAAGCCATGATGGTGGCAATGTGGCAATGCGACAGTGACCTCTCGTGTTGAAAGAGTTTTCCCAAAGATCAACTGGCGTTGCAGCAATGAGTATGTTGTGCTGCAGCCCACACAGAATTTGTGAAAATTCTAGACCTATTTTTCAGCATCTCCATTGGACCCAAACTCTAATATGATTAGGAATTGTGTGTCTATAAATACAATGTAAAGTCCTAGACCTAAAAAAAAAAAAAAAAAACTAATTTTTATGTAATCATAAAGAGTTAATCATAGAATTAGAAGCAATCAACCTTCAAGGACCAAATTCCAACAGAGACTTTTGAGAGAAAAATTTCAAGAATCATTGGAGCGTCAAATCAAGGATTAGAATATTAAAGAGTTGGGTGACAATCTTCAAGAGATTGAGTTTGTACTTTTTTTTTTATCTTCTACATTTTGTAATGATTTCTTCAATTATAATTCTGAATTTTTTGAACATTATGAGTAGCTAAGTTTTATCAATTAAGGGTCTTATGAACTCAATTTTCTAACATATGATTAACTAAATTATATCACCTCTTGTAATTACAATTTACAATTATATTATTTGATTTGAATGTATTGTTAATTAATTTCTTGATCACATTTAATTATAGAGAAATATAGATAGCTTTGAGATGAGTATTTATATGTTTGTATTGATCAAATAACATACATAGTTTCTAGGCTAAGATATACGATTTGTATGTATATAATTCATAATTATGTGCTTCATGAGTAGTGATTTAATTTAGTTGGCATGAGAGTGTGATTAGGTTAGGTTATTATATTGTGCATAGTTTACTTAAGAAAGCAATGCATGCATAGTTTAGAGTCAATTCATCATATAATTTGTTGCAAATTATTTGGGAGCAATTTAAGGATTTACATGGTTAGGAAATTGGAAAATTAATGACTACCTAGATTATATCTCTCATATATAGTTTTTTGCTGTGTTTTGAGTTATTGAAGTTTAGTTTTGTTATTTAATTTTAGCTTTTATCTCTTGTTTTCCAAATAATAGTGTTAATATTTGAATTGATATTTTGTTATTAATTATATTTTTTTCCCTGTGGATTCGATATTCATTCTTTAAATACTCATCACTTGTATACGTCATGTATACATGCGGTTTAGCATGGTCAGTACCATATCTCCTCAAGACTAACACAAGCAACACTCCCTACATAAAACAATAACATGATGCATGCATAAAATATTTGATGTCATGTACTACATTGAAATACTCGTCATCATATAAAAGTATCCATGTATACAATAAAATATTTTGTCAGCTATATCATCGTTTTTTAAAAATTATTTCTCATAAATTATGGCATCAATTTTTCACAATGCACAAATAAAAGTAGAGTAAAAACTCATACCTCAAATTGAATCTGCTAGAACTCCTAGACCTATCGCCAACTCCTTTTTCTTTTGTGCGTAAACTAACACAGTATTATACCAAATAAGTATAATCCAATTATAGTGAATCACTTGTCTTAGAAAAATACCCAAAATAAAACATTTTACCTTAATAATATCCTTAGTGTTCATACTAACTTTCTAATTCGATACCTCATTTATACACACTCAGTAATCCTGATAAATTTCTCGTACCCAAAACAACCACTAAGAAAGATGTCTAAAAATGAGAATTTTTTTGGAGTGAGAAACGAAGAGAGAGATTTTGATTAAAATGGCTGGATCCCCTCTTATTTATATGCTTTCGCTGACCTCGCCATGACCTCTCTAAGGTTCCCTAGCGAGGATCCGACTAACCTCTGGTGAAATTAAAATCCCTTTGTTCTCCCTACCCTCAATGTTCCGTAGTCGTCACCTCGCTAAGGACTCCAAAGAACCATCCGCGAGATACAAAAAATTTTCAAAACTTTCCCAAACTTAATTTTCCACGTAGATCTTTTCAGTTTACATATTTTTTTCATATAAATACCCACTTTTATTAAAAAAAAAAATTAAAATCAAAGTACAAATATTCGAGGTCTCACAATCTCACCCCTTAAGAAATTTCGTCCTTGAATTTTTTTTTACATCAGAATTAAAACAAGTATGGGTATTTCAAATGGACTTCAGATTCTAATTCCTAAGTAGCTTCTTCCACACTGTGATGTTTCAACTAAACGTTTACCAAAGGTATCATAATTTTTCTTCAATTCCTGACTTAGTAGTCAATTATTGCCACTAGTTCTTCATATGTCGCGTATTCTTGTAATGGCAATTATGTCTAATCAATTACACTACTCTGATTTCTTTGACACTTCCGTAACGCAAGCACATGAAAACTGTTGCAAACATGCGACAATTCCAAAGGTATCTCCAGTTGATATGCTACATCTCCTATTTTCTTAACAATTCAAAATGGTCTAATGTAACGAGGTGCTAGTTTTCCATTAATTACAAAATGAGTTACTCCTTTTTGAGGTTGAACCTTAAGAAAAATAAAATCATTCTTTTCAAAATTCCAAGGTTGTCATCCATGATTAAAATAACTCTTGTATCGACTTTGAGCTGCACGTAACTTATCTTTTATGACTTGAACATTTTTTGTTGTTTCCTGGATAAGATCAGTCTTCATCGTACTATAGTCCTCACTTTTGGCCCAACACATGGAAGATCTACAAGGTCATCCATGTAGGTTTCATATGTAGCCATTCCAATACTAGAATGGTAGCTATTGTTGTAGGTGAACTCCACTAATGGTAGATGTTCATTCTAATTTCCTATGAATTCCATGACACATGCCTGCAACATGTCCTCTAACACTTGGATGACCCTTTCTGACTGCCCATCTGTCTCTGGACGATAAGCAATACTATACCATAGTTCCGTACCCAAGGTTTCATGTACACACTTCCATAATCGACATGTAAACTTTGGGTCTCGATCAGATACAATTGACTTTGGTGTACCATGCAATCGTATTATTTCTTGAACATACAACTTGCCTAACACATTGACTAAATATCGTCTTTTAATAGGGATTTGTTAATCGATCCACGATCACCCAAATAGAATCATGACCTTAAGAAGTACGAGGTAATCCTTGTACAAAATCCATAGTTATATTATCCCATTTTCATTCTAGTATTGGAAGCGGTTGAAGTAATCCTGCCAGTTTTTATGTTCAGCCTTAACTTGTTGACAAATCATGCAGTTGGCTACGAATTAAGCCACGTCCCTTTTCATTCCTCTCCATAAATAATTTCTTTTCAAGTCACGATACATCTTCATAAATCCAGGATGTACAGTGAACTTCGATCTATAGGATTCTCCCATAATTTTTTGCCTAAAATAATCATCATTAGATACTGCTATCTTTCCATGATATTGAAATTCACCACTACTATAGATCCATCCTTCAATAATTTCTCCCTCATTCATTCTACACCACACTTTGTAAATCTTAGGATCATTTGTGTGCCGCTTCACATTATCCGACAATGTAGGACGGGTAATGAGGTTATACAAAAACACACTTTTCTCATCTTCAAATAACTTCAACTCGTAACTTCTATTGTTCGAATGTTTCACTATATGTCCAAAATCATTTGTACAACAAAACCCATTTTACAACTTAAGCATCAACAAAAGTATTTGCTTTGCCCGAATGATATTGAAGAGTGAAATCATAGTCTTGAAGATATTTCACCCACCTTCTTTGTCTCAAATTTAAATCTTTCTAAGTGAAAAGATATTGAGACTTTGTGATTTGAGAAAACTTGAAATGTAGCTCCATATAAGTAACATCTCCACATTTATAAGGAAAAAATCACTGTGGCCAATTCCAAATCATGCGTCAAATAGTTTCTTCCGTGGACATTGAGTTGTCATGATCTATATGCTACCACACGATCATTTTGCATTAAGACACATCCAAGACCTTGAAGTGAAGAATCAGTGTATACCACATACATTCCAAAGTATTTGGTAAGACAAGGATTGGTGCTGAAGTTAAGTACACTTTTAATTCTTGAAATACATCTTCACATGCTTTGTCCCAAATAAATTTAACTCCTTTTCGAATAAGTTGTGTCAACGGTGAAACAATCTTTGAGAAAACCTGCACAAAAAGTCTATAGTATCCTACCAATCCCAAAAAACTTTGTATTTTAGTTACATTACTCGGTCTCTCCCAGTTCAAGACTGCATCTATTTTAGATGGATCTATAGCTATGCCTAAGAAACTTGACTTCACTTAGCTAGAATTCACATTTCTTCAATTTTGCATACAATTGATGTTCTCTCAAAGTTTGCAAAGCAATCCTCAAGTGATCTTCGTGCCCTTCATGGGTTATAAAGTAAATCAATATATCATCAATGAACACAATGATAAATTAATCCAAATAAAGTCGAAATACACGATTCATTAAATCCATAGAAGTAGTAGGGGCATAGTTAAGCCAAAATGCATTACAAAAAACTCAAAATGCCCATACCGTGTATGAAAAGCAATCTTGGGTATATCCGTCTCTCTAATCTGCAATTGATGACATACAGACCTCAAATCGATCTTTGAAAAGTAGTTTGCACCACCAAGTTGATCAAATAGTTCATCAATCTGAGGCAACATATATTTGTTTTTTAATGTTACTCTATTGAGTTGACAATAGTCAATAGCAATCTAAAACTATCATCCTTCTTTTCACAAACAAAACAAGTGCTCCCTAGAGAGAACTTGGTCAAATAAATCCCTTTGTTAACATTTCATCCAATTGTCTCCTTAACTCCTTCTTTACTGGTGACATTTGATATGGAGCAATAGATATTGGTGTTGTTGCAGGGTATAATTGAATCACAAAATTGATCTCTCAAGTTGGAGGTAGTCCAAGTAAATCTTCAAGAAAGACGTCCCAAAAGTCGTTCACCACTGGTAAACATGCCAAGCTTTTCCCATTATCATCTTTTTTCAAATATTTCAATGTAGCCACAAATGCTTGATTTTGCCTTCCTCCTAAACAACACTTAAGAAAAGTACTAGTAGGATTTACTCCTTTCTCTCCAAATAATTGTACTATTAAACCCTTAGAAGTCTGAACGGTAACCTTTTTTTTTTAAGTCAATGGGAGACTGGAATCAATAGGTGCACCAGGTTGCCCCATCAGAATGGAAAGCAGTCCTTAGCACCCTCTTCATTTTCTTACCACCCACAAATATTATTAAATAGATAAAAAGTAACGAGTATAGAACTTTGCATCAGCAAAACCTATAAGAAGGTTTGTCGACCATTTCAGAAATAGTAAACTGATGCGCGAAAGATGGTACATCCCACCACCAAGTCGCGGAACAAAAACTAGATGATCTGGAAGCCAAGCTATCAATAGCAGAATTACCCTCTCTGTAAATATGAGAACAGTGGAAATCTATGCGTGCAATTCGATCCAAACAATCTGTCCAGGGTGAGAGCCATCGCCATGGCACCATTTGAGATTTATTGCAGAATAAGTTTACCACATACTCAGAGTCAGACTCCAACCAAATCTTCTTCCAGCCAAACCTGTCTGCATATTTTATTGCATAAATAGCCCTTACTAGCTCAGCCTCATAGGCATAAGAAACCCCTAAAGGAACACAAAAACAACCATTGACAAAAGATCTGGAGGTTCAAAAAATCCCCGCACAACCTGAAAGACCAAGTTCCCCAAATGCAACCCCATCCGTGTTTACCTTTAACCAACCTAGAGTAGGAGGATGCCAGTTAACTTCAATCACCTTTGGGGATCTTGGCGGTATACCACGAACTCGCAAACGACTAAGTATCTGCAAGTCATATAGTGTTTCGCATTGTACCAATTTGCAATAAGCCTACTTCTCTAATAAAATGCCAAACAGTAGTAAGAGAGGAACGTAAAGGAATCTCAATCCCATCATAGCAGCAATTATTCCTAGTTGTCCAAATAATCCAAGTAACAGAAACAATGCCTGCTTTCCATAAATTACGAACTTGAGGTCCAAAATCTCTAACCATAACATCCTTCCACAATTCCAAAAGTGTCATGTCTGTGTGGGGGTGCAATCCAAAAAAATAGGCAATGATGTCCCAGAGAGCCCCAGCAAAAGGACACATTAAGAAAAGATGAGAGATTGTCTCTTCTGATCTACCACAAATAAAGCAACGTGAAGGGAAGGAAAAACCCCTCTTCTTGACAATGCAATCAGTGGGAACCTTTTCTTGCATAACTCTCCAAAAAAGCATAGAGCGAGATGGAGGAATAGATGGGGACCAGACTTCTTTACCCCAACTTTTAACTTGCCCCATTGATCTCAAAGAATCATAAGCATCACGAGTGGAAACATCTCCTCTAACTGAACAAGACCATACCAGAGTATCTTTTGTACCTACAATTATCGAGTTAATATCTATGGCTACATCCGAATGAGAGTCAAAAAATTTTGTGGTAAACGCCAACCATCTTTTGTCTAAAATTGACCAACCAAAGCATTTAAGGGCATATCAATAGGAACCTCAGGAACTCTCTCTATTAGAGGCAAACCTAGCCAATTGTCCGTCCAAAAATGAACCCATGAATTCGTACCTATCAACCAACGAGATTTAGCAATCAAAGCTAGGAAATGGGTCCTCAAGCCAGACCAAATAGATGAGCAAATATGATACCCTCTAGGAGTATCATTCCTATCAAGAAATCTCCTCGTAAGTACATCAAGGTGTGAGAGGTTCCTTCAATTAACCGCCAAGCAAATCTTCACAACATGGCTTCATTTAAAGTTTTCAAATCTCTCAGACCAAGACCCCCTTCAGTAAGAGGACGGTAGCAATCTTTCCAGGTGACTTGAACAATTTCAATTTGTCCGTATGGCCAGTCAGAAAAAATTTCAGATCACTTTAGTAAGCTCATCAAGAATCGCTTTTGGCCATCTATAAATTTGAAAAGAATGGAGGAACGTACTCTAGATAATCAATGCAATCAAGCAGAGACGACCTGCTAGAGAAAGTGATAATCCCTTCCAAGAATCCAAACAGACTTTAATCCGATCAGCCAAACCCTAGAAATAGCATCGACGTAGGGCACCATGAAAAAGAGTCACCCCCAAATAACTCATAGAATCACTGCACAAACGCATACCCGAAAGTTCTTGAATAGACTGAATTCCACCTCTCGACACCCCCTTGTCGAAATAGATGCTTGATTTTTCAAAGTTAACCAATTGTCCTGATAAAACACCATAAAGCTGAAGAGCTTTAGAGATATTCTGGATATTGTGAGAACTAGCCCTTTCAAAGATGATCAAATCATTTGCATAAAGAAAATGGGTAGGAGCTGTAATACCATGAGGAGAAGAGATATGGGCAAGCCAACCATCCACAGCCATGATAGAGAGATACCTGCTAAGAAAATCACTTGCTATGCAAAAAAGCAGCGGAGATCAAGGATCACCTTGTCGCACCCCTCTAGAGCAAGGGAAATAACCTTTAAGGGAGCCATTCATGAGAATAGAGATTCTTGCAGAAGTAAAAAGACCATGTATCCAACCAAGAAAAATCTCACCAAAGCCAAAACACCTCATTACCTCAATAATAAAGTCTCATCTTATCGTATCAAAAGCCTTCCAAATATCGATGTTAAAAGCAATATTTCCACCACGACTACGAATAACCAAAGCATTGAAGCACTTAGATGCCCCTGCCATGCAATCCCCAATACTGCGTCCCAGAATAAAACTAAATTGATTTGAAGAAAGAATACGAGAGCAGATAACCCCAAGATGAGTAGTTATTGTTCTCGTGATAATCTTAAAAATGAAATTTCCAAGTGCAACAGGTCTGTATTGGTCAACCCGGCTTGCATGATCAATCTTAGGTATCAAGATGACAAAACTAGAATTGAGCCTGTGATGCATCCTCCCTGTACAAAAAAAACCTTGTATTGCTTTAACAAAAACAATGTCCCAACAATGTTAAAAAAACGACCAGTATAGCCATCTGGGCCAGGAGCACTCAAGGGATCCATATCAAACACCATGACTTTTATTTCCTCACTAGTAGGAATTTTCCTCAAGGAAACGTTATCCTCCTGAGTAGCCAACTTTGGAACAACTGAAGTAATTGCCGAAAAATCCGGAGGATCCCCCCTTATTGGTTCTGAAAACATCCTCTCATAATATCCCACAATATGACTTGCAATAGCATCCGGATCATAACAAATATCACCATTAATCTCCAAATGGGATAGAGGCTTTTGAGCCTTTAAACGACGAAACATCGAGTGATAGAAAGGTGTATTTCTGTCACCATCCTTAAGCCACTTTAGTCTGACCTTCTCTTTGAGGAAGGTGTCCTGTTGTTTTAAAAGCCTATCCAGATCAACCATGGCATCAGACTCGATCTGAAAAATGTCCTCGCTGAAGTTCTCATCATTATATCTTTTTTGAATATCAGCCAGTTTAGACTTAGCTAACTCAATATTGCAGTCAAGATTACCAAACACCTCCATATTCCATGATTTTAAAGACATTTTTAAGTTCTTGAGTTTGTTAACTACTACCCCCATGGGGCTCGAGTGAACTGTAGTTGACCAAATGGAGCGAACTAAATCCAAAAAACTCGGGTGATCTAGCCACATACCATGAAATCGAAAAGGACGAGGTCCTCTAGGCATAGAAGTACCAGCAGAAAGCAATAGTGGATGATGATCAGATTTGTGTCGCGGAAGAGTACAACAAGAAACTTGATTCCAAGCATCCAGAAAGGAGCTATTACACAATCCCCTATCAAGACGAGATCGGGTCCAAGAAATGCCACCCTTAAAGAAAGTGAAGAAACAACCCTTTACATCAATGTCAATCAAATCACAGTAAGAAATAGCAGCATTAAATTCTTGGATGGAAAGATTTGCATGAGCGGAACCAGAAACCTCATGGGCACCCATAATGGCATTAAAATCTCCAATTACCAACCAAGAGGCATGTAGCTCTGATAAAACCATTAAAGAATCCCAACGGCCTCTTCTCTTGATATAAGTGCCACTTCCATAAACAAAAGTTAACAGATGAGTAGTAGAGTTATTAGTGTAGGTAATGCTAATATGTTGTTGCTCCTGAAGCAAGACAGAAGTAGTCAATGCCACAGAAGGTGAAGCAAAAAGCCAAATTTTAGGATTGGAGGGAACATTGGGGCAAATAAAAGTGTATCCAAGAGAGCGCTAGAAACGACCCTCAAGAGCTCGGAGACTAGTCATGGGTTCAGCTAAGCAAACATAATCAGGTTTTTCTTTCCGACAAAAATTCTATAAAGCTTGTTAGGTATCTCTATTAGCTATACCCCTACAATTCCAATAAAACACTATCATAATAAATCGTGGCTGGGGACACCACTATAAGGTGTAATATTTGCAAAAGAAGGTGTGAGACTTTTTGACCTTCCTTTCTTACCAATAACCAAGTGCCATTTCTCTTTGTCACTAATCAAATCATTCTCAAGAATATAAATTTCTTAAGCCTCATCATTCTTTGTTCAAGTTCCAACATGTTCACAGGATTATGAGTAACTCTAGAAGCAGTACCACTGAAATTGCAATCAATAATAGGGGGAGGAGGCTCCAAAAATTTAGTGTTGTCGATCACTGAATCCAGTTGAGTAAAATCTTGTGCATCCGTAACCAAAGTAGGAGTAGTACTAATATGTCCAAAAGCAACATCATTGGAGATGGATATAACTGCACAGGCAGGAAGAGAGACAACTGTAGAGTCCATAGGCATAACAAGTCTAGAGGTCACAAGAGAGATTGGACGAACATTAATGGTGTCCGTAGGCACAGAGATGGATGCACTCGAAGGAGGAGTCGACATAGTATTCGAAGGAGGAGCCATCATAGTACCCACATTATTACCTGCAATAATATCATTTTCTTCTATAATATTAAGTGCAGAAAAAATATTACTAACCGAAGTGGCTGCAGAATTAGCAGATGCTTTAGGCCGATAAATTTATCGAGATTTTGGTGCAGGTTTTGGTGGGTGAACACTTTTGGGAGGATCAACAATGATAGTAGAATTATTTTGTTGACATTTAAATGCAGCATGCCCTACCGAAGAACAGATTGTGCAGAACTCTAGGATGTTCTTATAGAATAAATCAATAAAGAGTTGTAGAGGACCCACTTCAACCATTATTTGCTCATCAAGTTTTGCAACAATATCAATCAAAACCCTTGCAAATTTTCCCATTTCTCCATTTAGAGTGGCATTATCAATTTTTAAAAGGGCACCAATAGCACGAGCAATATTTGTAAGAATTTGCTTATCCCAAAATTCCCATGGCAAAATTGTAAAAATGAACCCACACATGGGCATTAGTTGTCTTTTGATCCAAAGGATTAACATTTGGCATCCATAGTTGAACCCTAAAAACACCGAGCTTTAAATTGATAGGAGCATTTTGCCAAATCCTAGCTTTTCCTCGGGGGTATGTAGTAACATATGATAATATCCCCGTCCCAATGAAATAAGCTTCCAATTAGTGGGTAATTTCCAATTTGCTGTTAAACGTGACTTCAAATCACCTTGAGTCCATGGCTTATCTCCCTTAAAGAGGGTTAGTCTACCAATCAAGGAAAACTTACATAAATCAAGGCAGAATTGATACAACTCTGGGTCCACAGTGACACATGCCATATCACCCCTTTTCTTTGGGGGGGCATCAAAAGTTTCAATCACAACATTTGTGAGTAAATGAGATATGACTTCAGCGTAACTTTTTTTAGGGGCAAAGAACTTAAAGAGGTCAGCATGTCCCAAGTGATCCATAGATTTAGGTTTAAGACGAGGGCTATCCATGTTAATCCTTAACCCAAAAACATAACAAACTAGAATAACAAATCAAAATTCTTGCTTTTTGCCGAATATTCTTATGCCAATATCACAATTCTGGTAGATCACTACTAGCTTTCAATTTCAAAAAAATAATGACGAAATCAAGCTAATAAACACGCTTTAATCTAGGCACATCACCTAAAGAGACGACCATACCACAACCAGGCGAAGATCTGCTTTGTGTCTCTGGTAGGGAAGATATGCTTTATGCTTATTTTGTGATTTTAGAAGATCTGAGCTTCACAATTCTAACGAGCAAGAGGCAAATGTGGCGAAGATCTGCTTTGTGTCTGCTGGTGGTTGATGGTGAAGAAGGACAGTGGAGAGAAGACAACTCAGGTGATGAAACAAACGACAGTTGGTGCGAACAGCAGCTGGTTAAACAAACGGCGATGGTGAAATAAATGTCGATGGTGAAGAAGGACGATGGAGAGAAGACAACTCAGGTGGTGAAACAAACGTCGATGAAGAAGGACGATGGGGAGAAGACAACTCAGGTGGTGAAAACAAACGGTAGCTGGTGAAACAAACGGCGACAAATCTGGGCAATTGCTGACAGTTTGCTTCTCTCTCTGGGCGACGAAGACTAGATCTGGTCGGCGAGCACCAGCTCGAGGCGGATGACCAAAACACAATTTCAAAGCAGTAAAAACATGCGAGCACCAACTTGGTGATTATGGGCTTACCTAACTAGTCGCTAGTGGAGTCACAGGTGTTTGCTAGTTGATGGTGGAGGCACTCGGCTGGTGCTATGGAGGGCGCGCATTATGTGATGCTTCTGATTTTGCTATAGGGGCTATTTTAGGACAATGAGTAGATAAGCGTTTGCATGTCATTTACTATGCTAGTAAAACTCTTAATGAGGCTCAACTTAACTACTCAACCACCGAAAAAGAATTCTTAACTGTTGTGTTTTCTTTAAATAAATTTAGATCTTATTTAGTAGGATCTCAAGTAATTCTGACCATGCAACTTTACGATATTTGTTGAGTAAATCGAATGCTAAGTCAAGATTAATTCGGTGGATTTTGCTTATGCAAGAGTTTGACTTAGAGATCAAGGATAAAAAAGGAACTAAAAATGTTGTAGTTGATCATTTATCTAGGTTAATTTCTGACTTTGACACTACTGAGAGTGACAAAGAAGTTGATATTGTTGAGACTTTTCCTAATAAGCAATTATTTTCTATGGGTCCAAACCCTTGATATGTTGAAATTGTAAATTATCTTGCTTATGTTTGTTGAGGCCAAACATTTTTTTCAGAAAAAGAAAAGATTTTTTCATGTGTGCAGGCAATATTTTTGGGATGACCCATATCTATTCAAGATTTGTCAAGACCAAGTCATCCGAAAGTGTGTACTGGAAGAGGAGCATCCAAGCATTTTGACTTTTTGTCATGAGCTTCACTATGGAGGACATCTTGGCAGTAAGAAAATTGCCATTAAGGTACTCCAATCTGATTTTTATTGGCCTACCCTGTTTAAAGATGCTTATGATTTTTGCATGCGTTGTAATAGATGTCAGAGGACTGGCAATATAGGTAAACGTAATGAAATGCCTCTGACTTATAATCTAGTTATTGAATTATTTTAAGTATGAGGGATTGACTTCATAGGTCCTTTTTTCCTTTCTTCTGGATTTGAGTATATTTTGGTTGCAGTTGATTATGTGTCCAAGTGGGTAAAGGCTATACCCACTAAATCTAATGATGCTAACTGTATTGTGAAGTTTTTGAAGGAAATAATATTTAGCAGGTTTGGGACACCGAGGGCGATAATCAGTGATGGAGAGCCATTTCTATAATAAACTTTTTGATGGATTGTTGAGAAATTACAAAATCACTCATAAAGTGGCTACTCTATATCACCCACAAACATCTGGACAAGTTGAAGTGAGTAATCGACAAATCAAGGGTATTTTAGAACGTACGGTGCAACCTTCAAAGAAGGATTGGGCTTCAAAGCTCAATGACACATTATAGGCTTACCATACGGCGTACAAAACACCTATTAGGATGAGCCCATATCGGTTGATTTATGGCAAGGCATGCCATTTGTCCATTGAACTTAAGCACAAGGCCTATTGGGCAATCAAGCAACTAAACATGGACTGTCAACAAGCGGGAGAGAAACGCTTACTTCAATTTGATGAGCTTGAGGAGATTCGAAATGAAGCTTATGAGAATGCCAAGATTTACAAAGAATGCGCCAAGTGTTACCATGATAAAGGGCTCGTTAGTAAGTCTCTCTATCCTGAAATGAAAGTACTTTAATTTAACTCTCATTTTAAACTTTTTCCAGGAAAGCTTTGATCCAAATGGAGTGGACTGTACCAAAGTGTGAAATATTCCTCATGGAGCTATTGAGTTGCTCAACCCGAGATGCAAGTAACTTTCAAAGTGAACGAACATCGTGTAAAGCCTTACTTAGAGCGAGTCATTCACAATGGGGATGTGGAGTGCATTGAAGTGCATACACCTTAGTTCGAAACAATGTCTTGCTAAGACCTTAAACTAGAAGCTTGGTGGGAGGCAACCCACCGTTTTAGGTACTATCTATCTTTTCTTTTAATTTAGTTTAGTTTAGTTTTCCATTTTCCCTATCTAAATACTTTTCTAAACTTCTATGTAGTTGAAAACCTTGAGAATAATGTTTAGTTTAGGTTTGGGGGTGCAAATTGTTTTGTAACAAAATTTTCATGCTCTTGGTCAATTTTTGATAAATAATCGAGTTTTTATGCATTGTTTGTCTAATTTTTAAAATGTTTAATATTTGTTGTAAAGATTGGTTTTAATTTACAATCTTTGTTTCATGCTTTTGATGTTGAAACTGAGATAAACCTGAATCTTGTGTTTAGGAATTGAATAGTGGAGACTACCTTGTGAGCTTATTATTAAATCTTTAACGCTTCTTTCTGAGAGATAAATATTTTTCTACTCCTTTAAACAGCTTTCATATCATTTTAAATTGTTAGATGATCTCTATAGGTTTTTACATTGAATGTTAGGATTTTGAACATAAAATGAAGAATCATGTACTTAATTGAATTACTTAGATTAAAGGATTTGAGTAAAATTTAAAAGTGTTTGTATATTTCATTCATACTTGACTTTAAAAGATATGAGGGAATTCATATATCTAACACAAAAAGAGCTAAGAATTTGTCATTCACAAAATACATATGTATTTGGGTCTAAATATTATAAAATAAAATAATAATAAAAAAAAGAATAATAAGTTTATTATGACCCTAAGCTCTTCAAATGTGAAATGGTTAATACAAAAAGAAAAAATAGGAAATAATTGATGACCCTAAGCTCTTCAAAGTCAATGCATTTTTATTCATTCTAGGGCATACACTTGAAGTTTTTACTTGAGGATTTTAATTGATGCATGGGATTAATAATGCGATTTATTCATAAATCCTATCATTTGATTCCTTTCATGAGATTAATGTTATGCACTTTTGAACCTTTCTTGTTTAATCATATGCGAATCTATTAGCTCATTTCTTTATATAACTTATATTCGCATATACTTTGTTGAGTGTTTGAACCCATAGGATCGGTGTGATTTGGAGAGTAATTCTTGTGAGGATTAGAGTTGAAACGAATTTGGATACTTGAAACTAGGTTTCAGGGAGTCAATGTTGATATGTTTTTAGTATTGAGGTTTAGATTTATGAAGCAAAACTAATCTACATGGTGAACCTTGATGTGTTAGAATGTTGGATAAATTTGTGTATAAATTCTTGGCTATAAATTGGAAAGAAACTGAAGCATGACAAGTTTTGTTAATTTAAATTTTTAATTTTGTTATTTGTCTTTTTAATTCTAGTTTTGCTTGAGGACTACCAAAATGTAGGTTTAGGGGTGTTTGATGAACATTATTTTGAACCTATTATTTGTTAATTTTTAAGTATTTATTTCATAGTTTATTTCAGTATTACTTTGATTTGGAGAGGTATTTTCAAATTTTGTAGGTTCAAGAAATGTAAATGAAATAGTGGAGTGAAGTATTCAAAATGGAGCTCAAAACGTAACACTTACATTGTAGTTCATTTACTATGTAAGGTGGGTTAAATTAGAGCAAAAGAATGAAAGGCTTACGTAGGAATCAGCAAATATGTAAGGACCCTTACATGGCATTACAACATTGCGTGCCGCGGCATGGGACTCTCGGGTTGCAGCCTGGGAAATCATAAAAATATTGCGCGTCGCGGCATAGAAATTGTACGCCGTTGCGAGGAGGTTTCTGTTTTGATCCGCATCCCAAAAAAACATCGCTTGCCGCGGCAAAAGAAAACGCCCGCCGCAGCCCACGCACTCGAATTCCACTTACACGCCTCTCAACCCCCACACACACACACACCAAAAACCTAACCAATAAATACATCACAAAAACTCCTTTTCTAGAGCTCGTGAACAGTAGCCAAAATCATATTTTTTCGCACATTGGAGAGAGAAGTTACTCTATTAATGCTACTCCATTGAAGCTCCACCAAGAATCTTGAAGAAGGTGACCATCCAACATCAAGAAGCTTGTTTCAAGAGTGGAAGTTGGGTATTTTATTGTTTGTAATTTCTTTTCTCTTTAGAACTCATTAAATGCATATTGTAATGGAAAACCTTGATTGAAATTTTGTTATGAGTAGCTAAACTCTTTGGTGTGGGATTTTAGTGATGTGACTATAAATGGATGATTATTTATGTGGTTTATTTTATATTTAAGTGATTTACATCATGTTCATTGTTCTTAATATCTATGTTCATTAATTACTTTTGGCTAATTTAATTTATGAATATATGAGAATATTTTAGGGTTGAGTGTTAGAAACGCCATCTAAGTTCGATTGGGCATTTTTTAGGATGACCATAATTTAAGTGCATTGACTTGTCTTAAATTATGTGATTAAATTATTTTCTTAGGATTAATGCTAATTAGCTAGTTAACAGTCTGGATCAAAGAAGTTAATTAGTTGATTAAGGAAAAATTGTCATTAATTTGGGATTTTCTAGGCTTAGTAAAAAGGATCAATAATCTACTTTATATGTTTAATTGTGAAAACCACGTAAATTAATCTATTTATGATTGGTTTACTAGCTAATTTCTCACACTCGTTCATAATATCGTTTCGACTACATTTTTCACTTGTTTATTTTACTTGATTTAAGGAATTATAATTTTAGCAACCCTTCTCAAAACTAACCTTTGTTAGAGTGTTTAGGATTTATTTTTGCAATTAATTTTTAGGAAACAATTAAAATGTTTTAAAAACGCACCGCAATTCCTTGAGAGATCGACCTCGGAGTTGCTTATTACTTGCTATGAGTGATTCGTACACTTGCGAGTATTTAAATTTGCACATTAATGAACTGCTTTGTGAAAAAGTTGTAACCTACCTTTAAATTTCTCTGTGATGTTTTTGTTTTTAGGTTTAGTTGTTAATCTGTTAGAAGAAATATCTTGGTTGATGAAAAGAATTGAATTGATTCAGTGTTAGTTGAAAAAAATTTAGAACTTATTTTAAAATATATCCCCCATAACTCATGTGCACAATCATGTTTTAAATTTGGTATGAACTTAGAGTGAGGAAAGTTTATGGGAGAGCTTAAGCCTCTAGAATTAGTTTGGAGAGTCTCTCAAGGCGAAATCCTAGAAAATTTACTAGCCAATAAGATGATTTAGGCCTTCTTTGGAGTCGATTGTGCTTTTCATGCTAACCTTGATTGAGATTAGGCTTCCTTAGTACACCTAATTTGAGCCATAATTAATCAAATTCTTTTTTCTTTATAACATACATATTAACCTAGCCCTTCTCTTTTTGCATACCCTTCGATTTTTACCTCACAAGTGTATTACTATTTTTATGAATTGTTTTAGAAAGGGTGGTACATCTTGAGAGAAAGGAAATTATGCTGTTAAAAATGGTTGTTATTATGTTGAAAATCACTCTTGCTTGATTGTATTGAGTTTGGCTATACATGATTTCCTTCAAAAAAAAAATATTTGAAGAAAAGTTTAGAAACAGCTTTGTTGCAACTTTGCCACAACAAAGTCTCCAGAAAAATAGCTTCATGCTACAACATAAAAGCAGTGATGTTTCAAAAAAATAGAGGAAAAAAATTTGAGGGTGTCAATTCAAGAAAACAAAAATTCTAAAAGAGTTCTTGAATAGTATTTGTACTTGTGGAATATGAAGCCTAAATATGACCTTTACCTTACCTTAACCCAAGCCTTACTTATGGAAGCATGAGTTTAAGCTTGAGGATCATGGTTTTTCTTAGTTTGAGGAAAATGTCGAATGATAAATTATGAATATCACACATGCACATTGGAAATATTTTGGAATGAGTTTGAAATATTTGAGCTAACATTTGAGAAAAATTAATTTAGATCATGAATTTGAGATTATTTCTTTCTAACTTTGAAACAACAAGTTTATTTGTTTATTAGTTTACATTTATGTTTTTAGCGTAGGTTGAGGCTTTTGTTTTTCGTTGCTTTATCACTTACCAATCATCCTAGAGTTTATTGCTTGAGGACAAGAAAGATGCTAAGTTTGGAGGAGTTGATAACTCTAATTTATTAGAGTAATTATTATCTCTTATTTCTTGAAACTTGCTTGGTCATGTAAAAATAGTTGCACATTATGCTCATTTGGATACTATTTCTGCAATTTGTGAAGATGAGTGAATTCTTTGTTATTAAATTTGAAACTATCTTGCATTCCATTGAAAAGACTTATATTTTGAAGTTCACTCATGAAACTTTCATGTGTTCCTTCACAGAGAACAAAAAGAGCAATAAAGAAGCATTTATCAACTTTTGCCGTAGCTTTGCTGCAGCAAAACGCACCAAAATAATTCAACGTAAAATATAGATTTTTACAACTGAGCTTGGGCTTTTAAATAAAAGGACGAACGGTAGATAATAACTTACCAATTCAAGGAAAAATCTGAAAGTTAACACAAGAATATCACCTCATGTTAATTAAACCTAGGAGGAACATATAAAATGGAGAGGAAAATCAATGTGAAAAGGGACTAGAGAAAATCAGTAGAGGCAACATGCAAAACGGCAAGGAAAGAGAACTGTAAAATAGATGCAACGTAGATCAGAGGATAGAGGCAACAAAAGGACTATTTCATATGAATGAGTTAGAGATTTGTAACTCTATTAATTGAGAATTTAATTAAAGGAGATTTTATTGATTTATTCCTTCTTCTATTATTCTTTGTTTGCTTTTCAATTTTTACAATTCAATGAATCTAATTTTGATTATTCATGAATTAATATTTGATTTCATATATATGATTGACTAATTTTCCTTCAGCTAGGGTTGTAGATGTGCAAGTAATTGTAATCTTTGTTCTTCAATTTTAAAGATCTGTGCTTTGTTTGACAAAGAGTGCTAATTATTCAATGCTTATTTTATTGATTAATTATTATTGATTGTTTGATCATCAATTGATAGGATAATAAACTGAGATTAATTCTGAAAAGATTAGTTAATGTTAGATGAAGCTTGAATAATATGTGTTTAATTTGAATTTAAGGATAAGAATTAAAATTGAAATTAATATAAAAATATATAATTGTCTCACATAACTCAAAGGAATTGGTCCATTAATTATTATTCTTAGACTCAATTATGCATAGAAATGTGTTTCATTAAGCCTAAGAAATTATAAACATTACAGATTCGAAAGAACCTATTGTAATTTTTGAATTATAGTTACTGGTGCCCTTTGCCACAGCATTGCTACAGCAACTCTGTAATAATCCAGTCTGATTGCATCATTTGTCACATTTGCAATCCTAACTGATTTATCCACTTGATATTCTTGCTATCCTTCTTGTTAAACTTTGTTTTAGCATTCTTACTTTTGCCATCTCGTGCTTATTAATTTATTTTATTTTATTTTATTACACAAAAACATTCAATATTGATTTTATTAGTTAATTTTTACAATACTTTCTAATATTTTAATCTTTGTAGGAACAATTTTTTTATCATTATATTACTTATTTGCGACACATGCACTTGCATAATATCTTATACACTTTTTAGACCAACAGTCCTCAATGATTTACTTCATTTCTGATTATATTGCTTTTTCATAAATCTTGAACAATCCTTTATTAGAATAAAAACCCTTGATTAACGAGTAATTCTATCTATCCAATTAGAAGAGAACTCAATAAATAAATAAATAAAATTTTTCATTAAGCAAACTAAAAATATTACATTTAAAAAGTAAAAAAAAAATCTATGGACAAAAAGAATCAACCAAGAACATAAACCCAGATTAAACCCCCTAATGATATTTTTTCATAAACTTTGGTTACTTTTTATCAAATGGATACTTTAATAACTTTTTATCCTGAAATCAACACTTACGGTCTAATTTTTTACTCCTATGTTAACTCACAGGAGTGTATTCAATTAAAAAAATTAGTAATTTTTATGAATTTTAAAAGATTTTAAAAATTTATTCGTATTTATTTAAGACTTCTTAAGAATATATAAAAATTTAGTAGTATTCAATTAGAACTATTTAAGACTTTGTAAATGTGGATATATGTTTAGGTGTATTCAATTATTATTTTTCAAAAGTTTACTAAAATATTAACGTATTAAAAATGCCAATATTTTTTAAAAAGTTCACTTAATTAGAGACTTTTGGAGATTTTAAACATTTTTATTGTATAATGGGAACTGAAGTGTACATTTCTAATAAAAAAAATGGTATGAATGGGGTTTTAATCCCTTAAACCCTAACAATAAGCAACAATTATCATCATGCACCTCTTAGGAAGAGACCACCAAGCTCAGGTTAAACATTCATGAATGTTTAAAGGAACAAGAAAAAACCTCATAAAAAAAACTACTTGAGAGGTGAACAAATCCAATTCTTCCTAAAAATTATATGAGAAACTTAAGCCTACAATGGTGAAATGCGGACAAAGTAGACTTCCATTGAAGACTTTGGTTGAATACTTGATAAGGCATATCACACAAACATTTTACACCAAATGGTGCACAACAAAATCCTACTAAGAGGGCAAAAGGTTAGCAAAAATGAAAAAGGAAAACAATAAGAGGAAAAAAAGAAGAAGGAAGCTACCAAATAGAGAATTCCCTCCAAGGAGGAACTTGTCTAGTAGCAAAAAGGGGTTTGGTGATGTGTGAGTTGAAGAAGTAACGGCTTGGGAGAAAAAAGGTAAAGAGAGAGTGAAGAAGCGGGAAAACGACGCTTGGTGAGCTTGGATTTATTGGCTAGGTTTTTTTCCTCACATGAACAATCAATTCTCAGAAGAAAAAATACAATCAAGAGTAAAATTGTTCTTCTCAAACAAATTATGAACTTTATCATTTGTTGGTATATTATAACATATGCTAAACTAACAAATATAACACGGAATATTAAGAAAGTTATTGCAAACATATTATTTAAATTTATTGAATTACAAAAGTAGAACTGAAACACCATAAATATTAAAAAAAAAAAAAAAAAAAAAATCAATCATTTGCAATTTATGATACTTTAGTGTTATATTTGTAACTCAGTTATAAAAATATCATTTATGTGTAATATTGATATATGTATTTCAATGCTATACAGGTAACCCACCTAATAAACTTAAATAATATGTTTACAAATTTTTTAATATTTCAAATTTACCCTATTACATGTGTTGGAAATAAGCAAATAAAGTCTCACATTACTTAGATATTGAATGATTTATGGGTTCATAAGGACTTGGGCTACTCCACCTAATTGGTTAACCTTTTAGGATGGAACCCAAAGTTCCTTACACTTGGTATCAAAGCCAACCCCAAACTTAGGCATTGTGGGCATCTATGTGACTCTCCCAACTACATGAGCTCCATCATGTGTAAACCCGATGCTTGTTGTAGGCTCCATCTATATGAACCCGAGGCTCGTTATGGGTTCCATCATGTGTGAACCTAAAACTCATTATGAACTCGAAAGGAGTTGAACTACAATGTAAAGTGCGAAGATAATGATTTCTTCGATTGAGGGGGAGCCAGATATAGTATAAAGCGCGAAGATAATTTGAGGAGGAGATTATTGGAAATATGCAAACAAAGTTCCATAATGCTAAGACAATGGATGATTTATGGGTTTATAAGGACTTGTACTACTTCACCTAATTGGTTAACCTTTTCAGATGGAACCTAAAGTTCCTTACAATGTGTAAAAAGAAACTAGGAGCTATAATTATTTACAATGTGTAAAAGTGTGCTATCAAAACTTGAATTAAAATCCACACGTAAAAGTTATATGATTGGCATGTTCAGGTAGAAAAATTAACTATTACTAATGAATCATTTTGTTAAATTAGATGTATCTTACTTCTAAAAGCTAGTTTAAAGTAACAGGATGTCCAACCACATATAAACAGAATTGCATTTATATTTGTGTCACACGTCTCCAATTTGCTTGGCTGTTATAAAATTTATATGTTTGGGCACCCTCCTCCTTTAAGCTAATTTTTGGGAGTAAGACCCAGCTCATTTAATATAGTACTCAGAGCAAAGTTGTTAATTTACAGGCAATATGAGAATTGGACTAAGCCCATGCTGCACTTGAGGGTGAATATTACATTTGTATTTGTATCCTACATTGTCAATTTGCTTGGCTGTCAAAAAAATTTTATGTGGTTGAACACCCTCCTCCTTTGAACTAATTTTTGGGAGTGAAATCCAACTCATTTAACATGCTATCATAGCAAGATTTTTAATTTGTAGGTAATGTGAAAATTGGACCCAAAGCAAGGCCCACACTATGCATGAGAGTGGGCATTACATTTGTATTTATGTCACATATTACCAATTTTCTTGGTATATTTGTATATGGTTGAATACTTTCCTTTTTTGAGTTAGTTTTTGGGAATGAATCCTAGCTCATTTAATACATTTATGATTTAGGATTAATATCAATGAAAGGTGTATGCAATGATATTTTTGAAAGAAAAAAAAAAAACAGATATTATAAGTGAATAATACTCTGTTCAGGCATAGATCGGAGAATTGTACACATAATAGTAAAACAAAGCTTGAAGGTGGTTGGAGATATATAGTTTTTGAGAGAGGAGTGCTTATTGTCCTAATTTTCATTATCTTTTTTATTAGTAAATTTTATGGTGATCTTTGACCAAAAAATGTGGACTTTGACCAACTTTTTAACGGCAAAATTGAAGTTCTACATAAATTTTAAAAATTGATATGTAAAAAAGCTCAATTGAAAAATCCCAACCACCGTAACCACCCACAATCGACGACCTAGAATAAGATGCGGTAACTCAGTTTGTGGATGTTTCGTCTTTTCCAATGATGAATATGGAAGGAATCATGCAGGTTGGATTGATCAGCAGAGCCTAAAGGTAGTATGACCATCAAAGATGACAAAAAAATTAGCTTTAATTATGCGATGGGCAAGAATCATGACCTATGATAAGCGCGGACGGCTTCTTTTATCTTATGTCAAAAAAACAAAAAAAAATGGGCGCGGACTACCAGTGAAGTTGACAAAATTATGATGCATTAATGCAAAGGCAAAAGTTTCATGATTAGCTTCAAGATTTTAATGCAAAAGTTGTGGAATTATTTAGAGAAAAATGACAGGTCCTTTTATTTTGATAAGAAGTGATATTTAATCGTCTACTTTACAAAATGTGTTCATGCTTATAAGAAAATGACAAAATAAAATTTTTTTGTATTTGTGATTAATATTTTATTATTAAAATATTCTAAGCTGAAATATTGAATAGGACAAATTTGTTATTTCGTACATATTAAAAAAATAAAAACCAAAAGTTACAATACCTAATAACCTAACATTCCTAAATTCATTAACTCATTTGTTCCTGGACCTAAACAAAAACTCCAAAACCTCATTAATCCATCATTCGTGAACTGCCTCCATCTATTTTTTATAATGATAACTGAAGAAAAAGATAAAAAACAAAGACTTGTTTGGTATTTATAATGAGGATTGAATCCTTAAAAAATGACAAAGAGTCTCAAAGATCATATTGAAGAAAAAAATAATAATATATTGCAACAGGATAATTAAACAGGAAATAAAATACTTGTTTAACTATTTAAATATAGGACAAAATTAATGTCATTTAATGAATAATTTTTTTGATGAAATCCAATAAAATAAACAGTTTAATCACATTTAAACCATCACCATCATCAATTTCTCTTAAAAAGCACAAAAATAATAAATGATTCACATTTATTCGTCCCTAACCAACAACCTAAAATAGTTTGTAGAAAAACATTATATATCATTGAGCAACCAAAAAATTGCCTCCTAAGGTTTTTTAGAGTTAACAAAATTAACATTTCAACCTCAATTCTACAAAAATAATATGGGGTCATTTCCATATTTTATTTATTCCATTATTGCAAAAAAAAAAAAAAAAAAAACTAAGCAAAGATGGAGAGAAAGGAGTTGGCAAAGGTGGAGTTTTCCTATAAGTTGGAAATAAATATGAAAATAGAGATCAACAAATTTTTACAAAGAAAGAAGAGTACGAACGAGAAAAATGGTGAATATTATGATGTTAAAAAAAGGAAATTTTAATATGTTTTTGGGACTTCCAAATAAGTATAGATTTTAATTTGAGTAAAATGACCACTCCGCCTTTTTTTTTGCTTAATTACATATAAATTTTAATAATAAAATAATATTACAAAATTACCAAATGTCCTTCCTTAACACTTTTTTTACAAATAAAAGGACTAAATGACTCATTTTTTAAACTAAGAGACTAAATAATATCTCTTATATAAATAAATAAACTTATGTGATCCTTCACCCTTTATTATTAATTATTATTATGGAGGAAAAAGACTGTAGATAGTTAAAATAGTCCACTTCTTTTCACTTTTTTTTGTCGTTAAAAACTTACGATCTTAAATTATCATTTGTCTAAACAAACACAATATCATTGATTTAGGACCAATATAATGTATAATTTTTCACGAAAGTTTGCCAAGCTCGTAAGAACCATGGGAAAAAAAAAACAATATGCAAGGATAACAATATTATATTCAGAAACGTTTAACAGTTATTGCATTTCATATTTTATACATTATAACACAAAACTATATACATTTTTAAGCAACTAACAAATGGAAGCAGATATAATGAATGAACAATAGAAATATTGGCAATCCTTGAAAGAAAAAGGCAAAATTTAAGTTCGGAGACTAGGAGCCATTAAATGACCTACCTATATATACTTGCTACAAGTCCTACATAGTATAATACAACAGCATCTCGACATCTCCATTTTATTTTAAACAAAAACTGAAGCCTTCCAGCAAGAAGATGCAGACCAATCTTACCAGACAGATCCCACGTAGAATTTTCGACCAATAATACCGAGATTCAAGACACGACAGGAAATAAGCTTTAAGTGTCATTTCTTTTTACTAGTTTTAAAGAACATTGACATCTTCCTTCCAAAAATCCCAGATGCCCTTGATGATTTCTTTTCACTAGTTTGATAGCTTGAGTCTCTAGTCACATTAACATCTGATTCATGCTGTTCTTGCTCATTACTATTATGCCTACTAATATCTTTCAAGAGCCTGAGCAATTCCAATGCATTTATTTTGCCTTTGTCAGTGCCGTTGATAGATATGTCGACAAGAGCAGGTATAACACCCTCATCCATGACCAGTTCACAATATTCATCACGTTGAGAACATAAAGAAAGAAGGATAGCAACTGCATGTTCTTGGTCCGCACAAGTTCCAGTTCCAAGTGCTTCGGCAATAGAAGCAATGCATCCATTAGTTTGAACAACAGAAACCCTTGCCTCTTCATAAGTGCAGAGATTTTCTATTATGCTTAAGCAGTGTCCTGAAAGATTTCCATCTTTAAAAAGAGGCACTAATTTTGGGATGCACTCGGATGATAGGTTTTTTGAGAAAATGTCACAACTTGAGGACAAATTGTATAAAATATTAAGGGCTTGTTCCTGGAAATCTCGGATCTGGAAATCAAGGAGTCTCATAATTGCTGCAAGAGCACCAGAAGCTTTGAGTTTAGGTCCACAGTAGCGGTGACCTGACAGAATTTCCAGTATGTCAAGAACTTCTTTAGTTACTTCTGAATCGAAAAAAGATGCCAGCATATCATATCCTTCTTCACGTAGATATGACACTCCATCTCTGAATTATGTAGCAAATAGAGCATGTAAGAGTCATTCAAAGAAGTTATGTACACAAAAGCACGAGCATAAAACCAATGGAAGAAGAATGAGCACATAACTAATGGAATAAGAACAAATGCAAGTGCACAGAAAGGAGAGAAAAAAAAAAAAAAAAAGGTTCAGATGTCATTGTACAACCATATTAAAGCTTGTGCCATGACCTACGAACCTCAAATTTGAGCCTGAGTAACCAGGAAGAAAGATGGAATAAGATTCTTTCCCATTCTAAACCCAGTAAATATGAATTCAAAAGAGATTATGAGTTTGTTTGATTATGCTTTTGAGATGTTATAAAGTTGTTAATTTAGAGTTATAAACACCATGGGCTAGGGCTAGCCCAATCCCAAAATCTTAACCCAATGGGTGGTAGGGGCTATGTTACATATAAACTCTACTTGGAGGCAATCTTAATCAATGTAGAACTTTCTCTTTTACCTATAACATCCCCTCACACCTCAAAGTGTAGGTCTCTCTTGCAAAATGCAACATAATATTTTTTTTTTTTTTTACCTGCTTGGTTATATTTTTCTATATGGTCACTTGACCTTTTCTTTTGCAAGGCCCATATTTTTTGTGAGGGAAACCCACATGTTTTGGCCTAGGATTGACTAAATTTGATATCATTTTAGAGTGTGTTATTTACCAATCCTCCTAAAAGCTCAAGATATTGGGAGATGGTCAACACCTCATTTATGCATCTAACACTCCCCTCAGTGTGAGCTCTATACTTTTGTATGCCCAACACTTAAAATTCAATAATTAGAGGGTTCTAAGGGTCTGAACATAAAAATCTTCCGCTCTAATACCCAATTAGAAATAGAAGATATTGGTCACCAATTTTCTAAAAGCTTAGGTGGTGTTTGGTATTCTGTAATGGGACATGTAATGTAATTGATTTAGCACATTATATTATTTAGTTTGCCTAAACACATGTAATGTAATGTAAGTAATTACATGTGGATAAGTAATAAGTATTACACATCCAATAACGCGGAATGGGGATTACATTGCGTGTTGGAACAATAACAGCCCCAACAACCCATGCGCCAGTTCCAGCCAAAACAGCCGTCGCGTCCCGTTCCTGCGCTGGCAGCGGCGTCTTCCAGCCGTCCAGCTCGTCGTCCCGTCCCTTCCGTCATCGTCGTTCCGTCCGTCGTCGTCGCATCCAGCGAACCAAACGTCGTCCAACTCGCGTCGCCGTCCAAATCGCGTCCCGTCCAGCCTCCGTCCAGCCGTCGTGCGCCAGCCATCACGTGCGCCAGTTCCAGATCGCGTCCCTCGCGATTTTGGAATTCGTTTTTTTTTTTTTTTAAATTGTATTTTTTATCTGAAATTGTATTTTATTTTATTTTTTGAAATTGTATTTTTTTTTTCTAAAATTGAATTTTTTTATTAATTGTTGTTATGAAATTATAATTTTTTTGAAATTTTATTTTTTGAAATTGTATTTTTAAAATAATTATATAATTTTTTTTTTTTTATTCCATTACATTACAGTAGTTAAACCAAACACTGTAATACTGATTTCTTTTTTTATTACAGTGACTAAACCAAACACTGTAATAGTAATACTAATTCCTTTACATTATATTCCCTTACGATTACGATTACATTCAGCGAACCAAACGTGACCTTAAACTATAGGGAGATGAGTTAACATATCATTTATACATTTAATTCTAAAGTTCTTTCAAAATTCAGAAGACACATAATGTGAATCTTCCTAAAAGCACTTTCTTCTAAAGTCACTTTTGATTGAAACAAATTTTAGCCTAAGCACAAGAAAACGGAGACTACATATGTCCAAATAACATCTTGTTGGAACAAATAGTGTAGTATAATAAAATAATACAGCCTTTTTGTTGGATGCAATTATAAAAAGAGCAAAAGGGTGAAGGAGGAAGTTACCTGCTCTTTCTCACAAAAACGGACATTAATTGAAATCCATCTCTTTGAGCTTTTACATCATCCCTTTCACGTGCGGCCCTCAGAAATATGATTAATGGTTCAATAAAATTTTCAGATGACATAGAATAACATTCTTCATCATGGAATTTCAATTGGTTTTTAACATTCTCGACAACCTTGCATTGGGATTCCCAGGGAAGCTCACTAAGTTTAGATAGATATTCTGAATCTGTTTCCTCAACAGTTGAATAGGATTGGCATCTATCAGAATGATCATTAGTCTGATTCAAATGTAAGCCATCTGCTGCATTAGCATGGGAAGACTCTGAACAATTACTAGCATCTACAGACCCAAGTGATACATTACTGAGATCCATTTGCAGATGTAAGTCATTCATGGAATTACCAAAGCTAGCAATGGAAGTGAAAGTCGAAGAAGTCTCCCATGATTGCAATGCCTCTGGATGAACACTTGGGTTAGAGATGGTGATTCCATGTTTAATGCACCACCTTGATATTAAGTCCTTCATGGTAACATTTGGCGTCAGTGAAAGATGGGTTAATTTCATACCCGTTTTTGGACATGTATCTTGACCCTCATCAAACCATTTCTGTATCCATACTCTTTCATAGGTTTGTCCGGAAGCAATAACAACAGGATCATACATCAATCTAGAAGATATTGGGCACTTGAATTCCTCGGGGGGAACAGCTCTAATGAACGTGCAACTTTGAAACTCATACAAACTGTGTCTCGCACTTGGTTCAACTTCTGCAGGTTGATTATTAATAGAACCATTATCAAAATTCTCATATGCAAATGCCCCTTGACGCAAAGCAGAGGCCCTATCAGTTTGCTGTCTGGTAATTGAGTTCCCGTATTTCTTTAATAAATGCAGAAAGTATGTCAAGATGTACTTCTTTGTAGGGTTGGTCTCATCAACTTTAGCTAGCAAATTCTTTATGGACCTTCTCTCTATTACGACAGCTTTAGCGGACGTAATTTGGAGCCTTGAAGCTGCAAGCTGAAAAGATTGTATCTCAGAAGTTTCAGCAGAATCAGACGAAGAGTCAACTCGATGGAGCATTTCTTGTATTATCTTCCCAGCCTCTTCATCATATGGTTCCAGGATAAATATCGCTCCCCTAAGATCCTCGAATAATTGAGAGATCTGCAGACCACATATCTTCATTAACTCTCCATTCAGATTTTTATTTGATATGAAAACCACACACTCACACAAACACCTAAATAAGAAGTCATAGGGTAAACAACAAGGTGACTTGAAAAAGGTTGATCCAACATCATTTTTAACCAGGGATTATTCCAATTTCATGAAAATGTACTTTCAGGAAGTTTAACCAGATCCACACATAACAAGCTGCTAAATCATGCAACGTACAAAACTGCTAGCTAAATTGTCTTGTACAAAGTAACATCCAATTAATTTAGCATAATAGTCCAAACTCAAAGAGAGGTGAGGGAAGATAACCAATGGGTTTTAGGGATGATAGAGAATAGAATCGATCAAAGAATACAAAAAAAAAAAAGAAAGAAATCCCAAGGAGCATATAAATCATTGAACCTTTATAGCCAACGCCACTGGAACCATGTTCTGTATTTGGTGTAAACTTTGTTCAAACAAGGTCTTTGATTTTTGACATCTTGCAACAATGGCCTCCCCTGTCATGGCCTGAAAGCGATTTAAGGATATAATCAACCACAGACCGACCATTAACTAGAGAATCAATAACTTGATTAACAGAGTTATGCATCCAATAATAGAATATACACAGATAAGCTTATGTTAGTTGTGTATGTATTCGGTATTAAAAAGCATTAAACAGGTGATTGAAATCGCTTCAAAATTTACTATACAATGGATTACATTAAGGCAAAGGGCACTAGGGGTGACAATTTGTGCTATAGTTCGATTAATCGAATCGAACACGAATCAAAAAACACGAATCGGATTAAATTTGGGCTTGTTTAGACCCAGTTCGAATAACCCGAAAAAATTTGAGTTGAGTTAGGGCCAGTATATTAACCCGAAATAAAATAACATTTTAAATAAAAAAAAAACTATTAAAATTAAAATAATATTTTATTTCTTTCAGTACTTCTCTTTTATGATATATTAGTTATTTTTCTTCCTTTTTCTTTTAAAAAATAAGCTGATAATGAATAAATAGTTATAATTTATTCATTTTGTCACAATATTATGCTACATTCTTTAATGTTAATGCATTTAACGTTTAAATCTACCTAAATCTTTAAACAAAAAATAATATTTATATTTAATTTAAATTATTATTATGAAGTTTCTATTTTTAAATCAATTAGAAATTAATTCATAAAGTAAAAATTTCAATTTTTTTATCAACTTGTGTTATGCTATTCTCTTTTCCACTTGTTCATTATCTTGAAAATTATATATTATGTAATAGTCAAAGTTTTATTCTTGTGTATATAAAAAAAAGTTATGTTCTCGTGTAACATTTTAATTTACTTTAACTGTTCATTTTTTAGTAAGTATATTTATTTAATTTACTCATTTCTATTTATTTTATTTAATAATTAGAAGAAATGTTATTTGGACTTGATAACTCTTTATTCTAAATGTCAGTTTTCAAGAAGGCATAGCGGCTTCTAACTTTTGCATGTATGGAGTTTAATGCATTTACTCATTGCCTAATTAATTTAGTAATTGACTTTTTGCTTTAATAATTAATTTTTTTCTTAAATATATATATATATTATTGTTTTATGTAACGTTGTTTGAACTTTAATTATTAAACATATTTTTTAATAAAAAAAATCATATTAACTAAAAAATATATATAATTAACAATTCGAGTTATTTTGGGCCAGCTCGTTTATGTTTGGTTTGGATTCGAGCTCACCTTTGCTAACTCAAATTAAATTTGAATTGAATTAGGGTTGGATCAATTTGAACTGGGCTAGTTTGGGCCAGCTCGAACTAGCACAGCTCACACGAATTGACACCCCTAAAGAGCACTACTATTGCATCTACTTTCTTAAACCTTAACATCCCAAAATACACACCAGGTAGAGTTTACTAGACTCGCTGCAATGAAGAAGAAGTAGCCTGGCTTTTTCAATTGCACGGTTCAACAAGCAAAGAGCTTCTATACCAGATGAGCACCGAGGTCTTGCTGCTTCTATTTCGGGAAATATGCTAGATATTCTATCAACCAACTTCAAAAGTTCTGTGCACATTAGTCGATGAACCTGTGATCATTAATTACACAACTGTAATTCAATAGCTTCGTACAAAACAAAAACTTAAATCATACAAAATAAATTTCAAAAAGCACATAACAAATTCAAGTTTGAGTTTCCTGATTTAGACTATCCATTAAAATTAAAAGATTCGGTCACTAGCCCTTTCCTTAGAGGGATAGCAATAGCATCAAGGACTCAAGGTAACACACTTTCTTCTTTATCAAAGATTAGAAATAGCTCTTGAGGTTCATTATTCCCCTTCTTTCATTTACACGAACTTTGTCTCAGGAGTAAACTAGTGATAGCATACAACTCTCAATAATGGAATTGATGGATGCAATCACATTCATTTGTACTTCATATTTCACAGATATATGCATAATAGACATTGATTTCTCTCTTTTGGTTATATATGGAGTGACTTCATAACTTTGATATTCGGTGATGACTGCAAACATAATGTACAATGAAATCAAACAAAAATAAAGAGATATACAACACAATTGTACCTTAAAGCAACGAGGATCTGTCACCGTCCCCACTACTTCAGCAACACCAGTCCCCATTAAAAAGAAAACTATCCTGTATAAGGAATTCAATAACAAGAAAAAACTAGTTATCTATATGTACGAGCATCTAACCAAAAGGAATTAACACTTATAGTACTATACGGGACCAATATCTCTAAATATAACGAATACAAGTTCATGCTAAGGACTACTCGCTTACCAAAGCTCACTTTTCCCCTTTTAGAGCTACTTTTAAAGAAGAAGAGAAATGAAAAAACAGAGACTATACCAAAGAGAATGAATTAGTCAAATAACTTATTCAACCAATTCAAATACAAATATAATAGAGAATTGAAATAGTCAAATAACCACAACAAGAAAAAGTAACACTGACCTAATTACGCAGCACCAGAGCTACTCCAAGAAGATCCTTTTCCAATTCTTCAATACTCACAGACAGAAATTGAAACAACAGAGACCATAAATTGAGAATTGCCACGATCCAACAGGTAAAGCATAAACGTTGTGTCAATATATCCGACTCCTCAGAAATGTCATCAAAAGCTCGAGGACTTTAATAATCCAAAGCCAAAACCCAGATGTAAAATCACAAAAACTTAACCAACTTTCTCAAATTCCAACCATAGTTATAGTCCTCATAGTCTCTCTCTAGTACATGAAAAAGGTTAAGGGTAAAAGAAGTTCCATAAAATTCCCCTTGAAACAAAGAACCCAAAACCATAACACACGACAATATATTGCAACATTCAAACCCAGTTAATAAAATTCTAGAACAGTAAAAAATTCAAATTTCAATAGATGAAAATCTCACAGATATACAGAACAAAGAAAGTACGAGAAACCCAGTAAAGCACCAAAGAGCACAAACCCTAGTCGATGGAGAAAACAAGAGTCCAGATATCAAAATTACAGTATGCCCACGAAGCAGAAAAAGCAACCTGATTCTCTTCTCAGGGCAAACAATTATTTCCAGTTAAAAATCAGAAAAGAAAAAAAAAATAGTAAATAAAAGAAACTTTATCTACTAGCGTGAGACCAAGTAAGACTCAAACCAAGTGAATTAGAGAGAGAGAAACAGAGCAAAGTCATAAACAACTGACTCTCAGGAACAAAGCGAGTAAAGCAAAGCTATATTTCGAAAGGGTTTCGAGACAAAGCCATCAGAGCAGTCATAATTTCATTGTCACATGACTGTGATGAATGTAATGGCTGCAATGATTATCCACCGTCCATTTTAATCATAATAGTGTGCTTTGTTGGTCCCACATTTCAATCCTATCATGATTAGACTGTCTGTGACGGAGTACGCTGTAATTAAGTTCCATGATAGTGTCAAACTGACAAGACACATTAAAGCGCTGACAAATCAATTACACGCGGTCTATATTGAATAATATGGTCAATACAAAATGGCTTCTTTTTTTTTTTTCTTGATATGAAAAGTCAATACAAAACTCTCGTTGCTCAATATGGAAGTTTGCACATTAAACTTTCTTTAGCTTTCGTTCGCTAATGGTAATTTGTGGACGTAAACCTAGATGGGCCCACTATTTTTTCATATTGGCCACTTTTGATTTTGATTAGTTTTTCTAGTATTTTAAACTCCACTAGATTAGCAAATTATTAGAATGTTAGATGTTCTTTTGGTGATTTTACGAAGTAATACTTTGACTCGTTCGAAAGCTTTAAAATTTCATTGTTTAAAACAATGTGAAATATCAATTTTGTTCATAAAAAATATCACATATGCATCTAGAGTATAAGGTATTAAAAATATAACCACATTAACAAAAATGGTTGAAATGATAAATTTATCATACAAAATTAAAGGTTAAAAATGTTTTAACAACTTAACAAATATTAGGACAACTTGCCAATGATCCAAAATATTATGTATATAAAAGATACTAAAGCTAAATAAAATTGCATTTAAAAGTCATCATTGTTCATCCCACTTTGATGGAGTTTTGGTTATATTAATGTTTTTGTGCCGATAGAATATTAAAAGTATTTTAATTATTTAAAAAGTATCTATTTCGTCAAAACATAAATATATGTACCAAAAGTTGAAGAGTATTTTAGTATTTAAAATTTTTGTTATTATTTTTTCTTTTTTTTCCTTATCTTCTTCCTTTTTATTTCTTTCTCATTCTTTCTTTTTCGTAATTTAGTATTTATGATTTAACATTAAGTATTTAAACTTTAGCATTTAGAGCAAGAAAATAAGAGAGAAAAGGACGAAATTAATTAATTAAAATGACCAAATTGTTTTTCGTTTTTTATACATAAAAATCAATTTTAACTCAAATGGTGCCTTGAGGACTTTAATGGTATTGCTAAAAAAAATTTGGACAAATAAGTATTAAAATAATAATATGGTACCTGTTATAAATTGGCGTTAGCGAAAGCGAAGTTTGGATCTAATTTAGTTACACAAATAATTAATTATAAGTAACAGTAAAATAATAAGCAATAAGAAAAATAAATGGCACACAATGATTTAAGTAGTTTAACTTTTTAATATGAAAAAACTACTCCATTGGTGAGGACACACCGAGAAAAAATTTACTATCAAATTCAAATAGAGAGTATAAACACTAATGTTCAAAAACTACTCAGAATACCAAACCCTAAATACACCCGCAGATTATCTATATCTTAAATAATACAATCAATAAGCAAAAATAAAATAGATAAATCTTAAACAATTACTGACGTGAGTGAACAATTCCAAAGTTCATCTGATCTTCACGAAAAGTTAGAGGTCTTCATATGGGCATCAAACAGAGAACTTTACATTCTCTAAGGGGTGGTGATTGAAAACTATATTTCTTCTCTTGGAAGATGACTAATGATAAACCCAAAAAAACAATGGTGGCTATGTAATCTCTCAATGAAGATGGAGATGAAATTTCAAAACTTCAACCTCACGACTTTATATATATATATATATAATGTCTTTTGAGGCTTTTTTAATTTAGCCCAACTACAAAGACCAAAACATATATTACATAAAGTCATATTTACCAAATTGTTATTCCTCTTAAGTTATTTATTTTATGACACCTCAAATAACAAATTAGCGTCGTCCATGGGAATATGAAGACCTCCAACTTTTCGTGAAGATCAAATTAACTTTGAGATTGTTCACTCACGTCGGTAATTGTATTTAGTAAGATTTGTCTATTTTATTCTTGCTTATTGATTGTATTATTTGAGATGAAGATAATATGTGGGTGTATTTAAGGTTTGGTATTTTGAGTAACTTTTGAACATTCGTGTTTGTACTGTCTATTTAGATTTGATAGTGGATTTTTCTTCAATCTATCGTCATCAATAAAGTAGACTTTTCACAATGAAAAGTTGAACCATTTAAATCATTGTATGTCATTTATTTTTCTTATTACTTATTATTTTGTTGTTATCCATAATTAATTATTTGTGCGACTAAATTGGACCCGAACTTCGCTTCCACTAGCGTAACAAATTGGTATCAGAGCTAGAGGTCCTATATTCAAGGCCTAGCAACCCCAATTGTTGATTTGCAAGTGTTTGGCCTGCATGATGCATAGAGCTAACACTTGTGGGGGAGTGATAAATGTATAAAAGTATAGTTGACCCTCCTCCTAATTGCTTAAACTTTTAGGAGAGTTGGTAACCAACAACTTCTAACAAATTGGTATTATAGCTTTGGGTTATTTTATTATTTATTGGAACTGATCAAGTTTACTCTTTTGAATTTATTTTGAGCTTTTGATTATTTGGTTGATTTCATATTTTTTGTGTTGTGCTTCTGTTGATTTAATTTTAGATTTTCTTTCATGGCAGCAAAATACGAAATTGAGAAATTTAATGGCAAGAATGATTTTAGTCTTTAGCGAATGAAGATGCAGGCCATATTGGTTAAAGAGGGGCTCGTTAAGACATTTGAAGGTAACGATAAATTATCAGAAAAATTGACTGATGAAAAAAAATATGAATTAATGGAAAATACTCTCAGTTCAATTCAGCTGTCCTTGTTTGATAAGGTACTACGCAAGGTTGGTGATGAGAGATCTCCTGCTAGATTGTGGCTTAAATTGGAGAGTATATATTTGACCAAGTCTTTGACAGGTCGATTATATTTGAAGCTTGTACACTTTTAAAATATCAGAAGGTACACCTTTACACAATCACCTTGATAAATTTACTAAAATTATTCGTGATCTAAAAAATGTTGGTGTTAAGATTGATGATGAGGATCAAGCCTTAGTTCTGTTATG
This sequence comes from Elaeagnus macrophylla, assembly GCA_029378325.1. Taxonomy (NCBI): domain Eukaryota; kingdom Viridiplantae; phylum Streptophyta; class Magnoliopsida; order Rosales; family Elaeagnaceae; genus Elaeagnus; species Elaeagnus macrophylla. The sequence continues at coordinate 51,104,902 of CM055641.1, read as the reverse complement.
TTCTTTACCTCACTCGTTTGAACATTTTGTTGATACTATGCTATATAGAAGGGACACTATTTCTTTGGAAGATATCAAAGCGACTTTGAATTCTAGAGAGTTGAAGAAAAATGTGTCTATTGGTAATAATGATGGTAGCAGTTGTTTGTTTGTTAGAGGTAGAATGCAAGAAAAAGGCTCAAGTAACAATAGAGGCAAGTCTAGATTGAAATCTAGAAAGAAAAAAGATAAATATAATTATTGTCGTCGGGAAGGGCACTGAAAATTAACTGTTCGAAACTCAAAAGTAAAGGGAAATCTACCACAAATCTTCTGGTACTAATGATGTTTTCCTGGTGTTGTAAATAGTTATGGTTCTAATGGTGATAATGTTCTGTCAATATCTGTTAGTTCTCTTAGAGATGTTTGGATTCTTGATTCGGGTTGCACTTACCATATGTGCCCTAATAGGAATTGGTTTGTTTCTTATAAGTTCATTGATGGGAGTGTTGTCTTGATAGGAAATAATGTGTCCTGTAAGGTTGTTGGTATTGATACTTTCTGAATTAAAATGCATGATGGTATTGTCAGGACTTTAAAAAATGTTCGCCATGTTCCAGATTTGAAAAAGAACCTTATATCTTTGGGTACTCTTGACTCACAGTGCTATGGGTACATAACTAAAGGTAGAGTTTTAAAAGTTATTAAGGATGCTCTGGTTGTTATTAAAGAGCAATTATCTCGTCTCTCTATGTACTTTAGGGTAGCATTGTCATTGGCAGTGTTTCAATTTCATCCTCGTCAGATCAAGGTTCAGATACGACTCGGTTGAGGCATATGAGTGAGGTAGGGATGTCTATTTTGAGTAAGCGGGGTTTACTTGGTGGTTAGAAAACTAGAAAGCTTGATTTTCTGTGAGCATTGTGTCTATGGAAAGCATCGCAAAGTTAAGTTCAGTACAGCTATCCATAAAACGAAAGGTACTGTTGATTATATTCATTCAGATCTTTGGGACTCTTCTCGTGTTGCCTCCAAAGGTGGTGCCCGCTATATGTTGACTTTTATTGATGACTTTTCTTGTCATGTTTGGGTGTATTTTTAAAAAAAGTAAGAATGATGTGTTTTTGAGATTTGTCAAGTTTAAGGCTTGTATTGAAAATCAAACTGGCAAGAAAATCAAGCATTTGAGAACCGACAATGGCTTGGAATTTTGTAAAAGGAATGAAATAATGAGACACCGCACTGTGCGTAATACGCCACAATAGAATAGAGTTGCATAACGTAAGAATAGAAATTTTTTAGAAAGAGCTCGTTGTATGCTCTTTCAAGCTGGTTTGGATAGATCCTTTTGGGTTGAAGCTTGTAACCATATCTGCTATTTGGTAAATCGTTCTCCATCAACTGCAATTGAGTTGAAGACTCTATTTGAGGCATTTTCTGGTACTATTGCTAAATATTTTGATTTAAAATTTTTTGGTTTTTCTGCTTATGCTCATGTTAATGATGGTAAGCTTGAGCCTGGGTCATTAAAATGTATATTTTTGGGAAATCCTTATGGGGTGAAGGGTTATAGATTATGGTGTATTGAACCCAAGTCACCCAAATTTTTAATTAACAGAGATATTAAATTTAATGAGTTTTTCATGTTGGAAAAGAAAAAGGAGTCTGTTGTTACAGGTAAAGACCCCGGTGTTAGTGAGCAGGTGGAGCTTGAGAGTAGAGCTCCTAGTCAAGTGCAAAAGAGCATTTCAGATCAGCCATCTGTGAATGAGGTAGATGATTATGCTCCTGATTCAACAGAGCAGCAACAAAAGTAAGGTTGTTCATTTTCAAGCAATGTGAGAGTTGGATCCAGGCCCAAGTTGTGCGTGAGGGTGGGTATTGAATTGACTTTTGCTTTTGTGTCTCACATTGCCAATTTGCTTGGCTGTTATAATGTTTATATGTAGTTGGTCACCCTCTTCCTTTAAGCTAGCTTTTGGGAGTGAAACCTAACCCATTTAATATGGTCTCAAAGCTAAAGGTCATGTGTTCAAGGTCTAACAATCACAATTGTTAATTGGCAAGTGTTTTGCTTATATAGTGCATAAAGCCAACATTTATGTGAGAGTGATAAATGTATAAAAGTATAATAACGTCTTCCTCCTAACAGCTTAAGTTTTTAAGAAAGTTGTGACCATTAACTTATAATAGTATCAAAAGTATGCTGGCTCTTATTTTTAGGGTCTTATTTTACCAATTTTAAAAATTAATATATTAAACTTGCCTAAGATAGTAGAGTCTTAAGGTATTTTTTTTCCCACTTATATTTATTTTTGTTGAAAAAGGTAAACACTAAACACCATACAAACGCGTAAAACAATCCTACCTTGCATATATATTCTTTTGTTTTCTTGTGATCTACTCTTTGGACAGAGTTGAAGAATCTTTTACGCTGTCGTAGTTGGACCAAATTCCTTTCTAAAAGTAAATAAAGTTATTATTAAAAAAGAAAAAACCCACTAACTCATATTTATCTATATTTCTAGTTTTGTGGTCCTTTATATTTTTTTATACGCTTTATATTTACATATTTATTATTAAAATTTGAGTAAAAAATTTTTTATTTTTTAAATAAAATTTATATCATATATATTTTTTAAAATATAAAAGATTATATAAAATAAATTAAATATATTAAAAGATATCTTTTATTTAAATTATTTAACTTTTGATGTCAAATAAATTCTACTTTTTAACAAATTATTTTTAAAATAGATAATGTCATCATACATTATCATTATTTTAAAAATATATATATATATATATATGAGTATTTTGTTCAAGATGTTTTATTGTTCAATTTTAAATAATATATAATAGTTTCTACTTTTTAACAAATTATTTTTAAAATAGATAATGTCATCATACATTATCTATTTTAAAAATAATATATATATATATATATATATATATGAGTATTTTGTTCAAGATGTTTTATTGTTCAATTTTAGATAATATATAATAGTTTAATGTGACAAAAAAAAAAAAAAAAAAAAAATATATATATATATATATATATATATATATATATATATATATATATATATATATTATTTTTAATGTGACAAAAAATGACCTGATAGAAGATAAATTTTTTTTTTAATAAGTGATAGAAGTTTAATACTAAGACACATAAGTTTATATTCATACTAATTATGATGTGATAAGTAGTTAAGTAATTTTAAAAATGAAAAAAGTAATTCACCTTTTACAAATTTTTTTTAAAAAAGTCTTATTATAATTAATATGGATACAATGGTAGAAAACGAACCTACTCAATCATATTTAAATAACAAAAATAAAGCTCATAAGGTATGAAATTATTTCATTATGCAATTAGAAGTATATTATTTAATATCAACTCCAAAACAACGTTATTAAACAAAATAACTACAATATAAAAAAATTATCAAATAAAAAAATTAAATATAATTTTTTTTATTTTTTTGAGAATTTTTTGACATGAACTCCTAAATAATTTTATCAAATGAAAAAAACTCAAACAAAATAAAATCAAATAAATATTATTTGTATAGAGGACAATTCGCCTATATATATATATATATAAAACTAGCTCTAGAGAAAAATGATTTGATTTGAAATAAATGAAATGTAAATTGCTCACTTCCCACCATACTTGTCAGGGAGTTTATTTTTTATTTTTATAATAATGTCTATCAAGAAGCTAGTACATAGTAATTGGAGATTCGTCCTCTAGGTTCGTATCATGTATTGATATTTTTGAACTTATTTATTATCTATTCACTTTATCTATTTCTGTCATTATTTATTTACAAATTCAATTTTTTTAATAAAAAAATTCACAATTTCTTCTTTAAATTTTTTTTACTATTCAAAAAATCGTAAAAATATATAATTGTTAAAAAATGGAAAAAAAAAAATATATTTTAAGATTCAATTATCTTGTAAAAGCCTCATTTCTTATAAGAAAAGCTTATTGTATTCTAGTAAAGAGTATTTTCTTGAGCGTAGCATAATATTTTTTTTTATTACTACAAATTATATATAATAGCTATTTTTTAAATTGATATAATTTAGTTACCTTTTTATTATATATTACTTAATATATATAATACTACTAAAAAATAACATTTATCCACTAATATATTGTCAGATTATATAGGTTATCAACTTTTTCTTAACCCTTTATTTTTTATTTCAAACAAAATAAAAAATATATAAATATTAAATACAAATAAATAGAAAATAAAGTAAAATAAATAAAAATATCTAACATAAATAAATAGGAGAAAGTAAACTCTCATTTATATACAGATAATAGATAGATAGAAATATAAATAAATAGAAGAAAGTAAACTCTAATTTATATATAGATAATAAATAGAAAATAAAATAAAATAAATAAAAAATATCAAATACAAATAAATAAAAGAAATAAAAAATCAAACACAAATAAATAAAAGAAAATAAACTTTCATTTATATTTAAATAAATTATATTTTTGAAGAATTAATTATAAATTGACACGTTATTTAAAATAATTATAAATTTGTCATCGATCATTAAAAAAAAAAAAAAAAAACATATGCCTTTGTGGCCGTGCCCTGCCTTTGGCCAATCGATACAGTGAACAGGTTAAAGGTTGTAGCCTTGTAGGTACTCTCGCCTCGAGCACTATGGTCAGCAACAATTCTCATGATCTATCCCTTTATTTTAAATTTATTTATTTTTATGCGTTGAGGAAAATGATATTGAAAATCAAACAAAATAAGCTTTGTTTAAAAACATGATGTAACAACTCTACTTTGTATATAACAAAAATATAAAATGAAAATGAAAAATATCAAACAAAATGCATCAAATAAATAAATTTTGTTTGGGGGACATGTCTATTTTTTTTATAATAAATTACCACATTAATTAACATATATTCTATATTCTTTAGTGTAGTGCAAATAAATTTTAAATTTGTTAATAATTTAATTGTATAACATAACTTTATTTTATACATAAAGTTTTATTTTTAACCTTATAAAAAAATATGTTTATTTTTTTTATAATGTAAATGAACATATATATTTTTAATATTAGAAGAAATTGATTAAATTTATTTTACTGAAATTGGTTAAAAATAAAATGAGTTAAACAATTTGGTCAATTATATAAAAAAAAAAATAATTATTTTAAATATATAGTGAAAAAGGCTCGTACATATACTAGTCTCCTCCTTCTCTGAGTTGAATAGATTTCAACATTTTGAATCTTTTTAGAGACTAGATTTCAACACAATTTAACGCCATTTTGAATTTTTCCATTCAATCCGGTAAATATTATAGCATAAGAATAGAAGTTGAAATGTAATTCCCTAACAAATGGTAATTGGTAACTATTAGTGGTTGAATAAGAGTTTACTTTATGGTTGAAGGATAAAAACATCAGACTTGGGAGCTTTTTATTTTTTTTCCAATGATACTTACTTTTAATCTAGCCTAAGAAAAAAGGGTAGGAAAGTTTTAAAATCACCTATAAAACAACCTAGAATAAGATAAATTACAAACCCAAACTCACGACATTTGTTTTCGGGAATAGTAGTGAATGTGATTTATAATTTTTATTTTTTTCAATTTTATGTATCGCCATATTCCTTCCTCTTTTTTTTTTTTTTTAAGCATATTTCTCAGAGTCTCACTCATCTCTCGTGTCTTTCTTAAACATCTTTTTTCACCTTCAATTTTTAGGGTTTATTAATGACTAATCAAATCCTTCATATCCCTAATGTAAGTTTAGTTATTAAATTTTAAAATGTTTATTTTAATTCCATATTTTAAAAGGTATTTATCAGTCCTTGCTTATGATAAAGGGGTCAATTACGATAAATTTTTATAATTTAAGTGTCAGCAAATATTAAATATCTTTCTTATAGTTAGATTTACTTCAATTTTAATTAAAGTTTCAAATGAAAACTTAATCTCTATTGTATCATAAAATTGTATTTTAACGAATATTTAATTTTCATCGTATCTTAGATTCAAATTTCACATTGTATATTGTTAACCCTATAAATAAACCTTTAATAGTGTATTGTGAATGCAACAATAATGAGAATTACTTATTCTATTTACTTTATCTAGAAATTCAAGAATAGAGAAAATGAATATTGTGTATTGTATATTATTGTCAAAAGACAAGTACATGAGTCCACAAGGGTATATAAATACATGAGAAAATTAACTAATAGAACTAAATTTAACTACAAACTATTAACTCCAATATTCCCTTTAAATTGATGGTGGTAAAACAACCGTCAATTTGACTTACATTGAATAAAACAAAGACAACACTTCGAAAACCAACATACACTCACGAGAGAGCAAGAAATGTTAAAACTCGTGAAAGTTAAATGATCCAAAATACTAGCCAAAGAGAAAACATAATGGGTTGCTAGAAGCAAATGTCAATACCGAGTATCAAGTCATAGCTTCACTAAAGAAAAAGAAACATTAAGAGAAATTGAATGCAAGACTCTAACTTTCAAATACTGAGAGTGAAAACAAATGCTCACACTAGAACAAGAAACTTTTACGATGAAAATTTTGAGCCAAACTACCAAAAAATATGAAAACGAAATTGATCATAAAACAAATCTAACATAAAATAGAAGCAAAATCCACATTATTTACAAAAAAATAATAATAATAATGAAATTGCATTCAATAGATCAAATTCTCAGCCCAAAACTGCATTCAATAAACCTAAAATAGGCAAAGTAGAATTGATCAACCCAAAACACTCATCTTTGATTCGTGAAGATGAACACATAGAAAAAAAATACTACACACATCTTCAATTCTTGAAGGCAAAGAAACATAAAACAAATCAAAACAAAGATTATGAAAATATTGTTTTCTTATTCAAGTTCATCAACGATTGCATTTGGGCAAAAGAATCTCTTCAAGAACAAAAACCCACCTTTCTCATTTCCATTTCCACCATCATTGCCACCTCCAAACCAATTATACCCATTTCCTCCAAACAATGTACTGAATCTACGGCACATTCTCTGTATAAAAGCTTTAGATATTCGAGAAAGCTGTCAATATTGGCTGCTTCTTTACTAAAGTAGGCAGTAGCTTTCTTAACTAAACTCAGTCCAATTAATGTTGGCTAATTCCAGTGTAGAAATAGAGTAGAGAAGAAGAAAATTTATGCCAAATAATATACTAAATCTACAGCACATTCTCTGTATAAAAGCTTTAGATATTCAAGAAAGCTGTCAATATTGGCTGCTTCTTTACTAAAGTGGGCAGCAGCTTTCTTAACTAAACTCAATTCAATTAATGTTGGCTGATTCTAATGTAGAAAATAGAGTAGAGTAGATGAAAAGTTATGCCAAAAAGATGAAAAAATGGACCTGAAATTAGTTCAGCCCTTACGTCATCACCAAACAGTATCCATCTTGCAAGCTCTATAAATAGAGGAAGAAGTTGAAGCATTAATTTCATCCCAAATATGTCCCAAGCATTAATTTCTTTATTTAGAAGAGTTATTTCCTTATTATGAGAGGTTAATTGTATTATCCTATTATAAGAGAGAGGTCTCTTGTTTTTTCCTTGTATTTAGAGAGAGATAGTAAATCTTTCGATATAGTGAATTCCTTATGACTTTTTCCTGTGAAGTAGCCCGTAATTATTTTAGATGAACCACTTAAATACTTGTATTCATTTTGTCTTCATTCTCTCAATTTTACTTTGATTGTTTATTAGCTTTAAACTATAAATTTCCTAACAGTGGTATAGAGCTTTAGTTATGGGGTATTGTTCATAAATAATATTCATGTATACAGTTACTATTTACAAATAAGAATATATGGCTACTATTCACGTATATGGTTACTATTTACTTGTAATAGTGGGAACCGGTTCAAGTAAGAAGCAAATCAAAATAACAACCACAATAAAGTTCAATGTTGAGAAGTTCAACATAAGTAATTTCTCGTTGTGAAAAATGAAAATTAAGGCAATTTTAAGGAAGGATAATTGTTTGGAAGCAATTGGAGATAGGCCTGCTGAGATCATTGATGATCAAAAGTGTAACGAAAAGGACGACAATAAAATTATTGATCAACACTTAGCATTAGCCGATGATGTGTTATCCAGTGTGGTAAAAAAGAAGATAGTAAAGGAGATTTGGGATACTATAATAAGACTGTACAAGACCAAGTCATTTCACGATAAGATCTTTTTAAAGAGGAGACTTTACATGTTTTTAATGGAAAAATCCACATTAGAGACCAACCATATCAATACCTTGAATACTCTATTTTCGCAACTTACATTGATGGGTTATAAAATAGATACCGTTGAACGTGCAGAGCTTCTACTTCAAAGTCTACCTGACTCGTACAAGTAACTCATCCTCAATATGATGAACAACATCCTTACAAATTATTTAGTCCTTGATAAAATTACAATTGCTGTTTTAGAAGGAGAAACTTGGCGCAAAAATAAGGAAGATAGCCAAGCAAGTTAGCAGCAAGCAAAAGCTTTGACGGTGATGAAAGGAAGATCAACAGAACATGGCTCCAGTGGGAGTCATAATCATGGTAGATCAAAATCAAGAAGTAAGAAGAACTTCAAGTGCTACAATTGTGGCAAGAAAGGTGATGAACATTATTTTGAACCTATTATTTGTTAGTTTTTAAGTGTTTATTTCATGGTTTATTTCGTTATTACTTTGATTTGGAGGAGAATTTTCATGTTTTGTAGGTTCAAGCAATGTGAATGAAATAGTGGAGTGAAGTGTTCAAAAAAGGGCTCAAAACGTAACCCTTACATTGTAGTTCATTTACTACGTAAAGGGGTTAAATTAGAGTAGAAGAACGTAAGGCTTATGTAGGAATCATCAAATATGTAAGGACCCTTACATGGCATTACAACATTGCGCGCCGCGACAAAGAAATATATGTGCCGCAACATGGAGCTCTCGGGTCACATGCTAAGGAATCCAGGAAATAAATGCTCGCTGCGGCATGAAAGTTGTGCGACGTGGTGAGAGACTCCCTGTTTTGGTTCACAATCCAGAAAAATATAGCGTGTCGCGGCCCGCGCACTCGAATTCCACTTTCACGCCTTCTAGCCCCCACACACACACACTAAAACCCTAACCTATAAATACATCACAAAACCTCTTCTCCTACAGTTAGCGTTTCTAAAGCTCAACCCAAAAATATTCTCATACATTCATAAATTAAATTGGCCAAAAGTAGTTAATGAACATAGATATTAAGAATAATGAACATGAAATAAATCACTTAAATATAAATTAAACCACATAAACAATCATCCATTCATAGCCACAGCCCTAAAATCCCACACAAAAGGGGTTTAGCTACTCATAATAACATTACAATCAAGGTTTTTCATTACAAATAGCATTCAATGAGTTCTAAAGAGAAAAGAAACTACAATCAATAAAATACCCCACTTTCACTCTTAGAACAAGCTTTTTGATGTTGGATGATCACCTTCTTCAAGATTCTTAATGAAGCTTCAATGGAGTAGCATTGATAGAGTGATTTCTCTCTCAAAATGTGTGAAAAAATCTTGTTCGGCTATTGTTCACGTTACTATTCACCAGTTGGAGAAGAAGAGGGTTTTGTGTTGTATTTATAGGTTAGGGTTGTGTGTATATGGCGGGGGTTGGAAAGGGGAAAAAATTGAAATTCGAGTGCGCAGGCCACAGTGCGTGTTTTCCTATGCCGCGGCGCACAATTTTCATTCTACGGCGCGTGATATTTTCATGATTTTTCAAGATGCAATCCGAGACCCCCATGCCGCCACACATGTTTTACTCGCCGCGGTGCACAATGTTGTAATGCCATGTAAGGGTCCTTACATATTTGTTGATTCCTGTGTAAGCCTTACGTTCCTCTGCTTTAATTTAACCCCCCTTACATAGTAAATGAAGTCCAATGTAAGAGTTACATTTTGAGCCCCTTTTTGAACACTTCACTCCACTATTTTATTAACATTGCTTAAACCAACAAAATATGAAAATACCCCTCCAAATCAAAGTAATACCGAAATAAACTATAAAATAAATACTTAAAAATTAACAAATAATAAGTTCAAAATAATGTTAATTAAATACCCCAAACCTACATTTTGCTAATCCTCAAGCAAAACTAGAATTAAAAAGACAAATAACAAGACTAAAAATAAAATTAACAAAACTTGTCATGCTTTAGTCTCTTTCAATTTATAACCAAGAATTTATACACGAGGTTATCCAACATTCTAACACATTAAGGTTCACCATTTAGATTAATTTTGCTTCACAAATCTAAACCTCAATACTAAAAACATATCAACATTGACTCCCTCAAATCTAATGTTAAGAATACGAATTCATTTCAACTCTAACCCTCACAAGAATTATTCTCCAAATCACACTGATCCCTTAGGATATTTCACAGATCTCTCAGCTAATTGTAGAGACATGGTAGTAGGTTTCAATTTTCCTAAACCTAGTTGCAAATAAATTGAGTAAGGCATTAAATTTATGCTTGCACCTAAGTCTAGCATAGCTCTTACCACTTTCTTATTTGTCAAAGTAATGTTAATGTTAAAACTCCCAAGATCCTTAAGTTTTGGTGTTGAACGTTGTTGAAGAATTGAACTAGAGATTTCAAAAACAACAATTCTCTCATTCAATCCATACTTTCTCTTCCTAGTATTTAAATCTTTGAAAAATTTTGCATAGGAAGACACATTTCTAATAACATCTAGTAAAGGTAGATTTATTTTAACTTTAGAAAGCATGTTAAAGAAATCAAAAAACTGTTTATCCTGTTTATCGTCCTTGAAACAGCGTGAAAAAGGTACGGGTGGTCGATAAGGCTCCAATGATTTGTGCAATTGGGGAGTGGTGGATGATTCTCCAATTGCTTCCTTGGAAAGCTCATTATCCTTAGCCTTGGATTCATCACTCCCTGTGGGGATTGCACTATATCCTTCCATGTTTCCTTCACTAAATGGTAAATTTTTAGAAACTTCAGGTATATTTTTATTTACAGCCTTACCACTCTGAAGGACCGTAACCACCTTCGCTTGCTCGGGTTGGCTTGGCAATTTTTCTTTTTCTTGACATTGGAGGTTCTCCGCTAGTTGGCCACCTTGGCCTTCAACCCTTTTCATAGAAGCCTCCAACGAGTCCAACCTTTGAGTACTCTTCATTTGGTTCTCCCGACTAACTTGAATGAATGCATTCAAGTTATCCTCCAAGCTTGGTTTGTTGGGAAGAGTAAGTTGCAAGTTGTTATTGTTGGGATTTTTGTTGTTGTTTGGATTGTGTTGGAAGTGATTCTGAGCATAGCTCGGATTATTGTTTCCCTTCCATGAAAAATTGGGATGATTTCTTCAACTAAGATTGTATGTATTTGAGTAAGGATCGTTCTTTGGTCTCGGTTGGTATCCCTCCATTGCATTAGCTTGCTCATAGCTTGTACCTACATTAGGATCACAAACAAAAGGACAAATATTAGCACAACATTCGTAGGTACTACAAATATCGTATACCTCTTGTGTTGGTGTATTCTTGGAGGTAAAGAGCGCAATCTGTTTGGTAAGCTCCGCAATTTGCATCGCCATCTCATTATCCACAGCTACCTCATTAAGTCCCATTCTCCTTCCTCTAGAACTCTTTTGTTGGGAATTAGCACCCAACATCTCATACAAGTCATATGTCTCATTGGCGGTCTTTTCTCCCATAGCTCCTTCGGTGGCATTATCCACAGAAAATTGACACTGTTGTGTCAACCCATCATAGAAAAATTAGTTCTGGAGTTGCAATGGAAAAATGATGGTGCGGGCACTGAATCAGAAGCAATTTGAAGCGATCTCATGCCTCATGAAAAGGTTCTCCATCCATTTGAAAAAATGTTGTAATTTTCGTCCATAGGTCGGCAGTCTTTTGATGGGAATAGAACTTTCTCATGAACTTGTTGAACGCTGCATCCCAAGTTGAAAGAGAATTGGGTGAAAGAGTCATAAGTCATGACTTTGCCTTGTCTTTAAGCATGTATGGGAAACATCGCATCCTCAACTGATCTTCATTTAGCCCTTGTTGTAGAAAATTCTACACAGTAGCATAGAAATCACGAATAAAGGTTAACTGATCTTCATTAGGAATCTCATAAAAAGAAGGCAACATATTATAATGAATATTTTTAAGCTCATAATTTCGAGTTGCTTTCCCCAATTGGATGCAAGAAGTTGTAGTGCCAATGATTGGCCTTGCATACTCCTTCATCGTCATATTTCTCAGTGGAGGTAAAGGCTATCCCATTATTGGTGGTTGCTCTTCCTCCAGAATGTGAGCGTTAATTGTCTCAAATGTGCTCGCCTCCTATTGACATTGTCTATGAACAGCACTAGTGGATTTCCAAGAGATCTCCTACCATGCATGCACAATAAAAAACAACAACAAATCAGAGCACCAAACACTATATGACTCCAACGAGTAACAAAAACACAAATAACAAAGAAAATCGCAAAAACTGAAAATTAAGAAAGTAAACTAAAAAGAAAAAAAATAAACAATTTCAAAAACGGCGCCAAAAACTTGATACACAAAAACTTGATAACCAAATTTTGTATTTGTAAAAGCTCACAAGTGCATGGGTCACTTGTAGTAAGCAACAAGTATACTCCCAAGATCGTCTATAAAAGGAATTGTGATTTTTTTAAAATGTGTCAACTATTTCTCTAAAAATTAGTTACGAAAATAAATCATAAATACTCTAACAAAAGGTTGGTTTTGAGAACGATTGCTAAAATTATAGTTCATTAAAAACAAGTGAAAATATAGTCGAAACGATAAGATGAACGAATGTAAAAAATTAGTTAGTGAACTAATCACAGATAGATTGATTTACGTGGTTTTTACAATAAACATATAAAGTAGGATCCTTTTCACTAAGCCTAGAAAATTCCAAATCAGTGGCGATTTTTCCTTAATCAACTAATTAACTTCTTTGATCTAGATAGTTAATTAGTTAATTAGCATTGATCATAGGAAAAGTAATTTAATCACCTAATAAAGGAAAAGTCAATGCACTTAAATTAGGCTCATGCTCAAAAATATCCAATCGAACTTAGATAGTGTTTCTAAAGCTCAATCCTAAAATATTCTTATACATTCATAAATTAAATTGGCCAAAAGTAATTAATGAACATGAAATAAATCACTTAAATATAAATTAAACCACATAAACAATCATCCATTCATAGCCACATCCCTAAAATCCCACACAAAAGGGATTTAGCTACTCATAATAACATTTCAATCAAGATTTTTCATTACAAATAACATTCAATGAGTTCTAAAGAGAAAAGAAATTACAATCAATAAAATACTCCACTTTCACTTCACTATTGGAACAAGCTTCTTGATGTTAGATGATCACCTTCTTTAAGATTCTTAATGAAGCTTCAATGGAGTAGCACTGATGGAGTGATTTCTTGTGGGACCCAATTTAAAAAAAAAATATTTTATAGAGCCCAAAACCATGGGCTGCTGGAACATGGTTTTGGAATTAAAAAAAAAACTTAGTTAAAGCCCGAATGGGCTGGGAAAAAAAATTTAGAAAACAAAAGAGAGAGAGAGAGAGAGAGATCAGAAACAGAGAAGAGAAGAGAAGTCGTAAGAAGAGAAGAAGAGGGAAAAAAAAAAAAAGAGAAGGGGGAAGAAGAAGAAAATGGTAAAAATATTTCTACAAGCATTTTTATTTTGACATAAATTAAGGTAAATTTCAGAAACTTTAACCTTAAAATTTCCTTTGGCCATGAATGAAATTGAATATGAAAATTTATGTTTATTTGAGTAGACTTTCATGTAATGTTGTAGATCTTTACTCATTGTTGTGTTTTAGAATTCATACATGTAGATTTTATAATATATTTTCAGAATTTTGGGCATGAATGTGAATTGAAATATTAAGGATCCTTTGAATCCATGTTTACATGTTGTTTAAACAAAAGAATCCATGTTTGCATGTTGTTTAAACAGTTTTTATACATGAGATTTCGAATTAAAAATAATTATTCTAATAAAATGTTAATTAAGTATTTTTAAGCTTCAATTAGATTAATTTTGGGTTTTGATTTTTTGTATATATATTAAAGACGTCAAATATTAACTATTTTAAAGTGTTTTGGAACAATTTTTGAAAATTTAAAATTTATGATCTTAATTAATCCGAATTTTTTTTTAATAATTTTACTTAGTAAGAATAAATAAATGGAAATAATTAATTAAAATATGGAAGTTTATATTATTAGAAATTGATAATAAATTATATTTTTAAATTTTAATGTGGAAAATTTATTTTAAGCATGAATATTTTATTCTTAGTTTTTGATTGTTAAAAAAAATCAAGTATATATGTATTTGTATTTGTATTTGAAATTTTTATAAAAAAAAAATAAAAATTATAGTAAATATAAGTTTTTGTTGGTAATTGGGTTTCTTTAGTAATTAAGAAATAAATTAAGCCTTAATTTTATTTAATTGTGATTTTTATTTTTATTTCTATTATAAATTATGGCCAAAGGAAATGAATAAAAGATGGCGTAATTAGGTTGAAAGGGAGTTTTAATGATAATAATGACCCTATCAGGTGTATTGGGGTAAATAATCATATTTGTGAATTTTGTGGGTCATGGAAATAATTTGGCAAATTATGGAAATATTTATGTTGGTATTTTGAATAATAGGAATTGAAACTTTTGCGACTTTTGGAAAGAGGCACTGTGTGACAGGAGTCGGAGTTCAAGTGGGCGGATCTTCAGGTAGAGTTACTCTAAATTTATTAATTAGATGATATTTAAACATATTAAATATTATAGTTGTTATTCTTGACTTTTATGAATAAATATGATAATGAAAAGTCCGTAAAGGGTTTCAAATTGTTAATAAGTTTAATAATTACTTTGTAACATAAGTTTTAAACGTATAATGATTTTTTTATTATTGGTATAATACTATAATGTGAATAAATGTATTTGAAATCTAGTTTAAAACGTTGCAAAGTTGTGATATTGTATTGTGAATTATAAATGTTGGGATGAGTATTTTTCAGTGTATGTACCTGAGATCATTGTGGTAAGGCCGAGCGTTGTACCTCGAGGTTTGCACATAGTCCTGGGACACGGGACTACATCCTGAGACACGGGATAGTGAGTATAAGGGCCATAGTCTTGGGACACAGGACAACTCGTTCTGGGTCACGGAACGAGGAATCAAAGGTGCGTGCATGTATGTTTTACATGTTGATTTTTTTTACTGGTATATTTAGCTGTGATGAATTGGTAATTTATATATATAACGGTTGATTTATTCTCATCCCATAAATTGTTTGGTTTACTTCTTAACTATTAATTTATGGACTTTGATTTATTATGGATGGTTTGGTTTAAATTAAATTTAAGTTTTGTGATTATATTTAAATTGTTTTCTTTTTAGCAGTCAAATATGATTATATATATATATACATGTTTCATAATCGATTTATATTTGATTATATCGACGATATAAATTATTTTACCTTTATATTGGAGTAACTTTACTGGGCGAAAGCTCATTCCTTATTTTCTACCTTTTCTAGACGACGAGCAGTAGATAGCTTGGAGCTCTACAAAGTCTTTTGGACACGAGCGTAAGTATCCTATGTTTTGTAATAAATTAATTTGAAATTTGTAAGATTTATGGATGATTGTAAAGCATTATGATCGTTACTCTATATAGTGAGGTGTAGTGTGGCATGCTTGAGATTATTTGAGAATCGTATATAGATTCTCATACCGGGCTTACTCTGATATTGCATCTTTCTTATTTTGATTCCTAGAGTGTGATGTTAGCCATTACCTATTTAATACTTATATAATTCCTTACTTTCACGTCCTTTAATTCTTTGGGGCGTGACATTTCTCTCTCAAAATGTGTGGAAAAATTTGGTTCGGCTACTGTTCACCAGTTGGGGAAGAAGAGGGTTTTGTGTTGTATTTATAGGTTAGGGTTTGTGTGTGGGCTGAAAAGAGGGAAAAATTGGAATCTGAGTGCTCGGCAGCGGCACCCGTTTTCTTATGCTGCGGCGCACTATGTCATTCTGAACTATGGACCAAAACAGGAAGTGTCTCGCCGTAGCACACAATTTCCATGCTGCTGCGCGTGATGTTTTCATGATTTCCTAGGATGCAATTCGAGACCCCATGTCACGGCATGTGTTTTCTTCGCTGCAGTGCTCAATGTTGTAATATCATGTAAGGGTCTTTACATATTTGTTGATTCCTGCATAAGCTTTACATTACTCTGCTCTAATTTAACCCCTCGTACATAGTAAATGAATTCCAATATAAGGGTTACGTTTTGAGCCCATTTTTGAACAATTCACTCTACTATTTCATTCACATTGCTTAAACCTACAAAACATGAAAATACCCCTCCAAATCAAAGAAATACCGAAATAAACTATAAATAAATACTTAAAAACTAACAAATAATAGGTTCAAAATAATGTTCATCAACAATCGAGTAATTTTCTTTCTTGATTAAATAATCAATATGCTACGATTGGATATATTAAATAGCAAACAAATTATGCACAAGAAAAAATATGACAATCATACCAATTGCACGACAAGGCCATCAATTTGAAGCTTTGATTAAGTTTTTCAAAATATAGTCAAAGTGGCATTCCTAAAACTAAACTCTAAGATTTTTCAATCCATTTATAAACCTCAACTTGGCTTATGAGTATTCACAAATAAACATTTAAATAATTTCTTAATCAAAGGGTAATTTTATTTATTTAAGTAATAAAAATATTCACCATAATAAATCTAGATTGGAATACTGTTTTGAATACTATAAAATAGGAATTGGGAATATTTTGAGATTCAAGTAGATAATTTCTCATTATTCATTATATTATTTATTTTATAATAAATATATTCATAGATAAATGTTCTATAATCTAACATACATTCTAAAGAGGAAAGAAGAAGAAGAATAAGAAGAAATATCTAACAACAACAAGTGACCTAAATCCACATACCACAATTGGCTTGGATGATGTTTCTTTCCCCAAAAGCTTGATTTTCAATCTTTTTTTTGTCTCTTTTATATGTGCCTCTCTTGCCTCACTAGGATGTAACAAAACTCCAAAATCTAGTTTAGTTTAGTAGAAAATTGTTCCCAAATTGTGTGAAAAATTCTCTGTAATGCTAAAAACGTAAGGAGATTTTATAGATGTAAGGGTTGTACATAATTGACAATCTCCAAAAATACACGCACTTTGCGCTATAACTTTTTATCCGCCGAGGCACAAGACTAAAAATTTTTCCATACAAAAATTCGAGAGCATTGCGCCACAGCACATAAAAACCTCCTCTACAACACAAGCTGATTACATAACCCTTACATGCTGGTTGATTTCTGATGTAAGACTTACATACCTTAGTCCTTTTTGCTCCTAGGTTGCTATTTGAGTGTTCAAAGTGTCTCATCTTCGTGTGCTTATATTATTTATCTCTTTTGAAGCTAAAAATACCTAAAATACATAAAAATATATCGTAATTTTAAATTGATAGATTTATGCAAATAATTAAATAAAAGAGTTATAGTCAAATCTATTTGTCATAATTAAGCACAATAAATCACCGAATATTAGTACTTTTTAAGCACTCATCATTAGACTTAGGAGCAACATGGCATATGACATCTTGAAGAGAGTGGTTCCACAAATATGAACCAATCTCAGAAAGTTATATACACATAGGTGATAATCATGCTTTAGAGATTACTAGTAATTGTACTATCAAAATAAAAATGTTTAATGGTACAATTTACACTATTTAAGAGGTAAGACACTTGAAGGGCTTGAGGAAGAATCTATACTCTTTGGGGAAAATAGACACTCTTGGATGCAAGACCCATTTTGAAAATAGGATCATGAAAATTTTCAAAGGTGTGCATATGGTTCTGAAGGCAAAAAAGATCACAGGGAATATATTCATGCTTAAAGGAGAAACACTATAAAAAGTTGATGCATGTGTCACATCAACCAGTAAAGGTAAAGAATCAAAAATAATGTTGCATCTCAAATTAGGACACATGTCAGAATGAGATTTGAAGATTCTTCCAGGGCTTAAATCAGTAAATTTATCTTTCTGTGAGCATTTTGTTACAAGTAAGAATCATAGATTGAAGTTTAGGAAATCTGATACAAGACGTAAATGCATTCTAAACTTGATTCATTTTTTTGTATGGGAATCACCAAAGATGTCCCTAGAAGGTGAAAAGTACTTAGTTTCTTTCATCGATGATTAATCTAGATGATGTTTATTGTATCCAATCAAGAAGAAGTCATATATGTTTCTAGTGTTCAAAGACTTCAAAGCACAAGTGAAACTTGAATTTAGGAAGAAGATCAAGTGCTTGAGGATGGATAATGAAAGAGAGTATATTTACTGCAAGTTTCTTGCATTTTGTAAGCAATAAGGTATCAAATGACAGTTCATAGCCTTATACACACCTCAATAAAATGAAGTGGCAAAGAGAATGAACATAACTCTTGCAAAAAAGATAAGAGCTATGTTAAGGACTGTAGGTCAATCCCACTCTTTTTGGGCAGAAGCAGCCAAAACTACATGTTATGCTGTAAATAGGTCGCCATCAACGGTAATTGTGTTAAAGATACTGATGGAGATATGGACTGGTAAGCCAGTAGATTACTCTACTTTACGTCCATTTGGATGTTCTGTGTACATGATGTTCAATGCCCAAGAAAGATTGAAGTTTGATCCAAAATCTAGAAGGTGTATGTTCTTGGGATATGGTGATGGTGTCAAGGGGTATCGCTTGTGGGATCCCATTACTTGTAAGCTTATAGTCAGTAAGGATGTGATTTTTACATAAGATCATTTATAAAGAAAAGATGAAGATGATAAGACATAAAATGAGAGTTCAAAGACTACAGCTGTTTAGGTGGAAAATACTATGACACTAACTTGAGAGTTTAAAGACTACAGCTGTTCAAGTGGTACAAGAACTAGTCGAGGTCGAGGCTCCAAAATTTTGTTGGTTTACTCATGAGATAAGCCCACTGACTTGACACTCAAAGTATATTACTGAGAATAATGTTACATACTGTCTTTTAATGGAGGATGGAGAGCCATCAACTTTCCATGAAGTTACAAGTTGCTCAGATGCATCTCTGTGAATGACAACAATTTAGGAAGACATAGACCCAAGCCCTGCGGTGCACTACTCTCGAATTTCTATAAGGTGCAATTTTTTGCCGTGGAGGATAAAAACTTGTGCAGCAGCATGCTTGTATTTTTTGAGAGTCCCAATTCTGTATAACCCTTACATCTACGAAATTCCTCTTACATTTTTAGCATTACATAGAATCTTTTACACAATTTGGGGACGATTTTCTACTAAACAAAACTAGGTTTTCGAGCTTTGCCACATCCTAAGGAGGCAAGAGAGGCACATCGAAAGGAGACAAGAAGCCTTTTAAGATCAAAGATCAAGCTTTTGGGGAAGGAAACATCATCCAAGCCAATTGTGGTATCTAGATTTAGCTTACTTGTTGTTGTTTGATATTTCTTTATCTTCTTTCCTCTCTAGAATGTGTGTTAGAATATATTTGTCTATGAATATCAATCTAAACACGTTTGGCTAAATTTAACTATGCATGTTTAGTTTATGTTGTCATATTTGCTAGATTTGTTATGGTAAATAATTTTATTGCCTAAAATAAATAAAGTTCCTTTTGATTAAGAGTTTGTTTAAATGTTTACTTGTGGATTTTTATGGGCCAATTTGAGATTCATAAGTAGATTGAAAAATTTTAGAGTTTAGTTTTAGGAACGTCACCTTAACTTTATTTTGAAAAACTTAATCAAAACTTCAAATTGATGACCTAGTCATTGCATTGATTTGATTGGCATATTTTTCCTTGTGCATAACTTGATTTATATTTTTTATACCCAATCGTAGGATATTGATTAGTTAATCAACAAAGAAAATTACCCGATTGTAAGAATTTTCGTAAACAAAAGGAAAACCAATAATTTTTATTTAATAGAACATTCATGTTAATTTATCATAATATTTTGACATAAGCATGGTCAACCAAGCTAAACATTCATATATCCTCTATTGATATTTATCGACCTTTTTGAGTTAGTTTAGATTTGAAATATTTTTTTCTTTCTTTGTTTGCCACCATTGATATTGTTCTCGTGCTCAACTTCATTTACCGTTTTAGTTATTTTAGGAGTCTAGTTATTTAAAATTTTATTAGTTTAAGAGTCTAGTTATTTACAATTTTAGTTGTTTTAGAAGTCTAATTATAGAGTTTTATTAGTTTTAGAATCCCAATTAGTTTATGTTTTACTTGCTTTAGAACTCTAGAGAAGTTAAAAAAAAGGTTATTTAGAACCACTGCAATTCATTGAGAGATGGACCTCGGAGTTTGCTTATCGCTTGCTACAAGTGATTCGTACACTTACGAGTACTATAATTTGTACATCAAATTTTTGGCACCGTTATCGAAAAATTGGCATTTTAAATAATTTTTTCTAACTTTTTAGAGATTCTAAAAAAAATTTTCTAACTTTTTAGAGATTCTAGGTTAGATTTAGTTTCTTTCTTTTTTTTATCTATTTTTTTTCTAACTTTTATTCTTATTTTTTATTTTTTTATTTTCTTAATCTGTGGTATATCTTATGGTACTTTAATTTCTCTGTTGTTTTTGTTAGTTTTTGAAAGGTACCGTTCATAGGCAACATCAACAAATTTCAAAGTGTACCTAATTAGGCTGGATACTGAAAGTCTGAAATCCATGAGCCAATATAAAGCCTTTTGAAGAACTACATGATATGACATACATGGAGGTATGTGGCATCTGTGGTTTATATGGGCATTATGCTAATATTTGCACTTTTGTATGTGATTACTATACATCCACTAATTTGAACTTTAATTTTAATAAGGAATGTCACCCACCCTAGAATAATCCCTATTTTAGTACCTATAATCCTAAGTGGAAAAATCACCATAATTTTTCATGAGAAGCAAACTCTACCCTACCTTATGCTTAATATCAAATGAAAAGCTCAAATTTTCATCCATATGACCCACCTTATGCCCAATACCAAATGCAAAGCTCAAGTTTTCATCCATATAACCCATCCTATCCATTTAGGAAGCCCACCTTGGAGGAGAGCTTGAATTCTTTCATACAAGTAAATAGAGCTTCTAATTAACCTAGGAAGCCAACTTTAGAGGAAACCTTGAATGCTTACATACAATCTACTAGTGAAAGGATGGGGTCTATGGAGGCATCAATAAAAAGGATAGAAATGCTAATTGGGCAATTAGCGGAATAAATTCAAATACAAGAAGAGTTGCCTAGTCAAACTGAGCAAGTAAAGGAAAACACAATCCTTCAAAGTTGTACGATTTTTAACAATATTTTTCCTAAAATTTCTAATGATTTATCATGCGTTGTAGAAAATATAGATGGGGAGCAAACAAATCTCAAAGAAGCTCAAGCTAAGGAGAATCAAATTCTACAACCTTTCAAGGAGAACAAGGAGGAATCATCTTTACCTCCTATGTTGCATAAGGTACTTGAGACTATGCACTCCCAAATCGTTCTTCACGCCGTTTAAAGTAAACCCATCTTAGCTTAAAGATAAAAAAGAGTTAAACGTGTGGGAGAATGTGTGTGCTGTACTTCAAAAGAGCCTATTACCAAGATGGAAGTATGTACTTAATGAAATACTAGTTCAAAAATTTGAAATCACACACTTCAAGATCTTTGATGACGGTGGATAGAAATAGATCAGCAACATCTTGCTAAGACGTTAAAGAAAGAGCTTGGTGGGAGGCAACCGACCATATTCAGTAGTATCAACTTCTTTTCTTTTCTTTATTTTCTTTTTATTTATTTATTATTATTATTTTTAGTTGCTTTAGTGTTTCTTCTATATTTGCTACCTTTGAATACTTTTCTAAACATATACTTGATTGAAAACATTGAGGACAATGTTTAGTTTAGGTTTGGGGCTGTAAATAGAGGTCAACTAAAAACTTTTTAATACAAAATAATCATGCTTTTGGTAAATTTATGGTGAGTAATTTAGTATAGTATGCATATTATATTTTATTTTCTTAAACATTCTAAAAGTTTGTTGTAAGAATTATTCATACTTATAATCCATAAATCATGCTCTTGATATTGAAACTGAGATGAACCTAAGTTTAATGTTATAGAATCAAATAGTGGAGACTACCTTGTGAGATGTTTGAGCCTTTAGTGTTCCATTCTGATGGATTAATTTTCTTCTATTCTTATAAATACATTCCTTATGATTCTAAATTATTAGATGATCTCTATAGGGTTTTCCATTGGATATTAGAATTTTTAATAATTAAATGAAGTTCATGTTGTTTATTTTCATAACTCTAATCGAATAACTTGAGTAGCAATTAAAAGTGAGTGTTTAATTATCTTCATGCTTGACTTTTAGTGCATAATATTATATATGGGGTTCATTTAGAAAAAAAAAAAGTTATAATAGCCACTTAGCAAAAAATATATACTACAAAAAAATGGTTCGGATTTATTAAAAAAAAAAACCTAAAATCTTAAAAGTAGTAAAGTGACTATAATAATCTATAAGAAATAACCCTTTGAAGTAAAAAGCATTTTCATTCATCCATAGGCACGTACTTAATATTGTTGGCTTAATGAGTTTGATTAGAGTATGATATGAGCAATGTAAGTCTTTCATAACCCTAGCATCTAATTTCTTCCATGAGATCAATTTTGTTGCATTTGAGCTTTTATTCTTTATATACATATGCGAACCTATTTGTTTTCTTCTTTACATAACTTCTCTTCGCATATACTTTGTTGAGTGCTTGAACCCTTAGGATCGATGTGATAATAAGAGTGAATCTTGTGAGGCTTAGAGTTTAAGCTAATTTGTATTCTGGACATTAAGTTTATGAAATTTGATATGAATATGTTGGAGCATTGGGATATGGATGAATAATATGAATTTGATTTGCATGATAGACTTTGATATAGGTTGAGAGGTTAAACATGATTATGTATAAAACTTAATGATGAACTATAAAGGAACTAAAGCATGAGAAATTTTGTTGATTTAAGTTAATAGTTTTATTTATTTGTAACTAGTTTTAGTTTATTTTGTTTGTTAGGATGTTTGTAGGTATCATCACTAAAACCCTCAAGAGACTATAACTCGTCCACTAGGCCACCTAGAGGTTTAAAAGCTTGTTGCATATGCTAAATACAACTGTGATAATCTATGGAAGTGATTTAGTTTAGTCTAGTTTTGTTTATTTATTTTCCTTTTAATTTTTAGATCGCTTTACTTGCTAGAGACAGGCAAGAAGCTAGTTGGGGGTTGTGATGAGTGCTTAAAAAGTACTAATATTCTGTGATTTATTGTGCTTAATTGTGACAAATAGATTTGATTATAACTTTTTTATTTAATTATTTGTATAAATCTATCAATTCAGAATCACGGTAAATTTTATGTATTTTAGGTATTTTTAGTTTCAAAAGAGATTAATAATGTAAGCACGTGAAGATAGGACACTTGGAATACTTAAATAGCAACCTAGGAGCAAAAAGGACTAAGGCATGTAAGCACATCAGAAATCAACCAGTTTGTAAGGGTTACCTAATCAACTTGTGTTGTGGCGGAGGTTTTTGTGTGCCGCGGCGCACTACTCTCGAATTTCTATAAGATACAATTTTTTAGTTTGTGCCGCAACAGATAAAAAGTTATGCGACGGCGCGCTTGTATGTTTAGAGAGTCCCAATTCTATACAACCCTTACATCTATAAAACCCCCTTATGTTTTTAGCATTACATAGAATTTTTTCACACAATTTGGGGACGATTTTCTAGTAAACTAAACTAAGTTTTGGAGCTTTGCCACATCCTAGGGAGGATGGAGAGGCACATCTAAAGGAGACAAGAGGCCTTTTAAGATCAAAGATCAAGCTTTTGGGGAAAGAAACATCATCCAAGCCAATTGTGGTATCTAGATTTAGGTTACTTGTTATTGTTAGATATTTTTTTTTCTTCTTTCCTCTCTAGAATGTGTGTTAGATTATATTTTTCTATGAATATTAATCTAAACATGTTTGGCTAAATTTAATTATGCATGTTTAGTTTATGTTGCATGTTTGCTAGATTTGTTATGGTGAATAATTTTATTGCCTAAAATAAATAAAGTTCCTTTTGATTAAGAGTTTGTTTAAATGTTTACTTGTGAATTTTAATGGGCCAATTTGAGATTCATAAGTAAATTGAAAAATCTTAGAGTTTAGTTTTAGGAACGTCACCTTGACTTTACTTTAAAAAACTTAATCCAAACTTCAAATTGATGACCTAGTCATGACATTGGTTTGATTGGCATATTTTTTCTTGTACATAATTTGATTGTTATTTAATATACCCGATCATAGGATATTGATTAGTTAATCAACAAAAAAAATTACCCGATCGTTGATGCACAAATACTTGATAGTCAAATTTTGTATTTTATAAAAAGCTTGCAAGTGCACGAATCACTTGTAATGAGTGATAAGTATACTCCCAAGATCGTCTCTCAAAGAATTGCGGTGGTTTTAAAATGTTATTTATTTTCTTATTCAGTCGAACAAACAATCCTAAACATTCTAACAATTGTCGGTTGAAGAACAGATTGTAAATTCGAAATTAAATCAAAAACTAAAATAAAATAGAAATAAAAGTAATCACAACCAAGGGGAGGATGATGGATGTAAATGGGAATCTTAGTTCGCTATCCATTCATGGAAAGAACAAATTAAGCATTCAATTAAAAGTTGGATTTAATGATTTTTCCGCTAAACCTAAAAAATTTCAAATCAATGGCAATTTTCACTACGATCAACTAATTAACATCTTTGATCCGGATCATTAACTAATCAATCGAAATTAGCTCAAGAAAATAATTCTAACCACCTAAACTAACACAAATCAATGCAATCAATTTAGGCTCTTGTTCATAATGCACAATTAAGCAAAGATGGCGTTTCTAATGCCTAATTCTAAAATATTCTTTCTCACTACAAACTAAGGTTTGGTCCACCATTAATTCACAATCAGAAAATAATAAGAACATGAACAAGAAATAAATCCAAATCATATATAATTAAATTACAAAATTGTTCTTCCAATCATTGGAAACAAGACTAATATCCCAAATACATAAATTACCCAACCATAACTAAATTGGTGTCAATCAATTTAGTCATGGAGGGAAACCACAAAATCAGAGAAGAAAAAGATATTACACTAAAAATACTCCAATGAATCCTCTAGCTCCAAATCCTTGAACTTGATTGATCCTCTTTCTCAAATCCTTAGAGTAGCTTCAACAATGGAGGGTCTCCTCTTGATTTTGGGTTAATTTTGGGTGGAAAACCCTTGCTGCAGTAGCAGCTAAGGTGGGGAAGAAAATGGTTGTCAAAACTTATGTTTGGGAGAGGTATAATGTGGTATTTATAAGAGGAATGAAGTGGAATACGCGTTTTAGGGTTTCTGGGCAGTTTTGGCACGCTTGCCTCGGCGCAGGTTTTGCCCGCCGCGGCGCGCCTTGTATGTAAATGGTATGCAAATGCCTTTACATACGTTGTTGAGATCCCCGCCGCGGCGCAAGTTTTCTATGCCTCGGCGCACTATATTTTCCTGGAATTCAAATCAAGACAGAAACCTCCCCACCGCGGCGCAGGTTTTTCATGCCTAGGCGCGCGTTTCTTGGGTCTTGTATGTAACCCTTACATAGTTTTTAACTCCTTATGTAAGCCTTACATTTTCTGGCTTTTGTTACTCCATTTTCTCTCTTTTTGTGTTATTTCAATCCAATATTCTTCAAGAGTCCAAAAACCTACAAAACACAAAAATACCTTCCAAAACACGAAAATAATAAAATAAAACATAAAATGAATGCTTAAAAACATAACAAAACATAGGTCAAAATTGTGTTCATCAATCGTAGGAATTTTCGTAAACAAAAGAAAAGTCGGTAATCTTTATTTATTATAATATTCATGTTAATTTACCATAATATTTTGAAGCAAACATGGTCAACTAAGCTAAACGTCCATATATCCTCCATTGATATATATCGACCTTTTTGAGTTAGTTTAGATTTGAAATATTGTTTTCTTTCTTTGTTTGCACCATTGATATTGTTCTCGTGTTCAACTTCATTACAGTTTTAGTTATTTTAAGAGTCTAGTTATTTAGAATTTTATTAGTTTTAGGATTCTAATTATTTACAGTTTTAGTTGTTTTAGGAGTCTAATTATTTAGAGTTTTATTAGTTTTAGAATCACAATTAGTTTATGTTTTACTTGCTTTAGAACTCTAGAGAAGTCAAGAAAAAGGTTATTTAGAACTACTGCAATTCCTTGAGAGATCGACCTCCGAGTTTTCTTATCACTTGCTACAAGTGATTCGTACACTTGCAAGTACTATAATTTGCACATCAAGTTTTTGGCGTCGTTGCCGCATAATTAGCGTTTTAAATAATTTTTTCTAATTTTTTAGAGATTCTAAATAATTTTTTCTAACTTTTTAGAATTCTAGGTTAGATTTGGTTCTTCTTTTTTTATTTATTTTTTTCCTAACTTTTATTCTTATTTCTTATTTTTTTTTTATTTTCTTAATCTGTTGTATATTTTATGGTGTTTTAATTTCTCTGTTGTTTTTGTTAGTTTTTGAAAGGTACCATTTATAAACAATATCAACAAATTTTAAAGTGCACCTAATTAGGCTGGATACTAAAATCTATGACAGACATGGAGGTATGTGACATCTGTGGTTTATAGGGGCATTATGCTAATGTTTGCACTTTTGTAATTTAATGATATTTGAGTTTTGGATTTATTTCTTCTTCATGTTCTTAATATTTTTTATTATAAATTAATGATAGGCCAAATCTTGAATTGTATTTAGAGAGAATATATTAGAATTTAATCATTAGAAACGCCATATTTGCTTGATTGTGTATTATGAACAAGTGCCTAATTTGATTGCATTTATTTGTGTTAGATTAGGTGATTATAATATTTCCTTTAGCTAATTTCAATTGATTAGTTAAAAATCCTTCCCTTGGTTATGATTTCTTTTATTTGCATTTTATTTTAGTTATAGAATTAATTTAAGAATTTACAATCTTTTCTGTAACTGACAATTGTTAGAATGTATATGATTATTTGATCGACTAAATAAGGAAATAAATAACGTTTTAAAACCACCGCAATTCCCTGAGAGATCGACCTTTGAGTTTGCTTATCACTTGCTACAAGTGATTCGTACACTTGCGAGTACTATAATTTGCACATCAAATTTTTTGCGTTGTTGCTTGAAAATTGGCGTTTTAAAGTGTTTATTTATTTTCTATTTAGTTTATTTTTTATTTTTTTTATTTTCGTGATTTTTGTTTTGTTTTGATTTGTTATTTTTAGTTTCTTACCTATTTTTATTTGTTTTAGTGTTCTTTGTTTTTAGTTATTTTTTTTTATTTCTTTTGTTATTTATTTTCTTTTTCTGGGATATATTTGGTGCTTTGATTTCTTTGTTGTTTTTGTTAATATATGAAAGGTACCGTTCGTAGACTACATTAACATATTCAAAAGAGCACATAATTAGGCTGGGTATTGATATCTAAGAGCTAATACAAAAACTTTTTAAAGTGCCACGAAACATGGAAGACATGTAGGTATGTAAAATCTGTGATTTATATGAACATAATGCTAATGTTTACAATTTTGTAGGTGATTTTTATATATCTACCAATCGAGATTTCGATCTTAATGAAGGATATCACCAACCTTGGAATGATACCTATTCTTATATTCCCGAGTTGGGAAATCACCAAAAATTTTCTTGGAAAGCAAACACTAACCCACCTTATGTCCCATACCCCATACAAGGCTTAGATTTCAATTCTTATGACCTACCCATTCAACCTAAGAAACCAACCTTAGAGGAGACCTTGAATACTTTTATTCAAGTTAGTATTGAAAATCAAGAGAAAAATAATCAAAGGTTGGATTCTTTAGAGTATTCAATAATGAGGATAAAAATGCAAGTTGGGCAATTAGCGGAACAACTTCTAGCATAAGAAGAGTTGCCCAACCAAATTAAGCAAGTGAAGGATGACAAGATCCTCCAAAGTGGTAAAAATTTTAAAAATATTTATTTTCCTAAAATTTTTGACAATTTGCCTCTTTATGTAAAAAATACAGATGGGGAGCAAGCAATTCTCAAAAAAAAGTCAAGCTAAGGAATATCAAATTCTACAACATTCTAAGGAGAACAAGGAGGAATTATCTTCACCTCACATGCCGCACAAGGCACCAAAGACTTGCACATCTCCAAATCCTTTTTCATACCACTTCCACAAACAAGTGTGTGTTGTGCTTCATAGGAACCTACCGAGATGGAAGGACATGGTTAATGAGATACTAGCTCGAAAAATTAATATCACACACTTCAAGATCTTTGATAATGGTGGATAGAAATGGATCTTTGTGTCTTACTAAGATGTTAAACAAGGCGCTTAGTAGGAGGCAACCTATTATTTTAGGTAATATTTTTCTTTTTCTTTTAGTTTATTTAATTTTCAATTTGCTTCTGTTAAATGTTTTTCTGAACATGTGTATAGTTGAAAACATTGAGGACAAAGTTTAGTTTAAGTTTGGGGGTACAAATAGGTCCAATAAATTTTTTTTGATATAAAACTATCATGTTTTCTTGTTAATTTGAAGTGAGTAATTGAATCTTTATACATATTTTGTTTGATTTCTTGTACATATTCAAAGTTAGTAGTAAAAGTTAATTTTTGTTCATAGTTCATACTTCATGATTTTTAATATTGAAATTGAGATGAACCCAAATTTTGTGTTTAAGAATCAAATAGTGGAAACTACCTTGTGAGATGATTATTGGGCCAATACTTTTCATTCTGAGAGATAATCGTCATTCTACTCTTTTAAACATTTTTCTTATTATTTCAAATTGTTAGAAGATCTCTATAGGTTTTTTATTGAATGTTAGGATTTTCAACATGTAATGAAGAATCATGTATTTAATTGTATTGCTTAGATTAAATAATTTAAGTAAAATTTTAAGTGTTTGCCTATTCATTCATGCTTTACTTTAAAGGATATAAGGGAATTCCTATAGCCAACACAAAAGAGCCAAAATTTATCTTTCACAAAATACACATGTATTTGGGTCCATAAAAAAATACTAAAAAAAAGTATTGTGATCCTAAAGTTCTTCAAATGGTGAAATGGTTAATAAAAAAAATTTGAAATAATTTCCCTTAAAGTCAATGCATTTTCATTATTTTAGGGCATATACTTGAAGTTTTTGCTTGAGGACTTTAATTGATGCATGAGACTATAATGTGATTTCTTTATAAATCCTATCATTTGATTCCTTTCATAAGATCAATTTTATGCATATTTTGAGTCTTTCTTGTTTAATCATATGCAAACATATTAGCTCATTTCTTTACATATCTTTTATTCACATATATTTTGTTGAGTGTTTGAACCCATAGGATCAATATAATATTAAGAGTGAATCTTGTGAGGAGTAGAATTGAAGCAAATTTGGATTCTTAATACTAGGTTTGGGGGAATTAATATTGATATATATTTTTTTAGCATTGAAGTATGCACTTGTGATGCGAAACTGATTTGCATGATAAATCCTTAATGTGTTAAGATTATTGGATAAACTTATGTATGAGCCTCGATTATGAACTAAAAAGAAACTGAAGTATGAGAAATTTTGTTGATATAAGTTTGTAGTTTTTACTTGTAGTATTGTTATTTGTCTTTTTAGTTTTTCTTTTAGTTTGATGTTTGTGAGTATTATCACTAGAAACCCTCACGAGACTTTAACTCGTCCACTAGGGCAACCTAGTGGTTTAAAGGCTTGTTGCATATACTAAATGCAATCATGACAATTCAGGGAAGTGATTTAGGTTAGTATAGTTTAATTTTAGTTTTGCTAGAGGACTAGCAAAATATAAGTTTTGGGGTATTTGATGAACATTATTTTGACCTATATTTTATTATATTTTTAAGCATTCATTTTATGTTTTATTTTATTATTTTCGTGTTTTGGAAGGTATTTATGTGTTTTATAGGTTTTTGGACTCTTAAAAGAATATTAGATTGAAATGACTTAAAAAGAGTGAAAATGGAGTAACAAGAGTCAAAGAATTTAAGCCTTACATTGGGAGTCAACAATTATATAAAGGGTTGCATAAAAGGTGAACACAACAAGGCACGCAACGGCAAAGAAAATGTGTGTTGCGGAAACAAACTCTCAGGTTTCATTCTGGGAAACCAAAATCAACGCACTCTGCAACAAGGAAATATGTGCACCGTGGCTCGCGTACCAAAAATTGTCATAAACCCTAATTCTCGTGTGTCTCTTCACCCCTCCTATATATACCACATTATACCTCTCCCAAATACAAGTTTTGACAACCATTTTTCTCCCCACCTTAGCTGATGTGGCAGCAAGGGTTTCCACCCAAAATCAAGAGAAGACCCTCATTTGTTGAAGATACTCCAAGGAATTAAGAAAGGGACCAACCAACTTCAAGGAATTGGAGCTAGAGGATTCATTGGGGGTATTTTTATTGTAATATCCTTTTTCTTCTTTTTGATTTTGTGATTTGCCTCTCATGACTAAATTGATTAATATCAATTTACTTCTGGTTGGCTCATTTATGTATTTAGAGATATTAGTATTGCTTCTAATGATTGAAAGAACAATTTTGTAATTTAATGATATTTGAGTTTTGGATTTATTTATTGTTCATGTTCTTAATATTTCTAATTATAAATTAATGATGGGTCAAATCTTGATTTATAGTTAGAGATGATATGTTAGAATTTAAGCATTAGAAACGCCATCTTTACTTGATTGTGCATTATGAACAAGTGCCTAATTTGATTGAATTGGTTTGTGTTAGATTAGGTGATTATAATATTTTCTTGAGCTAATTTCAATTGATTAGTTAATGATTCGCATCAAAGACGTTAATTAATTAATTGTAGTGAAAATTTCCATTGATTTACAATTTTCTAGATTTAGCGAAAAAATCATTAAATTCAATTTTAAATTGAATTGCTTAATTTGTTCTTTCTATGAATGGATAACGAACTAAGATTCTCATATACATCCATAATCCTTCCCTTGTTTGTCATTTCTTTTATTTGTATTTTATTTTAGTTATCGAATTAATTTAGAAATTTATAATCTTTTCTGCAACCGACAATTGTTAGAATGTATATGATTGTTTGGCTAAATAAGGAAATAAATAACATTTTAAAACCACTATAATTCTCTAAGAAATCAACCTCGAAGTTTGCTTATTACTTGCTACAAGTAATTCGTACATTTACAAGTATTATAATTTGCACATTATATATCTACATTAGTGGAGAAATGCATGAAAAGCATACATATGAGACTTGTGCATACTTTATATTTGAGATCCAACTTACATTGTATGTTTGCATAAATTTTATCTAAATTTCATGCTATGAAAATAATGAAAAGCATATCACACACACATTGAATGATTAATGGACAATGGAGAATGAAGCATGCACTTGGGTGAATTTTCATGCTTAGTCAATATTTATGTTTATTTTTAAGTTATGTACATTGTACAACATTTGAGGAACCCTTGTTGATTATTTACATGCATATTAATCATTATATCTATTAATTTTAATTCATGATTTCTTAAGTATTTTTTATGTTCTATTTTGCTTTAGAAGCAAAATATTAAGTTTGGAGATGTGATAACTCAATGAAAATAGAGTTATTATTACACTTTTCTGCTTAATATTTGTTTGTTTTATATAAATGAAAATATGAATTTTCTAGTAAAAAGGAATTAAAATATATTTTTATGGAATTTTCTTGAATTTTATATGAATTTTTTAACACAACTAGATATATATAGAAGTATTCGGGAAGCACTTAGAAGATTTTAGAGGAACAACTTGGATGAGATACATGGACACCATGCAAGCATAGTCAACAATCGCATCACCCTGCATGTCATCAACGACCCAATCAATGGCCACGTGGCACAAGCGCGTTCTTTCAACACGTTTCCAAACAATCATATAGGCCACATGTCTTCACCTGATTCACTATAGCTGCATCATTAGATCGCCACGCAAGCCGATTCAGCCAATCAAAGAGCCCCAACTGGCACCAACTCAGCACTGAGTTGATTAACTCCTTTCTACACTACCACATGTTGCATGCACACTGGCTTCGTGTTTCTCAACTCTACCACGTGTCATAATCCTATTGGCCAATGCTATTTGTAATTCCTTTTCATACTAGCCTTTGAACCAAAACTAATCCAATTGTTTATATTTTGTCTGAGACAATTATAACCCCAAAATTACATAAAAAATGCCCAAGAATCATTTTTCACCAATTTTTATCAAATTTTGGAGCTCTTTTCATTGAGTAAGTTAGGAGGTAAGGGTTTAGGCAATTTGGAACACAAAGAGGCAATTTTTGGATCATTTTGGAGGAATTTTTCTCAAAGGTTTCATCAGTCTTATTTTCTAAGTGTATTTATTTATGTTTTTCTTAGTTTTTGCTGTTAAATTTCTAATTTCTAAATTTTATATTATAGAGTACTATTTTAATCTATGGATTTTATGAAACTAATTTCTTGTATTGGTTGATCTATTATTGATTCCATTGAGGTTGCAATTTAATTATATTATTTAATCCAAATTTTATGATATTGACTAATTAGTTATCAATTGAATTTAGAGGCAATTAAATAGATTTGAGAGAATTATTTAATTGTTTGACTTGATTAAATAACATACATAGTTTATAAATAGAGATCAATCATTCTTATGTGTATGATTTATAATTGAAAACTTATGAGTAGTATGCAATTTAATTGGCATGATAATGTGATTAAGTTTGTTATTATATGGTGTGTAGTTTACTTAGAAGAATACATGCAAGATTAGATTCAATTGATCAGTTAGTTAATTTGACAATTATTTGGGAAAATTTTAGTGATTCACATACTTAGAAAATTGGGGGATTAAGATCCCTAGGTCTTTCTTTAATTTGTGTTTTTTATTTCTTTAATTAGTTTAGTTTATTTATCTTAATTTATAATTTAATTTCCATAGTTCAAATAATAGTATCGTGACCAAATTTTGGTATTCATTTGCTCAATAATCAAATCCTTGTGGATACAAAAACTCTTATTTTTAAAAATACTTATCACTTATACGAAGACCCGTGCATTTGCAAAATTTGTGTCATCCTTCATCTTCCTTCTTTCCGTCTTTTCTTCTTTTTTTCTTGTTTTATTTCTAGCTCAATTTTTTCTTTATAATAAAACTCTAAAATATTGATAGCCTTACCATTAAATTCGTACCCAATAATTTTTTTCTTGTTGTTCATTCTTCATGAAATGTTTCTCAGCCAACTCACCAGTTCTGTTAAGCTTCTTTATTGCAATTTCTTTCTTTATTTTCTCCCACAAATCACCTCCATGTTCTTCTCTTTTACTCTTTTCTTTTATGTAATCTTATTTCTTTTAACTCAAAGTTTTACCTAAAATTTTACTTATGCCATTATTGATGCTTATATTCCCTCTAAGACATAGAGACTTACCAGTTTTAATAGGGAACTCGAGGTTGCCAAACAAAAATTTTGCATGGAAAAATTAAAGAATTTATGTAATCTTTTCTCATCACCTTAGGTGTGCCTTGGCGATTTTAATAAAATTCTCTTTGCTCATAATTTGAAAGTAAATGTGGCTGAGCTCAATGAAAAATGGAGAATTTTTGAAATGCTTTATCGAAAGTCAAGCTTAGTGATATAGGCTTTTAAGGCCCAAGATTTACTTGGTAAAATAAGAGCTATGGACTTGCTTCAGTTCAGGCCCGCTTGGATAGAGGAGTTGCTTATAAGAAATGGTTGGATAACTTTCCAAACCATTTTCTAGTCCATATTGAGTTAACAACTATGATCATTTGGAAGTAATTTGACTTAAATAGCTTTTTTTAGATAAATATTACAATTTTTTCAAACTAGCAATTTAATCCCCAAAACTCACGGTTTTTTATGAACACTTCAACCTCATTGGAGCTCCGGTAACTCTGTCGGTAACCTCACCAAAGCTTCGATAACTCTGCCGGTGACTTCAATGGAGCTCCAATGATCTTATCGGCGACCTTACCAAAGCTCCACTACCTTGTTGGAGGGGCATGTTACATTCAAATATAAAAATCAATGTAATATGTTACATATAACGGTAGAGAGGGATGTAACATATTACATACAATAACAAAGATTACATACAACGATAGAGGTGGATGTAACATATTACATACAATGGTAGAGATGGATGTAACATGTTAGATAATGACAGAGATTAAATGCAACGACAAAGGTGAATGTAATATGTTATATATAACACCATAGATGGATGTAACATGTTACATAAAAAATGAACAATTAATCTATTTTTCACTCAGATTATTTCACTTAGAAAAAATAATTAAAATAGTAAATAATGCTATAAATTGTAACATGAATACATTGTCGAATCACGGATAAGCATCTTATAGAAACTTTTTGAAAAGTGAAATCTTAACCAAAACCCAACTAAAAAAACAATATAGAAAAGTGTCATGGAGGTCCCTCAGATTAGGTCATTTGTGTCATTTAGTTTTTTAGATTATAAGCGGTATCATTTAGTCCATTTTTGAAAAAATGGGTCAATTAAGAACAAAATACATGATTTTAATAATTTTTTAAGTAAAATATTACTTTTTAAAATATCAATTAAGAACAAATTATATTATTTTGGTTATAATTTGGATGTCAAAATTTAAATATGATATTATCTCTTTCATGGTTAGTTTATTTTAAAAGAAGATTTATCTTTATTGTATCATAAATTTATATTTAATTAGAGATTTAATTTCTTTCATATCTTAAATTTAAAATTTATATTGTCTCTTGCAAACATATAAATAGGCTTTTAGCAGTGTATTGAAAACACAATAATCAATGAGAATTACTTCTACTATTTGCTTTCTCTTATTTTTTTATATTCATTTAATTTTATAATACATCAGCATAATTATTTGTTTAAAATTATAGGACTTTTTCCAGAATATGCTACAAAATTTTTATGGCATAATGTCAAATTACAAAATTCACAAGTTATTGAATTTTCTTATTCTTTATTATTAAACTAAAATATTATTTTTATTCAAAAATTATTAAGAGTTTTTTATTTTTTATTTCTTGATCGATTTAGTTGTGTATCATAAAACAATATTATTTATAGTTTATTTGTCTTTTAAATTTGTTAAGTTGTTTGGTTTATATATCAATATCTATATATAACCATATTGTAATATTATTTTTAATAATTTTATATATCACATTATGTTGGGAAGCCGACAAACTATGAAAAGATAGCACATTATGCTGGAAAGTCAACAAATGTTGAAAATGTCTCAAATCAAACACTCTTATTTTATTATAAACTACATATTATTATTTGCATTATATATTTTCTATAAATAATTTGTTATAACTGGTATATATTTTTATTTATTTGTTATTATTATAAAAAAATAGTTTATTATATTTTTAGAAAATTATTTAAATCATCTAATCATGTTTAAGATTCAAATTTAGTATTGTTATGAGAACAAATATTATATAATAGATTTTTAGTTAAGCTCATTATTGTGATCATCAATATAATTTGAAATTAAATCATATTTATTTATTTAACAACAAATATTTATTTAACTTTATTACTATAAATATTTATTAATATTGAAAAAATTATGAATTTTGTAATAAATGGATAGATAGTAATGACCCATAAATGTATATTTGTATTTGCTTTTAACTCTAATTAATAATATATTTGAATTTATCTTTTTCTATAATTAATGATTGATATGTGGAGCACAACTTTTATTTTTATTA
Source organism: Elaeagnus macrophylla (assembly GCA_029378325.1). Taxonomy (NCBI): domain Eukaryota; kingdom Viridiplantae; phylum Streptophyta; class Magnoliopsida; order Rosales; family Elaeagnaceae; genus Elaeagnus; species Elaeagnus macrophylla. The sequence goes on along the minus strand of CM055641.1, from coordinate 51,068,703 downwards.
TCATTATCATTATCATCTCTAGATTTAATTCTCTAGAGTATATGCTAATTATATTTTAAAAAAAATTGTTTGTATACATGATGATTGTAATTTATTTTATTCTTATTATTTGAATAATGTTATTGTGATCTCATTTAAATCAGGCATAAAATTATGTTTAATCATATACTATTAATGTTAATATTAATATAATCAAAAACTTTACTAATAATAATTAATAATATGCATATATCATATTATTAAGTGTGTGGTTGCATGATCAGTAAGATCTAATTGATTTTTGTTTAAGAAGCTAGTTCTTAAAAGTCCTGGGGCCACTAATCTTTATTAAAAATGTTACTTTGTCTAAAATAATAATTTTTAAGGAGTCTTTGTCCTACCATTATTTCCTATTAGTACTTTTGGTGAATACTAATTGTGTTGCTACATCATTATGATAAAGTATTTTCAAAATTTATGGATGCAAAAAGGATTTGATTATTTTTTTGAAAGTATGAAGAATAATATTTTAAAATTGTATATATGTCATTTATTAAAAGTTCACAACTACAATACTAACAAAAATATATGATAAAGTATATTAAATTCATCATGTATGTTATTAAGTAATAACATTGAAAGCAAAGTTGATATCAAGAAATATTATATATATATTATTTTATAAATAAAATATGTTATTGAAGTAGCAAGATAATAACAGTTATATAAATTGTACATGTCCTACATATGATTATGGATATAAGGGCATTTTGATTATATGATCCTTGAAATGAATATCATTTGATATTGACATTGAAATTAATATAATTAAAGAAAAAAATATATATTAAAGAATTACAAATGATTAATTTGATATATAATTGATGAACATTATTTTGACCTACTATTTGTTACGTTTTTAAGTGATTATTTTGTATTTAATTTCGATATAATCTTGTTTTGGAGAGTATTCTTTTGTTTTGTAGGTCAAAGTAGGTTTGGGAATAAATGTGGAAAAAGAGAGTAAAAATGAAGAAAAATGTGTTAAAGATTGTAAGCCTTACATTGGGTGTCATTCACTATGTAAGGGGGACAAACAAAGGCTTAGCAACGTAAGCCCTTACATCGAGAATCAACAAACTATGTAAGGGCATTACAACAACGCGCGCCGAGGCATGCAAAACCTGCGCCGCGGCGGGGAAGGTTCTGTCTTGATTTCAATTCCAGGAAAATATAGCGCGCCGAGGCATGAAAAACCTGCGCCGCGGCGCGCGTACCCGGATTTTATTTCCAGCTTTTCAACCCCAACACACACACACACTCAAACCCTAATATATAAATACCCATTTTTAACACTCCCCACACCCAACTCGTGAATATTGCCTCTTCTTCTCCTCCTCCACATTTTGAGAGAGAAATTACTCCATTAATGCTCCTCCTTTGAAGCTCCATCAACAATCTTGAAGAAGGTGACCATCCAACATCAAGAGCTTGTTTCAAGAGTGGAAGTGGGGTAATTTATTGTTTGTAATCTCTTTTCTTTTTAAGAACTCATAGAATGTTATTTGTAATGAAAAATATTGATTTGGATTTCATTATGAGTAGCTAAACTCTTTGTGTGTGGGATTTTAGCAATGTAACCTTGAGTGGATGATTGTTTATGTGGATTATTTTATATTAAAGTGATTTATTTCATGTTCATTGTTCTTAACACTTATGTTCATTAATTACTTTTGGCCAATTTAATTTATGAATGTATGGAATATTTTAGGGTTGAGTTTTAGAAACACCATCTAAATTCAATTGGGCATTTTTGAGCATGAGCCTAATTTAAGTGCATTGACTTGTCTTAAATTAGGTGATTAAATTATTTTCCTAAGTTTAATGCTAATTAACTAATTAATGGTCCAGATCAAAGAAGCTAATTAGTTAATTAAGGAAAAATTGCCATTAATTTGGGATTTTCTAGGGTTAGTGAAAACAATCATTAAATTCCACTTTTTCATGCTTAATTGTGAAAACCACATAAATCAATCTATCCATGATTAGTTAACTAGCTAATTTCCCACACTCGTTCATCTCATCGCTTCAGCAATACTTTCACACACTCACTTTATTTGTTTTAAGAATTTAAAATTTTAGAAACCGTTTACAAAACCAACTTTGATAGAGTGTTTAGGATTTATTTTATCGCTAAGTTTTAGATTACATTTAACTCTTTTAAAAACCACCGCAATTCCTTTGAGAGACGATCTTGGGAGTATACTTGTCGCTTACTACAAGTGACTCGTGCACTTGCGAGCTTTTACAAATACAAAATTTGGTTAACAAGTTTTTGTGCATCAAGTTTTTGGCGCCGTTGCCGGGGAATTGGTGTTTTTGAAATTGTTATTTGTTTTCTTTTTAGTTTACTACTTAAACTTTGTTTTTTCTTGTTTTTGTGTTTTTGTTACTCGTTAGAGTCGTATAGTGTCTGGTGCCCTGATTTTTTGTTGTCTTTGATTGTGCATGCACGGTAGGAGATCTCTTGGAAATCCACTGGTGCCGTTCATAGATAACGTCAACAGGAGACGAGCACATTTGAGACCATCCGGCGCTAACATTTTGGAGGACGAGCAACCACCAACAATGGGAGAACATCTACCTCCACACAGAGAGATGACGATGAAGGAGTATGCAAGGCCAATCATTGGCACTGCAACTTCTTGCATCCAATTAGGGGATGCAGCTCGAAACTATGAAATTAAGAACATACATTTCAATATGTTACCGTCTTTTTATGGGATTCCTAACGAAGATCCTCTGACTTTTATTCGTGATTTCTATGCCACTGTGCAGACTTTTCCGCTACAGGGGCTAAATGAGGATCAGCTAAGGATGAGATGTTTCCCGTACACGCTCAAAGACAAAGCTAAGTCATGGCTTATGACTCTTCCGCCTGGATCTCTTTCAACTTGGGACGCAGTGTTCAACAAGTTCATGGGAAAATTCTATTCCCACCAAAAGACTGCAGACCTAAGGACCAAAATTGCAACGTTCTCCCAAATGGACGGAGAACCATTTCATGAGGCATGGGATCGCTTCAAATTGTTTCTGATACAGTGCCCACACCATCACTTTCCTTTGCAACTCCAGAATCAATTCTTCTATGATGGATTGACACAACAGTGTCAATTTACTGTGGATAATGTCGCGGGAGGAGCAATGGGAGAAAAGACCGCCGATGAGACATATGATCTATATGAGATGTTGGGTGCTAATTCCCAACAAAAGAGCTCTAGAGGACGGAGGATGGGAGTTAATGAGGTAGCTCCGGGAAATGATATGGCAATGCAAATTGCGGAGCTGACAAAACAAATCGCGCTCCTCACCTCCAAGAACGCACCTACTCAAGAGGTATGCGGTATTTGTAGTACTTACGGACACGGTGCTAATATTTGTCATTTTGTTTGTGATCAAAATGTAGGTACAAGCTACGAGCAAGCTAATGCTTTGGAGGGATACCAACCGAGGCCAAGGAATGATCCTTACTCGAACACATATAATCCCGGTTGGAGAAATCATCCCAACTTCTCTTGGAAAGGAAATAACAATCAAGGCTATGCTCAGAATAATTTCCCACACCATCCAAACAACAACAACATTCCACAGCTCACTCTTCCAAACAAGCCAAGTTTGGAGGACAATTTGAACTCTTTCATTCAAGTGAGTCAAGAAATTAATCAGAAGAATGATCAAAGGATAGGTTCGTTAGAGGCTTCCATGAAAAGGATAGAGATTCAGGTGGGCCAATTGACTGAGTACGTACACAAGCAAGATAAAGGGAAGATGCCTGAACAATTGAATGCTATCACAGTCATTGAAAATGGTGAGGTCCTAAACGATAATTTTACTGAACATTCTGATGACTTGTTTATAGATGCAGGAGATACAGGAAGGAAACATGCAATTCCCAAGGAAAGTCAAGCTGAGGACATTGAAGTCCTAAGACCTTCTGTAAATTGTACGGAGAGCCTTGAAGAGTTAACCAAACATCCACTCCTTCACAAGTCACCTAATCCATACAGACCTCCGATTCCACTCCCACATCCCGTAAAGGTGACTGATCAGGATAAGCTATTTCATGAAACTTTTACTTCACTTTCTAAAGTTAATATTAACTTACCTTTGTTGAAATTCATTAGGGACATTCCATCTTATCCAAAATTTCTCAAAACCCTAATCTCCAACAAGAGGAAGTATAAGAATGAGGAGAAAGTAATAGTTTCAGAATTAGCTAGTGTAGTATTGCAAAAGAAACTACCCCCAAAACTAAAGGATCCAGGTAGTTTTAGTATCAAAATCACCTTGGGAGATAAGATGGTGTCGAATGCTATGTTAGACTTAGGGGCAAGTATTAATGTCATGCCATATTCTGTTAACTTGCAACTAGGTTTGAGAGATCTTAAGCCCACAAATATGTCACTTCACCTTGCTGATAAATCTGTTAGATATCCCAAGGGAATAGTTGATGGTTTGTTGGTACAAGTGAAGAGCATAATTGTACCGGTTGACTTTGTAGTTATGGAAATGGAAGACACCATACCTAAGGACAATGAACACACTATTATTCTTGGTAGACCATTCATGGCTACCACCAATACAATCATTGATGTCCAAAGAGGGAAATTGACAATGAGAGTCTTAGGAGAAACTATAAACTTCAAAGTGTTTAACCCTTCACTTACTATTCCTATTTCTTCTGCTAATAATTGTGTTGTTCCAGATTCTAATGATTTACCTATTTTTGACAATCATTTACAGAAGGATACATGCCATAAAACTATTGTTTCATCTACAGATAGGAGGGTAAAGGAAACACTTACAAACTCAATTCAGGATAATGCCTACAAAGACCATGTCAAGTGTTCACAAATTAAAAACCTGGATTGTGAGTTTATCTATCCTAGAAAAGATTGTAATGCATGTAATACTCGTTTTAAGTCTTTTTCAGGTGACATGAAGCCTTGTTTTAAGAGGAGCAAAGGGAGAGGAGGAAGCAAGCACTTCAAGGATGCATTGAGACCTCCATGATAAGAGTGAGCATTGTCTTGCTAAGACGTTAAACTAGGCACTTGGTGGGAGGCAACCCACCGTTTTTGGTATTATCTATCTTTTCTTTTAATTAGTTAAGTTTAGTTTAGTTTTTCTGTGTGCCCTTTCTAAATTCTTTTCTGAACATGTGTGTAGTTGAAAACCTTGAGGACAATGTTTAGCTTAGGTTTGGGGGTGCATTTTGCATTTTTGATTGGTAACAACACTTTCATGCTTTGGTCAATTTTTGATGAATAACTAGTCTTTATGCATTGTTTATCTGATTTTTAAAATATTTGAGGTTTGTTGTAAGGATCGGTTTTAATATGCAATCTGTGTTTCATGCTTTTGATGTTGAAACTGAGATGAACCCAAATCTTGTGTTTAGGAATTGAATAGTGGAGACTACCTTGTGAGAATATTGTTGAGCCCTTAACGTTTTATTCGGAGAGATAAATATTCTTCTACTCTTTTAAACACCTTTCATATCATTTCAAATTGTTAGATGATCTCTATAGGTTTTTGTATTGAATGTTAGGATTTTAAACATTTAATGAGGGATCATGTGCTTAATTGAATTGTTTAGATTAAATGATTTGAGTAAAATTTGAAGTATTTGCCTAATTCATTCATGGTTGACTTTAAAAAAAAAAAAAAAGGGAATTCCTATAGCAAACACAAAAAGAGCTAAGAAGTAGCCATTCACAAATTACATAGGTATATGGGTCTAAAAAAAATAAAAAAAAGAAGAAGAAGAAATAATAAGTTTATTATGACCCTAAGTTCTTCAAGTATGAATAGTTAACAAAAAAAAAAAAGAAAAAAAAAAAAGAAAGAAAGAGAGAAATAGGAAACAAGTTCCCTTAAAGTCAAAGCATTTTCATTCTATGGCACACTTGAAGTTTTTGCTTGAGGATTTTAATTGATGCATGAGATTAGTAATGTGATTTCTTCGTAAATCCTATCATTTGATTCCTTTCATGAGATCAATGTTATGCACTTTTGAGCCTTTCTTGTTTAATCATATGCGAACCTATTAGCTCATTTCTTTGCAAAACTTCTATTCGCATATACTTTGATGAGTGCTTGAACCCATAGGATCGGTGTGATTTAGAGAGTAATTCTTATGAGGATTAGAGTTGAAACGAATTCACATTCCTAACACTAAGTTTGGGGGAGTCAATGTTGATACGCTTTTAGTATTGGGATTTAGACTTGTGAAGCGAAATTGATCTAAATGGTGAACCTTGATGTGTTAGAATGTTGGATAAATTTGTGTATAAATTTTTGGTTATGAATTGGAAAGAAACTAAAGCATGACAAGTTTTGTTAGCTTCAATTTTAGTTTTGTTATTTGTCTTTTCAATTTTAGTTTTGCTTGAGGACTAGCAAAATGTAGGTTTGGGGGTATTTGATGAACACTATTTTGACCTACTATTTGTTACGTTTTTAAGTGATTATTTTGTATTTAATTTCGATATAATCTTGTTTTGGAGAGTATTCTTTTGTTTTGTAGGTCAAAGTAGGTTTGGGAATAAATGTGAAAAAAGAGAGTAAAAATGAAGAAAAATGTGTTAAAGATTGTAAGCCTTACATTGGGTGTCATTCACTATGTAAGGGGGGACAAACAAAGGCTTAGCAACGTAAGCCCTTACATCGAGAATCAACAAACTATGTAAGGGCATTACAACAACGCGCGCCGAGGCATGCAAAACCTGCGCCGCGGCGGGGAAGGTTCTGTCTTGATTTCAATTCCAGGAAAATATAGCGCGCCGAGGCATGAAAAACCTGCGCAGCGGCGCGCGTACCCGGATTTTATTTCCAGCTTTTCAACCCCAACACACACACACACTCAAACCCTAATATATAAATACCCATTTTTAACACTCCCCACACCCAACTCGTGAATATTGCCTCTTCTTCTCCTCCTCCACATTTTGAGAGAGAAATTACTCCATTAATGCTCCTCCTTTGAAGCTCCATCAACAATCTTGAAGAAGGTGACCATCCAACATCAAGAGCTTGTTTCAAGAGTGGAAGTGGGGTAATTTATTGTTTGTAATCTCTTTTCTTTTTAAGAACTCATAGAATGTTATTTGTAATGAAAAATATTGATTTGGATTTCATTATGAGTAGCTAAACTCTTTGTGTGTGGGATTTTAGCAATGTAACCTTGAGTGGATGATTGTTTATGTGGATTATTTTATATTAAAGTGATTTATTTCATGTTCATTGTTCTTAACACTTATGTTCATTAATTACTTTTGGCCAATTTAATTTATGAATGTATGGAATATTTTAGGGTTGAGTTTTAGAAACACCATCTAAATTCAATTGGGCATTTTTGAGCATGAGCCTAATTTAAGTGCATTGACTTGTCTTAAATTAGGTGATTAAATTATTTTCCTAAGTTTAATGCTAATTAACTAATTAATAGTCCAGATCAAAGAAGCTAATTAGTTAATTAAGGAAAAATTGCCATTAATTTGGGATTTTCTAGGGTTAGTGAAAACAATCATTAAATTCCACTTTTTCATGCTTAATTGTGAAAACCACATAAATCAATCTATCCATGATTAGTTAACTAGCTAATTTCCCACACTCGTTCATCTCATCGCTTCAGCAATACTTTCACACACTCACTTTATTTGTTTTAAGAATTTAAAATTTTAGAAACCGTTTACAAAACCAACTTTGATAGAGTGTTTAGGATTTATTTTATCGCTAAGTTTTAGATTACATTTAACTCTTTTAAAAACCACCGCAATTCCTTTGAGAGACGATCTTGGGAGTATACTTGTCGCTTACTACAAGTGACTCGTGCACTTGCGAGCTTTTACAAATACAAAATTTGGTTAACAAGTTTTTGTGCATCAATAATACTACTACTTATGACTCAATTATGAGTACTATATTTCTAAAATTCAATCATGATCATTCAATATTTTTAAGTGTTCAATATTTTTAACCTTTTATTTGAAAAACTTTAGAGAAAAAAAAATATTCAATCATATGTTTCATTGAAAGCCAAAAGAAATATACATATAGATCTCGTGTGGGCTTACATAGTAATATTGAAAATAAAATTAATAATAGTTATGAATCCTTAGTATACTCTATTTATAAGTGAAGTTTGCTCACAAAATAATAATAGAAAAACACACATTTAAATATTATATACTTACACAAGTATTATGATCATATTATTACTAGAAGTAAATGTTATATGATGATCATGTATATGACTTGAGCTTTTGTGTTCATATTAGCAATATAATAGTTACGATCTTTATCGAATTATTAAAATTGAAAGTCTATATAGGCAAATAAAATATATCTTAGAGTTATTATGTCATGATGTATTTGGACTTCAATTTTAAAATTGTCCATAAGGTGTAGAATAAAAGAATATTAATTAAGGTTCAATGTGTTATTAACATTATCCAATATATGTCTCCTTTTTTTTATTTGATGGATAATGATAAAGTTATGGATGAAGAAATACACAGTTGGCTTATAATTATTGCCTATCAATTGAAATGATGAATAATTATATGTCTAAAAAATAATGCAACAATATGCATGTGAGACCCTGGTTTCAATTAATATTTAAAAATAATAATAAGAATAAAAAAATAAAGTTTTGATTTATTTATTAAATTTAGTTTTATATTAATTTATTAAAGTGTTTTAAATTTTATTTTCTTTAATTATCTTAAATAAATATTTTAGTGCTACAAATTTAAATTGTAGATAATTTAATAAACTATTTAATATTTTATACTTTTTTTTAGAAATTTTGAAAAAATTTATGTGAAATTACCAAAATGCCCCTACTCCTTTAAACTTTTCAAACCCAATGGCAAAGGCAGTTTGATCATTTTACCAATTAACCTTATTAAACCCAACTCCCTTCTTCTCTAGCCACGAAAAAACATTTAGGGCTAATTTACAGCTGCTGTGAGAGAGAGAAAGGGGGAGAGGGGAGGCATCACTAGCTATGAATGCCATCCTCCTCCTCAATGTTGCCCTTTCCACACAACGCGTGAGTTCAACATCAAATTTCTTCCGAGAACCATGCAAAATAGCTTTGATGCTGTACATCGCACAACCACTAGCCAGCCACATCAAGACTGCCATTTCTTTGTCACTGTCCTCCTTACCATCGTCCTTCCTTCACACCCGAAGTGAAACGCCCAAACCTTGTGAAGAAATCGCTTGGAAATAGCCGATTGTTGTTCATGCACACCCAACATCCAGCCACCATTTCTCTGCCGCCGTCAGCTTCCTTTTCCACCAACTCGAGTCCACCAGAGTTGGGTCCTTACTCCATTGTTGTCTTTGTCGTCCATTGCACCAGTTGCCGATTGGTGAAACATCCAAAAATGCCCGCCGATTTCAATCAAAATGGTTAGCATATATCTTTTATTCCCTAAGTGTTTATTTCCCTACTTTTTGACATTTTAAGAAGCAGCTATTTTTTACCTTCACTTGAAATTCTCGATTGATGTTTGTTTTCGTTCGGGTTCACTGAGCTTGGCAGAGTTTTATTTTATTTAGATTTCTTTCGATGATTTTGGTGTACTTGTACTCAGAATTGTGCTTTTAATCTCAATTAGTTTTGGGGATTATATGAGTATTTCAATGAGCTTTCATTTGATTATTTATTTCGTTCTTTTTAGATTTATGTGGATTGCTCGATACTCTGTGTTTCGTGGTTTAGAATTATGCGACATCCTTTTGTATGTAGATTATAGAATGTTAATTCTTAATTTAATTTTGTTGCATCATCTTAGTGATTTATTTAACTTTTGTCGGTCACTTTTCAATTTAGAGAAACTATTTATTTTCAAATGTTTAGATTTTATTCATGAGTCAGCTTCTAGTTTAAATCAATTATGTTACATTCAGTGATTTGAAACTTTATTTAAGTAAATTAATGGATTTCTAGTATTTAAATTATTTTCTTATTTTTATCTGTCGTTCTGGAACACCATTTTCAACATTACACCTTACAAGTTTTGCTTTATTTGTTCTCTTTGTTTAACTTGGCTATTTTTTCTTAAGTTTGCACTTCACTTTTAAGTTGTGGGTAAAGAGTTTATCGTTTTCTTTATTGAATGGCATACCGAGATTAATTGAATGAATATCGTCAATTCCAAGCAGTTCCATTGCTATATCGTACATTCTTTTTTTTAATTTATTAAAATATTCTTTCTTTGGTGATTGTGTTAAGCTTCTAACTTGTTTTTAAGAATGTCATATAGATAGTATTGATCTCGTATTATTCTAGTAGAGTTTTGTTTTCCAGCTGTACTTATGTGAGGAAGCTTCGTTTAGAACATGTTATGTTTAAGGTTATTAATCAATTGAGTGAGAATCGTTAGTCACATTCTTTTTAAATGAGGTCTTATTAAACGATCATAGTTTTAAGATGTTTGACACTCTTGAGTAATGCGATGACATATTTTAGTCCATGCAGAAGAAGTGTTGGAAAGTCGAGTTGATAGGATACTTAGAACAGCGGTCCTATCAATGAGGATTTGAGAGGTTATCCTAATTAGGAAGTGCACCGTGGGATAAGTGCGCCAATGAAGTTTTTTAAGATAGGGATTATTACTCCACTTTTTCTTCATGTATTATTTTTATGAAAATGTCATGCATCATATATTTAAGAGTGATGAAAATTGATGTCATGGTTGTACATAAGTATTTTATAATCAAAGTACTCGTTGGAAATATTTATATGTATACAAGATATTTTGATATGTTACGGGTATTAAAATATTTTACATGGCATCTGAATTTTTATGCATGCATCATAAAACTATTTTCGTGGGGAGTGTACTACCTGTATAGATATATTGCAGAGTTATGGTATCCCAGGGCTACTAGATGCAGCAAACTATTTTTCGATAGACTACAAATACGTATTACATTTCACATGTATCTCAGAGTTGTCCATACATGGGTCTCAGTATTAGACCGCACATGGGCCTCAGAGTTGGACCTCCCATTGTGTTTTGAAGTTTTTCGTCTATGGGTCTTGGTATTTATTTCCATTTATGGGTCTCAGAGTTGGACCGCCCATATTACGATGATCCATGTATTTTAGAGTTAATCAATACATGTGCCATATACATTTCAAAGTATAACCATACATAGGGTCGGAGGTGGACCCAGGTGCGTCTCGGAGGTGAACAATACATATGGATTTGGCATAACATACATGTGAATTTTATATTGAACATTACATATTTCATTATGATTGTATGAGTATGCATGGGGTACCTATAATGTACACTCCACCAAGCTTCGAAAGTGAGGAAGTACAGGTATGCCTGAGTTTAAAAATGAAATCTCCCTACTATTGATATACTAATGATTTATTATTGGACATGCATGAAATAATTTTAACATAGCATGCATCATTGATTTTCTGAATGATTGTGAGTGGAGTATACTCTTATTCAGCTAGTTGTAGCTCATCCCGTTTCCTTTTTATCTTTTCAGATTTGATACTGTTTCTTCGTACTTGTTGTGGCTTGTTCGTGAGGTACGTACTGATGAGGAGTCCAATTAAGAGGTTTTCTCTCTCTTTTTTTTTTTTTCCTTTCTTTGTATTTATTGAGTAGACAGGCTGAGACCACTCTGATTTGTTATAATTTCTAATATTTGTAACTATTTGGATTATAAGTTTTTTTTTAAGGTTTTATTGTGTTTTTATAAATATTAGGTTATTTCAAGGGTTCACGAATTATTGAAAATTGAATTGCTTCATTTTAAATTGATATTTTATAATTGATGATTCTAAAATTAATAATTTTCTTTCAAATTTTTTTCTATTTTTTTAAAATTCACGTACCAAAAATCTGGAGCGTGACAATGCATTATTGTTGAATGATATATTTTATGAATTAGCACAATTTCATGAATAACTTGATAAAAGATTTTGAAGCATTAAAGCATGATGAATTATATTACATATAATTGTACTTAAATTTCTCAAAATTAAGGAAGAATTTAATATTTTAAATATATTTAATGATAGTGATATTCTAGACTACAAGTAAAATATAATATCTAAAGTCTCATATAGAAACTTAAACTTGAAAAATTTTCTAAAAGATCAACCTTATGATTAAAATTGCATGAATGGTGCATATATTGGTCTAAAGTATAATTTCACAAATACGTAACTAGAAGTCAATATTTGTAAAGCTTCTTTCAATTTATATTGCAAATATAAAATAAATTATGATGTATAAAAGCTATAATAATTATCATAAACAAAATAATCAAAATTGGTACATTATATAAATAAAAGTAAAATGTTTGTGAACTATAGTCCAAATCTTTATTTATTCAGTAATTATATGTGTTACATGTTTTTAAGTTAAATGAATTCAATATATTTGATAAAAGTTGATAATGAATTTCAGGCCTCTAAAAAATCATCTTTTATAAAAATAATATTGTCAGGCTTATTATGAAAACATAATATATTTTCGGTTTAATTTAATTCACAAATTTATTATTAAATTTTTTTAATTGCAACTTACATTAGTAGTAAAATAAAGTTACATTATTTTTATCGCACCAACTTAATTGCAATTTATTATCGTAGAAGGTGAAGGATTTAAGAAGTTTATTGAATTTGCAATATTTGTTTAAAATCCTTTCTTGATGAACTATTGCAAGAGATTATTTGATTTTGTATGTTAAAGAAAGGGCAAAATTGAAAAACTTGTTTAATAGAACTAATCAAGGAATTTTTCTTACCATTGATACATGAACATCTTGTCATAATTTATGTATGTGTTTAACTGCTCATTATATTAAAGGTGGATGGAATTTACAAAAAGGAATCCTGAACTTTTATCAAGATCCAAATCACAAAGGTGATACACTTGGTATATCTATTAAAGCATGTTTGTTAGATTGGGCCATTAATAGAGTATTTTGCATTATAGTTGATAATGTAATATCTAATGATACCACCCTTACTTATGTGAAGAAATGTGTCAATAGTTGGCGTAGTAAAATTTTAGAGTTTAAATACTTTGCACATGAGATGTGGTACACATATTTTAATATATTTGTTGAGCAAAACTTGAAAGAATATAACATATCAATAAATATAATTCATGCTGTTGTAACATATGTGAGAGGATTACCAAATAGACTTCAAAATTTTAAGAGTGTTGCTGAGGTGAAAAAACTCTATTTGTAAACTTATTTTCTTAGATGTTTTGACAATGTGAAATTCAACTTATTTGATTTGAATTTTGCAACATATTTTTAAAAGGCATTTACAAGGTTAGAAATTTCTAATTTGAGGTACTATTAAGTGTCTTGTCAAGGTAAAATTAAATAAACTCTAACTACAATTGATTTGGATAGTGCAAGACATTTTGTCAATTTTCTGAAAGTTTTTTATGAGGCTGCTTTAATGTTTTATGGGTCATTGTATGTGACTTCTAATTTTTTGGATCATATTTGTTTTATTCATAATCAACCTGATACTTGGAGTAAATGCGAGGATTATATTTTGATAAAGATGGTTAGTAAAATGAAGGTAAGATTTGATAAATATTGGAAATGAGTAGCTAAAATAAATATGATGCTATTTGTATTAGTTTTACTTGATCCTAAGCACAAAGAGTGCTATTTAAATCTAAGTTTGCTAGAATTGTGTAATGAAAATGAGTACAAGGCATAATGAGTATAAAAAAGGGTGAAAACAATTTTAGAAGATATGTATGAGGAGTATCGTAATGCTTAGTTTTCTTTAAGTGCAGAAGAATCTTCTTAATCTTTTGAAATAGGTGTGTCCGGTGATAGTTTAGAAACAAATGCATTTCAACTTTATGTTTTTTGTAAAAGAAAGCATTTAAAAAAAGTTTATACCATAAAAAACAAATATGAGGTATAAAAATATGTACGAAAAGTATTGATTGATATAAATAATGAGAAATTTGATCTTTTAAGTTAGTGAAATATTCATTTCCCAAGATTTAAGATTTTGTTTTTGATAAGTTGTGATGTATTGGCTATACTAATATCTATAGTAACATCTAAATTTAGATTCTTAATTAGTGGTCGTATAATTAGTCCATACAAGAACTCATTATCTTTTAAAACTGTACAAGCCTTTATTTACACTCAAAATTTAGTTTGTTCTTCTCTTATCATTAATATTTAAGATTTACTTGATGAAATTAAGATTCTAAAGTCGATTATATTATACAAGATTTTCATTTATTTGTTATCATATTATGTAAAAATGTTAGTATTTTATTAATTATTTTATTTATTGCTAGCATATTTATATTTTTAACTTTTTAACTTTCCATCATATAAATATTTTGAGAAGTATTGTTGACTTAAGTGCTTTTCGTATTACATTTTTTTCACATAATGATTATAGTATAGAATTAAAGTTTTACTTATGTTTGTAGGTCTGGATTATATCATCACATTGTCGGCTTTAGTATTTTTATTAATTTACAATATATTCAAAATTTAATTATTTTATTTTTTTATATTAATTATTATAATCTTTAACCATGGTTCTTGAATTATATTTCTTATAAATTAATTGATATATTTTTTAAATAAACGACTTTACAATTTTTATTGGAGAACACTTGAATACATAACTCACTATTAACATATTTTATTATACTACAAAAATAGTTCATATTTATACTAATTTTTTAAAAATTGCATATTTTTAAAGAAAATAATTTAAAATGTATGAATATAAAAAAAAGTTTATAATGATATTTTATTTGAAATTAGTAAAATAAGAATGCACAAATTACACGCGTGGGCATTTTATATATATATATATATATATTAGCTTAATTATAACTCAATTCAAATTTAGTTTGAACCAGAGCTTGAATTAAAACTAAACATAAACAAGCTACTCCAAACTGACTCAAACTAGCACAAATTGTTAATTACATATTTTTTTAGTTAATATAACTTTTTTTATTAAAAAAATATATTTAATGATTAAAGCTCAAGAAGCTTACATAAAACAATAAAAAAATATAAATATAAATATAAGAGAAAAAATTAATTATTAAAGTACGAAATCAATTTTTAAATTAACTTGATAAGGAATAAACGTTATCAAACTCTACCTATGCAAAAGTTAGAGGCTGCAGTACCCTCATGAAAACTCATATTTAGAATAAAAAGCTCTCAAGTCCTACTAAAATGTCTTCTAAGTACTAAACAAAATAAATAGAGATGATTAGATTAAACAAATATATTTTACTAAAAAATAAAAAGTTTAAATAACTTAAAATGTCACACGAGAATATAATTTTTTTTATATACACAAGAATAAAATTTTGACTATTATTTAATACATAATTCTCAAGACAATAGATTACTTTAAAAGAGAATAACACAGGGTAATAAAATGTTTGAGATTTTACTTCAAAAGTTAATATCTAATAGATTTAAAAATAAAAATTTCATAATATTAATTAAAATTAAACATGAATATTATTATTTTTTTCTTTAAATATTTAGATAGATTTAAATAATAAATACATTAACATCAAAGAATATAACATAATATTATGATAAAATGAATAAATTATAACTATTTATTCATTATCAGTTTTTTTTAAAACAAAGTTGAAGAAAAATAACTAATATATCATAAAAAAAAAGTATTAAAAGAGATAGAATATTATTTTAATTTTAACATAGTCTTTTTTTCTTTTTTTTTAAATTTTTTATTTAAAATTTAATTTAATTTTGAGTTAATGAATTAATCCTAACTCAGTTTAAATTTTTTAAAATTATTCAAAATGAGCTAAAATAAACTTAAATTTAATTTGATACATGTTTGAATCAAATTCTTTAATTTAAATTCGATTTAATTAATTAAACTGTGATATAAATTGTCGCTCATAAATTTTACTAGAAATTGCTCGAGTCAGTGTCTCAGGGAAAACCCTTGACCGGCTTAGGATCATAAATCTAGACGCGTCCAAACATTCCTTTTGTACTGAACCCTTGTATGGGGTCCACGTCACCGGGTCCCACATTTATTACTGCCCACGGAAGGCTTTATCCTTATTTTTCGTTTCCTTTTTTCCTCCCATATTTGGGTTAATCTTAGGGTTTATGGTTTATTGCTGGGCGAGACGTTAAACCCTTTTACGAGTTCTCAAACTCAAAAACCCTCGTCGATGTCCTTAATTCCATTTTCGCTCTAAATTTTAAGAAGAAAGAGAAATTCAGGTGTGAGCTTCAAGAATTTACCAATGGCGGCCTCTAAGTTATCTTCATGTGTAGCTATGGCGGCCACAATGGCTTCGTTGGCCACTCTATCCGACCGCGCGTACGCCGAATCTCCCTTTCGCTTCCCTCCCTTCTCTTCTTCTTCTCCATCTCCTTCGCCTTCTTCGGAGGACCAAAATGCCAATAGCAAATCTGAACAGGCTGCAGAGCCGAAAGGATCGGCATTTGACCCCGAGTCGTTGGAAAGAGGAGCCAAAGCTCTTCGTGAAATCAATAGCTCTCCTTATTCTAAACAGGTACATCGTTGAAGTTCATTTACTTTTTGCACTGACGGGAAAAATAATGGATTTTTACACTTTTGATCCTTAAGTTTCTGGTGTTATGACTTAAGTATTGTAGCCATGTCTTTGGTAAGCCGTTGCCCGTTTGGCTCTAAATTTCTACTCAGGCATTGCTATCGAAATGGTCTCAGCTTTCTTGCGCAAATTCAGTTATCTGGCTTATTGAAATCCGGTACTCTGATCTTGATGAATATGAACACGACTGCCTTCTAAATGAAGTTCAAATCTCCCATTTGTTTTAGTAAATTAGGACGTGTTTAATTTGCTACTTGTTTTGACAGGTCTTTGAGGTTATGAAAAAGCAGGAACAAGGTCGACTTGCTGAGCTGGCTGCTGAAAAGGCTAATTTTGAGGCAATTCAAGCTCAAAATGATATTGTGAGTTAAACATATGTTAATTCTATCTTTTTATGTTGTGATGGTGGTTACTTGTTCATATATCTCCGCATTATGGTTATTGTATAATTTACTCTCCAACCATATAAATATTATATTCTATTTCTCCCTTTATTGGCAGGAAAGACAGAGGAAATTGGCTGAAGACCAGAGAAATCTAGTACAGCAGCAAGCTCAGTTAAAAGCACAAAAGCTGCGCTTTGAAGATGAGTTATCTAGGAAAAGAATGCAGGTGCAAATAGTAAAACTAGTATAAATTTATGTTATTGTAATTTACGGGACTTAAAAATCTCCAAGTTACCTACACACCAACACACTCAAAACTTTTATCAACTTCAAATGTTGTTTTACAGCTCCCCCCCCCCCCCCTCCCCTGCCCCTCTCTTCTCCCTTAATTTATTGGGTCAAGCAACCATGTCTTGCTCTGGAATTGTTGCCCCCTTCTCTTGAGAACATAGTTTCCCGGCCTGTTGTTGACTCTTTAATTTAAATTCCTTTACTACTTTTTTTTAATAATCAAACAATTACACTGTTCACTTCTTTGCAGACAGATCATGAAGCCCATAGGCGACAGAATGTTGAGTTGGTTCAAATGCAAGAGCAGTCCTCTTTACGTCAAGAGCAGGCAAGAAGAGCTACTGAGGAGCAGATACAAGCTCAGCATCGCCAAACAGAGAAAGAAAGAGCTGAAATAGAAAGAGAAACCATAAGAGTTAAGGCTATGGCAGAAGCTGAAGGTCGGGCGTATGAAGCCAAGTTGACTGAGGACCATAACCGAAGAATGCTCATGGAACGGATGAATGGTGAAAGACAGAAATGGCTTTCTGCAATTAATACAACTTTTAGTCATATAGAAGGTAGAATAATTGGTGACTATCATGCCACATTTTCAGGGCTTTGGTAATCTACCAGATGGATATTTCTATTGAGTGGCCTGACTGACTCTTTCCCTTCCTACTTGTGCCTTTTAGTACTTGGGGTTCTTTGCCTGTGTTTAGGGTATGTTTATTAATCAAGAAAGATAATGAAATGAAAGGGAGTAATTTTCATTATGTTGTTTACTTTCTAAAATCCTGATTGAAAGGGAATAAGAACTCCACTAATTTGGGAGTCATTTTCATTGATTGTTTCTTTACTTTCCCTTGGTATTGATTTCTTTCCCAAATTCGCACGATGTAATTCCAAAAATATCTCTTATTTTAATATTTTGTTTTATTTTATATTTTTTATTATTACTTTTAAAAGGACATTTAAGTCAATTAATAATTTCATTCCATTTTTTATAGTTATTTAGTAAACATAAATAAAATGAATGAATTTTACATTCTCTTTCATCTACATTTTGATTCATGTTAATTCCTATTCCAATTGATTCATTACAAATTAGTCAATGCACCCTTAATGTCTAGTGAGTCAGCCTGCTAGTTGACCCTTGCATTTGGTTTTGTATTTGACATCCAGGTTGAATCCTTGTGATTTATTCATGTTCTACTGCAATTTCAGGTGGTTTTAGAATCTTACTGACTGATAGAAGTAAGTTGCTTATGACCGTTGGAGGAGTTACAGCGCTGGCTGCAGGTGTTTATACAACTAGGTTAGTGGTGCTCTCCTCTGCATTGCTTCCCGACTAAATTTTCAGCTTACCAAATAATTATTAGTTTGCCTGATATGTCTCTTTAGATTGGCTTTTGCAGGTTTTTCTATACATGCATGTCCCTGTTATGTGTTCTTTTTAGCAAACAGTGTAACATTGACTCAAATGGCTTCTCATGTTCATGGTTCACGAGAATATTGCATTATTTCTCGTCTGTGGTTTTATGTACTTAAAATTGGGACATATAACACAAAATAGCTGCGGCTGCCCATAAAATTTGTTTGCAATATGTTTGCCTTCTGCTATTATTGAAGTAAAGTTATGACATAGATAGTCAGTGTAACTGCTGAATAATGCCTTTTTCTACACGACCTTTCCATGAGCACTTGTTACTTTTTTTTTTAGGACCACTTGTTTTTCTATGTTCAGCAATCAATGCTCTTTTGTCGTATTTGGGAATCATTAAGACTCATGGAGACAGAAACATGCTGCATAGTTCAAGGGCAATGCAACGATTGTTATTTGTTAGGATGTTTTTAAAATCAACAATTTTTTTGGTTAATGTGCATTGACTGCTTGTAGAGATTTCTGTTATAGATTTTCTTTTACGGTTTCTATTATTTGGATGCGTGATTATTAGTGGATTATATTCTTTGATCGAGTTTTCCTTCTAAATTTTTTTTCTTCCTGTTTTGTCTTTACAGAGAAGGTGCTAGAGTTATATGGGGTTATGTTAATAGGATCCTTGGGCAACCATCTCTAATTCGGGAATCCTCCATTTCAAGAATTCCTGGTTCACATCTCATTTCTCAAGCTAAGAGTAAAGTTCGAAATTATAGTACATCAGCTTCGGTATTTGGAGCTTCAGAAAATAAACATGGTCTTGAAAATGTTGTTCTTCATCCCTCTTTACAAAGGAGAATAGAGCAACTTGCTCGAGCTACAGCAAACACCAAGTCTCACCAGGCACCCTTTCGTAATATGCTGTTTTATGGCCCTCCTGGTACTGGAAAAACTATGGTCGCTAAGGAAATTGCTCGTAAATCGGTATTGTTAATTGTTTACTTTGGTCACTTAATTTCATTTATGTGCAGCTCCTAGGACTTCTAATACAAGCAATACACTGGGTTGTATTGTGATGAATAATGGGATTTCTATTGGGAACAATGAAACTGTTTTAACCATTAGTAGAGTAAATGTTTGCCAATGATATATCCTGAATTTTCTCAAAAAATCTATTGTCCAATTCTCTTGCCCAGGGTTTGGATTATGCTATGATGACTGGAGGAGATGTTGCTCCACTGGGACCACAGGCTGTCACAAAAATCCATCAAATATTTGACTGGGCCAAAAATTCCAAGAAGGGTTTACTGCTTTTTATTGATGAGGCAGATGCTTTCCTGTGCGAGTAAGTAAATTTGTTTTTTTATGGTTTTTTCATTCTAGGGAAAAGAAAATAAAGGGAAAATAGCTGTGTTAGTTTCATAATTATGCTAAAGTGATCACTTTTGTCCCATAATTATTGGGTTAAAAAAACTAAGTCTTGTAATTTATAAAAATTGATCTCTTAAATCCAATTAACTTGACAATGTCCATTTTAGGCTTTAAAAACGATTATTTTGCCTGTCTATCAAGGTCCATTTGTTATGTCACTTAAAACAATTTAGTCCCTTTGTTATTTTTTTTTTGTAGCAGTTTAGTTCTTTTGTTATGAAAAGATAACAGTACAATGATAAATTATCAAATTAAAATTTTTTTTTAAATAATTTTGTAGTCATTATTGTCTAATTTTAAAAACAATTTATGAATTTGCTAACTTAATAATAGTTGAAAAAATATGAGAAAATATAATGAAAATGAATTATTTGTCTTTGTGTTGTAACTTTTTCAAAACAAAAGAACTAAACTGCTTCAAAAAATAACAAATAGACTAAACTGCTTATTTTGACATAACTAAGAAACTGGTGCTATCATCTACCTGTTATAAAATTGGACTAACAGGGGTATATTCAATTAAGATTTTTAATGATTTTTTGAAGTTTTCAAATTTAGGGGTATTCAATCATGATTTTTAATTATTCCTTAAAAGTTTAGTAGTAGTCAATAACGATTTTGAAGAAATCTTTAAAATTTAGTAATATTCAAAAAATGATTGATTTTAAAAGATTTTAAAAAATGATTGATTTTTATGGATTTACAATGATTTTTACTACAATTTAAAACTTATTAAAATCTAGAATAGTCCTTAAAAGTTTATAAATATTTTTTTAATTTATATTTATAACTCCTTAAAAGTTTATGAAAATCTTAATTGAATGCACTCTCCTAAATTGATTAACATTGTGAGACTTAATTTGCCCAACCTATGAATTATAGGATGGACTAAAATGCTCATTTTTAAGAAAAATATTAAGGGTAGCAATTTTTGACACTATCCGATAACATGATCCGAATATGACACGATACGAAATTTTTTTAGTAAGAATTGATCAATAATTTTTTTATGTTCTTAAAGATTTTGTTATTTCTTACTATTATAAATATGCAACACGAAAAAAAGTTAAGTAAATTTTTTAATGTGTCAACTAACACGAAACGAACACGACACGGACACGGCTAACAAGACAAAATTGCTACCCCTAAAAAATATGATTTCTAGTGCCATGGAGTTGTAAAAAATGTCATTGGGCATGCTTGTTTGATAATACATTATTGTCTTACTTTGTTCCTTGTGGGAATATTACAATTAACAAATAATCGGGAAAAAAGTCATTGGGCATGCTTGTTTGTCTTACTTTGTGCCTTGTGGGAATATAACAATTAACAAATAATCGGGTGTCTAAATGGACACTGTAAGTCTCTCTGAAGTCTAATATAATTTTATGATACTGAAGCCAATATCTAGCAGGGGTTTGCTATGCTACATTTTGCTTTTGGGACTGCTTTAGTTACAAAACAATTTTATCTTCGCAGACGTAACAGTACCCATATGAGTGAAGCTCAGCGCAGTGCTCTAAATGCATTTCTCTTTCGGACCGGAAATCAGTCGAGAGATGTAGTCCTTGTACTTGCCACAAACAGGCCAGGTGATCTTGATAGTGCCATCACTGACCGCATTGACGAGGTGATTGAATTCCCACATCCTGGTGTGGAGGAACGTTTTAAACTACTAAAGCTATACTTGAACAAGTACTTGATAGGAGAGGGTGATGACAAATCGAAGTGGAGCCATTTGTTCAAGAAAAGTACTCAGAAAATAACCATAAAAGATGTCTCTGATGATGTGATCCGAGAGGCTGCACACAAGACAGATGGGTTCTCCGGTCGTGAGATAGCCAAACTCATGGCCGGTGTCCAAGCAGCCGTCTATGGACGTCCAGACTGTGTGTTGGATTCTCAGTTGTTTAGGGAAATTGTTGATTACAAGGTTGCAGAGCATCATCAGCGAGCAAAAATAGCAGCCGAAGGTGGCCAACTTTTTTAAGATTTTGAAGCATAGAATTGTATGGCTTGAGGAATTAGTTGGTAAAGGCCAGGAGTAAGTTTCTCTACGAATCAAAAATTTGGAAATTTTGCTGTATTATTTATGTTTTTCGATCCATTATATTAACCCGTGAGAGTATACCGTTGTGATTGAAATGAAAATTTAATTTAAATTATAAAAATTTATGTGTCACAGTAATTTAGTTCAACTATATTAAAGAATTTAAAATTCATCACAGTAATTTGATTTGCGTTTAACACGCAATTGAAAAATAAGAGTAAATAAAAATTTACATTGATATTTTGGGGAAACACAAGTTTATAAATAATTAAGGCATTTCTATCCAAATTCTATTAGAGTGTATGTTTGTAGTTTTAGGGTAATTGGTGAAATGATGGCTTTAGAGTCAAAATGAAATTTTCTAATCCAATGATGGTACGGGCTCATACCCAAAATAGAATGGTTAAATTTGGAGGGTTTTGGAAAGACTTTGAAACTTTGGATAAATAAGGTGAATTAATGTTAAAATTCAAGGCGTAATTATGAGAGATGACTTAAATTAAAATGTAAATTTAAAGAGCCAAATAGTCTAGTATTTGTTGGAAATCAAGAACAAATAAATCTCATATTAATAAATATTAATAAAAATATATGTTTATAAGTGTATGAGTCAATAAGTTATTTTTTTTAAATGAGAGTTCGTTACTTTATAAAAATTCATGTGAATTGGAATTATTGGTTCTATCACACTTGTTTTATACTTTTGTTGAAAAAAAAAAATTGTATTGAGATTTTGTTGTAGGTAAACTTGTTATTATTGAGAAAATTAATAAAGAAATGTTATTACAAATTTTAGTTATGTTAAGAACTTTGAAAACGTGCGGCAAAAGTATATTAAAAAAAAAAAGAAAAAAAGAAGAAGAAGAAGGTTTAAATACATCAAAAATAAAAAAGAAGATAAATACTAATATTGCATATTTTTACACTTATAGTTATTATTTTAAAAATTAAACAAAGTAATTTATGTTTAAAAAAAATATTGACATGTATCTAATCACTATTTGCCAATTAAATCTTGATAAAGTCATTATTCTATTAAGTAATCATAAGTAACATTTTTTTAAATTTAGGTGATCTTATCATTACTCATAAAGAGAAATAAATACATAAAAGATTGTTTAAAATTGGAAAATAATATCAAATTAAGAATTTAAAATGTTCATTTCGATATGTATAATTTTCGTTATATCAATAGTATTTTGATTCTAATTATATCATATTTCAAAAGATTTTATTTTACTTTCTCTCTTTTTATTTATTTTTGCATTAATTTTTCAAAAGCTTAGTCGTTGCAAAAAACCCACTACTAAACTTACTGAAAAACTTATATATGAAACTTACTGGAAAAAAAAAAAACAAAATACCCAATTGGCAAGTTAATATTTTTTTTGCATGTGTTTATTTTATACTAGGTAGGGGAGCAATAACAACTTTATTTGATGAATAATGATATAACTATAATTATTTTTGTTATCGTAAAAAAATGTATGAATTGTATATTTTATATCTATTATTAATTGCATGTTATTGTCATCTTTGTTTAATAAAATTATTGCAACATAACAATCAAAGTTGTAATATCTCCACCTCTTGATTTAAAAGTGTTCTCATAAAATTTATTAACTATAATAAAAATAATCTAACTAAATGATTTATTTAAAAAACTATAGTATATTAATCTTTATCATATATTTTAACTAAAATAAAAATAACCTCACTAAATGATTCATTTAAAAAATTATAATATATTAATCTTTATCATATATTTTAAATTAATTAAAGGGTAGATGTTGGTTTTTTATTTTATTTTATTAAATGATATACTTATACTTTGGATGTGAAATGCAAGGAGATTGGTAAATGTAATATGAATTGAATTTAATAAATATTATTGTTAAATATATGTTTAAATAGTAGAATCAAAGTGTATATAATTATAATAAAATTTAAAACATATTAAAATTGAGCAAAATTATTGTTTAACAAACGAGAAAATTAAGAGTAAATATTAAATGATAACACAAATAAGGTAATTATGTGATGAGTATGATGGCAGAAGAAATAAGTTTTCGGCTAAATGGTGGAATGAGTTCCATTGTACGTGTAATGAACACAAAAGTTTGATATTCTAAATTTTTTCTTATTATCATTTATTTTTGTTTATTTTTTTAATATTGATGATTGGTTGCACCTTTACTTGTTATGGACTTAATAATAGAGAACATACTTTTAGAATCTCAGACCATCATGAAATGTGGTAGTTTTTGGCTATTCGATGCTTAAGTAAATTCGAGTAATTTGTGATATAAGAGAAAACTAGTATCTATCCTTGTGATCTAGAGAGGAGGAGACTAGTTTCTCTACTTGTGATATGGAGAGGTGAAGAAATATTTGGAGAAAGATCGCAAACTTGTAGTATTTTTTAATATGTATTATGTTATGAGATGTAAGATATGATGTGTAAAGTATGCGGTGTGCGGTGTGCAAGGTAGGGAGAGATTACCTATCGTGATAGACTTATCTTAATATTGGAGTTATCCATTCGTAATTATCTATTTATGGAATAATTAAGGGATATTTGTTGGTCAGATATTTGTTGGATATTTATATGATAGTAATGTTCATCCGCCGACTAGCGTCTACGAGGCTAGTCTATGAGCCAACTAGTGCCTACGACTGCTCATATTGTGCTACATGGCATGGATTAATTTAAACTCAATATCAATTCATTAGGCCTCCTAAACCTAGATACATTGGCTTGGAGGTCTATTATGTCATTCTATTGCAATTGGGGTTCGCAACCTTCTTAGCCATACTAGTAGGATTGGGCCAACTTTGTGCATTATTTACTTGTCCATTCGAATGATTTCTTACTTGACTTGAACGTTTAAGATGTGTGGAGCGGCTTCCTATCATTGGCGACTTTTGCGTTTTCTCAATGGAACTCTGGCACTCAAGGATTCAATTCTTCCCTTTTTGGAGGGAATTTGGGCTTGGAAGGCCTTGGGCAACCCATTTTCCTTGAACCCTTTGGGTGAGTTTTTGGATGGATGGATTGATTGCCTCCCATTCTCTATATAAAGAGCTCTCATCCTCATTCTTCATTCCTTAAATCTTGTAGAAAGTGAAGGATTTTCCACCACCTAAACACTTGGTACCCCACGGCACTTATGTCCATGCTTTTTTGTGTAGGTAGTAATGGAGGGCAGAGTGATGGATGAACGGGGCCAAACTTGGCCTTCGTGGTGTCGAGTGCACATTGACTAGGATGGGATGAGTGAGTGGTGGTTGAGTAGAGGACACACACAGGTGTGGCCAGCGAGGCTCCAGGCGGTAGCAACATGGATGGAAAAACTTCATCTGATGTGGACCATCCAATCGTGGTTTGGCTGCGCCCTGATGTTTGACATCAGTCATGCTGGTAGTAAGCCAATTAGCAACTATTTCGTCTGATCGGAGGTGGCTAAGGGGTTGATTCAGGTGATGGTTCCAATTCTTCACAACGACGTAATTCTTCCGATTTTGCCCGTGGGGACCGTTCATGCCTTCGTTCAATGCGAGTTTATTCTTCCAATGATGGGGAGTCTTACTCTATTCTAGTTAAAATCCCTTTGTACCAGTTGGGTCTTAATGTATGCCATTTTCTTTTCTGTGAACATGGCCCGTTCTTGGATGACAAACAATCATTTGGAAAAAACTTATGAGCATCTTCAATATACCCCCATTCAATTGGGTTGATGTGTTATGTTTCGAGTAGATATTGGTGTGACACCATCCTAGATAGAGTTTCCTTGTCTGCAGACCACTACTTTGCTGGGTTAAGACTTCCTTTTTTGCTTATTATGAGGAAGTTTCTAGCATACGTTGGTGCTTCTCTAACATAGTTTCCTCCTAACTGTTATAGGATACTGGTACTCTAGAAGAAGTATGGATCATAGCTTACTGTGGAGAAGTTTACTTTTTGCTACCACTAGCAGCTTTAAGGTCTTAGCCAGGGCTAGTACCTTCTCAAGCCTTACGGTAATCAAGTTTTGATTGAGGGGCTTGCGGACACCAACAAAGGGGCAAGATTCTTTTTTTATTGTAAAGGGGTATTTAGGCCTAGATATCTCGAGGTTTGCCCTTAGTCTCACTTGTCTAGAGACAATAGGCGGTCTTCGATTCAGTCACTTGTTAAGAACTGTCGTTTATCATGCTAGTATATAAGGGTATGTATTTGCAAGTAAGTAGTTATAGTGCTCGAGACGAGACAATTACTCGAGGGAAGAGTATGGTATTGTTTGTTTGTGGCAAAGGGATGATTGGCCCAGAGTGATATTGGCAACCATAGCTTTATCCAGCAAACCACATGTCTATTCGACCAACACTGCATTCAGTCCGCCCATCCTTGGCTTGTTCGATCTTGGTTTGTCCAACTGGCAATGTGTTTGTACGACCAGGTGGTTTGTCCTTATGCATCATTTGTACGTGTACTTATCCAATCATTTTTATTCAATTGTGCGGATTTGCATTGTCATGTTCTCATTGGGCTTTTGTCAGGACCTTGTCATGTTCATGTGACTTATTTTCATTTTTTCTAAGTTAGAATGATTTGTTTGGACCAGGGAGCCAGACGGTCTACTAGTTCTCCTACTTAGTGTGCTTGAGTTTATCAAGTCAGCAAGCATTCTTTTGATAATTAGAAATTTTTTTAATGTTATGATTGTTCCATCCTGTTGAGAATTTCATTGTCCTAGCTGTTTTATTTCATAACTAGGTTGGAGACCTAAGATCAACTATGCGTAAACTTATTCTTGCTCAAGATAAGGTGTAGGAATTTTAGTAATTATTGGACCCAGGGCATCATTGCTGCTTGTTCATTGGTCATTTAAGGCTATCTTCTAGATCTATCATCCACAGAGATAGAGAGCCTATTAAATTGCTATTTGTGGACCCCTATCCAAAGGATATAGTGGTGTGTGGACTTCTAAGAGTTCGTACATCTTAGTCTCTTTGTCGATTTCATTTAGATTTCCCCCATCCTAGTCGAATTTCACAAGTGTAGTCAAGACAAAATTGGTGGCCATATGTGGCCTAAGTGTTCCATTTATTTATAAATTCAAGGTACAAAGGAATTAAAACTTAAGCCTATGAAATTGAAATTCCCTAATTGCAACAATAGAAATTTTAACCTAACTAAAAGGAAAAGGAAAAAAAAAATTGAATAATCAATGCTATTAAGGGAGCACTTTCTATTCTTCTGCTTCTTGGGACCTTATTTTTGTCCCATTCTAATTCCTATGGTGTAGCATTCCATTGCTACTTTTTGTTTTTCAAGTACTATTCTAGTTTTGTTCTTTGTTTGAAACTTTTAAGCAACTTGTTAGGTTGAGGCTTTGGCTTGGGCCACGTGTCAGAGTGGTTGCCCTAGGATCCCATTATAGGGTGATGGGTAGTCTACTACGAGGAGACCTACCTTGACTATTTTTGAACTAGTGCCCTACCCAACTATGACTAACATGGTCACACTACCTATGAGGACTAATGAAAGTCTAGAAAACCCCATCAAAGGGGTTTTTCTTGGTTTGAGTAGGTATGAGAGTTTCATTTCTTTCCACGCTTCAGAGAACAAGATGTTGGCTGAGCTACCGATGTCAATTGAGTTTCGATGTAAATTTATGTTTGCCACTGAGAGGGTGACCACTAAAGTATCAACATGAGGTTGGAGCACTCTATGAGCTTCCCACTCTAATAAGCTTATTTTTTAGTCCATTAATTTTAGGGCCTTATTCAAGTTATGCATGAAGGCAATCTGTAGGACCTCTTGACTTGCCTTACTGATGTGTGCCATGTAGGCATTGTTAGATTCTTCCCCTGCGAGGCAACCTAGGATGACGTGGACTTCTCAAACTTCCTGCCTATAAGCTGGCTCCTGTTCTCTAGAAGGGGAGGCTCATCTTTGTTGCAGTCTTTCTTTCCATACAAATTCTTTGAGGTATGTTTTCTGATAAGGAGTTCTATCTCATCTCTTAAGTCTTGGCATTTCTTAGTTGAGTGACTCGAGTCGCTATGGAACTTGCAGTACTGGTTCTTATTCCCACTAGCATTCTTAAGTTTTCTAGGCCAGCGTATAATGTGTTGTTGTTCAACTTGCATTAAGACTGTCTCCTTTGGTGCTGTCAAGTGGATGTATGTTTGGAAATATAGTCTAGGGTTATTGGAGTTCTAGTATTTGCTCTTTTCTTCATTCTACGGTCTGTCCTAAAACTTTTGTTCTCTGGGTGTTTCAGCTCATCCCTACCCTTATGTTTCTGCTCTAGACTTTCCTTGACTAGAAGATTGTTGTTTTCTTCTATTATTGGCCATTTTGTTAACATTAAGATTTGTGTTGATCAATTGGGTGGCCTCAGCATATGTGGTTGTAAAGTCCTTTTCCTAAAGAGCACTTATAATTGTTGAGTCAGGACAATCGTTTACTTGGATCTTTTTAGAATTAAATTAGTCTGTAAGCCTTGTGATTTTAGTGTTAGTATTCTCATGTGCAAAACACAGTGTTTATATTTTACTTGGTACATTTGTGGGTCCCTTTGTAGGATTGATTACTGTTGGCCCAATTCACACTCACTTAGGAAACATTTTATTTGAATCACAAATTACACATACTTGCATATCTTGAGGATATGTATAGCTAAAAAATTGACTTTGTGGGTGGGGATTTTGGAACATATTTGAAATTGAGAGAACCAAATCGTATTTTAGGTGAACTGGTTGGTTTTTTCAATATTTAGTTTTCTGGTCAGTTCAACGCTGAACCGTCCAATTTTTTAACTTGTTGAGTTGCTATCGCTGAAAGAATAGTGAGGTTTTTTCGTGCATTTTCCCTAGCCGTGTGGCTCACCTGTAGCTTGCTAAAGGGGTTGGCGAGTGGTCAACAATGATGTCATTTTCTCTATAAATAGCATCATTCTCTCTTATTTTAGTTTGCCAAGAGTTTGGGAAGCTTTGCCCAAGTATTAATGGGCTTTCCTGATATGTTTTAGTCTATATTGATCCAATTTTTCCTTCTGAATGTCAGGTTTGAAAAATAGTATCATCTTAGGATGTAGAACATCCGAAAGAAGTTTCTCTCTTATTTCAAACACTGAGGTGAGGTAAAAATGTGAGATTGAGTGAGGGTTTGATGAGAGCTAAGTTGTCGTGTGTCGGTAATAGATCTGGCTAGTGAAATGCAACATCTTTTTGAGCGAGTTTCTCTTATAACTGAGTTACAACGTGTCAAATGTAGATCTAGCTAAGAAAAACAACTTATCTTAAGTAATACATTAAGTTGCCGTACATTGGATAATTTTTGTGTGTTAGCTGGGGATTGCAAGGTTGCAACGATATTCATAGGTGAGGAGCATATGATGTGTCATGTGTCAGTTGGGTGTTGCGAGGCCACAACTTTTTTGCATGATAGGTTTTGGTTGAGCTATCAGTTGTCGATCACATCATATAGTGATGGAGCTTTGGGGAAGAGCTTGCATCTACTTAGATCACAATAGATATGCAGACAGTTGGTGAGAGCAACATAGGTAGTTAGGATTGGTGATCTCAACATATAGAAGTTTACCACATTACATGTTATGTTATGTATAATCACATGTTGTGAGAGTATAATCATCATTTACCAAATATGTTCCCACATAGGAGGTCTTGAAGTGATTGAAAATCTTTTATTGATTTCACAGTTGTTTATCTAATTCACATGATGCATGCTTTTTATTTTTTTATTGCATGTTGCTAGCATGGATAGGAGCTTGTGAAGTACATTGTCACTAGTATGCTTATTGCAGATTGTTCTTTCTTATATGCTTGTTATTTAAATGGGGTGTTGATTTATACATGTTGTTGTTACTTATTTTATTGTGTTATTTACTATTCACGTCTTGAAGCCTGCTTGGCCAAGTTAGAATAGAGTTCGCGAAAAGATTCTATGGGTTGGCGTATCCAACCCGCTAAGTCACGGTCGCTTATTTGAGGTTGAAATTTCAATTCATCTATATACAATTGTTCTAACATATTGAATTCTTAAATAGTATCAGAGCGGGTCACCTTTATTTAGGATTAACCGTCTGGTATTTGATACTAAAGCTCTATCTACACATACATATACACATTTGTTTGTACTCTTTGTCTCTAATGGAGTGGACTGTTGTATATTGTCTGAGGTTGTTTATATTTGTGCACTTGTGTTGATTGCATCATCCCTGTCTTCTTGTTCATTCTTGTATGCTTTGTGCATCTCTCTCTAAAGTATGCACTTTTCTTATCATATCAGCATTCTAGGGTAGAATGTAGATTGCATGTGTGATTGTATGATGATGCTTTCATGGTACTTATTCTATTAAGCATATGATGTATATTTATTGCATGTCTTATATTCTATGCTTCTTGCCATGTGTAGTGTGTTAATGATATTATCTTTGCTATGTTTTGCTACTTAATACTTTACTAGTTTCATTTCTACTAGTTGCTTCGACATGCGTTAAATGTGTGTTTGTCTTACTTTTTGCTTGCATCTTTTTTCATAAGCATCACTCCACATGATTACATCATGTAGTATCGAAGTATCAGGATTCTTCTTTTTACAGTCCTATCATTCATATGCCATATCATTTAGATTGCATCTCCTCTATTTTATTAGGTTGTTCTTTCTATTACTTAGTATGTTATGTGTTGGTTCTCAATTTGTCTCCTGCACTTTTGTATTTATCTTTCGCATGCTTTTTCTTGTCTTTTGCTTTAGATATCTTTGTAAGAAAATTGAGCTGTGTTTTTTAAGCTTAAGTACTTGAGTGTTGTCTCTTACTTCCTCTATACTTGTTTATTGTGGCTTTTCATGTGCATTTGTATGTCATATAAATTGTTTACTTGTCTTTAGGATGCTTGACTTACATGCATTGTTGTGACTAAACTAGTCTGTTTAATAGGCATCCCTATTATTTTGGGTTGTTCACCCTTTCTAAGTATGTCTCTTGTTTCCTGTCTTGGAACTAGAGTCTCCTTTATATGCTTAGATGTTTGAGTAGCATCACTTATTTCTTCTTTCTCTTGGGAAGGTGTTACTTGTATTTATCACTAGTTAGTCAAGGTCCTTCCTACTTTTGAGTAGCAATGATGTGAGTTTTTCCAACAATCTATTTTAAGGAAATAGTGTGCGGGTTATGTCAATGATCTCTTTTGAGACTCATACCTTGTTGTTAGGCCAGTGACATCTTTTGAAGTAACCTTTGTCATCTCACTTATTTGTATGTTTTAATGTTTTTGTGAGATTGACTATTTTACTCTCTTACTAGCTTGTTTTTCCTTATATAAGATTGTGAGTAGTGTTTCTCATAACATGATTAGTATGCTTAGCTATTTTTGTTGTGTATGTTATCTGCTAAGTGTAGATGCATTTGTTTGGAGAGAGTTGTGAAAATGTAGGATGCATAACATTGTTGTTACTTGATATGCATATATTTAGGAAAAAAAGGTATGTGTCAAATATATAATGTCAAAGGGAGTGTTATGTATGTTTTGCATACTTGCTGATTGTGGTTGTCTTATTTTTGCTTAACTTCTCATTGTGATGTTTCTTTGTTTGCTCTTCATGACATCATCTTTGTTTGAATTATGCATAAATATGACAGTTAGTGTGACATATTGTGTGCATAATTTGCATCATCTTGTTTCATATGTCATATTGTGTATTTCTCAACTTTCATGCTTTGAAATGCTTTGTTACATGTCTTTTGCATGTAATTGTTTGTCTAGAATCATGTATGTGCATAATATAGGATGAGGTTGCATGATCGAATATTCCCAAGTGTCATTAGGGGAATATAGTTGAGCTATTAAGAGTGTGTCAACTTGAAAAATAGTTGAACTCTTAGCAAACTTTTTTTTTACAAATTCACTAACACATTTATGTGTCATTGGTATTTGACCTCCAATTCTATCTATATATATTATTGTCATTTTAAAATCTTTTATACCAATTGAAAAATATGTGAAAAGTTACTTTTAATTAAGTACACGTCATTAATATGAGTTAATAAAATTTGAAATAAATTGGAAAATATAATCAATCAAATATGATTAGCATATGAAATATAAAGATTTTGATTTAAATTGTTTTGAGTTATATTTATTTATATTATTGTTGAATGAGCATAAAATTATTAGTCTACATATTTATGTGGCTTCTAATTTGTTGAAGAGTTATTTGATAAGGAACTACAAGTGAGGGGAATTATCGTTGATAATTTAGTAAAGTAGTAAACACACTTGAAGTGTTTTCTTTAGAAAATAAATATTTATCTTATAATATAATATATGTTTATTATGAGGGCTAAATGAATGTAGGTGTGTTTTCTTTAGAAAATAAATATTTATCTTATAATATAATATATGTTTATTATGAGGGCTAAATGAATGTAAGTATAGGCGGAATTATGTTGGGAGCGTTGGGTGGCCTTGGAGCTCCTAACTATCAATATTATTTATGCATGATATAATAGACACAATATATTTAATATGTAATTTTTTTCATAAAATTTATATTATTTATAGTAACTTTTATATATATATATATATATATATATATATATATATATATATATATATATATATATATTACCACTATGAACATTTGAAGCTTTGCCATAGAATATTTAATTAAATCTTATACTTACAATTATTATTTATGAAAATTAAAAATATACTTTTTGCTATTAATTATTGTGTATATTTTAGTGTCATATGTTCAACTTTTATTCAAAACAATTGTGTGTCTATATGTAAGTGTGAAATCATATATTAAAAAAATTCTATTTGTTTCATTTTATATCACCAATAATCTATATTTATATATTAAAATATTTTTTATTAGTCACTTAAAACTTGCCTCCTTAAAGTTTTTATTCTAATTTCATCAGTTTTTACATGTATGAGTGTGTAAATATATAATAATTATTTAAAAAATATTGTCTTAAAAATAATTATATTGGTATTTTGAAAGAAAAAAATGATTGGAAATTAATTGAAGCAAGACAAAATAATAGGCAAAAAAAATAAAATAAGAAGAAAAAAAAGATAAAGAAAACAAGTGTGGCTATAATTGAAGATACTTAAGACACTTTTTATATATGTTTAATAGATAGACATCTTGGCAAATTTAAATAGTAATATTTGTTTTAATTTTTAAAAGGAGAGTATACAACTATTTATTTATAAATAGTCTATATTAACTATATAATTCTTAGTTAGAGTTTAGTAAGTGCATTCACTAATTTTAATTAAATTTAACTTAAATTATTGAATTGAGTAATTAAGAAAGTAGTAAGCTTTCTATAAACTATTAAACTTTATATCTATAATAAATTTATATTTCTTTAACACCTATTTTCGTTAGGTGGAATGCCTATATTCTTTAACTATATTTAATTAAGAACTATATTTAACTATTTAAGGTTTTCTGAATGTTATTTTAATGAAATGATTTTTTTTTTTTTTTGACAAAAAAAAAAAGTTCATTGAGAAGGGGATGGGGTGAAGTTTACTTTTATTCATTCATTTAGATCAACGTTAATATTAAGAGTACTAACAATGATTAGCACATAAGACGGTCGTTAAATAAATCTTTAACTCTTTGTGCACAATTATAATTTTTTTCTACCAAATTTATGATCTTGTACATGTAACATAATTAGTAATGTAATTGAACATCCGCCAATTTTTAAACATATAATTGGTCGGTTTTATTTGATACTTTGATTTTCGTTGTCTCGTTGATGATTTTTTTTTCCCCTCTTTTTCTTTCTATTATATGAAATATAGAAAGTAGCTACTAGCTATGTTGTTGTTATTTCGAAAAAAAGCTCCTCAA
The DNA here is from genome assembly GCA_029378325.1 of Elaeagnus macrophylla. NCBI lineage: Eukaryota > Viridiplantae > Streptophyta > Magnoliopsida > Rosales > Elaeagnaceae > Elaeagnus > Elaeagnus macrophylla. The sequence goes on along the minus strand of CM055641.1, from coordinate 51,034,616 downwards.
TAAACTATTTTTTTAGGACCATACATATAATGACTCTTAAATTTACACTATAGTATACAAAATGAATAATAAATAAATTGTTTTTGCCACAGATTTATTCTCTCAAAAAGTAATTGATTTAACAGTAATTATTCAAATAACCTCTTTTTGCACTATTTTATAATCTATTTAAATTGTGAAAATTTCTCAATAAATAAATATTAATTAAAATTGTGAGAATCAAATGTGGTGCATGACTATAAATTATGTCAATAGTTTTTCATGGATTCGTGACTGAGTCTTGTTAATTAGTATTGTCTTCTTCTGAATTGATCCACATGTTTCACAAATTCATCAAAAAATGCATAAAAGTTTCATAAAATTTTTAAAAACTATTTTTTCCTTCTTATTGCTTATAAAACTCATACTTAACATTTTAAGCTCAATTTATACCATCTGATTAATTAAAACAAGAAAATATTAAACTTAAAATATGTAAAATAACTTCATTTTTGTAGAGTTATTGTTAGTATTATTTTGCCTTCTTTTCTCTCCAACAACTATACGGTTTACACATATGCACTCACTTTGTATACAGAATGCAAAGGGTACAGAGCAAACATATTATGCCTATATTAGTTTATATTTAATTATATAATATGGATGATCGTGAATCATATAATTAGTTATTTTTAATTATTATAAGAAATAGATTCCTTATATGGAAATTTTATATTTTGTTGGGTACAATAAAGCTTACAAAAACTATATAAACAAAAAATGACAAGATCGACCAATCACAGCAAACCACCAAAATTATCACGGCTTCTATAAATACATATATAATTTAAATTAATATATATTATTATTAGTTAATATTAAATATTTGTGAAAAAAAATTAATATCGAGAAAAATTTCTTACAGGTCCTTCAAATTAGGTCATTTATATTATTTGATCTATAAAATTATAAGTAATATGATTTGGTACTTTAATTTTAGAAGAAAAAAAGAAAAAGGGCCAATTTAAAATAAAATACATAATTTTAATATATTATAGTTAAAATATTATTTTTTAAGATAACAATTACGAACAAATTATATTATTTTGATATTTTAAAAAATAATATTTTAATTAAAAAAATTATATATTTTATTCTTAATTGGCTCATTTTATTAAAATTAAGGAATCAAATGATACTATTTATGATCTAAAAAGATTAAGTAATATATATGACATAATTTAAGCAACAAGCTTCCTTTAATACTTTTGTGCGAAAACAATAGTGGACGCAACACAGGTACAAATTAAAAAGCAACGGTCATGAAGTTGCTTGAAACAAGGAAGGGTGGCTATGGCTTTACACAAATATAGGAGCTTGAATATCTCTCGACGTTCCGAAGTCACTTAAAAAAAGCTTTTTTTATTGCATTTAATACAGAAGACACTAGAAAGAAAAAAGAAGAAGAGAGATCCAGAGAGAAAAGATGGGGAAGCAAACAACGTTAATGATGTTATGGACGGGAATATGGATCGGGTCATGTTGGTGTGGGGCTTTCTCCCAAAAACCTGAGCCTGTGGATCCTGGCATGGCTTGGGCTTTTGATGAGGCCCATGGGTAATTTCTCCATCAACGTTCTTTCTGTTTCTTCTTCGTTTTTCTTGAAGCATTCTTGTTTCCTTCCTCTTAATTAGAGCATTCTTAGTTTCGTAGTCAAGTTTTACAAAAATTGTGGAACCCTTATTACTAATATTAACGTCCCACTACAAAAGTGAGTTTTGGATCTATTTAATTATTTACTTAAAAAGGTTAAGAAAATATTTTCAACTTCAACCACAATTTTATACACTTTATATTTTATAATATCATTAAATTTTATCAGTAAATAATTTAAAAATGTCTCACTTTTTTAATGTCAACGCTTGATGCTAATATATAATTATATTTATATTTTTAGACGATTTTATCCTTAATACTTTTTATTCCGAAAAATTTACCCAATTAGCCTATAATAAACTTCTATTGAGCTCATCTACAAATTTATCATCTCAATTTTATTAAAGATAAAAGTATCATTATACTAAACTATGATAGTTATTGAAAAATAAAAGTTCTGTTCTACTCAACTACATTTAATAGATATTGATTTTTATTTCAATTTTATTAAGAGCACAAGTTCGATTATACTAAACAATGCTTTTTTCCAACTAAATTATTTATTACTCTCTCCATTTTTTTAATAAGTAATGATAATAGATATTGATTGAAAATTTCTTATCACTATATATATATCTCTTTATGTATTATTTACCATTTTAAACAATTTTATTCTTAATATTTTTTATTTTTGACATTTTAATTCTTAATATTTTTTATCTTCTGTAAATTTATTTGACTTTACTTTACGAAACTATTTTTATTAATTAAATGAATATTTAATAATAATGATAATACTGTAAAAGCATAAAACTTATGTTTATTATAACAATTTTTTTCTAAGATTTACATGAGAGTTAGCATATGGCAAAAGAATAATTATTAAATAATTAAAATGTCATCACTAGCACAAAATAGTTATTAAATAATAGGTTAGGAGAGTTAAATTATCTAACCTAATAAAAGATTTAGGAGACTGAATATATTTTATCATCCTAAAAGAAACATATTGCCTTGAGTTTCATCTATTTTGAACTGCCATTTATACTCTTAAATTTTTGTAAGACTACATTTCACATTTTTAATATATATTAATGTGTTCTTGGTATCCTTAGTATCCTAAAGTTTGAAGCATTGTTTATATTTAAAAAATTATTTTGATCCACATTTTAAGAAATAATAGAAATTAATTGAATATATTTTTAAGAAAATATTATACTGTTTAGAATTAATGTAATTTTGTTGCATTATTTTTTAATTTTAATTGTATAGTAACATGTATATACATTGTCTTATATCAAAAATTACTTGATATATATATATTTTTTCTTTACAAATATAAGTATTTATTATTGAAAAATTTAACTCATGTTTAAAGCACGTACATTTCATTAATAAATCATATAGTTATGCATTTGTAGTTTCCTTTTTCTCATATGATCTAAAATCACATATGGATAATTATGTGTTTAGGTAGTGTTTGGTTCTATAAAAGTAATATAAATAATAATTGTAATAAAATTGAATGTAAAGTAAACAGTATTACTATTACAGTATTTGTTTAAACAGTGTAATCAAAATAAATAATAATATTAAAATAAAGATTATAAAATTATAAATGAAGTAAAATTAAAAAAATAAACTTTTTTTATTACTAAAAGAGATAGAATGAGTAAAAAAATCATAAATAATTATATAAATTGTGAGAAAAATAAAGCATTACAACGTATTCTTAAGAGCTGTAGATATAATAAGGAATATTGTTATTGCTGTAATCCCTTTATATTTCATTATAGAGTATAGTCAAACCAAACACAGTAATATCCTGAATGATTTTCATTACGATTACGATTACTGTCAACTAAATATACGATATTGATTAAAGAATGAATTAGTAGAAAGGAATTCATTCTCATTCCTCTATTTACTTTTCAAAAATATTATAAAAAATGAATAAAGAATCCATAAATTTTAGAATCATTATTGTTGATTGGTTCTATGAAACTCTTAGTATTGATTCTCTTTTTTAAATTTGTGCAATTTTAAAATTATCTGTACTTTTAATATTTTATTTTATTTTTTATTTAATTTATAAAGTTATTAACAAATGCATGGAAAGAAAATAATTTTTCCTTTACCATTTTTTATATTCGATTTGATCTATTTTTATGTTTATTAATTTTTATTACATATTAATAAATGCAGTGTTAATATTATAATTTGATTGTGTGATTCAGGGGAGCTGGATTTAGGAACGCAGAGATTCCGCCGGGAGTGGTTGCTACTCATACTTATAGGCCCCACTTGCCATGTGGTGGTAAGAATTCCACGTGTACCTTACAGCTACAAGGGTCGTCGTATATTTGATGCTTTTCTTTTTCAAATATTATAAAAGCTTTTTTTTTTTTTTTTTTTCTTAACCATTAAAACTAAATAGCTAATAAATTTTATTATGTTTTTAAGATAAGTAATATTTATATTTAAAAAAAATAATTTTAAAATATGCTTTAATCATAAAATTATTACTAAAATATTAATTAAAATAAATTCTAACATTAAAAATACTTCTATATGGTCAAACTTTAGTAAACAATAATTTAATTTAAACATGTTTGTAAACGTTTAGTATATATGCTCACGTCCATATTTTATCTTCATCAATATATGTTTATTGAGAAGGTTCAAGTCAACCGGAGCGGAAGGCTATAGAGGTAGGTAATGAAGCAAGTGCAATGAAAGATGAGGCAGACTCAGCTGTAAATTCAGCTTCTGATAACGTAGCGAAAACACACGAAGAAGGTAAGGAAAAGGGCAGTACTGAAGTCACAGAGAAAACAAAAGAGAAGGCCGTTGATGCTAAGGATAAAACCAAAGAGATGGGCAAGAAGGGTATGGACAAAGCCTCATATAAGGTAATAGAAACCAAAGACGAAGAAGAAGGTGCATTTACTAAAGCTAAAGACAAAGTGGAAGATTCAGTTGGATCATCTACTAAAGATGAGAGTAAGAAGAAGAAGAAGTACAAATCCAAAGAGATTGATGAAGATGATGATGATGATCATCATCATCATAAGGAAAAGAAAAGTAAGAATAAAAAGGACAAAGATGGGGACAAAATAGAGAAGAGTAAGTCCAAAAATAACAAAGAAGACAAATTAGAGAAGGGTAAGACCAAAAAGAACAAAGAAAAGAAGGATGATTTTTAGGCTTCAGAAGCTACAATGAGTCGGCAAGGATGAGTCTAAGTTACAGTTTTTAAATGGATCGACAATATGTGAGCTCATGTTAATTTTTATGTCAATTTGTAAATGCAACTTAATTACAACTTTTTAAAATTTTCCCCAAATCTTGTATTTAGAGATTTTTTGGGGGTTAAGTTATATGGTTCTTTCTTGTATAAGAAAGAAGCCTAAGACTAATGCATATATTATATATTTATATAGCTTCAATTTTGTGTTTCATTCTCTCTATGAAATGTAGTACTTGTGCAGTTTTTTTTATTTATTTATTTGAGGATGCATGAGTGTTCCTCAATATGTAGGAGTCAATTATCTCCAAGTCTGATATTCATCCCTAACTACACAAGTAATTAACTATAAATATAAGTTTCGTTCACTCTAGTCAAATTAAAATTAATTTAAATATTCTAATAAAATAGTTTATATTTAAAATATTTTTTTTTGTTATAAAATTTATTTAATTAATATTTAATTTATTTTTATATTTTTATTACAATTTTAAAAATAAATAAAAAAATATTATTTTTAATTTGAGATAAAATAAAAAGTTAAGACACAGAATTTCACAACTGAAAATTTAGACATATTACGTTAAGTGCACAATATTGTTTAAACCCAACCCCTTGGACATACAAAATTTCTACATATTTATATCATTTTTATACTGTATGATACAGTTTGATTACAATTAAATGCATGACTATATAGAAACTATACAGTAAGGTCTTTAATATTGTGTAACAAATAAGACATTACGGCATGTTTAGTGTACTCTATTAAACATATTAAGTATAATCGTGTTGAATTATATTAGATTGTACTATATTTTAGTATATATAGTGTTTGATAACAAGCTGTACAATGTAGTTTGATAAAATTGATTATAAATATTTTAATAAAATAATTTATATTTAAAATAGCTTTTTATTTAAGTTTATTTAAATCAATATTTATTTTGTTTTTATATTTTTATTAAATTTAAAAAATAAAAAATATATATAATTTTTAGCTTGAGATAAAGAAAAACTCAAGACACATTATTTTATAATTGAAAATTTGGACTAAGTAAAGAATCAAACATGGTTTAGACCCATATCTTCTAGTATTATAAAATTTTTACATAATTATACTATTTTTATATTGTATGATATTATTTGATTTTATAGCCAAACACATGATTATATAAAAATTATATAATTATAATAATTAATACTGTGTAATAAACATGCTATCAAGACCCACTTCAATTAACACTAGAACATGTGACATGTCCTAAGGAAACATAATAACTAGCATTCTTGAAATAACTCTGATTTAATTTGAAAAATTTCAAGTAAGAAGTTTATAAAAATTTGGGTATAGTCTCCTCTAATTATTGAATTATCCTCATTATAATAAAATGACAATAGTTTTAAAAGATAATTTTTCAAAGTCTAGAAAACTTCATGTAACTTTACATATCTAGGAAGTAACTCATGGTTAAACAAAACTACATACTATAAGATACATACCATACATCACATAAGACTTTCAAGCCTATCACTAACTCAAAACATAATAGCCATAATACACTATATAAGGTGAAAAGAAGATAAAAATAACCTAGACTGTATAACAAAATATGGATCTTAAACCTCCGAATTCACATGATATGGCCTCAAAACTGGGGGAGAACAATAAATATTAAAAGTGGACTTGAAAGCTCAATGAGTAAATAAGTTTTATAAAATGACATAGTACTTACGTAAACTACATGTAAACTACTTATAAATTATCATGAAATACATGTTGATAATAATAATCTACGTATAGTCTTTATGATAAAATAAATGAACTCATAAATGCATAACTTAAGTTTTATATAATAATCATAATTTAATACATTTGAAAACTATAGATGACATCCTCATGACTTATAATAAAATGTAATAATATCAGTTCAAGATCTTTATAATATAATAATTTGCTATGATTAGTTTACAAATAAAATGTATGACCATGATAAATGTATTTTTATTACTAAGAGAACTTGAGACCTGGTCGCATATGAAGGAGTCATTTAGCACATGGAGGTGCTAGCTCTCAACTATACGTGTGGGAACCTTGCTTGATATAACTATTAAAATGGCTCAGTTAGCTTTATTGAAACATGAGTCATGTGCACACTAACTTAGCTGAACTTGTCATCATATTGAATTTGTAACATGATATTAAACTTGTAATATTATACTAAGTTGATAAATATCATAGTAAGTTAAATTGGACTAAATCTGTTGGTCATAATGTCTTACCAAATCACTTCACATCATAATTCTAAGTAGAGCCAAGTATTATGAATACAAGAGAAAAAGTACTCTAGTAATTGTAAAATATTTCATGAACTTGCAAGCTTGTATAAAAACTAGTATACATAATAAAATTAATTTAATATTAATTTACTTGCAAATTATCTTGCATATACTTGATTGATTCTGATAATAAAAATAAAATATATTCTCATGGTCTATATGTTCTTGAAGTGCATTGAAATTGATATATAAATGTTCTTCCAATACTAGTGAAAATGAATGCACTTTCTATAAACATGTAACTTATGCAAATTGGATTTACTTGAACATAAATGCGATTCAAAACAATGTTATACATGGTTTAGAAAAGAAATTAGATATTCATTCACAGTACTATGTCACTAATAATTCTTTATGTGCACCGTAGGATTTATTGGCTCAACCCTTCCCAAGCAATCACCCTTGTGTCAGAACAAGAATAATGTCATAGCTTGCTTATTTATTAATTCTAGCTAAAAGATTCTCTAATACTTCTAAAATAGAGGTTTTTAATAGTTGATTGTATTTTATCCAAGCATTTTAAATAATTTTAGGGTACTCCTAAAACTACCCTTGTTAGTTCACATATAACTTTCGGTATAAATGTCTAAATTTATTTATGTAAAAACATACAAAAATTAGGCATTTCAATCCTTAAAATAAGATATCACACACTAAAATGACATATGTAAAATCCTTTTTAATCCATAGAATATCTATTAGTTTCAAAATAGAATTTTCAACACAATTACAATTGAATATACATTTAATTAAATTGCTACAAATTTATCCAGGAAACTCAAAATAACAAACTGTAAAATTCATATTAAACTATAAATCTTAAGATTTAAAATAATATATAAATCATTTAATTTCAATTAGTAAAACTATTTCAAATAAAAAAAATATTAATTGGGTTCCAAACAAGTTTCTCAGCACCAATCTCACTAGAGATATCATTGGTTAAATAGACAACTTTATTTAAAAAATTCGAAATATCAAATCATAAAGTTTCTAAAACTAGATATTTTAAGATTTAAAATAATATATAAATCATTTAATTTCAATTAGTAAAACTATTTCAAATAAAAAAAATATTAATTGGGTTCCAAACAAGTTTCTCAGCACCAATCTCACTAGAGATATCATTGGTTAAACAGACATAAATTTGTTTAAAAAATTCGAAATATCAAATCATAAAGTTTCTAAAACTAGATATTTTAAGATTTAAAAAAAATACAATTTACTATATTACGAATTGTATAACCATTTCAAATAGCAAAAATTTCGAGGATTCTTCCAGTTTGACTTTCATAAAACAACTCTCATTTAAATAGATATAACTTTGTATAAAAAACTCTAAATTACAAACCGTAAAATTAGTGATAAACTAGAAACCCATAGAATTTCATAAAGATAATCCACAAATGCTAATTCATTGTACATGTTTTCCAGTTTTTAGTTAGATATTCAAAAAATAATTTTATAAGAGATTCACAATATCACCATAACTTATTCTTGGATTATTTTTATGAACTTCACCTATGACTGATTTATTTGTGTTAAAATAATATTTTTTAGATTCAAAAATTAAAGTATAATCAAAAGGAAGGAAAGAAGGAAATAAATATCTTGAAACTTACCCTATTTGATTACGGATATTCCTTGTAATTCTAGTTAGTTACTCTTGTATTTTCTTATAGAATCTAATGGAAGAAAGAGAGGAAGATAGAGGGTTGTTCTTAAGGAGGTGAGTGTCATTTTGGATTAAGATAGAAAAGACAAAATGATTGTCCTTATCTTGTAAGAGTGTGTGTATGATAGAGAGGGATTGTCATTTGAGCACATATGTCCTCACAACTCATGCTCAGCTCCACTTTTTTTTTATTATTTCCATGTGTCACTTGAGGGTAAGGAACAAGCTAGTCATAAGGAAATGACCAAAATACCCTTGTCCATAATATGAAAAGTTTTAAGAGCTAGGGTATTTTAGTAACTTTGCTAAAAATTTAAAGAAATTAATATAAACCTATTTTTATTTTGGTAACTTTGCTAAAAATTTAAAGAAATTAAAATAAACTCTTTTTAATTATTATAACATCTTTACATCACAAATTAAACTCATAAATTTCATCTTTTGAACATTGAGGGTAAGATCGTAACAATTTTGTAAATATAAGTTTTGCGAAAATTTTACTTCATTTAAGAAATTGGATGTTACACATGCCGTTTAAATGTTAGTCCAATTACAAATTTTATTGTTGGTGCAAATCATGAAGCCACATCAACCTCTAGAAAACATAGGTTATGCCATATTAAGCAGCTAGCAAAGTAACCTTTATCTCAATGTCTAAGCCTCGGCGATGGAGATGTTCCTACACATAACAAAGCACAAAACTTCCTTTAGCTGAAACATCTAAGTTATTACATGTAAGCAATCCTATTGGATTTTACCCATTACTAGTCGTTAATTAGCTTAGGGTATCTCATATATATTACCTTATAACTGAAAGAAATTGGGAGATTAAAAGGAACGAATAGAGTGAGGCGGCAATCCCTCTTGGCATGAGTGCTTGTTGTCTTCAACAGAGGAGGAGTATGCAAAACGATGTAGAGGCTTGAAGCGATTTGGTCGGTTTTTAACAAGCAACATGAGAAATGAAAGAAAGAAATGGTTATGGTAAATATATTTATGGTTTATGGTGGTATGAATCTCTCTTTTTATTGTTAAGCTCTTTAATCTTTTTGTATATTTTCTCTACGATAACTCTACGAAAGGAGAGTTATTTAACCACTTCAAGCTAGTTATATATCTTTTTTGGAATTAAATATTATGAAAGAGGCTTATTTTGTGTTTATTTATGCTAATGTAGGTGGAACAATAGCAAACAGAGTCCAAATGAGTCAATTGGGACACAATTAGCATAGTCTTGATTGGTCGATGCCAAAGTACGTAGGTTGCAATGCACACTAATCCATGTTGTGGCATGCAACAAGATGCTGGAAACACACTAAAAGCTAAAATCCTCATGCTATAACGGGTAATACTTCATGCCACGGCGTGCATAACCTCTCAATAATTCCTGAGAGCTTTATGCAATGGCAGGCAGTTGTTCGTGTCTCAACGTGCATTATTTTATCTGTCAGGAATTACCACATTAGCTCCATTGTCACTCTTTTATGTCTATTTCAATCATCAGATCTTATGGAAATTGATCAAGGGCCAGATTAGGTAGTTTCTAACCAAAATAACCTTTCTCTTTTTTAGAGCCAAAAGAATTCATAGTTGACAAGCATATGAGAAAAGAGAAAAGAGACTAAGAACATATTATGGAGAAGACACAAATCTCAAAAATATCAAAGAGTTGATCGCTATTATTTTCAAGAGATTGATTGTAATCTTTCTTATCTTTAATTTTTTTATCCATGTTTGTATATTTTTTCATGAATGTTTTGAACTCAATAAATATGTTGAGTAGCTAAATAATTAATCTAGGGGTCTTATAAATTTAATTTCCTATTATGTGAAAGATCTATTATTTTTTCCATTGTGATTGTGACTGTGATTCAATTATATTATTTGGTTAGATTTTCATATTATTTGATCATATTTTCATGTTATTAGTTAATTGACCATCAATTAATCTATAAAATCAATTAGGCATATTTGAAAGAATTACTTAATTTTTTTTCATGGTTGACCAACATGCATTAGTTTCTAGACAAAGATGTATGATTCTTATGTTTGTGATCTAAATTTACAAATTTAAAAAATAGTATACAACTTGATTGACATCAAAGTGTAATTTGGTTTATTATTATATGAAATGTAATTTAATTGAGAGAAAAATGCATGCTAGTTTTGATGCAATTGACTATATGATTGTCATAACAATTACTTGGAAAAATTTTAGTGATTCACATACTTAAAAAATTGAAGGATTAAGGTTTCTATAGCTCTTTCTCATATATTTTTGTTCTCATTGATTTAGCAATTTTAGTTATTAATTTATTATTTTTCTACAATTTATCAAATTTTTCATGGTCTAAATAGTTTTAGTAATAGTCAAATTGGTACTCAATTACAAGTTCTTAACTCCCTATTGGATCGATATCTGTACTTAAGTATATTATATTACTTGCACAACATGTATACTTGTAGTTAGCATGTCACTCTACTTAATAAATGAGTTGTAAGTGAGAATTTTTCGTAGAGTAGAATTTTCGAACAACGTAAAAACCTTGTGTTATTTTGTGCCTCTAATTTCTTTATTCAATTTTAAAGAATGATTTTTGAATTTATATCTTGAAACAAAAACAATCGATTACAATTGAGATTTTTATATTTTTGAACCAAAGTTCCCAACAATTGGTATCAGAGTCCATGGTTAGGCTTTCACTGTGATAATTTGTGATTTTTCCCAAATTTCTTTAGGATTTTTTGAATTTCTTGTTTTTGAATTTTTATGGTATTTTTTATATTCCAAAAATTGATTTATGGAAATTTCTTTTGATTCTTAAATTTGGATTGAAACCCTAAATTTTTGGTTTTATGAATTAGGTAATTTAAATCATGTTAAGGAAATTTTTGGTAATTTAAATCCAATTTTGTGTGTCTTCTTGGGTGAACTGATTTTGGTTCAAGATTTTAGTAAAATATTTTTTTGGGTGTCCCTTTTCAACGAAAATTTATTATCAAACTTTTTGTGATATAAAAATTATGAGAGAAAGAAATTAGTTTTTTCTTTTTTGAATAAATTGAGTGACATATGTTATTTCTTGTATTTTTTGATTTGTCCGGAGTTATGAACTCTAGTCTATATTTTTTTAAAATCAAGAATATAGCATGTTATTATTTTTTGTAAGCAAACTAGTCACTTGTTGGTAGTGGAAGAAATATGACAACTTTCTTAATAATTTTGTGATCAAAATTTGTGAAAGAAAATGTGAGATTTTCTTAGATAACACAAGATGGGTACAAGACTTGAAATGTTGAGTGAGGTTATTGTAAAGAAATAACAAAGTTAGGAAGCAAGCAATTTGAGATAACTCACCAGGTACCCTTTTGGACTTGGCTACAAGGTGTTGAAATAATTGCACATAGAAGATGGTGTAGCAAGTTGGGTGAGTTAAAGCATTGTAAGTAGGCTCTACTTGATATTTATTTAAAAGATATTTGTGCTAGTTTTTGGATGAATGTTGCGATAGATGTGAATTCTTGATAATCTTTTTAAAATTATTTTATGCTAGTTTAGCTATTATTTATGAAAGAATTGTGTTGAAAATTTTGAGATTCTCATGTTGAATTCTTTGCTTAATTCATAGTATTAGCAAAACTGATTGTTATATATCTTTGTGAATTTTATTGTGTATGTTATTTTGTTGTCCTTGATAGGAAAAAGACATAAAATTGAAATCTAAATTTTGTATGCAATTGCATGTTAGAGATAGGTTTGATTTGATATAACCTATTTCGAGTTGTTAAAATGAACCACGATCTAAGTCGAAATCTAAAAGAAATTAGGTGCTTTACTATTGTTATGAAAAGATGGATGTTAGTGGTATGCCATGTTATGAAAAGAAAAAATGACATGTTGATAAACATCTAAGATTGGATATGCTTGCATGTAAATTTCAGGTTGTGATAATAATGTTGCATTGTTAGATGATTATTATTATTGTAAAATTTGAATTCTAGAATCTTGAATTGATTGGTATCTTAATTGTTCTTTTCATATGTGTCCTGATAGTAAAAGTTTTGTAATTATAAATTTATGATGCTAGGTGGTGGTAACCTGTTTAAGAAGGATGGAAGCATGTGAAATGAACTTATTACTTGGATTAATTATAACATTGTGAGCTTTATACTTTTTGGAGACTTTGGTAGGCTTGTGATAAATGGCATTTGGTATGTACATGGATGCTTATTAAATAGTGTTATTAGGCATATGCATAATTATTTTTGAGTAGTATTAAGGAAACTTATGTAAAGTTGTGGTCATGTTTGAACCTATGTTTGACAAATTTTTGTTATAGCTTATATAGTTGACCATATTGGAAAGAGAGACTTGTAAAAATTGTCAAAATAAAGGTCTGTTTGATACTTATACTGCTAGTGTTTCAATTTTTTATATTTGTGGTATGCAAATGATCTAATTTTATTTTTGAAAAACATACAACTAAAGATTGTGTTTTGAGTAATTTATATTAGTTTGTAGGGTCTAGTCTAGTTCTTATGAAAATAAAATATGAAATGAATCACATTTTTAGTCTATGTTGGTTATGCTTGATTTTCAATATTTTTAAAATGAGTTGTTGCTAAATTTTTATTATTGTCATTATTTGAATAATTTATTATTCTCAGCTAGTAAGCAACTTTTAAAAATATGAAATTGATAATCTATTTAAAAATTAGATAATGTTAGAAACTGATGATTGTTTGAGCAATATGGTTGAAGTATTAAGTAAGCATGATATATATGGTGGGTTGTTAGTCTGCTCTATTATTCTTTTACCAACAATTATAAAGATAATGTGATGTAATTGAGATGGAGCTTGCAGGTAAGGGTAGCAATTTTTGACACGACAAAAAAATAACAAGAAACAAGACACAAAAAACCTGAACCGATTTAATTTCTGGTCAAAATGGGTCAACCCAAAATTACACAAAAAAGTGGGTCAAATTTGGGTCGTTACAAGGTTTACCCGTTCTATAATTTTTTTAAAAAAGAGCCCAAAATCCATACCCGACCCAAATGTATGATATAACCCTAAATCCGTAATAGGCTAATACCCTCAAATCTCAATCTCATATTCTCAACTATCAAGTCATCGGCTCATTTAGATTCCATCATTCTAGAGTCATCCGCAATGTGATACCCATCCTGAAAGCCAGACCGACACATGGAGACAGTCACATCGCCACCACCTAAGTCCCTTGCCTTTAAGTCGGTAATTACTTATCCCCATCTGACCATCCTAAAAGCCAGATAAGACACATAATGACGGATACAGCCACTCGCATCGCGCCCAACCTCCCATTCAGTGCCGTGTTGTTGTCACTGCTGTCCCTTGTCTTCGTGCCCTTGCCGGCTCGACCTTCACCCCTTTTGTTTCTCTGATCTCCTAGGCTTCTGATAGAGTGAAAGGTCAATTCATTTTAAAATTTGCTAATAAGTTAGGGTTTTTCTTTATTTAGTATAATAATTAATAAGCTTCAGTTTTGATCTAGAAATAGTTTGATTTCTCCAAACCCATTAACAAATTAGGGTTCTTGATGTTCAATCATTTTGGAATTTTTGTTAACAATCCTAAATTTAGTGCAGAATTGTGAATTGCTTTTCACTTATGTAATATTTTGGGGCTTTCTGGGTTTGGGTTCGAGTCTGGATAAACCCATTTTAAATTCAGGTAGTGTTCAGGTTTGGACAGACTCATTTTAAATTTAGGTCGTGTTCGGGTTTTTCAAATCCGAGTTCAGGTTTGCTATATATAATCTATTTTTAATTCGGATCGTGTTCAGGTCGGGTTGAAAATGAGTTGACCCAAACAACATGAACTGCCACCCCTACTTACAGGGATAGCAATTGAACTTGCATAAGCTACTAATGCAAGTGAGATTCAAGGTGAGTATGGAGGTGCTTTACAGCTTAGTACTCAATGTGATGCAATGAAGAAAGATAAGCTATGATAATTCGGTAAGCCATCTAGGAGGTATATGCATGTAAACCTTGGTAGTTGTGTGTGACAATTATTATTGTTTAGATGACTTAGAGTGAAAACTTGTGATGATGTTGTATTTAAAGAATCTAAAGTATGAATTGATACTTTGGATATTTATTTAGATTCTTTTTGTGAAAATAAAAACTTGTTTTAAAACCTAATATGTTGTGATTGTGCTATAGTTGTTTGACTTTGTAGAACAGGTTAAATGGATTGTATATACTTGTGTGTGATGTCCATATATTGTTATATATATTTTCTTTAGCATGTTATAGATTTGGAATATGTATGATATAAATTAGTTTAGAAGATATAAGCATATTAATAATAATTTATTTAATGTTAACTGATATATACATTTGCTGAAATGTTGATTATGTATTATTTGCATGTAATAATATAGTGAAATTTATTACTTGATTTATATGCTTAAATTGTTTTCTAATTAGTAATTTATAATTAAAATGAAGCCAATTAAAATGATATCCATGGAAAATATGAGGGACATATTTGTTGCATCATTTATGTAATTGAAAAAGTAATACATTGAAAGTCCATAATGGTGTTTTGTGACTTTTTTAACCTGTGATTGTGTCCATAATATTTATTGATTTATCATTAGTTTATAGTTCCAAAATTTTATGATGTGTTGGCAATTTTAGCACATATAAGTGTAGTGTCATAGTTGTGTGTAATATTTGGAATATGTTTTGTTTTATGGTGACTAGTGTTGGAACAATTAATAGTTGTGTTATTTAAGTTGATTTAACTCAAATAGAACTCATTGTTAATTGATTGATGAAAAATGAATAATTTTATATTCAGGTATCAATAGTGTTGGTTTGGTGTTTAAAAATGAAACATTTTGTAAAGAGTTTTACTAACACTTATGTTATAAGTGATTTGAGAGGTGACGATTTTTTAAAAGCAATTATATGTTTATTATTTTCATGACTAATAGATTTGCTTATAAGCTTTGATTAAGTACAATAATTGTTTGGAGTAATGTGGACAAGAGGTTAAGTGAAGTTGACTCAAGGATTGTGAAGATTTTATTTAAAATTGTAGAGTTACTTTACCAAACCAATGCCCAATTAAGTATTGTTTAAAAATGAGCAACCAACTTGGAAATATTGATTTGCAATTCATTAAAAGCATATAGTTATTGGGCCTAATTTGTTATAGTATAATGTTATATTTGGGCTTTTATTTTGTACATGTATTTTACTCTATAACCTCAACTCTCATTATATGTACATTAATAATGGACTTGTAAAGGGATGAGATGTAAGTTATTATATGTTAGCTATTCTATTGGGTTTTACCCATTATTAGCCCATTAGTATGTAACAGCTCCTTTACTTGTTAATTAGCCTTTGTATCATATATATATATATATATGATGAGAAGGATTGAATAGAGTGATGCGACAGACCCTCTTGAAGTGAGTGCTTATTCTCTTCGACAGAGGAGGAATATGCAGAATGGCATAGAGGCTTGAAGTGATTTGCTTGATTTTCAACTGGCAACATGAAAAATGAAAGAAAGCTAGCTCTGGCAAATATGGTTAGGGTTTATGATGGTATGAATCTTGGTATCTTTTTCTTATTAAGATTTGTAATTTCTTTGTATGTTTTCTTTAATTAATAAATGAATTGCAAGTGTGCCTTTTTTGTAGAGTAGAATTTTTAAACCACATAAAAACCTTATGTTGCTTTGTGCCTATAATTTATTTATTCAATTTTAAAGAATGATTTTTGAATTCGTTTCTTGAAACAAAAATGATTAATTAAAACTGGAATTTTACTTTTTAAAACCAAAGTCCCAACACTCGTAAACAATTAAATTTTGGTTATGAGATTGGAAGGATGGGGGTAGCAGACCCTAAACGGCCCCAACATGAATAATTATGCTCACTTGGAACTGTATACTCCTTTTTTTTTTTTTTTAGTTCAATGTGTACTCCTTGACGGTTTGACAAGTTTTGGAATTTGTACAATTTTATTCTCCAAAAATAATAATATATTGGAAACAAAAAATTAGGTACACAACCTGGTGCATTTGAAGACATTTATTGATCTTCAAATTTGTTTGGGATTGATTCAGATGGTTTAAGTTAAGGCATGTGTTTGCTGTGGACCCACGAAATTGATTTTTCCATAAAATTGCACTCTTCCTTCTTTATTGAGTTTTCTATGTTTGATCCAATTCATAATTTTTCATGGATTGGGTTTGGCGTAATGCTAACTGCGATGATAATATTAGAAAGTATCAGTTGAATGAATTAAGGCAAAGGTTGATGCTTTGTGAGGGCACTGTGTTAGTAGTGTTGAATTTAAAAAAGAGAAAAACAAACATTTCTTATAAATAAGTTACACTTAATATTAATATATTAATATTACACTCAAGTATCACGTCACCCTCACAGCACACACAATCACTCTTTATTAATTTCTCAAGTCAAACACTTTCTATATATCACTTCCTCACATAATTCTCTATTCTATATTACAAATGCTATGGGCTAGTATTTATAGACAGTTTAAGTGCTAATCTAGTTGACTTCAACTCCTTCTAGAGTTATCTAATAAATATAAAAAAATTCGCTTTGTTAATGACAATTAAGTTCCAAGTGTATCTATTCTTGATGAACATACAGGACCTCTCTAGAATAATAGGAAAGGTAGTGAAGTAAACTTTAACACTCCTTCACAGCATCGACTCTGTCTTATTTCTCCTTTATTTACTATGTTGAGTTGACATCATAGCTTCTCAAATTTTGTATTCTAAGTCCTTTAGTAAAAATATATGCCACTTGATTATTTGTATTTATCTATTTTAGCTCTATATCTCCTTGTAGACCTTTTCTCAAATAAAGTGATAATGCACCCCCATGTGCTTGATTCATACGTTAAACACTAGATTTTTTGCCAGACGAGTAGCCGATAAGTTATCAGAATACATTTGTATTGGATGCTCAACTGTTTGGTGCATTGTGGTTGATAGTGACACAGTAGGTTGTCTCTTGCTACAGTAAGATATCGCTCCTCTAGCAAGCATGAAAACATAGCCAATGGTTGGTCGACGGGTGTCATGATTTCTTGTATAGTCCATATCACAATAATCAATCACCCTAAATTCTTCATTCTTCTTGTAAAGGAGACCAAAATCAAGGGTACATTTCACATACCTTAATATCAGCTGAACAACTTCTAAGTGAATCTTTTTTTATTATATTTGGTCGAATCAATAGTAGATAAACGAGACTTCCAATCAATTGTGGTATATGTTCCCATCCTCTAAGTCTTTTCCTTCATGTGCATAGAGTTTGACATTGGCTTCCATTGGTGTGGATATTGGCTTGCATTCTAGCATTCCAAATTTTAGTTCTAAATCCTTTGCATACTTGTGTTAGTAAAGGAACAAGACCTTTCTCTGTGCAATCCATCTCTACCCGAAAAAATGCTTTAACTACCCAAGCTCTTTCACTTGGAAACGAACTGATAAATTCTCTTAACTTTGTGAATTTCCCTTTCATCGTCTCTTATGATGATTAAGTCATCAATGTACACCAGAATAATTGTTATCCTTGTTTTGTTTTTCTTAACAAACAAGCTTGAATCAGCAAGTGCCACCAAGTAACCGCTTATAATCAAGAACTAAGCAATTTTTCCATACCATATTGTGCCTTGTACAACCTATATGGTGCCTTTCTTAACTTGCACATGTAACTCGAGTGCTCCTTGCTCTTAAACCCTCTCAGTTGGTCTATGTATACTTCTCTATCCAGTGCTTCATGCAAAATTGCATTTTTCATGTCCATCTGCCATAGTCTCCAACTTTTACATACTACAAGTGTTAGTATAACGCTTAATATTGTTAACTTTGCCAATGGCATAAATGTCTCATCATAATCTAGTCCATATTGTTACAAGAATCCTCGAGCCACCATTCGAGCTTTATATCTTTCCATAGCTCCATTTGGGCTAATTTTTAACTTGTAAACTCATTTACATGATATAGGTTTTACATATTTTGGATTTGACATCAACTCCTATATTTGATTTTGTTTAAGAGCTGTTATTTCTTCTTCCATGGCTTTTACCCACTTAAGGCTCTAATATGCCTCCTCATACGTCGCTGGTTCTTTTATATAATTAACTTGTTCCACTAATGTATTATTGACGTATATGGTTTTGGTTGCATTATATTCTTTGATGCTTTGTAATGTATGCCACCTTGTCTCGTACTTTGTAGTGCCTTGTAAATCTCGACTCCTTTTTCGACATTTTATTTCCTCCAGTTTTGATTTCTAATGGATTTGCTAAATATAGAGCCAAGAGAGTGCAAGAACTATATTTTAGATTGGGTTACATCAAAGGTACAAAATTGGGCTAGTAAATTTTTGTTCTTGTCAACAAAGGAGGTGTTACTTAAATTAGTAACATGTACTATGCCAAATTTTACAATGCAGTGCTTCATTCTCCCTGATAATTTATGCCTTGACATTAAGAATGTGATGCAAAAGTTTTGGTGGGATACTTTAAGTAACTATAGAAAAATTCATCAGTTAGCCTAAAAAAAGTTGTGTGAGGTGAAAGTGGTCGAGGGCCTAAGCTTCAAGGACTTAAGAGATTTTAATTTTGCCATGGTTGATAAGCAATGTTGGCGCATTATTAAGTGCCTATATTCCTTATTGGCTATGGTGAGTTGTTATTTTTGACTTGGGTACTATTCTTCTTGGGCTTGTAATGTTTTATTAAAGGGTGTACAGTATAATGTTAGAAATGGTACCTTTATATGAGTTTGGGATGACCCTTGGATTCCGGATAACCTGATGTTTAAATAAGTTTCCATGTATGTTCAAAGCATTGGTTTTGTGAGTAATTTTCTTGATCTAAATTCTTGTAGGTGAAAATATATGCTAATACTTTTATTAGTTGAAACTACGCTCAACTGCCTTTTACTTGCTGTCTCTATAACAATTGTAATCCAAATGAATCTGACTCTTCTTAACATATTGAGTCCATTAGCTTTTAAAATTTAATATATCTAGTTCATTATTTTCAAATTTGTACTGAAATTATTAAATATGAAAGGTTAGTGAATGAAAATTTTCAAAAATTTAACTAAATTACCAAAATGTCAAAAGTGAAAAAGTTACTGAATGAAAAATGTAGTTTAGCCTTTAAAATTATCCCACTCGATATCGAGCCCAAAAACCAGCCATTTTCATTCAAAAAATTTTTCAAGTAATTTTTCACAAATATCTTTAATCAATGAAAAATGATTGTAATGCAAAAACACAAATTAGCATGCAAAATATATGTTCCTAATTAGCCTTCGATATATGTATCGTAGAAAAATACAAAATGTTAATTTTTATGTGAGTGAGTAGAATATTAATATTCTATAGAGGAAAACAAATACTAAGTAAAATAATACTAACTCCATATTTTATACACCGGTCAATAAATGCACAAAAAATTTACAAAACTTACACAACTTTAATTTATTTGCTATTTAAAAAATGCAATTTAATCCAATTTTTTAAAAGTGCAATGCAGGCACTTTAATCCCAAATCCCGTTTGAAGATTAAATTATTAATAATGCATATTTTAAAAATTCGTAACTTAATTGCATGTTTTTAAAAGTAAAGAACATGTCGTTCCCTTACTGATATGAAAAATGAATATAATAATAATTATTTTATATGCACTGTTAATTTATGAAAAATGACTTATAATCTAAAAACGATGCAAACACATATAATTTGACATGATATTAATAATATTTGTATAATTTAATTTAATAAATAGGTTAAATAATAGAGAATTTTTTTTTTTTGCTAGAGAAAATAATAGAGAATTTAGATAAACTTGTTTAATAATAATTATTATTTAAGAATTTAATACGCGATATAAATGACCGATCAAACTTAAATAATGAAATAAAGAAATATATAATTATTAAATAATCCTTGACAGCCTTAGCAAAAAAAAAAAAAAAAAAATCCTTGACAGATTGTGTTAGATCCTATACTCGGACTTGAAAAAGCCGCACGCAGCTTCTACAATCCACTTTAGCTCAATTTTTGTTGTTTATTTACGTTCCCTGTCCGTTGTCTTCGTATCTTATTATTCACCCTTAAACCCTAAACCCTAATTGCCAGCCCTCAACCTTCCTTCAACTTAAGGCCACAACCAGAAAATTATAGGGAACGATGGATACGAATGGTTTTGCAGACTCAATGGATTTGAAGTTGACGGAGCTCTTGAAAGAGGTTCAGCTAGATTACACTCCTGCATTAACTAAGCTCGTCGACGACACCGTCTCGGCTATAACAAAAGCCATCAAGACAATCCCTAACGATCTTAAGGTCTCTAGAGCTCTGTTTGGTTGCCTAGAATTAGTATTATTTTGTTGCTTTCTTTATATTTTATCAGAAAGCCTGGAACCCTGTTTTATTATTGTTCTTTATTTGTCATGAGTGCCCCTTTGATGTTAATTCTTATAAGCCTGAATTGTAATTTTTTATTATGTTGAAAATTGTTGGTGACGATCGACTTAAAATCTCGGATAGGTTACTGCGGATTTAGCTCCAGGCTTTGTCAAGGACATTGGTGCAGATAAAGTGGAATTCAATTTTAAGAAGCCTAAACATTTCGAAATTGGTGGAAGTTATGCCATCCAATGCATTGCAAAGCCTGACATAAATGTGGACCTTTTTGTTCGGTTGCCGAAGGTATTCCAGATAGCTATTTTCTTTTGTGCACGGTTTTGTTGAATTTATGGTCAACAAATTTGAAAATAACTAGTTCTAACAGGATCAGTAATTTATCAATTTATGTTAGTGCATTGCTGCATGGGTGAGAACAATTTGAATATGAAGTATTATTGAGACACTGTTTCTGTTTCCTTGTATCAAATTGTAAGATATGATTTGTATACTTTCTTTTACCCCCACAGGAGTGCTTTCACGAGAAGGACTATTTAAATTACCGATATCATGCAAAAAGGAGTCTTTACCTCTGTATAATCAAGAAGTATTTGGCGTCATCTTCATCCACACATAAGGTTGAATGGTCTACCCTACAAAATGAGGCTCGAAAACCTGTATTGCTGGTACATTCAGGTTTGTTTTCGATGGATTTATTTGTTGGCCATGTGTTTCTTGCATTGATAGAATTGACTGCTGGGTGTATAGCTTATGTTATGCCTTATAATTAGCATGCAAAATTTCCACGTATAAAAATGAAGTTTTCCCTTTTCAGCTACTAAGCTTGCTGAAGTGCCTGGCGTTATTGTAAGAGTAATTCCCACAGCAACATCCCTTTTCAGTGTTTCAAAATTGAACCTAAATCGGAATAATGTGCGTTCTTTTAATCAAGGTAACTTATAGCAATACTTCATGTATGTTTTTGCTTGTGAACTGCTTGCTGATTTTTCATCAAGATGCTTCAATTTTGTTTGGATGGTTTTAAAGGTGGTATGCCTCAAGCAACACCTAAGTACAATAGCAGTATTTTGGAGGATATGTCAATGGAGGATACTATGACATTTGTCAAGAAAGCTTTTCTTGAATGGAAGGAATTGCGAGAAGCTCTGATGTTGCTGAAAGTATGATGCTCTATACACATATCATTGTTTTTTAGAATTTTTAACACATAACTAGTAATGAGACGTTCCTTGGTCTAGGTATGGGCTCGGCAAAGGAGTACACTATATACCCATGATTGCTTAAATGGATTTCTACTGTCTATCCTTTTGGCACACCTTTCAAATGAGAACAAGATAAACCGTGCCATGAAGCCAATGCAGATATTTCGGGTTTTCTTAAGCTTCATAGGTATGCTGATATCTTTGTCTGACCCTCAATTTTGTTTGGAATATGTTCTAGTATTAGGAAGTTTAAAACCTAGTTAGAAACTTAGGTTCTGTTTAGTATCTATTAATTTATTACAACCTTTTCAATTCTTATGTTGACTCTGATTACCAAGGAAAAGATAAAATGAGGTGAAACAATTGATTATGACATAAACATGCTTAAAGGCAAGACCTCAAAAGGATTTACTTTAACTGAAACGTGATGTTTGTTTCTGTGTTCTTTTCTAATTTCTTGTACCATTGTACCCTTTTATACTCAAGTCATGTTTGATTGACAATAATGGAATGGCATTATGGGCATTTTTTGTTTGTTTTAACTACTAATATGAAATGGAAAGGAATCAATTCCGTTAGGAGAAGGAGAACTCTTTCCATGCCTACCCCAATGGAATATGCTGGAGGCCTATATGTTCTTTGTTTCTTTGTATTATTTTCATTTTCCTTCTTGTTTTATTCATTTGTATCCCAATTCCCAATAAAGTTTATTTTCCAATTTTATCCCATTTAAGAAAACATAGATTTTTTTTGTTTGATTATATTTATTTTGATTTCACTGTTGAAACCAAACGTAATAATAGCAATAAGTTTTCCGTTCAATGCAATTCCATTGATTTTACCATTGCCCTTACTTTTTCATTATACGAACCAAAAATGATCTAAAAGTATCCAGCACTGTCGTTATAAGATGTTCTCGGTCTTTTGTTTCTTCTCAAGTTGTCCCTTTGGAGCTTAACCAACTGTTTGTTTCATGTGTACAATAGAATAACAAAAGATGCTTGTATTATGTTTGCAGTTGATTCCAAAGTTTGGTTACGTGGAATTTACCTACGAAGGGAAGGTCAAAACACTATATTAAAGGAGGTATGTTTTCTTTAATAGGACAAGGAGGTACTATTTATTTTGTTCATCTCTTGAATATATGATTGTCCCTGCTTCTACTGTTTATCTTCTACGCACATCTAGTGTGTCACATTTTATCTTTCTTTCTTTTATTTTTTCTTTTTCCCTTTTACTTTCATAGTTTTTTCTACCAATTCATGGCTAAGCTGGAGAGTTATTGAGGAAAATAACTAGATCATAAACTTCATTTAGCCAAATAAACCTCTATTACTTTGTTAACTTTTGTTATGAACTTAGCTCTTGTTATGTTATTGTCAGAAATTATTAATCACAAAATCAAAAGAAGGGTTAAATTGAGCTGTGTAAATCTGTGGAATGATATTAAGAAATTTAGTAAAGAAAATCAGAAGGAATCCAAGCATTCGAGAGGCTTGGTTCTCTCCTAGGAGCTAAGCTCAATACAAAATTCTTCACACCAACTCTCTCCCCTCTAATTGCTTATATGCTATTCCACCAAAAAAAGCCACGTGAATAAGCCTCCTAGTGGTCCTCAAAAATAACAAACTAGCCAAGGAAATAAAATAACAAACTGAGAATGAATAACAAATTGAAATAGAAAAGCAACAAACTTATATGTTATTATTATTATGTTCCTGACTTTTTTCCTCTTCTCTTTCGTGCATAAATGAAATGCACTGAGGGTCTAATAATACCTCCTTCTCAAAGTTTCACCTTGTCCTCAAGGTAGAAGTCGGGAAATTGCTCCAACATTTTGCAATAGTCTTCCCATGTAGCTTCGAACTCAGACAAATTCTTCCATTTGATCAGCACTTCAATCTCATTAAGCCCCCCTTGGACACTTGGAAGCACTCCCAATAATTTCTTTGGTTCTACCAACATCTCCATATCCGTGGTTAGTTGTGCAGGTAGAGCAGATGACGAGTAAGCTGCTCCCTTAGCAACTCGCAGCTGAGAGACATGAAAGACAGGGTGAATTGTAGTGGTAGTAGGCAACTCCAAGTGGCAAGCTACTTTCCCTAGTCGATGTAAAATCCTGTATGGGTCATAGTACCTAGCGGCAACCTTCTCGTACTTCCTTTTTGCCAATGATTGATGTCGATAAGGCCGTAGCTTCAGAAACACCAAATCACCTATGTTGAACTCCTCTGGATGTCGCTTGTGATCGACATACTTTTTCATTCATTGTTGAGCCCGGTTTAATTGCATTTTGTGGTCATCCAATTGGGTATCCCTGTCTGCTAATATATGTTATATAGCACCAACACTTGCAGTTTGTTGCCCGTATCTGATCTGTTTAGGAGGGTCCCTCCCATACACTACCTTGAATGGTGTGGTATTTGTGGAACTATGGAATGAGGTGTTGTACCAATGTTCAGCCCATGGCAACCATGTTGCCCACTTGGTTTTTCTGAGGCAAAACACCTTAAATAAGTCTCTAGTGTTCTATTGACCACCTCAGTTTGTCCGTTCGTCTGAGGATGATAAGCCGTGCTCCATTTCAAAACAGTGCCTTGTAGCTTGAATAGCTCTTCCCAAAAATGACTTAGTGAAAGTTTTTAATCACGGATTAAATAAGCCTAGAGGGGGGTGAATAGGTTATTTTCAATTTTAACAAATATTAATTATGTAACCTAATCACAACGGCCAGACATGCAATCGCGTGTAAAGATAAAATGCGGAATAAAAATAACACACGATATTTTTAGGTGGAAACAACCTAGGCCACTCCAATGACCTAAGAGGAAAACCACCGGACCACCTAACTATCCACTATGAAAATCAATGTTCAATTACAACCATAGAGTCCTACAACTACCCTTCACAGATAGATCCCCCTTTCTGTAATTTACTTACGAGTCGTCGCTCCTTTCACAGCCTCCAATAGCTAGATGTTTGGATCCGGACCAATGTTCCGATCTACTTGAGTCACACAAGATCAATCGAACCCGTCACCTTCGGTAATTTCGAGTCACACGAAATACCGAACACGTCACCTGAAACGTTAGCACAATAACACAAGTGCAAAGTGTGTCCTACAGCGGATTCAAACAATGAACAATCCTAACTAGCAGATTCAACAGCATATGATGTAAAAACCAAATCAGCTAGCAAAATCTAGAACAATCATATAAAGCTCAATATCATGAAAAGCAATTAGGCTTATGAATTATTCAAACATAACCACAAAATATGTTTGAACAATTAAAAGATGAAAACGCCTAAGTATGATAGATGAAGAGAAGAAGTTAAAAGCACAATTCGAATGTCGAAAATATTACTTCAATGTGGTTGATGTTATGCACAAAACAGCCCTCACTTATATAGAGTCCAATCTTAGCTTAAAAAGGATTTGCAATGGACTATAACTCTACACTAATCAGGATTTACCAATTACAGCAATTATCCTCAAACAAGAATTTTGTTCTTAACATTAAATGGGGTCAATTAGGTAAAAGTAACGTAAGGGTCGAATTAAAAAGGAGTTTTAGCTCAATTAGAAAACTGTCTCGATCGATCTAACGACTGTCTCGATCGATCGACCAATGCTAGATCGATCAATCGGATGTATCGATCGATCTATCTCAACTCGAGAGCACTTAGATCGATGTCGTCTCACACTCGATCGATCGCACATGTCTCGATCGATCGAAGACCTCATTCGATCGATCTAGTTCAACTCGAGAGCACCTAGATTGATGTTGTTCTACACTCGATCGATCGATCACTCGATCGATCGAACTATATACTCGATCGATCGACCAACATGTACACAATATATTTTTCGTTACGATCCATACTAAGTGTCGTGCTCAATTGTGTGAAGATGTATGCATGATAGAATATTTTACCTGTAATATGGGCATTGTAAGCTTGGTGACTCCATCATCATGTATCGTTAGATTAAACGGTGATCTCTTACTCTAGATTACAATCAAACATTTTGTCTACGAAAATTGCCAATACAAAATAAACCTTACACTTAGGAACATCCTATTCCTGTCTGAAACAATAGACACAGGAATTCCATGAAGTTTCACTATCTCTTGAATAAATACAGCAGCCACAGTTTGAGCAGTTAAAGGATGTTTAAGTTTGAGGAAATGGGCGTACATACTGAGCCTGTCGACAACCACCAGAATGGTATCAATGCTCTCAGATTTTGGTAACCTTTCTATGAAATCCATACTAATGTCTTCCCAAATCTGATTAGGAATGGGTAAGGGTTGTAATAACCCTACTGGTGGGGCAGCACTGTACTTGTTTTTCTGACAGACTGTGCATTTCCGGACAAACTTAATTATATCCTTATGCATGCCCTCCCAATATAGTTCTCCAGATGCTCGCTGATAAGTTTTTGTCTCTCTTGAATGTCCACCAACTAATGATCCATGGAACTCATTCATTATTTCCTTCAAAAGGGACATATTTTTAGGTATCACTAGCCTCCCTTTGTAAAATATCCGCCCTGCATTGAGTGTTAAACCCTTAGGGTGCGCATTGCCAGCCTCTATCATCTTTCAGCTTTCTCAAAAATGTATCTTGGGCAATCTTATCTTAGAGAACTTGCCAATGCTTCCATTGAGGAAGGCTTATTTCACCTAATTTCACAAATTCTGGTGCTTTGGATAGGGCATTTGCCACATGGTTGCTAGCTCCAGTTCTATAATGAATCTCAAAATTGTATCTCATCAACTTAGTAACCCACTTTTGGTACTCAGAGTTAACAATCCTCTATTCAAGTAGGAACTTTAAACTTTTTTGGTCAGTCTTAACCATAAAAGACCTTCCCAATAAGTATGGTCGCTACTTCTGAATCCCAAGGACAATGGCCATTAACTCCTTCTCATAAATGGACTTCATTCGTGCTCGTTACCCCAAAACTTGGCTGAAATAGGCCACCGGTCTTTTGTCTTGCACCAACACTGCCCCTAGCCCATAACTTGAAGCATCAGTCTCAATACTGAAAGCTTTGGTGAAATCAGGCATGACTAAGACTGGTAATTGTGTCATAGCATGCTTTAGAGCATCCATGGCCATGGTGGCTGTGACATTCCAAGAAAATTTATCCTTCTTAAGTTCTGTCAAAGGATGGGCAATATGTGCATAATTTGTTACAAATTTTCTGTAGTAACCTGTCAAGCCAAGGAATCCCCTTAATCCTTTTAAATCCATAGACTGTGGCCATTCCACCATAGCCTTAATTTTCTTTGGGTTTGCGGACACTCCATTTGCCGAAATGATATGCCCCAAATATGCCACATTCGTTTTGCCAAACTCACACTTCTTCTTATTGGCAAAAAGTTGATATTGGTTCAGCAGAGTCAATACTAATTCAACATGCTTCAAGTGATCCTCCTCATTTGAATTATATATTAAAATGTTATCAAAAAATACAAGTACAAATTTTCTCAAGTAAGGTCTAAATACCTCATTCATCAGAGATTGGAAGGTCGTCGGGGCATTGGTGAGGCCGAATGGCATGACTAAAAATTCGTAGTGCCCTTCATGAGTTTTGAAGGCTGTTTTGGAAATATCCTCCTTTTTAACCCTTATTTGATGATAACCAGACTTGAGATCAATTTTGGAGAAAATTTGGGCACCATGTAGTTCATACAAGAGTTCTTCAATAATTGGAATAGGATACTTATGAAGGACTGTCACTTTGTTTAATGCCCTGCAATCCACACAGAATCTCCACGAGCTATCTTTTTTTTTTTTAACTAGTAGGACAGGGCTAGAAAAAGGACTGGAACTGTGTCGAATAATGCATGATCTCATCATTTCCTTGATAAGGTGCTCAATTTCATCCTTCTGTATATGAGGGTACTTGTAAGGTTGTACATTAATAGGGCCATTTCCCTCTTTAAGTGTAATGGCATGCTCCCTGCCCCTTAAAGTTGGAAGTCCTTTGGGCATATTAAAAATTTTCTGATTTTGAATTAACAAGGATCTCGAAAATTTAGATTCGTTTACCTCTAGTTCATTTTAGGTGTCCAAATTATTTAGCTTCACCATGATTCCTTGGCCCTCTTTTCTGAGTGCCTTCCACATGGTCTTTGAGAGAGATTTGTGTAACATTCAAGGTGGGATCTCCTTGTAAGGTAACCATTTTTGCCCTGTTGAAAACTTCATGGTTTGCAGTTTCCAATTGGTGTGAGTCATACCCAAAGTTTCCAACCATTAAATACCCAAAATCACTTCTGAATTTTCCAACTGTAAGGGTAAAAAATTAGCAACAATCACCACTCCCTGTAGCTCTATTTGAATTCCTTTACATACACCTTTACCCTTAATAGCATTACCAGCTCCCAGAGTAACTTCATAACTTTTGGTTTTTATGATGGGTAGTTTCAATTCTTCTACTATTTCAGAAGCTATGAAATTGTGGGTAGCTCCAGGATCAATTGGAGTGATCACCCTCTGTTCTCCAATGGAACCCATAGTTTCATGGTCTTTGGAGTAGTAAATCCCACCATAGAATTTAGAGAGACCTCCACTTCCTGTTCAATCTTAGCTACCGCCATTTCTTTTTCCCTTTCTTCTTCATCCAAATCATCTTCCTGTTCGTTTTCATCCTTGTAAATAATTACCACTTAATTCCTTGCGTTTACAACGTTGGCCGGGTGCCCATTTATCATCACACCTATAACAAAGTTCCCGTTCCCTTTTCTTCTGCATTTCTTGATCTGTTAATCGGCGAATTTCGCCCAAATTCTTGTTACTCATTGCGGTCTGCTCATGAAAGCTTCAAGCGCTGGCATTACCAGCTGGAAAAGACCTCATAGTTGTTGGGTTCAATATATTTCTTGCTGTTTGGTTGGCCTTTTGAGCCCAATACAATTTGTCCTCCACCAACTGGGCCAATTCCATGGCCCGACCTAGTGTATGCGGCCTAAGTAGCCTCAGCTCTAGCTTAATTTCAGGTTTCAACTCATTTATGTATGTCGCGAGGGCCACATCTTCAAAAACGTTGATCAACAGAGCTGCCAACTCTATGAAACCTTGTCGATATTCCTTCACGCTTCTTGTTTGCTTGTACGCGAGCCATTGTTTATACATCATACTACTCTGGGTTGATCGAAATTGATGAAGAAGCAAGAGTTTCAGTTCTTCCCATGATTGCAAATTTCTTTTGCTGGTTTCCCATTGATACCACGACAGGACGTCACCTTTGAAACTAATTACCGCCACCCCCAACCTTTCGTCATCGATCATCTGATGGAAATTGTAGTATCGTTTAACATGCAATATCCAACCATCTGAGTTGTTAACGTAAAAAATCGACATATCTAACTGTCAGAATCGAAAATCCGTCCTTGGTTGGTGCGACCCACTGTGATTGCCACAGCTCTGGCCTCCTCTGTGGTGGTTTCCTATCGACGGGCTAAGGACCAAAGCTTCTTTGGCTTTACCAATAATAGAGGAATGATGTTGTTCTTCTTGGATTTTGAGCAACTGCTCCGTTGATTGAGTTGTTGGGCCAAGGTATGTAAATCCTCCTTTATCCCTCCTACTTCACTCATCACCTTACTCTGCTCCTTTTGAATTGCTCCAATCACTTTCTCCATTGCTTCCATTTTTTGGTTATTATTTTTTTGCCATTTTCTTCTCAAGGTCAAACTGCTCTGATATAACTTTTGTTATGAACTCTACCCCTATTATGTTATTGTCAAAAATTATTAATCACAAAATCAAAAGAAAGATTAAATTAAGCTGTGTAAATCTATGGAATGATATTCGAAAATTTCAGCAAAGAAAATCAGAAGGAACCCAAGCATTCGAGAGCCTGGGTTCTCTCCTAGAAGCTAAGCTCAATACAAAATTCTTAACACCAACTCTCTCCCCTCTAACTGCTTATTTGCTATTCTACTAGAAAAATCACGTGAATAACCCTCCTAATGGTCCCCAAAAATAACAAACTAGCCAAGGAAATAAAATAACAAGCTGAGAATGAATAACAAATTGAAATAGAAAAGCAACAAACTTATCTGTTATTACTATTATGTCCCTGACTCTTTTCCTCTTCATTTTCGTGCATAAGTGAAATGCACTGAGGGTCTAACATTAACCTGGTACTTGTCAGAACTCAGAACTTTGAAATCTCTAGTCATATTTAAATGATTTAAAAGGATGCTTCCTCCCTTTTGTCTTTTATTTTAGGTGATGGAGATTGCAGCCGAGTTGAATAATTTTTCAAACCTGTAGCTTTTAGTTAATTATATTTTCTTTCTCACTGTACTATTATAGAAACAATGTACTTTTACCATTGATTCAGCATGCATTATGATTTTGTGTTTACAGGAACGAGTGCAGGTTACAAAAATATTTCCAGTTATTATATTTCATCCATCTACAAGCTTTAATCTGGCTTTTCGTATGACAAGTGCTGGTTTCATTGAGGTAGTAATTGCCAACAATTAATTTTGTCTCTATAGTAATTTTACGGGTGTGTGAACTTGAGATACTTATTTTGAAATATTTCGTTTGAACATTTCAGCTCCAAAATGAGTCAGCTTTGACACTTAGGTGCATCGACAAATGTAGAGATGGTGGGTTTGAGGAAACCTTTTTGACCAGGATTGATTTTCCTGCAAAATATGATCATTGCATAAGGTATGAGAATATATTTTGTCTTCTCTTGCAGTCAAAGCAGAAGAAAAGATGGATTAAGTTATGTTACGTAGTCCTTATGTAACCATGATAAAGAAGTTCCTTGAGACACTTACTTTTGTGAATCAGTTCCAGACTTTGATGGAAAAGTTTTGTTGAGTGGATTATATGAGGGGTATTTTTGAGTAGTGAAAACTTTCAGGATAAATAAATAATATAGAAACCAAAAATCATTATGTTGATTTTTTAGGTTTTTTGTTTAGTATCTTATAACATATTTTCCTTGTCCAAGCTGACTAGAGAAAAAGATCATGGTTTTTTAAAGGCAAAATCAACATGTGCAATTTGAGGGGTTTTTCATGATGTATTTTAGTTGCTGCTCTTATCAATGAAAAAAGTATTTGATGATCAGTTGCAGATTTTTGAGCCAGATTATACATTTTTTTTTTTTTTTTTTGCTCTTTTCTTCTAATGTTCGCCTTTTGCAGATTGAACTTAAAGGGAAATAGCAACATTAATGAATTGGGGTTTTGCATGGATGATGAGTGTTGGAGATTGTATGAGCAGAAGGTGCATGACATTCTCGTTCAAGGATTTAGTGATAGAGTAAAGTTAGTTCGCGTTATATGGAGAAACACACCATCAGAATATGTTATAGAAAATGTACGGTATCAAGAATCAATCTCTAGATTTCATAATGATATTTATGTTACATATGGCTGAAGTTTCGTGAAAATGGGCTTATGAGTACAGGGATTATCAGGGTTCAATTCAGTGCCATTGCTTATTGGTATTTCAGTGAGTTCTTTTGAGAAAGCGTTTAGGGTAGTTGACATTGGTCCAAATGCCGAAAATAAAGATGAGGTATATAAGTATTTAGTTGATATTTTAAGCCAAATTTTTCTTGAACAAGTATTTATTTTATTGTTTTTGTGAAGGCTGTCAAATTCCGCAAGTTTTGGGGGGAAAAGGCAGAACTAAGGAGATTTAAAGATGGTAAAATTGCTGAAAGTACAGGTAGGGCATTTGATTCTGTTGGTTCTTTCTGTGATATTTATTTGTGCTCAACGTGATGACATTGTTATGCCAAAATCTTAGTTTGGGAAAGCGAGCAGTTGAAAAGACACCTTATTCTTAAAAGAATTGTTGAGCATGTGCTTTTGCGACATCTTTCTCTGTTGGAGGAGAATATCACTCATATTGTGGACCAACTTGATTTCTCTCTGCGTCATGGAGCTGGAGGTACGTATAATAGCCATTACTTGCTGTCTGTACTTCTGGTTCATCTTTAAGCTTGCGGCATTACTTGCATCTCAATTAGATACTTAGCTAAAAAACCCTTTTCTTTTAATAGATCCTATAGCATTTTCTGGAAGTTTGCTTGCGGCATTTGAAGTCTTGTCAAAACGGTTGCGTATAATTGAAGATATCCCTCTGAAGGTGTCTACTGTTCATCCTTTGGACCCAGGTACTTTTTTCTTTAGCTAGAGTACTTTTTTCTTTTGCTAGAATTGAAATATTTCCTAATGTTTTTATTATTATTTGGACTAATAATTACTTATTTCTTTTTATAATTTTTATTATAGTTTGCTGCTCAGATGGAGAAAATTTCCTTTTTCTATCTGAGAATGTGATTATTGAATGAATGATTTTCTAGTGAAACTTGGTGGTGAATCTGGTGATCTTACTACTTTTTTCTTTCTTTTATAAACAATTCAACATCATGGTGATTTTTTCTGCTTCACTGGACTCGACCTGGCTCAACAATGTTATTCATTTACTCTTTCTTTCTTGACATTAGTTTGACCTGTTAAAGTTTTATTTGGAAATTTATTGAATATATGTACTTGTATGGCGAAGCTGTGTATGGGGGTGGTCACCTCACTTGGAATGTCTTTAGGCTCCCTTGTTTAAGCAGTGTTGTGTTCGTATTGCTTTCACAGCTTTCAGGTTTACATCTGTCTTCCCACCTGAACCCCATCCATTGGCTAATGAAAAGGGTGGTGTCTTGAGATTGCAAAAGTTCACTCCATCCTGCATTCAGCCTCTAGAAGTTATGATCCAGGCATGATCTCGTATCGATTTTCCATGCTTTATTAAATTATTCTGTTAGTTTCTAAAGACTTATTAGCAGTTTCATTTTAGTTGGAAGGTTCTGGCAACTGGCCGATGGATGATGTAGCGATTGAGAAGACAAAATCTGCCTTTCTTCTAAAGATTGGAGAGAGGTGGGTAGATTGGGATTCCAAGTTCACAATGCTTACTATATTTATCTCAAAACATAATCTGATGCTTGTGTCTTGACAGCTTACAGAATAACTTTGGCATGTCATGTACTGCTAGTGAGGATAATGTGGATGTATTTGTGTCTGGGTTTGCATTCCGCCTTAAAATTTGGCATGAAAGAGGCTTGAGTTTGTTGAAAAGAGAAGGTAAGAATACTGGTTCACTTTTCTTTAAACCGTTATTTTATTTTATTTTATTTTTTTGTGGGGGGGGGGGGGGTGATTACATTCTGAAGAATGACCCGTTTTAGTGTCTCCACCATATGCAGCTGAAAGTTATAAAGCAAAAAGGGTATCTTCTACAGACAAGGAACTTTTCTTTCGCAGTCAGCACTCTAGCATGATTAATGGACTACAGGGTCGATATACAATATATGGGCCAGTTGTTAGGTCAGCATTTGAATTAGCCTTGTAATATTTTTTTTTCATGTTACATACTTTTATAGTACCATCTCTCAATGCATATAACCTTTTTTATGGGCATAGGCTTGCAAAACGATGGGTTGCTTCACATATGTTTTCAGCTTGCTTGGTGGAGGATGCCATTGAGCTATTGGTTGCATATATTTTTCTGAATCCTTTACCATTTGATACCCCATGCTCACGGATTACTGGATTTTTGAGGTAAACGTTCTGGTTCCCAACTTAAGGAGTTTGATTAATATCAATTATTATTTCACAAAAGGAATCAGTTCATATGTCCCACTTTCTGTTAACTACTGCATATACCACCAATCAATAGTTAGAAAAGTGGCATAGAATTAGAGAGAAAATAGTTATAATTAAATAGAAATCGTGCAAAAATTCCGTTATCTATGTGTTGTAATAAGTAGAAATGTGAAATATGTAAAGATACAAGAGAATGCAAAAGTTCGAAAAGGAATCAAAATAGTTTAGGAGGAGAACGATAAAATCAAAGAAATACTTTCTAATTATCTTTTAACAATAAAAGAATAGTACATCAATATTTATGGGGAAAATATGATACTGAACCTAACCTTATGTAGGACTCTTAAAAAGTCCTAAACTAATAAGAAAATATCCTAATTATATATATGTACTATTCTTCGATTCTCTCCCTCAAGTTCTATATAGATATAACTTTACATTTACAAAAGACATAAAAAATTGCACTTGATAACATAAAAAGATAATTTGACAGCTAGGTTCAATAGAGAAGCTGCTTGCAGCAGTTTCGAATATTTAATAGTCTTTCTGAGAGTGCTTGTGATTTTGCTCACATAAAATAATGAATAATGCCACTTTGTTGAAGATATTAACATTGATTGAAGTCGAAGGCTACATCTAATAAAAAGACCCTACCTAGGTAACACAGTAAAGTCCTTAAGAGACAGAAAACAAAAGAGGTGGTGGCAGTGTTGGCTGAAACAGCTGCAGCAAGCTGCTTTGAAAGGGTTTTCTAGAAGTTGGGATAGACAGCAACGGTGCTAGGCTTGTATTGGTGCAAGCGCGACTGAGGGTAAGAAACCAATGCTGATAGGATGGCGCAAAGCAAAGGCTGGCTGCGTAGCTGTCGGCATAGTACAGGAAAGATACATCTTAACTCTCCTGTTCAAGTTGGAGATATATCATTCATACCCAACTTGAATGATTGAATGGAGAGATGTGAGAAACTTAGTGTAACAAAGAATTGTTTACAAGGATGGTAGTAGTAGAACTCAAATTTTATCGAGCTTAGAATGATAACCCTTTAATAGGGCAACATCAACCATATAGCAAATGATCTTCAATCAACTAGATAATATCCTCTATCATTGCATAATAATCCTCATATGGTAGAATTCAAGAATGACAAGAATTAATTCATTTGAGCAAATACTCAATTAAATTTCACGTTTTAAGAGGCAGGCAGGGCACACAAAAAGTAACCAAATGTTTTACCATGTCTATGTACCAAAATACTCGATATAAACTAACTGAGATTTTGATAAAAGGAGATTACTCAATCCACACATCTTGGTTCTTGACAGATCCTCTTGTTAAACAAAGCCAACTATAAAATAAAAGCAAGATATGCCAGCCATACCTCTCCGATCACAAATAATAAATATAAC
Source organism: Elaeagnus macrophylla (assembly GCA_029378325.1). NCBI lineage: Eukaryota > Viridiplantae > Streptophyta > Magnoliopsida > Rosales > Elaeagnaceae > Elaeagnus > Elaeagnus macrophylla. The sequence goes on along the minus strand of CM055641.1, from coordinate 50,998,973 downwards.
AGCCCCAAGATTATTATATGCATGGTTTTAAATTGCTATTTTGAGGCATGCCTTAGTAAATCTCTCTAATGAGTTAAGGCTTACTATTTGAGGCTTTCATCTTTTTGGTTTAGGCTAATGCAATAAGGTGTTCAATGAGGCTATACGCCCCAAAACTTCTGTGTGATTGTTTCTCATAGTGGGTTGAAAATCCTAATGTTTGAATGAATTCATATTGGGCTAAAAATTAGTTTTTAGAGAGCAAAATAACTAATATGAAACTATGTGTTTTGGCCTTATTTATCCCAATTTTATCCATTATAACTTATTCCCTAATAATATCCCTAAAATCACGTTTTGACTTATTATTATAATCATTTTGATGTTAAATTTTGACTACATTATTATAATTTTGTTTCAAAATTTTTTAAAATGAGGTTTACGCTTCATACCGCTTTGAGGCTTATGCCTTGCCTTGTATGAGAAAAATGCCTTAAGGCACAAAATTGCCTTTTAAAAACTTGATTATATGCATTTTTTAAATGAGAAGACAAAAACCTTAGCAATATAGATAGAGAACCACCAAATAACCAATCGAATAGGAGCAATGAGACAACATAGCCCAACTTGATCCCAACATTAGGGTATAACACATTTTGCTTTCTTCAAAATAAAACCTGCTGACCACGTAAATGAGAGACTACTAACAAAAGTTGAGAGGCTGGGAAAAGTAAATGTTAAACAAAGATCCATTCCAAAGACGCAAATGTTTCAGACTCAAAAGATACTGAAAAACAGTTCATGTTCCTAGTCCCAAAAACACCCTCTCATAGTGCTCAACTGATGATGAAAACCAATGATCTGAGGCGATCTAGTATAGCAGTGGCAGAAAGATGCAAACCCAAGTTAGCGGTGGTGGAAATGTGCCGATGGTGGTGCAAAAATACTGTGACAGAAACAACGTGCAAGGCAAGGGTAGTTGTGGTAGCATTGGGAAGGCATAGTTGTGGCTGTTCAGGCTTAGTTCCTAAACAAAAAGTGGCGGTGCTGGGAGAGGGATAGCAACGTCAGCACAGGAGAACGCAGATCCACGTTGGCAAAAACCAAGTGCTGCCGCTGGCGGCAGTCGGTGGAGTGGGTAGGTACGATGATGTCGGTGCTAGGTCTGGCTGACAACTGTGGCATTGTTGGGCTAGGAAGCGCTGCGGCAACTTTGGCAGGCAGGCGATGGAAGCTGATGGTTCATAACAATCAAATAAGACTACCTGTACATATGGTTTCTGGATGTGGCTGATTCTGTATTTTTTTTAAATTGTTTCAAAAGAAGTAATAGACACTATAATTTTTGGGGGAGAGTGCAAAACAATGAAACCAAATTTTTAGTGTTTTGGATCGAATCCGCTCTGATAGTAAGTAGTAAGTAATATAAAAAAAGATAAAGATACGAGAGAATGTGGAAGATAGAATATTAAGGAATCAAAATAGGTTGGGGAATCTGATTCTCTACTAATAATAAAAGAATAATACACCATTATTTATATAGGGAAAATACGACACTGAAATTCTAATCTTAATATTCTAATCTTAATATGACTCCTAAACTAATTGGTAAAATATCTTAGTTATGATATTCGAGGACACTTGACTGATGCAGAAAAAGTGGAACAGAGAACTTCCTTCTTTTGCAAAAACAATATGGTATGGTATTAATATAGCTCAAGTAGTGAGGCAATAACTTTGTGGACAGGTATGCGAGTTAGTTCAGGATATTAGTATTGGGGCCTCAGCTTGGCAGTTTTGACATCTCATTGTTACCAAGTAGTGAACTTATCTTTTCGTCTATAGTTCACTGATTTTTCCTCCCTATTTTTCTCCTTGGATCATCTTGTTTTTTGTCATGCACTCATGCACAAAATTCCATAAATGCATGATCCAACTTCTGGATTTTAAGGACTCTTCTTGTCTGTGAGATTTGGAATTGAGTTTTAGTCATTGGGCTAGAAATAATTAACTTACATTTGTTAAATTCTTCACATCTTTTAGTTTCTACTTCATTGTGCTAAATTGGTAGAGGGACATGCTGTTATGTTGTGAACCATTGCAGTGAACTTAACAATATTTTCTCCTATTATGGAAATTTTATCCTCAGGTTCCTGCGTCTATTATCAGACTATGACTGGGCATTTTCTCCTTTGATCGTTGACATAAATAATGATTTATCTCCACAGGATGAGAAAGAGATCAAGGTAAGTTCTGAATTCTGATTAAGCCATTATTGAAGTCTACGATCATCATTGGTGCTTTGGTTTCTTCTTTTTTTCTTGCATTATGTGCATATCATTTTTTCAGGATAACTTCATGTCAAGTAGAAAAGCCCACGAAGATGATTTGCACAGTGTTGAACCAGCAATGTTCCTGGCTACAGCTTATGACAAATCATCTGAGGCTTGGACTGGATCCTCACCTAATTCATTGGTCAGTATCTTTTGATTTTTTTTATCACAGTTCTTTTAATTGACATTATCGAATAATATACTCAATTTCTGATCTTTTGCAATCCAAGAATTACTTGCATCAAATACGACATTTTTTGTTTCAACAAGCGTTTGCTAGTGACAGAGATGCTGATAATAAGTGTAGCAACTTCCATTTATGGTTATTCTTAGTAAAGAATGTTGTGATATATTGTTCCCTGCCTATTTTCCTTTTGACATTCATATCTTATTAAACTAAAAGGAGCTTAAAAGGCTGGTAGCTTATGCTCGAAGCAGTGCAAACTTGTTGACCAAACTAGTTATGGAGGATCATAGCGATTCTTATAGATGGGAGGTGAGTTGAAATTACATATTTGATAAATACCATCTACTAATAATTTTTTTATTTTGCATATTTTACAGTTTTTATATCTATACACTTTTAACAATAAATTTTGACTTGCAGTGTCTCTTTCGAACTCCTTTGAATAACTTTGATGCAGTGGTTCTTCTACACAGGGATAAATTGCCTTATCCCCAACGTCTTCTCTTTCCCTCTGAACTTAATCAAGGTATGATATTTTGTCGAGATGAATATGGTCTCCCAGACACGTTTTAATTTTCTAATTTTAAAGCATAGTGTTTGGTGGCATCTGTGTTATGTTGATAAGAATAGGATTGGCAGGAAAGCACGTGGCATGTGGAAATGCCAGCAAAGTATTCCATCCCTACATTTTAGTTGGAGACTTCAAGGGTAGTTCAGAGGAGTTAAGAAATAAGCTATTGGTAGATTTTGATCCATTGAAGTGCTTTGTTGGGGATCTAGAGGTAAGTATTGCGCATGTAGTATTGACAATCTTGATGCTAACTGGAGAGTAATTTTTCCCTTACCTGGATTTCTTTTTCTTGTATGTAGAAAGAGTTCTCCAATAACTTTGAGATATGGTATGATTCTCTTGGAGGTGATGCTGTTGGCCTAACATGGGGCACTTCTGGTTCTAAGGTTGCCTATATATTCCCAATTTCATTGAGATGTTTTGTACACTAGTTAGATATATATTTTTAACTATCTCAGTTGGCTTAATTTTGATACCCTTGTTTTATTTCTCAGAAACGGGGTCGGGAAGATGCAGATGAAGAAATAAGAAATCCTATTGATGTGTTGAAGGATGTTGGTGAAACTGGAAAAGGGTTTGTGAGGAGTGTTTATTTTCTCAAATCCCCACGCCTTCTAAGCTAAATTTTAATTTTCTCATGGAAGAACCACAAGTAAAATGAACTTTCTACTTTTCTCCTTTTGAGCTGGCTGTTATATCTTTATCTGGTAGAAGGATGATCCTTAGCGTCATCTTTGCAATGTAATATAGCAGTTTTCAAAACAAACCTGGTCGTCTCCCTTATCAGCTTAGTAGCTAGCCCTATGGTAAACCAGACAGCCCTGTACTCTGGAAGCTTTTGCGCCAGAAGAAGCCATGACCAAGAGAGGTTTCTAAAGAGGGGATAGCAAGCATTGAAAGTCTTTGACACCCTTGTATGTTTTTCCTGTGTTCATGTAGGTACCAAATCCATCAGTTGATGTCCCCCCCTCCCCCTCCAAGAGTTGAAGCAGTTTTACTTATTATTGTAATTTTTTTGAAAATTACCTAAAATAACACTCAAAATTTATAATAACAAAAATAATACATTTATTTTGAATTTGGTAGATAGTAGCTAGTTTTCCTAATTTATTAGATTTTTAAATTGTAATTTGTTATTTAACTGCAATAGAAGATGCCTCCAAAAAGATTGGGGCTTGGTCTTAGGGGTGTAAATGTTCCATCGTCTGTGAAAAGCATGAAACTCTCTTCTTTTGGACCATTATGGTCATAGGTTTGTTCCATTTAGAAATTGCGTGAAACTATTGAATTTCTATTTTTGACAATTGCTATTTTTTAATACATATTTTAAGTTTTGTTTATGTTCAAAAGTATGAATGTCATTGGGCGCAAAATCTCCTTGTGTTGTGGACCAAAGTTCTTGACGGTGAAATTAATCCCTGTTTGAAGATGTTTTTCTTTTTATCAATGTCTTTGAAGCTCCGCAAAAGATAACTATTCAACCATTAGCTAATTTTGTTGAACATTATGATACTGCCAATCCTGAAGATATCTATATGTAAATTTTTCTTTTCACATGCTTTCAAAAATGCAAAATTTGTTGCAGCTCCAATTTGGAGCGATTGCTGGACCACCCGATAAATCTTGATATGCTTCCAGAAAAAATGTTCTCGAAATTCCCTGTTTGTATTCTCTCTCCTAAATATCATGAGAGCCATAAAAACAATTGTCCCAGGTTTGACTCGGCAAACAAATTACCTGATAGTCTAGTTGGTACATTTGTGGTGTTTTTAGCCAAATGTTCAATATTTAATTTTTAAATTTTATATATCATACACCTATAATGATTGCTTAACGTTTGCAAAAAAAAAAAAAACAACCAAAAGGAAAAGGAAAAACAGTGGATGGGTGTTAATATGCATTTCAATTTATAAGAACTTAGCTACAAAATTAGTTCATAAATTTTGTTAGATTCTAAATTGTTTTCTTTCGACTTTTTAGTAATATTACGTTCATTGCTTTTACATAATTAGTACAAATTTAAAGAATCTCAGGCCTGGGTGATTATTGTTCTTTTTAAAGAAGGCGATGAAAAATTGTGTTAATTGTCATTTTTTTTACCACCTTCCTGAATACTCACAGTAACATAGATTAAGAGGTGTATATTCAATTAATTTTTTAAGGATTTTAAAATAGTTTTATAATTAAGATGTTTAAAGTTTAGGTGAATTTAATAATTTTTTTTTTAAAAGTCTTTAAAAATTTAGGTATATTCAAATTAAAAGTCACATATTTTTAAGAATTTTAAATTCACAAATTTCTATATATTTTAATGGAGTTTTGAGTTAAAAATACATGTGATAAAATCTTACCAATTATTGTATGTGCTTGGTTAATCATTGAAAGTTTTTAGTTAAGGATCAAATAAGCCTGGAGAGGGGGGGGGGGGGGGGGGGGGGGTGAATAGGTTATTTTCAGTTTTAATAAAATTTTAATTATTTAACCCAAACACAACGGCCAGACATGCAATCGCGTATAAAATTAAAATGCTGAATTAAGAAATAACACACGAAATTTTAGGTGGAAACAACCTAGACCACAACAATGACCTAAGAGGAAAACCACCGGACCACCTAACTATCCACTATGAAAATAAATGTTCAATTACAAGGCAAGGTCTTAAACTACCCCTCACAGATAATGCCCCCTTATGTAACTTACTTACGAGCCGTCGTTCCTTTCACAGTCTCCAATAGCTAGATGTCTGGATCCGGACCAACGTTCCGATCTACTTGAGTCACACAAGATCAATCGAACCCATCAAATTTGGTAGTTTCGAGTCACACGAAATACCGAACACGTCACCAATAGTACCTAAAAGATTAGCACAAATAGCACAAGTGCAAAGTGTGTCCTAGAGCAGATTCAGCAATGAATAATCCTAATAGCAGATTCAACAGCATGCGATGTAAAAACAAATCAGCTAGCAAACTCTAGAACGATCATGCAAAACTAAATATCATGAAGAACAGTTAAGTGCGTGAATTATTCAAACATAACCACACAATATGTTTGAAGAATTAAAAGATGAAAGCGCCTAAAATTGATAGATGAAGAGAAAAAGTTTTTGTTTAAAAGCGCAATCAGATTTATAAAAGACTTATTTCGGTGTGGTAAATTTTATGCACAAACAGCCCTCACTTATATAGAGTCCAACTTTAGCTCAAACAAGATTTGTAATAGATTACAACTCTACACTTATCAGGATTTAGCAATTACCACAATTATACTCAAACAAGGATTTTGTTTTTTAACATTAAATGGGGTCAATTAGGTAAAAGTAACATATGGGTCGAATTAAAAGAGTTTTAGTAGAGGTGAAAAACTGATTCGATCGATCTAACATCTGGCTCGATCGATCGATCCAATGCTTGATCGATCGACCAGATTTCTCGATCGATCTATCTCAACCCGAGAGCACCTAGATCGATATTGTTCCAGAATCGATCGATCGAACAGGACTCGATCGATCGACCAAAATTCTCGATCGATCTATCTCAACCTGAGAGCACCTAGATCGATGTCGTTCCACACTTGATCGATCGATAACTCGATCGATCGAATAATATTCTTGATCGATCGAGAAACATGTGTACAATGTAATTTTTCGTTACGATCCATACTAAGTGTAGTGCTTAATTGTGTGAAGATATATGCATGACAAAATGTTTTACCTGACATGAAAATTGCAAGCTCAGCGACTCCATTATCGTGTACCATCTGATTTAGAACATGACGCTTATACTCGATTACAATAATTAATTTGTTCACGAAAATTGCCAATAAAAATAAACCTTACAATTTCCCCCTTTGGCATTTTCGTGTGACAAAATTATTCGCTCACTACATAACACTCATAACGCTCATAAATTACATGATTAAATATTCATTAGTGGAGCTATCTATGATCCGGTGGAGCCATCTTGTATGATAAATTGTATGCTTGATACACTGAAAAAGAAACACAAATAATCACAGCAACTTGGGCTCAAGTGTTAGTTCAGTGTACGTAATAGAGTTTAAGAAAAAAATGCTCCCCCTTAATGTGCTCCCCCTAAATATGACATTACCGTTGCAAGATTGTATCACACTCATGTCTCTTCTTTCTCCCCTTTTTTGACATACGAAAAGGACAAACAACACAAAGGGTTACGACAATTCATGTTAGTAGGAATACGAAATTAAAATCCAAAACACATACATGAATGTCAGAAAATATCCAGATAACATAACTAAAAATAATAAAAAAAAATAAAAAAATAAAAGTACAAAAGAAATAAATACAAAGAAACATTCGGGTTGCACTATTGGTTGTCCCCATTGGGAGGAGGCTGTCGTTGGTTGTGGAGATCCCGAACCATAGAAAAAATGGCAGTGACGTCGGTGCGTATGCCTTGTTGCCTCTCATCCATATCATTGACCTGACGGTTCAATCCTTCATAGAGGGTATGCATGGCACCCATTTGATTTGAGAGCGATTCCATTCTCGTTACCATGTCATGTTTAAATAGTTCCTGTCGGGAAAGAGTGGGTGCAGTGGTGGGCTCAATGTCGTCATCGCCTAACAATTCTGCCATTCCGGCCCCACTTGTACCAGTCTCAGATCTCTTTTGTTTCTTAGCAGTGTGAGCGAAAGAGCGGGAGACAGTGCCTCTACCAATATCACCCATGTGTTTAACCGTTTCACTATCCGGTGTCGGTGTAACCCCAATAGAGATTATCATATTTGTCAGCAAACATCCATAGGGTAACCCAATCCTAGGATTTGTATCAACTGCTTGGGCCAGAAACTCATCTAGAATGACTATCCCAACATCAAAGGCGATCCCTTTTCCAATACAATATAAGATTTTTGCGTGCTGATAACCAATTTCAGCAGAGTGGTGGGAAGGGAGTAAATTGGTACACACCATTCGATTGAGGATGCGATAAAAAGGCTTGAATTCACTGGGTATATACAGACTCTTGAGATTCATGCCTAAATCAGGTGACCTCGTTAATTCAGTCAATAAATCCTCATTAGACACGTCAAACTTGTTAAGATCAAAATGAGGATCACCCAGATTCGTAATACCAAGAAATTCATCAATTGAATCAGGAGTGACATCTAAAATCTTATTCTGAATGAATACCTTATAACACATTGGTCCAGAATTTCTTATCCCCAAATCAACATTAGCGTATAATTCCCTAACCAATGTAGGACATCATAATTTCTTCGGGGTAAATAATGACTCCTACCCAAGACTTCGAATAACCCTAGTAACGCCTACTTCATGCACATCATTCCAATTTACACCACGTTCAATTAAAATGGGGTGCTTAGAGAAAGTGTTGCGATACCTTAATTGTGAATCCTTGTGCCACCATTGTGAACTGTGTGGTGTTGGTGCACCTGTTGGAAGACCGCATCGTCGGGATGCCATTTCCACTAAAAAAGGTCGTGAGAGTGTGTTTGGTTCGTGGGAAAAAGTTGAAAAGGAAAATTTTGGAGATTCGAATTTTTTGAGAAAATGAGGGATTTTTGATGATGATTGATGCAGGAATGTGGTTTTAAATCAAGTGTGGAGTGATTTGGGAGCAAAAAGGAGTGATTTTGATGAATTTTTTGAAAAAATATGAGTGGGGCGAGAGAAAACGTTTGGGTTCGTGAAAGTGGGAGGAGAAAAACGGTCGGGGTATTTAAACTGTACCCTGTCGATCGATCGAAATATACATCGATCGATCTAGTTTCAACATAGATCAATCGAGTTCTTTATCGATCGATAGACATTCAAGATTTTTTTTTTTAAATAGACTCATCTAATAATCAACAAGCACACAACCTATAATAGTTCAAATAAAAAAAAATAACACAAACACTTTATTACCTATAATGAGATGTTACATGTACTTAGAGTGATATGTATATTTGAACTCCACAAATAGGTTAAATAAGTTATCTATGATGAAACATGAGAGAAATTATATCAAAAGAGAAAAGATTGAATGATGATTTTTTTTTTTTTTGTTAATTTCTTTTGGCTATTTCTTTTTGTGCAGATTTTTGTTTTGTTTTATTTATTTATTTATTTATTTTTTTGCACAAGCCATAAACCTAGTATGATGACTTTCACACTAGTTGTGAGGTAGCCCTCTCTGCTCACTACGGTAGCTGCACACATCACAGTAGGTAGCCCTCTCATAACTTTATGATACGAGTTTTTCAAAGTTTATCATAGATTTCAAATAAAACATGCATGTGTGTTCAGTGAGTGTGTGAATAAGTTCATGCAACATGATCATCACAAGTGAATAAAGAAGATGTGTTTACATGTTGGAATAGTAGAGTAAAAGGAGTTAAAAATAGGGTGTGTGTGTGAGTATTATATGGATCTATTTTTTTTTTTAAATAAGAGAAGTCTACTCTATTTGACAGATTCTTAAGGCGTTTCTAAGAGTTTCAAATCGTTGTGTGTCAAGAGCCTTAGTGAACATGTCAGCTAATTGTCTTTCAGTGGGAAGAAATTCAAGTGTTAAAACTTTTTCGTCAACAAGTTCTCTAATGAAATGATGTCTGATGTCTATGTGTTTTGTTCGGGAATGTAGTACAGGATTCTTTGATATGCATATAGCACTGGTGTTATCACAGTATAAAGGAATGGTACATTGTTTAAAACCGTACTCATGTAGTATATTTTTCATCCATAGAAGTTGTGTGCATGAGCTACCTGCTGCAATATATTCGGCCTCAGCAGTAGATAAAGATATTGAATTTTGTTTCTTACAGTGCCAAGATACGAGGTTATTTCCAATGTAAAAGCAACCACCTGAGGTGCTCTTTCTTTCATCTTGGCTTCCTGCCCAATCTACATCTGTATATCCACTAATCTCACAGGTTGTGTCATTAGTAAACCATATTCCAAAGTTTTTAGTTCCAGAAACATACCTGATAATTCTTTTAACATGTTCTATGTGTGATTCCTTAGGATTTGATTGATAACGTGCACATACACCTACACTATAACATATATCTGGTCTACTAGCTGTGAGATATAATAAACTCCCTATCATGCTCCTATAGAGTGTTTGGTCAATGCTTTTACCTGATTCGTCCTTTGAAATTTTGACACTTGTACTTATTGGAGTTCTTAGGTGTTTACTTGACTCAAGTCCAAATTTCTTAATCAAGTTACATGCATACTTGGTTTGAGAGATAAAAATGCCTTCGTTTGTTTGGTTAATTTGCAAACCAAGAAAATATGTAAGTTCACCCATCATAGACATTTCAAATTCACAAGACATGACATGTACAAAGTTTTCAACAAGTGATGTGGATGTTGACCCAAACACTATATCGTCCACATATATTTGTGCTATGAATATATCCTCCTTGGCACTCTTAATAAAGAGAGTTTTATCAACTCCCCCTCGTACAAAACCATTGTCTAAGAGGTAAGTTGTAAGCCTCTCATACCAAGCTCTAGTAGCTTGTTTTAGACCATAGAGAGCCTTATTGAGTTTATAAACATGCTTTGAAAAATTTGGATCGATAAAGCCTTTAGGTTGTTCCACATAGACCTCTTCATTCAAAAAGCCATTTAGAAACGCAGATTTTACATCCATTTGATATAGTTTGAATTTCATGTAACAAGCAATGGCAAGTAAGATCCTTATTGATTCTAACCTAGCTACGGGCGCAAAGGTTTCATCAAAATCAATTCCTTCAACTTGTTTGTACCCTTGAGCGACTAACCTAGCTTTGTTTCTAATTACTACATCATGTTCATCAGATTTGTTTTTGAAAACCCATTTGGTTCCTATGATGTTTTTGTCATGTGGTCTAGGTACTAAGGTCCATACATCATTTTTTGTAAATTGTAATAATTCTTCCTGCATGGCATTTATCCAATATTCATCTTTTAATGCATCATCTACATTCTTAGGCTCTATTTGTGAAATATAACAAAGATAGGTTATTTCACTTACCTGACGTCTCCTAGTTACCATGCTTGCATTTGGGTCACCAATAATGTTTTCAACAGGATGATTTTTGGAGGTACGTGTTGGTCTTTGTATGAGATCATTTGAAATTGCTTCATCTTTTAATTCAGTACCTTTAATCTCTGTGTCGGAAGTTTCATCTTTTTGTTGGTCATTAGGTACATCGATATCTGATTCTTCATCCTGTATATTTTCTAATTGAGTACTAGTACCTGCATCATCAATAGTCACATTAATAGATTCCATCATTGTGTTAGTTCTCAAATTAAAGACTCTAAAAGCACGACTAGTCAAAGAGTAACCAAGAAATATACCTTCATCACTCCTAGTATCGAATTTACCTAATTGTTCACGGTCCCTGAGAATGTAACATGTACTACCAAATACATGCAGATGTTTTAAGTTTGGTTTCTTACCTTTCCATATCTCATATGGAGTTTTATTCGTACCTGGGCGTAGATAAACACGATTCATGATATAGCATGCAGTACTTACTGCTTTAGCCCAAAACTTCTTTGAGATTTCCTTTGCATGTAGTAGGACACGTGCCATCTCTTGTATCACTCTATTCTTTCTTTCAACTACACCATTTTGTTGAGGGGTGATTGGTGCTAAAAATTCATGATTGATTCCATGCTCCTTGCAAAATTCAGCAAATTTTGTATTCTCAAATTCTTTTCCATGATCAGTCCTTAGTCTCATAATGTTGATTATTTGATTTCTTGTTTCAACCTGCACTTTGAGACAAAAAGAACTAAAGACATCAAATGCATCAGATTTTTCTCTCAGAAAATTTACCCAAGTGTAACGTGAATAGTCATCAACAGTAACAATGATATATTTCTTTCCACCCAAACTTTCGGTTCTCATGGATGGCATCCATGTTTAAGGAGTACGAAGCCCTTATGAGAATTGGGATTTGGGAATTGGTGCCACTTGAGCTAGGGATGAAAGTTATTGGTCATAATTGGGTATACAAAATTAAGAGGAAGCCCTTAAGAGAGATTGAGAGGTACAAGTCAAAGGTTGTAGCTAAAGGATTTCATTAAGTCGAAGGCATCGACTATTTTGAAACCCTTAGTCTAGTTGCCAAGCATACAACATTGAGCATGGTTTTGAGTTTGGCTTTGTCAAGTGATTGGATAATTTGAAAGCTTGATGTCAATAATGCATTCTTAAATGGTGAATTGGAGGAGGTGGTTTACATGACATAGCCTAAGGGATATGAAGTGCAATCTAACAAGCCTATGGTGTGTAAGCTTAAGAAAGCACTGTATGGTTTGAAATAAGCTCCTCAGGCTTGGTTTCAAAAGCTTAGCTCTAGTTTGATTGATGTGGGTTTTGAGAATTCAAAATGTGATGCCTCACTATTTTTCCAAAGGACTTGTGACTCTCTACTTATCATCTTAGTGTATGTAGATGACTCCTTAGTCACTGGTACACATGCTAACAAGATACAAGTTTTTGTGGATCATTTAAAGATGGATTTTTCTCTCAAAGATTTGGGTCACTTGTCATAATTTATGGGTATAGAAGTTGTACGTACAAATGAGTATTTTCACCTATCCCAACAGAAGTATGTTAGAGATTTGTTGGAAAAAGGAGGACTTGAAATAGCCAAGCCTATAACTACTCCAATAGCATTAAGTAAGGCACTGTCAAAGTTTGATGGTGTTCCTCTTGAGGATCCTACAATTTATCAAAGCATAGTGGGGAGATTACAGTACTGCATAATCATTAGGCCAGACATTGTTTACATTGTTAATAAGTTTTGTCAGTTTTTCCAAATACCTACTGATGTGCATTGGTTTGCTGCCAAAAGAGAACTTCGTTGTTTGAATTGTGCAAGTAGCTCAGATGATAGACGTACTACATGAGCTTATTGTGCCTATCTTAGGAATTGTTTTGTCTCTTGGATTTTAAGTAAACAGAAAGTTGTTTCAAGATCAAGCACAGAGTTTGAGTATTGTGCTTCAGCTTTCCTTATTGCAAAAATTCTTTGGCTTTTTTCAAAACAAACTACTTGCCTTACCTAGACCTATGTCTGATGAAGGGTAGTGATGTATCAGATTGTAGCTGATGTAGTATGTTTAAAGAGTTAGCTAAGTTTGTTACAATAGCACATATAAGAGTGTTACACATGTATTTATGATTACAGCTTGTACTATATAAATAGTAATGCACTACATACTAATTAATGAGGTCATCTTCTTGATTGAGAACTAAGAGCTCTTAGATTCTACTATTATATATATATGGTTACAATTATCTCACCCCATGAGATTTCAATAGATTTCTAAGGGTCTAGTTTACGATTCAAAAATTATTTTTTAAAATGGTGAATATGATCTGAAAATTATTTTTAAATTGGAGTTAATTTTTGTTGTTAAATTTAAGACTATTTTAAGATATTAGTTGGTTAATATTTGGATTAAACTTTTAAAAAACATATAAAACAACATTTAGTCATTTGTAAAAACACAAGTATTTTCAAGATTTATCTAAAACTTGTCTTCATAAATAACTTTACGAAATCATAATCCTTTCGTTTTCTAGTTTTTTAACTAATAAATTGTTTTTAAATTTCATACCAAATGGACTCTTAGAATTAATTTTTTTTTGCTTTAACATTCTCTTATACCATAAATCATAGAAGTCTGAAATAAAATCCACAAAAATTCACTTAACTCTTTCAGGTCTTTAAAAGTTTATAATCTTTTTAAAATCCATTTAAATTGAAAACTATTTAAAAATTTATTAAATTTTTAATTGAATAAGCAATCATAACTGATAAGCCCATTATTGGTGCTATTAAGGTTTTCCTTTGTTTTGTTGTGAAGGCATGAAAATTTCCAAGTGTCATTTTGTTTTTTCTCTTCTCTTTTGTGTTTCTTGAGTCATCGCCGTAACAAATTGGCAGATAATCCCATTATGGTCCTAAGTTTAACAAAACTTAGGACCATAACTTAAAAAGTACAGCACGATAAACGTCCATACAATAATACATAAAATATCAAAATAACTAGAAATTACAGACATAAGAAACAGGCTAAGTAGAAAGAAACTCAAGTTCATTGAGTTGTTTTTCCACTAGTAGCACTCAATCAAGAAGAATAAGGCATTTGTTTTCAAACCATTTAAATTTTCTTAATTTCCATAACCTCCACCGAATCACAATCAAAATTTGTTAAAGACTCTCTTCCCTAAAGTTGCCATTCCAAAAATTTCATTGAGCTAAAAACCACTCTTTAAAGCTACCCTCAACAGACAAAGGAGAAATGACATCCAAATTAAAGGCTTGAAGAACTTTACCAGCCAAAATACAATCAAGCAATAGGTGTTTACTAGTTTCAAAATAATTCCAACAAATATGACACATAAGAGATAAATCCATACCTTTGGCTACTAAATTGAATCTTGTAGGAAGTATATCATGCAAATCTTGCTACACAAAATGCTTGAGTTTACTTGTAATAGCCAGGGACCAAATACGAGTCCATAAATCGCTTTCATTACTTGAGTAGCTGCATTGACCCATTAGAGGTCCTCCCCAAGCACCTTCATCATTCAAAAGTTTGCCCACTTATAGTCGAAACTAACTGAATAATAACCACTTTTTGTATAATGCCAAAAAGGGTGATCAATTAGCTGATTTTTGTTAACCTCCACCTTAGCAATTTCTTCAACATCAATTGGCCAAAAAGTGTTTTTAATAATATCACAATTCCAAATCACAATTCCAAGTCCCATTTGGAAGCAGTAAGTCACTAAGAAAATACAAAGTAGGAGAGGAAGAGGTGGATGGAGTAATAAGCTTAAAAAAGGGAGGTCTTGGAATCCAAGGGTTAATCCAAGTGCATATAGAGGTGTTGATACCTGGTATGTAACGGTGGGACCTTCGAGCACCGTGGTGGGACAACATCTGAGCACCAACGGTGGGATAACTCCGAGCACCGTTGGTAGTGGGGATGCTTTTGCTAACCTTATATCCCTTGGTTGCGAGTTCGAGTCCTCACGAAGGCGAAAGGAATGGGTTGGGAGTCCCAAATATTCCTGTGAGTTAACAGACGGCCTCGAAGGTTGTCCCCCGTCTGGCGGTGCTCGGAGTTGTCCCACCTTTGGTGCTCGGAGGTTGTCCCACCATGGTGCTCAGAGGTCCCATCTTTATAATAAAAGGCACCTTTTATTGTAACGGTGGGACAACCTCCGAGCACCGTCAGACGGGGGACAACCTCCGAGGCTGCCTGTTAACTCACAGGAATATATCCCCTTGGACCAAGAGGGTTTCTTTCGCCTTCCCAGTTGCTCGAACCCATGACCTAGTCTGGAGGTACAAATAGGTTCTTAGAGCAAAGCTAGTACCAATTGAACTACTACGTGGTACCCATCTGAGACCATCAGTTATGACTTTTCTTGCAGCAATAAGACCCTTCCAACCTCAAGAGGGATTGCTTCCAATTTCAGCTTCAAGGAAAGATTTGCCACAAAAATACTTATGTTTAAGCATTAGAGAGAGTAAGGAATTTGGCATAGTAAGCACTCTCCAACTTTGTTTAGCAACCAATGACAAGTTATAAGATCTCAAGTCTTTGAACCCAAATCCTCCATCTAATTTTGACCTTTGAAGGTCTTTCTAAGATTTCCAATGCATATTCCTTCTATTGTCTGAACCGCCCCACCAAAATCGAGTTGTAAGGATGTAATCTCATTACACAAGGTTTTGGAAATTAGAAAACAAGACATGGCATAAGTTGGAATAGTAGAAGAAACTGATTTAAGAAGGATTTCCCTACTAGCTGGGGAGAGAAATTGGTTTGACTAACCTTAGATCTTTTTTTTGGACTTTTTCCTTTATAAACTTAAAAGTTTGACATATAGACTTCCCTATGAGTGATGGAAGGCCTAAATATTTATTCATAGATCCATTCAAACAAACTCCAAAAGAGTTTCTTATTCTTTGTCTTACAACTTCATCACTATTGACACTAAAGAAAAGTGAGGATTTTTCAAAGTTTATAGTCTAACCAGAACCTCGTTGGTAGGTGAAAAGAATCTTCTGTAGTTCATTAACTTGGCGACAATCTTCCTTGCAAAAGATGAGTGAGACATCTGCAAATAGGAGGTGTGAAATTAAGGGTCTAGTTCTACTAGTTTGTGGTCCATGTAGTAACTTTCGTCTTTCAGCTAATTTGATTAGGGAGGAGAGTTCTTTGGAGCATATAAGAAACAAGTAAGGAGAAATGGGATCTCCTTGATGTAACCCCCTATGTGGCTTAAAATAACCAACTACCTCATCATTAAATACCACTGAGTATGAAACGAAAGATATACAAGTCATGATCCAGTTAACAATACAATCACTAAAACTCAACTTCCTTAGCATACCTTCCAAAAAAGTCCATTCCACCCTATCAAAGGCCTTACTCATATCGAGTTTGAAACCAAGGTATAAGCCTTCCCACTTTTTCTACCTTTCAAATTGTGTAATAATTCATGTGCCACTAAAATATTATCAGTGATAAGACGTTGAGGAAGAAAAGCACATTGATTTTGACTAATAACTTTAGATATAATTGGTTCAAGACAAAAGGTCAAAATTCTTGAGATGATCTTGTAAATAGTTAAGCAAAGGCTTATTGGTCTCGAATGAGTCATGAGAGCTGGGTTATCAACCTTAGGGAGTAGCACAATGTAATTGTAATTAGTTGCAGTAGCAATGGTACCATGTTTGGAAAAAGTTTTAACTGCTGTTGTCACATCTTTACCCACAATGTGCCAGTATTTTTGAAAGAATGAGGCAGAAAGGTCATCAGGACCTGGTGATTTTTCTGGATTCAAGTGTTGCACAGTTTCAAAAATTTCCATGTTAGAAACATCTTTATTCATATTCATATTCATCTCATCTGTGACTAGAGGTGAAATAGTATTAAGAACTTCATTCATATCCTTTATACTAGGATTAGAGGATTTAAATAGTTCTTGGAAATAATTCAAAACCATATTTCCCAAGACTTCTGAATTAGAACACTAATTACCACTCTCATCTTTTAATCTAACAATTCTTTTTTCCCTCTGTCTTTGAGTAACTTTTGCATGAAAAAACTTTGTATTTTTGTCCCACTTGCGAAGCCATTGAATACGAGCACGCTCCTTCCAATATTGGTCTTCTTCTTTATTTTTTGTAATTTATCAATCTTGTTCCATGTCTCAGCCATGAAAACAATCTAAGGGAGGTGGAGGCGACAAACCTCCTTTAATTCTAAGACCACCGAGGAGCCCCCCACCCCTTCGCAATTCCAAGCTACTATCATGGTGGTGTGGGAGTCAGATTGGGACCGACTGCTTGTGTCCTTTGAGCATCACTACCATGAGATTGGTGACCTTAAGAAGTTGGAGATGGAAATGAAAGGTGAGAGATTGTTGGTTGTGCATAAGGTGAAGGAGTACTTTGATTATTGAAAATTTGTGAAGAAGATGAAATCTAGTTATTAGGAGTACTACGTGACCTTGCCAATTTCTTTAAGGAGATGATCGTTTTTGAATGTTGAGTAGTTGGTGGGCTTGCATCTAAAGTTCCTATTTGAAAATGCCCAAATTTTCCTTGTGTAAGTCCCAAGTCTCAGTGAAAAGAGAAGAATCAAGCAAAGAAGCTTTATGGGCTTGAGACTTAGTATCCACCCTAGTGTTCTCTTCTAAAATTTGAAGAGAAAAAGCTTTCTTCTTGAAACCCACTATGTCAAAAACATTATCAGTTCTCTCCGAATAGGGTGGTGTATCAAGCCCAATAAGGTCAGCTTGCAATGGGTGATTACTAATATAAGTCTTACTTAAGGTTTTGGGTTAGGACCTAAGATTGTTGCAATCATACTTTAGGAGCTTGTTGGCATGTTGTGAGACAACATAAGATAGCATACTTTCGGCCACACTAACCAAAGTTGCAAGTTGTAAGTCTTCAAGGACAAAAGCTTCAGACAAAGTTTGTTTCACTTTTGTTGCGCTGTCAACATCCAAGGCTTCTAAGGTATTTAGAAAAGCTGACAAACTAGGATTGACTTGTACTATTCTATGCATGACCCTTTCAAAGAGCATATTGTTTGAAATAATCGGAGAAGAAGGTTGCACTTCGGTGACAACATTTTTTTCTTTTCTAGAATGAATAACCTCTAAAGGTTCTGCAAGATTAATCACTCTAGAAACATTAGGAGTATTCTCAAAATCACCAGTGGCTAAGACATTACATTTGCCATTTGCATTGTCAGGCTGCTTCTGAAAGAATTCTAACCTAGAAGGACTCTTAGCTTTAACCCAAGTGCCAAAGAGTTAAAAAATAAGCCTTCCAAGGAAACCATATAACCATCCTCTGAATACTTGCAAGTAGAGAAACCATGTCCTATCATACCACAACGATAGCAAATACCGACTATACGTTCAAAACGTATATGTACCCAAAAGTAACCTTCATTGTTTAGCTTCTTTGGAAAATAACCCACCAAGAGTGGCATGTCCAACCTGATAGAGCCTTTAGCTCTAACAAACTGTCTACTCAAAGATGGGCCATCACCTGCCCAATCCATCTTAAGAAGATTTCCAACAGATTCACTAATACGGTGAACAAAAAAGGCGTTTGCATTTGTATGGGGAGATTATGGATTTGAATCCAAAAAACAACATGGGTGAAGGGTATTTCCTTTAAGGGGATGTCAGACGCACATTTTTGAACCACTAACAAATTGTTCTTCATCCTCCAAGCTCTCTTTAGTTGGACATTTGCTCTGTCTGATTCATAGCTAAAGTAAAAGACAAACTTTTTGTCATTTAGGGAAGAAACTCTAAAGGGCCTCGTCTTTGACCATGGGTCTTTAACAGCTTCATGCAAAGCAGCCGTAGAAAAGTTCCTTGAGGAAATAACTTTTCCCACCAACATTTTCTGAGTATTTTGGGTACTGGGTTCATCATAAATAAGGAGGTTGGGATCAATTAAGGCAGCGCTAAGCTTTTTGGTTTTCTCCACTAAAAGATCAATGGGTTTGTTCATGGTGGAAAGGAGAGAATGAAAAAACAAGAAAAGGTAGTGGCTTTTAGTGGTAAGGATGAAAAGGAGGCTTTACGGTCCAATGAAGAAAATAAGGAATAAAGGAAGAACCTTTAAAGCTGATGACGGAATGGGTAATGTAGAATAATGGAGTTAAAATTGTAATTTTTTCTCTTGTGGTCCAGGTGGTAAGACTCCCAATTCTCCCACCTGGAACCAAGTTCGAATCCCACCGGGTGCGTGAGTGTGTTTTCTTTATATTAATAAAAAAAAAGGGGACTTTAGAGCCCCTTTTTAAAAAAAAAAAAAAAAAAAGTGAAATAAGAAAAAACGTAGAAGAAGAGTAATAAGACTTGTGCAGTATAATCACTTGATAGGATGAAAAAGACTCAACAGAATGAATATCAAAGGAGAGAAAACAAACCAGAAGTGAAAGGAAAAACCCCACTCTGACAAAGGAAAGTCACGCACCTCGTGACATTGAATATATCTGTCCTTAATAATTAGATTTTCTCATAAACTATACGTGCTTAAGTATGCATTCAAGTGTTTTTCCTCTTTCGAATTTTTGAGATTTCTATATAGAAATGCTTTCCTAGTGTTTTTCAATTTTAAGATTTGATTGGTAACATGGATATTAAGTATTAAGTATTGCTTGTTTTGTTTCAGACTTATTTATGGTGGCTGGTATAGATGAATTAAGAAATCCAATCACCATGTCAATAACAGAGCTTTAATTTGTTATTATAAACACTAAGCTTTGATTCCTGAATTCGTTTGTGGTTCATAAAATTATAAATTTCGAGAACTTGAGATGAATGATGAATGTCTAGGTTCACAATGATAAGAGCTTGAAAAGCACTAATATTCTGTATTATTATGCTTAATTGTAAGAAATTAGATTTATTATAACCTGTTTATTTAATTATTTACATAAATCAATCAATTCGGAATCATGACTGTATTTTAGTATATTTCAGGTGTTTTTAGCTTCAAAAGAGTTGAATAATGCAAACATGCAAAGACGGAACACTTACGGTGCTCGAATTACAACTTAGGAGCAACAAGAGTCAAATTATGTAAGCCTTACATAACAAGCTAACTAGTATGTAAGGGGTACCTGTGAAGACACAAAATACAAAGTGTGCCGCGGCAGGGAAAAATTTGTGCCACAGCGTGAGCCTTTCGGGTTTCACAGTATTTTCAGAAATATTTTTGTGCTGCGGTGCGTGTGTGTTGTAGGAGCCCAAATTTTATGTAACTCTTACACATGTAAAAACACCATTAAGTCTCCATTTTACACACAACTCAAAGAGGTAAAAGAATCAATTCTAAGGAGACAAGAAGCTATTGAAGATCGAAGATCAAGCTTTTGGAGAAGGAAATGTCATCCAATCCATTTGTGGTATTTAGATATAGGTTTCTTGTTGTTATAGAATCTTGTTCTTTTCTTCTTACTTCTTGGAATGTATGTTGAATTAGATTTGTCTAAGAATATTAATTCAAATACGATTGATTAAATTTATTATGGATGTTTAGTTTGTATTGCCATGTTTGCTAGATTTGTTATGGTGAATATTTTTATTGCTTAAAAATAAATAAAAATTACTTTTTGATTAAGAGCATGTTTAGATATTTGATTGTGAATTTTCATGGGCCAATTTGAAATTCATGATTAGATTGAAAAATCTAAGAGTTTGGTTTTAGGAACGCCACCTTGACTACATTTTGACAAACTTAATCAAAACTTCAAATTAATGACCTAATCATGACATTAATACGATTGAGATATTTTTCCTTGTGCATAATTTGCTTGCTATTTAATATACCCGATTGTAGGATATTGATTAGTTAATCAACAAAGGAAATTACCCGATCGAAGGAATTTTCGTAAATAAAAAGGAAAACCGATAATATTTATTTATTAGAACATTCATGTTAATTCACCATAACATTTCGTTGCAAGCATGGTCAACCAAGATAAACATTCATATATTCTCTATTGATATTTAAAACCTTTTTGAGTAGTTCAAGTTTGCATTATTGTTTTCTTTCTTTGTTCATCACCATTGGTCTTGCTCTCAAATCCAACTTCATTTACAGTTTTATTAGTTTTAGGATTCTAATTATTTAGAGTTTTAGTAGTTCTAGAATTCTAATTAGTTAGTGTTTTAATTGTTTTAGGACTCTAAAGAGATTAAGAAAAAGAATATTTATAACCACTGCAATTTCTTGAAAGATCGACCTCAGAAATTTGCTTATCACTTGCTATAAGTGATTGTACACTTGCGAGTACTATAATTTATACGTCGCACACACACACACATATATATGAGTTGAATCTTCAGGAGTTCATTCCCATGTTAGTGCTTATTTTCTTCCTTTTCAATCAACACTACGATCATGATTGTGTTTGTGGATTTTCCAAAATATGTTAGCCCTACACTTTCTTCCAACCTCAAGTACTTTACATCCAAAAGATCGGGTTTGAGCTTTGATAGAGGCAAAAATTTATCATTGGTCAAAGGCCAAGTGTACACTCAAAATGAGTGCTTATCGTTTGCTAAAAAAAAAAAACTTAATTTTAAATATAAACATAAGTACCTCTTGAGAAATATGGACCAAAGGGATTTTATGTAGACAGGACCCTTCAAAGTTCAAGGGTATCATTTTCTTTTAAAGACCTCAAAAGTTTTTTTCTTTCTCAATTTAGGATTTATTTTAAGTTAACCTATTATAATTAATTTTTTTTACAAGTTATTAAGTACTAATAACTCGATAAGGATCCTAAATCAAGGAAAAAAAAAACGTTTTAAGGTCTTTAAAAGAAAATATCATCCTCTATGACTCTTATGTAGATAAAATCTGGACGAAATTAATCATTTAATTAAAAAATTTCTCTTTATTTCTATATTGATATGATCTATTTGATGCAAAATTTGTTAAAATAATATGAAAGGGGGTCATTCTAAGATGTAACAAAATTTTATTTTATATATATATTTTTAAAAATTTGATAACAACACAACATATATTTAGGTAGTGGATGTAACATATTTGAAACAGTCTTTTTATCTTTTCATTGTCAAATGCGTTATTTTAGTTCGTTTTTCACAAGCCCATGTGAAAATTTGAAGTACTTTTACTCCCATTCTAATCAACTTATGTAGAATATTTTTTATACTTAGTGCATGCTGTTACTCTTGTTTTAGATTTGGTTTTTTAGGTGCTTTAGAGATGATATTCGACTTGTGCTAATTGTTTAAAGCAAGTTACTCGAATGGAGTTTTACTGTTCACATATTTGCAAAGAAGATAATGTTGCAGTTAATGATACAGCCTCTTAGACTCCTAGATTTTGTATAGCAATTTGGTGGTAGGATACCTGTTGTTAAATTGGCCGATATACGTTAATGGGCTTTATGGCCCAATGCCTAATTAATCCTAGCCTTTATCATATATATATAGATATGCATCATGTTATTAAGAAGAATACAATCAGAGGAACGAAAAAAGAAAACTGAGGGGCAGCTAATAAGAGGAAATTGCAGCAAAGCAATCAGCGACAGTAAGAGGAATTAAGCATAGAGGCATAACAGTTTGATTTTCTTTATTCTCTTGATCTGCTTGAAGAACCCAATCAAGAATATTATTTCTCTCTCCATCTATTTGGTAACAAATTTATAGTTACTGTTTTAATTTATCTGTTGTTGCTAAACTGGCAAGACAGATTTATTTATTTATTGTTTTTTGTGAGAGAGATTAATTTGGGTGTAATTGGGTATTTGGATATTTGAGTGATTTGGCCAATTAACTATTGGCAAATCTTATTGTATTCCTCTTTGACAAGTATAGTGAAATTTTTCGGTGCCGGCTTCAGCAGTGGATTAGGTAGTCACATTGACTACCGAACCACTTAAATCTTTGTGTCTTTTCTGTTGATTTATTTTCTTATATTTTGTGGGTGCTTATTATTATTATTTTATCGCTTCCGCATTATTATCTGATCTTGGGTACAACAAGTGGTATCAGAGCTTGGTTAAAGATGACAAGCACAGAGTCATCCACAAAGGTTGAAAGATTTAATGGAGATAATGATTTCTCGCTATGGCAAATGCGTATGAAAGATGTTTTGATTCAACAGGGAGTTGCAAAGCCATTACAAGGCAAAGATAAAAAGCCCGCTGATATGAAAGATGAAGTATGGGATGAGCTTGATCAAAAGGCAGCAAGTGCAATTCGTTAGGGACTCTCAGATGAGGTAGTTCATAATGTTTTTGATCAGAAAACTGCTTATGATTTATGGAAAACTTTAGAACAGCTTTATATGGCCAAAAATATGACAAATAAATTATTTTTGAAGAAAGAGTTGTACACTCTTCGTATGTCTGAGAATACAAACTTGTTGACACACATGAATACCTTCAATAGGTTAATTTCTGAACTTGCTCAGTGAGGGGTAACATTTGATGATGAAGATAAAAGTATGTTGTTATTGTGTTCTCTGCCATTATCTTATGATCATTTGATTACCACCTTATTATATGGAAAAGAGACCATTGTTTTCAAGAGTGTGAAGGAAGCTTTGTTGTCTTACCACAAGAAGAAGAAAGTAGATGGTGAACAATCACAAGCAAATGGTCTCGTCGTTACTAAGAAAGATAGTAACAATCACAGCTACAGGCGTGGAAGAAGCAAGTCTAAAGACAGAAATTATGATAAAGGTAGAGGAAGATCAAGCTCAAGACCTAGACAGTTTAATAGAGACATGGAGTGCCATTATTGTCACAAAAAAGGTCACATTCGAAAATATTGCAGAATTTTAGCCAAGGAACTGGAGGATAGAAAGAACCAGACACAACCCACTAATTCAGCTAGTGTTGTAGAGGATAAAAGTGAAGACAAAGATGATGATTTGTTATCTGTCTCATCAGGTATTGATTCCTTTGCCAATTCTTGGATTCTTGATTCCGGTTGTTCCTATCATATGTGCCCACATAGAAATTGGTTTGATACTTATACTCCTAAGAGTGGTAATTGTGTGTATATGGGCAACAATGCAAAATGTGAAGTTGTTGGAATAGGAACCATAAAGGTTAGGATGTTTGATGGTGTTGTGAGAACCTTAACAGGTGTAAGACATATCCCTGACCTGAAAAAGAATCTGGTTTCTCTTGGTGGGTTAGATGAGATGGGCTATTCGTATTCTGCAAAAGATGGAGTGCTCAAGGTATCTAAAGGAGCTTTAATAGTAATTAAGGGTAAGAAATTTGGCAATCTCTACAAGATGATTGGAAATACTGTTGTAGGTGGAGCTGCTTTAATTTCTGAAGATCCTACTTTTGATGATACTATGCTTTGGCATATAAGGCTTGGACACTTGGGTGAGAAGAATATGTTGGAACTCCATAAGAGGAACTTGCTGAAAGGTGTGAAGACCTGCAAGCTTGATTTCTGTGAACATTGTATTTATGGTAAGCAGAAAAGAGTTAGTTTTAAGGCAGCAACTCACTCTTGTTCTGGTATTTTGGACTATGTTCACTCTGATGTTTGGGGACCCGTGACTGTTGCTTCTCAAAGTGGAGCTTATTATTATGTTACTTTCATCGATGACTATTCCAGAAAGGTTTGGGTTTACTTTATGAGAAGTAAAACTCAGGTATTTGATATCTTTAAGGAATGGAAGGCAGAGGTAGAGAACCAGTCCGGCAGAAAGATAAAGATTTTGAGAACTGATAACGGTACCGAGTACAAGCACAAGACATTCAGAGAGTTCTGCAAGCTGATGTGTTAAAATGTGTACTCGCAAGTGTACGAATCACTCGTAGTAAAGTGATAAGCAACTTCCAAGGTCGGTCTCTCAAGGAATTGCAGTGGTTTTAAATAACTAACTTTTAAACTAAAAAGAGTTCTAATGAAAATAAAAGACTAATTAAATAGAGTTCTAGTGAAACTGAAACTCTAAGTAACTAGAATTCTAATGCAAGTAAAACTGTAAAAAGGGTGTTTGTTTTTGTGACGAGAACAATCATACGCTACTCAAACGAAAACAAGATCGCAATCAAACAATCAATTCAATAAAATATCAATAGAGGATGTATGGACGTTTAGCTTGGTTAACCATGTTTGCATCGAAAAGGTATGGTGAGATACATGAACGTCCTATATAAACAAAACTACCGGCTTTCCTTTTAATTACGAAACTCCTTTTGGCGGGGGTAGGTCTCTTTGTTGATTAACTAATTAACTACCTTTGGCGGGGGTAAATTAAATAGCAATCAAATTATGCGCAAGGAAAACATGCCAATCAAATTAATGCTATGACTAAGTCACTAACTTGAATCTTTGATTAAGTGTTTCGGAATAGAGTTAAGGTGACGTTCCTCTAACTAAATTCTTAGGTTTTTCAATCTAACTACGAACATCAAATGGGCCCATGATTATTCATAATCAAACATTTAAACATGCTCTTAATCAAAAAGTATTTTATTCATAAGTCAAAAAGATACACCATACACAATTCTAGCAAACATGGCAACACAAACTAAACATCCATAATTAAATTAGCCAGACATGTTCATATTATTATTCATAGACAAATAAAATATGATCATACACTTTAACAAATAAAGAAGATGAATTAATTCTATAACAACAAGAAAAACCTAAATCTAAATACCGCTTATGGATTGGTTGACGTACTTCTCCGTAAGCTTTATCTTCGATTGTCGTTAGCTTCCTTGAATCCTTAGAATATTGTCTCTCGCTTCGTTATAGTGTGGCAACGCTCTCAAAACTGATTGAATGTCGTGTTTGGGTCGCAAAATTGAGAAGAGGAAGAGTTGTGTATGAATTGGTCAAGTTATTTCGAGTTGTCTGTAAGGGGGACTCTAAGGGGGTATTTATAGATGTAAGGGTTTACACGAATCCTATGTGCAATAGGAATAGGCGCGCCGCGGCATGCATTTTCCCCGCCGCGGCGCAACACAATTTCTGAAAAATATGCAAAAACCCGAGAGCTCCCAGCCGCGGCATACAATTCCCTCGCCGCGGCGCACAATGCTTCTATGTTTTCAGGATCAAACCCGAGAGCCTCACGCCGCGGCATGCAATTCTCTCGCCGCGGCGCGCAATGCTTTCCTTCTTTTCACGTCCCCCCCTTACATATGTGATGGCACTATATGTAAGGCTTACATATTCGTCTTGATTAGTCCGTAACTCGTGATCCGAGCGCCGTAGGTGTTCCGTCTTCGCGTGTTTTCATCATTTGAATCATTTGACGCTAAAAACACCTGAAATGCACTAAAATATACCCGTGACTCCGAATGGATAGATTTATGAAAATAATCGAAATAATAGTCATAATAAATCTATATATCAATCAATCAAGCATAATTAATCACGAAATATTAGTGCTTTTCGAGCACTCATCACAAGCAAGCTGGTATTATTCGACATTATACAGTGAGGAAGACGCCTCAGCAAAATGGAGTTGCTGAGAGGATGAACAGAACCATTGCAGAGAGAGCAAGGTGTATGAGATTGCAAGCAGGTTTGCCAAAGAATTTTTGGGCAGAGACTGTGAGCACTGCTGTTTTCCTTATTAATCGAAGTCCTCATTCTTCCATCGATTTCAAAATTCCTGAAGAGGTATGGTATTCTAAACCTGTTGATTATTCTATACTAAAGGTTTTTGGTTGTCCTGCTTTTGTTCATATACAGAGTGACGAGAAATCAAAGTTAGATGCCAGATCCAAGAAGTGCATTTTTCTTGGCTACCAGAAAGGTGTCAAAGGTTACAGGTTGTTTGATCCAGAAGCTAAGAAATTGGTTATTAGCAGAGATGTGATTTTTGACGAGAAGTCTATGCTGAAAAGTGTGATGGTAGAGCCTATGTCAGAAAGTTCTGGTGAGAAGGATAAAGCTCCAAAGGAGGTGGAGTTTGCATTTAAAAACTCACAGGACAAGGTTATCAACCGGTCATTAGAGATGTTCAGCAGCAACCATAGGTCCAGGATCAAGAGCAACTACAGGCTCAGGATGAAGAGCAGCAATCAGACCAGTATAGTATTGCTACTCATAGAGAGCCACGCATTCGTAGGGCACCACAGAGACTTGGGTTTGAAGACGACACAGTTTCATTTGCTTTGTTCACTGGTAGTGATGACCCTAATTCTTTCCAAGATGCTATGAGCAGAAAAGACAGTGAGAATTGGAAGGCTTCAATGAATGAAGAAATGAAGTCATTACACAAGAACAAGACTTGGGAGTTGGTTCCACTGCCTAAGGGAAAGAAAGCTATTGGTTGCAAATGGGTTTATCGAATAAAAGAACTGAAGCAGTATAAGAGTCGATTGGTAGCAAAAGGATACTCACAGAAAGAAGGAATTGATTATAATGAGATATTTTCACCTGTTGTGAAGCACACTTCCATTAGAGTTGTTCTTGCCATGGTCAATTTGTATGACCTGGAGTTAGAGCAGTTAGATGTCAAAATTGCCTTTCTTCATGGAGATTTGGATGAGGAGATTTACATGCAACAGCCAGAGGGGTTCATTGAATCCAGTAAAGAAGACTATGTCTGCAGTCTGAAGAAGTCATTGTATGGGCTGAAGCAATCACCTCACCAATGGTATAAACGGTTTGACTCCTTCATTGTTTCTCATGGTTATTGTCGTTGTGAGTATGATTGTTGTGTTTACTTTAAGATCTGTGATGATAGAACATTGGTATTGCTTACTTTATATGTTGATGATATGTTAATTGCCGCTCAAAGTAAGGAAAAGATCAATGATTTAAAGAATTTGCTTAAAAGCGAATTTGAGATGAAGGATCTTGGTGTTGCCAGAAAGATCCTTGGAATTGAGATCAGTCGTGACAGGAAAGCTGGAAAACTTTGGTTGTCCCAAAAAGGTTACATGGAGAAGATTCTGCATAAGTTTAGCATGATGAATGCTAAGCCTGTGAGCACACCCCTTGCAACACATTTCAGATTGTCCACGAGTTTATGTCCTAGTACAGAGGATGAGGTAGAGTACATGGCTCAGGTGCCTTATGCCAGTGCAGTTGGATGTCTAATGTATTTGATGATTTGCACTAGACCTGAT
This sequence comes from Elaeagnus macrophylla, assembly GCA_029378325.1. Taxonomy (NCBI): domain Eukaryota; kingdom Viridiplantae; phylum Streptophyta; class Magnoliopsida; order Rosales; family Elaeagnaceae; genus Elaeagnus; species Elaeagnus macrophylla. The sequence goes on along the minus strand of CM055641.1, from coordinate 50,970,743 downwards.
ATTTCTCAAGCAATAAGTGTTGTGAGTAGATACATGGCAAATCCAGGTAAAGAGCATTGGAATGCTGTTAAATGGATTTTTAGATATTTGGCAGGCACACGTGATTGTGGCATCACGTTTGATAAAAATGGTGCTTCTAATGTTGCCATGGGTTATGTGGATTCTGACTATGCTGGTGATCTTGATACCAGAAGGTCGATGACAGGTTATGTCTTTACTTTTGGTGGTGGCTGTATAAGTTGGAAGTCAAATTTGTAGGATACGGTTGCTTTGTCTATGACAGAGGCCGAATATATGGCCATGACTGAGGCAGCAAAAGAAGGCATATGGCTTATGGGTTTGTTGGAACAACTTGGTTTCAAACAAGTGAGTGTACCTCTTATATGTGACAGTCAGAGTGCTATTCATTTAGCTAAGAATCAAGTTTTTCATGCGAGGACTAAACTCATTAGTGTGAGGTATCACAAAATTAAAGAATGGATGAACCAAGGGTTGATCAAGTTGTCAAAGGTTCATACAAAAGAAAATGCAGCTGATATGTTGACAAAATCAGTACCAAGGGATAAGTTCGAACATTGCTTGGACTTGATCCATATTAGTTCTTGTTGAGAACTTTGAAGAGGGTGGAGCATTCCTACCCATAAATGGAATGCTGTTTTTTGGTACCTATTGAGAGGTACCTTGAGGTGATGATATTGAAGGCTCAGCATTTGAATACTTTGGTACACGTTATGGTCCAAGCACTACCACAAAACTGGCATATGGTCACGGTTAAAAACCGTGACTGTAGACCTATGGTCACGGTTTTAAAAACCGTGACCTAAGAAGGAGAGACCGTAGACTATGACCTATGGTCACGGTTAAAAACCGTGACCGTAGATATATGATATGGTCACGGTTATTCATAGACCGTGACCAATTGTTCACTTTAGGTCTCGGTTTTTCAAAAAATCGTGACCATATGTAATACCTATGGTCTCGGTCTTTGTAAAAACCGAGACCTTATACAATTCTATGGTCTCGGTTTTTTCAAAAACCGAGACCATAGGTAATGTTCATTTCGTGATATTTCGGCACTTTTGGTCTCGATTTTTCAAAAACCGTGACTATAGGTAATGTTCATTTCAAAATAGTGGCACCTATTTTTAGCATTTTAATAAATTTAAATACCTGTTTTTTCAATATTATAAATGCAACATTCATATCCAAAAATATATTATTGAAACTAATATAGCGATTACATTTCATGCGATCCGAATTAGGTTTAAATTATAAATATTAATGCCCAGATTGTTTCAAAATTAATGACACATTATAGAGTGTCATATAATAATTACAATACTAATAATTAAACGTACATATATGAAATTAAACTAATTTAAAGTATTAGCTCCCGGCGACGGTTGACCATCAACTCTTGGACGTGGAATGACAACATTGACCAACATACCTGCACAACATATTTCCAAAATCAGCAAACTTTGATTAGAAACCAAACAATATAGATATAGACGCAAAGCAAGTTCAGATAGAAGGTTATGGAGGCGTCTGTCTCTATGTTAGGCCCAATTCTTTATAGCAGAATGTGGGACAAGAAAAAAGCTTATAGCACAAAGAAAATTAAAATAAACACAATGAGCTGCAAACTTAAAAGAATTTCAAAGAGGAAAATGCGTATCCTGAAAGATGAGTTACCAAATTTTCTGCCTTCCAACTTCATATCTTCCATAGGAATAATAATTATGGAGGCAAAAAAAAGGTGTAACTTGATTTTCAACTGAAAATGCATAGGAATAATAATTACTTGAACCAGAATGTAACAACTTGTCAGTATTTCAAGCGCCTGCAGTAAAAAAAAATAAGTGGAATTTTTTGCGAACCAAAATAAGTGGAATTATGGAGGCAAAAAATAAGTAAAAAAAATATACACATTCCAACAAAACCGTATCTGTTTATAATTTGTGATATTACTTGAACCTTTGACCTGTCCTTTAGAATTTGGAATCACAGTCATTAGACCAAACCGTATCTGTTTTAAACATGAGCATAGAAACAGGGCATTTGCATGCTATACAAATGACAAACGAGTGCACTTAGGTTCACAAGTTTTATTTTTTCCAATTGCATTTGAAAGATTACATTGTAAAACATTTTTCTATTCACTTTTTTTTTCCTGCATTGTTACTCATTAAACCACATTTTTATATTTTCTTGTTTTATTGTGAGTGGTCTCTTGTTTCTTGTTATATTTATATATGTTGTCTTAAAATTGATAGAATTATACAAAATCCCGAATTGTTATGCCAAAAACACATCATTGAAAAATCTTATAGCCCAGTAGCCCAAGTCCAAATCCAAAATTTCTTTGAGAAAGATGAATAACACTGAAAAGAAATGGACACCAGAAGCGAAAAACTGCTGACCTCTACACATCTTCTGAGAGCAAAATCCAATCCCCATCCATGTACCAAATCATTCTGCAAGCATTCTGCAAGCATATTCATTAATAATAGCAGGAAACAAAGAAAATAACTAATCGAAAAAACCAAACTTATACACGGTTTTGAAACCCCTATAATGTCAACTTATGCAGACGGAAAAATATCCTCTAATGATCCTGCAATAAAGTATACCTGAATCATGTGCCACACACAGCGCCAAGCGTCCCTGGAAAAGACAGGGGCCATGATTTCCACAAACCTGAAATATTTTTAAAAGGTAATGGTAAATGTCTCATTATATAAATAATAAAAGAGATCACATGAAAAGAACAATAAATGAAACTATTATCAGGTCTTGGCTGTTATAAGCTTTTGTTTGGTCTCAATACAGGATCTTGCCAAGTTTGCATGCTATACAAATGTAGAGCACATAACATTTTCTTCCTACAACTGCCAGATGTTCTACAATCAATTTGCCTCCATGCTGTTAGCACATAGCAGTTTAACATAAGTTATGGTGAATGATCATAAATTAATATATTAGCAACTACTCAAGAATACTTGAGTCAAATAGCACGAATGAGAATAATACTAAAAGAAGAGGAGGTTTGTACCTCATGGTTGTTGAAACTGTCATAGACCCTGCAACCTGACCAAAAATATAACATGCAATAAGATAGTGCACAAATCTATGTCTAACTTCTAAGCTTAAAAATACAGGATTATAGAAGTGACTGCATCAAATAGTTATTTAATATCAAAGGTGATCAACCAGCACAGAAAACCAAACCATAAACTTCTATCAACAAATTCCTATACTCCCAATTACTTACCAAATTCAGTTCACCAGCAATACCATGCTCTTTCAAGGCAGATTTCACAGTTGGCCAACATTCTTGCAAATATTTTTCTGAAAAAGGCAATGCATGCATCATTAATAGTTTGATACAAAAGTGCAACCACTACCACAAAATGACCTCTCTGTCCGTATAGACAGAAATCATTTGGCCTCGAAGCATGACTTTTTCTATCAGTAATGTCTGGACAAGAATCAAGAAATTGCAAAGAAATTCCACTAGTGGAATTGGTTTCCCAGTTCACATTCTCAACCAAGGTAGAGAATTTGCTCATAGAATGAGTTGATGGATCCCTCAGAGACCTCACCCTCCGCAAAGAAACAAGAGCCTTTGAGATGGGAATATCAACTGAGTGCCTACGCCCATTCATCATGTCTTAATTAAAACAACAAATCAATGCATCTTAAAGCTGCATTGTTATGACTTATGACTGCTGCAAACTCAACTTTCTGAATCCACTTAGAAGCTGCACCTGAGAAAACAATAGTAGGAACATCAAAAAGGGCATCCAAGAACATTCCAAATTACATAAAAATAAATCAAGAACCGAAAAAAAAAAAAAAAAACAATTTCACCAAAGTTTCAACAGACAGAGACAAACAATGTAGAACCTGTACCTGTTCCTCTCAGAATAACATCATGGAATTCAATAACATAATTCCCTTTTGCCTCTGGATAAGAGAAGAACAAAAACAATTAAACTCACAGTGTCACAAACCTACTAACAAAAAAAGTGACCTGAAACAGTTTTCCACGATACCAACTCAAGAGTGACCTGAAGAGTTGCATTTGAGGGAACCGCAGCTTCATCACCGCATGCTGGTTTTCCATTCTCTCCAAATTCATCTGTACAACAGCCACAGAATCAGAATAATTGTATTTAAAAGAGTTTGATAGAACCAAGAGCTGAAATAGGCCAAACATACATTGAGGTTTTACTATGTTAAAGCACAGAATTGCGAACAAGAAGCTTCAAAAAAATTATATAAAAAAATATCAAAAGAACAGCTTCATCAACACACTTGATTCCAATTATTGAGAGACCAGAATACACAAGCTCAACACAGGAAACACAGGAAACCCAATCCGACTTTGCTTCTTCTGTTCTCAGTGCGCTCGAATCTGACTCTCCCAAAACCCAATTCTTCCTCTGGGTATTCAGCGACAGAGGAGCAAACAAAAAAAATTTCAGAGGCTGGTACGTTGATAGAGGCTGGGAGTGGGCTGGAGGAGCTCGGCTGGGAGTGGAAGAGCTCGGCTGGGAGGAGGCACGGCGATAGAGGCTGGAAGTGGGCTGGAGGAGCTCGGCTGGGAGTGGGGTGGACGTTGGCGGCTGGTACGTTGGCGGAGACTCTCTCAAGCAGGTACTCGGGATTTCGCCAGTGCGTTATGTGAGTTAGGTTCCTCTTTTTTTTTTTTTTTTTTTATATATATATTATAAGGCAGTATTTTGATTTTAACTAAAAAAAAAAAAAACTTTGGGTCACGATTTTAAAAAAATCGAGACTATATTATACGTTAAGGTCACGGTTATTTAAAAACCGTGGCTATAAATTTTTTCTGTTTTCATAACTTCACTTATGGTCACGGTTATTTTAAAAACCGAGATTATATATATACACTATGGTCACGGTTTTAAGAAGACCGTGACCAAAAACCTATAGCCTCGATTTTTTGTAAAACCGTGGCCAATTTTTCGAGACTAAAGATCAGTTTTGTTGTAGTGAAGGTGGAGATTGTTGTTAAATTGGCCGATATACGTTAATGGGCTTTATGGCCCAATGCCTAATTAATCCTAGCCTTTATCATATATATATATATATATGCATCATGTTATTAAGAAGAATACAATCAGAGGAACGAAAAAAGAAAACTGAGGCGCAGCTAATAAGAGGAAATTGCAGCAAAGCAATCAGCGACAGCAAGAGGAATTAAGCATAGAGGCATAACAGTTTGATTTTCTTTATTCTCTTGATCTGCTTGAAGGACCCAATCAAGAATATTATTTCTCTCTCCATCTATTTGGTAACAAATTTATAGTTACTGTTTTAATTTATCTGTTGTTGCTAAACTGGCAAGACAGATTTATTTATTTATTTATTGTTTTTTGTGAGAGAGATTAATTTGGGTGGAATTGGGTATTTGGATATTTGAGTGATTTGACCAATTAACTGTTGGCAAATCTTATTGTATTCCTCTTTGACAAGTATAGTGAAATTTTTCGGTGCCGGCTTCAGCAGTGGATTAGGTAGTCACATTGACTATCGAACCACTTAAATCTTTGTGTCTTTTCTGTTGATTATTTTTCTTATATTTTGTGGGTGCTTATTATTATTATTTTATCGCTTCCGCATTATTATCTGATCTTGGGTACAACAATACCCATCTTTCACTAGTTGTTTTATTTTCTCGGATGCTAACAACAAACTCAATTATATGTTTTTCTGAGAATTAATTTGTATTCATTTTTTTGATATTTAATAATATTAATAGTTTAAGGGTTGCATGAAAAAGATGGGTGCTTTTATTGAGACTTGCTAATTATAACTTTTTATTAAAAGAAAAAATAGGCCCACAAAATCCTTCTAAAACATTAATGAGATCAATTTTAATTTTTTTTTTTGTTAGGATAGAGGGAAAAGGTCAATATTTACTTAAATATAAATTTTACTTGCTTATTAAATATGTTTTACAAGTATGTTTACTGGGAGAAATTATACAATCTTTTTTTGTTAAAAAAATTTGTACAATCTTCAATCCCAAAAAAATTACTTTCTTGGATTATTGTTATATCGGAAGAATTATAAGAAAATATAAATAAAATTTATTTTTTAAATAACAAATAGAGACAATAAAAATAGAAACTTTTGGATATAAAACTCGATCAAAATATAATATTTTTAAGATAAATTTGTCACATTTTCAATAATAAGTAAGAGTACTAACGGGGTCTTAACCAAAAGCATCTCTACTATTATTAAATATTATACAGCAACCAAGATTCAATTGATTTCAGAATCAAATGTACAGATCGTTGCTTTGATACAAACAGTCAAATATGCTAATAATTTTACATTAATATTAGAATGCACTCTTTCATCATCAATCTCCTCTACGCCAAAAAACAATAAAAAAATAATAATCAATAAAATAATATATTTATTTATTTTGAAATATATAAAAAATATAGATATTTTTTAACAATCCTCCTCTATTTTAGAATAAATATAAATTTAAAAATAATGACATTCTAAGAAAACAAATTCATAATTGTTGGTGTCTTTTGAACTTAAACCTACATTTGGATGGTATAAAGATGAGATAAAGGGTCATGATAGTCTTTTTGATTAATCTTTGGGTGTCACTTAGTCTATTTATTTTTAAATGGTGTAATTTAGTCTTATTGATTGTTAAAAAGTGTCATTTTATTCTTTTGACTATTAAAAATATGATGATGAAGGATAAACTTAAATATTTTATTATTAAATTTGAGTTTAGGTCAATCATATAAGAAAAATATACTTTAAAAAAAAAATATCACCACTAAGTGGGAAAAAAAATAGAGAGAGCTGAGTTTGTTGTGCTCGGAGGAAAACACATATAATAAACAAAATACCCTTTTAGTAAATCCAAAAATCTGCTAAAATTATAAAAATATTAAAATATTGGTGCTTGAGTAACATTTTTCCTTCTATAACCTCTTTGTCATAACTAAAAGGACTAAATGACACATTTTACAAGCAAAAGAACCAATCGACCTCAAAATCATACCACACCCTATAAAGATATCAAAGCTTTCTCAGGTGCTATGGTGGTTGCAACTTTGAATCACAGACCTTATACATATTTGATTTCAAATCTTAAGATCATTGTGAAGTTCTTTAGCCTTGCACATTTATAACTATGTGCTATCTCAATCATTAGTGAGTATCGTCGAATATGTCTCATTATCTTAGGAAGTGGTCCTACTTCCACACTCACTTTAGGTAAGTTTATCAAGGATGCTCATGTCATACATCCCAATCATATGATTTATAGACTTATTAAGAGTTTATACTCAGTCTCAACAATCGACAAACACACATTACTAAAACCAATTAACATAGGAAATGGGATCAATAATTTTTCTAGCAATTTATTCCAATCACTCATTTAACCTACTCTTCCTATTGAACCTAGCATGTGTTTCGAAACCTAGGTTAGGTTTCCATTGAAGGTGATTGATATTATAATGAGACCTTAATCCTATTCCTTTTGATGTTTTCTTTATTGTTTCTAGAGAAAGTCCTTTTGTTAAAGATCTGCTCGATTTTCAATTGACTTCACATAAGTCACACTTACTACTCAATCTTTGAGTAGTTCCTTGACATAATTATGTCTATGACCATTATGTATTACTTGTTGCACGTGCTAAAGTGGCTTGACTATCACAATAGATAGTAATTGATGAAGTTGGTTCCACAAGGACTTAATCTCTTCATTCATTGCCTCTATCCATTTATCTAAATCAACATCAATTATTGCCTTATCATAGGAGCATGTTGAATCACAAGATGAGACTACTCTTTCTTAAGCACAAAGAGATGTTCTCAAGGATTCGAGAAAGAAATACAAGAAGGCTCTCTTTCTCATCTTTCAAGCATTGGATGATGATGGCTTTGAGAAGGTGTCTGAAGCAAAAACATCCAACAATTAACTTTAGAAATCAAAATTGTGTGTTTTCTCATTAACCTAATAGGTTATATATATACACATATTAATCTCAATTAAGAAAAGATAATAAATACAATATATTTACAGAATAATGATAATAAGGAAATATTATAACTTATATTCTAACTCTCCCCCTCAAGTTGGAGCATAGATATCACACATGCCCAACTTGGATAGTGATGTATGAAAGGAACTTCCTGTAACCGCATGGGTCGTAATGTCAGCTAATTGATCAGCACTCTTAATGTATGGGACTTGAATGATGCCAGCATCCAAATTGTCTTTGATATAATTTCTATCAAGTTCAATGTGCTTAGTTCGGTCATGTTGCACTGGATTATTTGCAATTTCAATTGCTGCAGTATTATCACAAAATAAAGTCATAGACTTTTTAGGACCAAAACCAAGCTCACTCAACAAAATCTTTAACCAAGAAAGCTCTGTAATACAATTGTGAAGAGCGCGGTACTCGGCCTCTGCACTGGACAATGACACCACGTTCTGTTTCTTACATCTCCAAGACACTAAATTTCCTCCAATAAAGGTAAGATATCCTGAAGTAGACTTCCTATCCATCTTGGATCCTGCAAAGTCAGAATCTATGTAACCAATAATGTCAAGATGTTCATGTTTTGAGAACAAAATACCCTTGCCTGGAGAAGACTTCAAATAGGCCAAGATTCGGTTCACAGCTTCCATGTGCCTGTCACTCGGATTATGCATGAACTGACTAACCACACTAACAGCATAAGATAAATCAGGTCGAGTATGAGTCAAGTAAATCAATTTTCCTACTAATCTTTGATATCTCTCCTTATTAGTTGGAATTTGATTAGGATAAATGGCTAAACCATGATTTACCTCAATAGGTGTATCTACAGGAGCACATGCAGAGTTGCTAGTTTCAGTCAAGAGATCTAGTATGTATTTTCATTGAGAGAGGAAAAGCCCTTGCTTAGACCTAGAAACTTCAATACCCAAGAAGTATTTCAGATTTCCTAAATCCTTCATTTCAAATTCTTCTGCCAAGTAACCACGTAATTTCTTTATCTCATCAGAATTACTACCTGTAACAATCATATCATCAACATAAACCAGAAGTAAGGTGATATCATTACCCACCTTTTTATAGAAAAGAGTGTGATCTGCTTGGGCTTGTTTAAAACCATATTCCTTCATTGATCGGCTCAATCTGCCAAACCATGCCCTAGGTGACTGTTTCAACCCGTACAAGGCTTTTTTCATCCTGCACACCTTCCCATCTTTTGTTTGAAAACCAGGAGGAGGATCTATATATACTTCCTCTGACAGATCTCCATGAAGAAATGCATTTTTTACATCGAGTTGAAGTAATGGCCAGTCTAGATTCACGGCCATAGAAAGTATAACTCGAACAGTGCTCATCTTAGCTACCGGAGCAAATATCTCTTGGTAGTCAATTCCATAAGTTTGAGAATAGCCCTTAGCCACTACTCTGGCCTTATTCCTCTCCCATGTTCCATCAGAATGAAACTTAACTGTAAACACCCACTTACAACCTACTGTCTTCTTTCCCTTAGGTAATTCGACTAACTCCCAAGTACAGTTCTTTTGGAGAGCATTCATTTCTTCTATCATAGCAACTTTCCACTTAGGATCATCAAGAGCCTCCTGAAAATGACTAGGGATAGGTACAGAAGATATCTGAAGAGTAAATGCTAAATGAGCTTGAGACAGACGGTGATAAGAAACAAAGTCAGATATGGGATAAACAATATTAGATGAAGACTTAGAGAAGCCTAATCTATCAGGCTGTTTACGACTTCTAAGAGGATATCTCCTATCTTGAGCATTACTCAGTGGATCTAAAATTGTAGGTTCTGTTACTACATGATCAGATGGTACGTCAGAAACAAGAATATCATTAGTAGAAGATAAAGGAGAAACATGTACCTCAGGGTCAACTTCGGAAGAGTCATTTGAAGTCATGGTAGTATCATCAAGAGGAGTCTCCACATTAGAAGATGGGGTCATAGCAATAACATCCTTGTTTTTTCTACCAAATTGCAGATGGAACATATGAGGTGGCCTCAACTCCTTAGTTGATTCCTCTTTTCCAAGTTCGGGTCCTCTCAAAGGATTTGAGTCATTACATTCTAAAGAAGGAGAGTCCTCCCCCTTACCAGAAATCCACAACTTCTTTTCTTCTAACCACAATGTTTCCTCTTCCTTACTATGAATCTCCCCCGGAAGAGGAATCAAGGAGGCATCATCAGAGAAATAAGACTCATGTTCACAAAATTGAACATCCATAGACACAAAGTATTTATTTGTAGGTGGGTGAAAGCATTTATACCCTTTTTGTGTATTAGAATATCCCAAAAAAACACACTTAAGAGCACGTGGATCAAATTTGTCCCTATGAAGGGCATGGACATGAACATAACAGACACAACCAAACACTTTAGGACATATATTAAGTGCAGAAGATAACGGGTGAAAAAGAGATAATTTTCTCAATGGAGTATGATAGTCTAGAATACGAGCAGGCATGCGGTTTATAAGAAAGGCGGCAGTCATGACAGCCTCAGCCCAAAACTGTTTAGGAACGCGCATAGTAAAGCATAGGGCACGCGCCACCTCAAGAAGGTGTCGGTTCTTACGCTCTGCTATGCCATTCTATTGAGGTGTATAAACACATGTCGTCTGGTGAATGATGCCATGAGTTTTAAAAAAATGAGTAAGTGATTGATTTACGAACTCACGACCATTATCAGAATGAAAAACCTTGACAGATACCTGAAACTGTGTGACAATCATATTATAAAATTGAGGAATAACATGAGAAACGTCACCCTTAGATTTCAACAAATAGAGCCAAGTAACTCGAGTGCAATCATCAATAAAAGAAACAAAATATCTATGTCCAGAGGCAGTAGGGGTAGAAAAAGGACCCTACACATCAGTATAAACACAAGCAAAAGGAACAAGACTTTTATTAGAACTAATTTTGAAAGTAGCATGATTATTTTTTGCAAAAATGCACTGTTCACAAATTAAACTTGAAACAGAAATATTCGAAAAAAGTTTAGGAAACAAACGTTCCAAATAAACAAACGATGGATGCCCTAAACGACAGTGCCATAACATAATTTTTTCTTTATCACTTCCTCTATCTACTTGAAAACCACAACTAGTATTGCCAGACCCCTTCTCTAAATAATAAAGACCTCCTCTTTCTCTACCAATGCCAATCATCATCTTCGTTTGATTGTCCTGAAATACACAATGAGTAGAATAGAAAGTAATAGAACAATCAAGATTCTTAGTGAGTTGACTAATTGACAGAAGATTATTCTTAAGAGTAGGTGCAAATAAAACAGAGGACATGGAAAATGTGGGTGATAAGGAGACATTGCCAGCTCCCAAAATTGACATTGGTGCCCCATTGGCAACCTGTACAGACTTAACATAAGAGGGTGTTAAAGAATCAAAGAGAGAGGAATTACTAGTCATATGATCAGTGGCTCCTGAATCAATAAGCCAAGTGTTAGAAGAAGAAGAAATAAAAGCAGAATCAAAATTACCTCCTTGAGGAGTTATGCGAGAAACCTGAGAGGCAGAAGCAACAGTCTGACTAGATTTCTTTTTTCGTTCAGCTTGCTTAAGTTTGTACCACTCTGGATAGCCATGTTTCTTCCAACAAACATCAACAGTGTGATTGGAATTATTGCAGTAGGTACAGATGCGAGAACCAGAATTTGCAGATGGAGTATCCAAACGTGGTCTACTTCGTTGAACAATGAGAGCTGATGGTTCAGGATGGTCCTCAGTACCCATTGTAGCCTGCCTTTGTACTTCATGACGGACTAAAGAATATGCTTCTTCTAGACTTGGTAAAGGAGAAGTAGCCAAAACCCGACTGCTCACTTGATCCAAACTTCGATCTAAACCAGCTAAAAACATGTAGACTCGATCTTCAGCAGTACGAGTTCTCAGTTTCTCAATATCAATAGCACATGTCATATCATTAGGTCTACGATAATCCAATTCCATGTAAATAGAATTCATTTCATTGTAATATTCAGCAAGAGAGCGACCATTCTGACGAAGCTGAAATGACCTCTTCATTAACTCATACACTTGTGACGAGTCAGAAACATCTAAATAACTTCGTCTTACTGAATCCCAAACTTCCTTGGCTGTGCCACATTGAACAAAGTGAGACATCAACTAATCTGTCATAGAGTTGATGAGCCAAGATTTTACCATGGCATCTTCAGCTTCCCATTTATCATAAGTTGGATCATCTTCTTTAGGGGCAACTTTTCTTCCTGTGATATAACATTTCTTTTCCCTACCCGCAATATGCATTTCCAAAATCTTGGACCAAATACGGTAATTGGTGCTGTCCAATTTAATATTAACAGAGGATGAACTGTCTTGTATGGTGGTAGAAATAATTTTACTGGGAATTTGAGGTTGAGTGTGGAAGATTGATTCCATTGGATCCTTAGACATAGTGGTAATGGGTTACTGTTTTTTTTTTTTTTTTTTAAAGAAAAGTGGATCGAAAAAGGAAAAAATGGATATATATATAGGAACAGTACTGTTTGGATCTGAAACAGTACAAGAGGAAAAAATAGATCTGGAAAAAACAGATTTGAAAAACAGATCTGGGAAAAACAGATCTGGAAAATAGGAAAACAGATACAGATCTGGAAAACAGGAAAACAGATCTGAAAATAGATCTGGAAAGGCAAAACAGATCTGGGTAGGCCGGCGATGGGTAGCGGCGACTGTAGGAACTGGCCAGTGACAGAACACGACGACGGCCGAGAAGCGCAGAGAAGGATGACAGCTTCTTTTTTTCGGCGGCAGCGAGGCAGCGGCAGTGGAAATATTTTTTTTTCTTTTTCTCAAAGCTCTGATACCAAATTAACTTTAGAAATCAAAATTGTGTGTTTTCTCATTAACCTAATAGGTTATATATATACACATATTAATCTCAATTAAGGAAAGATAATAAATACAATATATTTACAGAATAATGATAAAAAGAAAATATTATAACTTATATTCTAACTAGCAAGCATGGGATATGCTTCAAACTTCTTATAAGGGAGCGAAATTGGTAAAGAAGGTACTTCTTCAAACTCTAAGAAGAGAGTTTGAATCTTTGCACATGAAAGAATCCGAAACAATTTTATAATATTTTTCTAGAGTTTTAACAGTTTCTAATCAACTAAAAAAAATGGTGAAACTTTGAGTGATGTGAGAATTATGAAAAAAATTCTTCGCTCTATAACTAAAAATTTTAAGCATATTGTTGTCACGATTGAAGAGACAAAGAATTTAGAAGAAATGACAATTGAGCAACTTTTGGATTCTTTACAAGCATATGAAGAGAGGAATAAAAGAAAAGATGAGACCGTGGAGCAAGTTTTTCAAACAAGATTCATACTAAAGGAGGAACAAGAATGGTTTGGCAAAGAGAGAAGCCAAAATAGAAGAGGTCTTGGTCATGGCCGTGGACAAGGAAGATGTGGTTTCAAGACTTTCAACAATGAAGAAAGGAGACAAGAGCCAAGTTCATCAAGAGGTCTTGGTAGAAGCAACCATTGGGTAAGAAATTATAACCCACAAATTCTATGTTATAATTGTCAAAGATTTGGACATTATGCTTTCGAATGTAGAGCTCCAAAGAGGAATGAAGAAAGAGCCAATTTTGTCGAAGATAAAATTGAAGAAGATACCACCTTACTCCTAGCATACAAAAGATAGGAAGGAAGAGAGAAGAGCACATGGTACCTTGACACCGGTGCAAGCAACCAAATGTGTGAAAATAGAGATATGTTCGTGGAGCTTAATGAAGTAGTAAATAGTGCAATCACTTTTGGGGATGAATCCACAGTTCCTATAAAAGGCAAAGGTAAAATCTGTATTCACTTGAAGAGTGGAGGATATCAATTTATTTCAATTATTTATTATGTGCCAAAAATGAAGAGTAATATTTTGAGCTTGGGCCAACTCTTAGAAAAAGTTTATGATGTTCACATGGGAGACAATAGCCTTTCTCTAAGAGATCATAATTTTAACTTGATATCCAAAGTTCTAATGGCCAAAAATAGAATGTTTTTGTTAAACATTCAAAATGATGTTGCACAATGTTTCAAGGCTTGTTTCAAAGATATATCTTGGCTTTGGCATTTAAGATTTGGACACTTAAATTTTGGTGGTCTAAAATTGCTTTCTTCCAAGAATATGGTGAAAGGATTGCCTACCATCAATCGACCTGACCAACTTTGTGAAGGGTGTTTGCTTGGAAAACAGTTTAGAAAAAGTTTTCCTAAAGAATCAACTTCAAGAGCAAGAAGACCGCTTGAACTAATCCATACCGATGTGTGTGGTCCAATCACTACAAGTTCATTTGGTAAGAACAAATATTTTCTTCTCTTCATGGATGATTATTCAAGAAAAACTTGGGTATATTTTTGAAAGAAAAATCTGAAGTTTTTGGAGTCTTCAAGAAATTCAAAGCACTTGTTGAAAAAGAAATTGGACTTGAAATTATGTCCATGAGATCTGATCGAGGAGGTGAATTCTTATCAAAAGATTTCAAAGAATTATGTGAAAATAATGGAATTCGTCGACCTCTAACGGTTATAAGAACTCCTCAACAAAATGGTGTACCAGAAAGAAAGAATAGAACCATCCTCAACATGGCTCGAAGCATGTTGAAGGGTAAGAAGATGCCCAAAGAATTTTGGGCTGAAGTTGTAGCAAGTGTTGTTTACGTATCAAACTGATCTCCTTTAAGAAGTGTTTGGGGCAAAAATCCTCAAAAAGTTTGGAGTGGTAGAAAGCTTGGTGTTTCACATTTAAGATTTTTTGAAAGCATCGTCTACGCCCATGTTCCCGAAGAAAGAAGAACCAAGCTCGATGATAGGAGCAAGAAGCTTATCTTCATTGGCTATGACACAAGTTCCAAAGGTTACAAGCTTTACAACCCAACAAATGGCAAGATCGTCATTAGTTGAGATGTAGAGTTCGATGAAGAAGGCATGTGAGATTTGAATGCTCAAGATGAAGACTATGACACTATGTTTTTCTTTGAAGAAGAAGAAGATCCAAGAAGAGAAGTTAGAGATGAAGATGAAGAACCACATACCCCACTTCATTCACTATTATCATTGAGAAGCTCATCTCCTTCAAGCAGAAGTTCAAATGAAAGTTCAAGTACAAATGCAAATGGAGCATTAATTAATGCAACAAGCCAAACTACAAGTTCAAGTGAGAGGATTCCAAGAACAAGAGACTTAAAGAGCTTTATGAGGTAACCCAACATCTAAACAATTTTGATGCAACTCTTTTTTGTGTTCTTGCCGAATGTGAACCAATAGGTTTTGAAGAAGCTATCCAAAACAAGAAGTGGAGAGATGCCATGGATGAAGAAATGAAGTTAATCGTAAAGAACGACACATGGGAACTCTCTAATCTTCCACAAAGGCAAAAAATGATAGGAGTGAAGTGGGTGTACAAAGCAAAGAAGAATGCCCAAGGAGAGATAGAAAGATACAAGGCAAGATTGGTTGCTAAAGGTTATAGTCAAAGGCAAGGAATTGACTACGATTCGATATTTGCTTCCGTCGCTTGCTTAAAAATTATAAGATTAATTCTTTCTTTAGCAGCCCAAAATAAATGGAACATTTATCAAATGGATGTCAAGTCTGCATTCTTGAATGAATATCTTGAAGAAGAGGTTTATGTTGAATAACCTCTAGGCTATGTGATAAAAGGACATGAAGATAAGGTCCTAAAATTGAAGAAGGCCCTTTATGGGTTAAAGCAAGCACCAAGAGCATAGAATAACAGAATTAACAAATATTTTCAATAAAATGATTTCAAAAAATGTCCTCATGAACATGTTGTCTATGTAAAAGTGAAAAATGATGATATTATGATTGTTTGTTTGTATGTAGATGATTTAATCTTCACAGGTAATAATCCAAGATTGTTTGAAGAATTCAAGAGAACTATGACCAAAGAGTTCTAGATGACCGACATTGTGCTCATGTCATACTACCTTGGCATTGAAGTCAAGCAAGGAGAAAATGGAATTTTCATCTATCAAGAAGCATATGCAAAAAAAGTGCTCAAGAAGTTCAACATAAACAATTCTAAGCCCATAAGCACGCCCATGGAGTGTGGTGTCAAACTATCAAAGACCAAGTTGCAGACATCTTCATGAAACCACTCAAACAAGAAGTTTTTTTTAAGCTGTGAAGACTTCTTGAAGTTTCACCAAATCAAGTTAAGGGGAAGTGTTGAAATATTAAACTTGATTTCTATAAATCATTTAAATCTTCTAGATTGTCTTAAACTTTGTACTTGTTGTACTAATAAATGTTTAGTAGTTATAGAAGATTATTAAGTAAGAGTGAGACTAATAAATGTAAGTAGGTATGAGTTGTGATTTTGTAGGTGTGAGATTAATTAATATAGATAGTTGGAAAGTGATTTAATGAGTTGGTTGGGAGGTATAGAGAAGTGCTTTTGGAAACCTATAAATAGAGCTTCTCTAGCACCATTTGTATTCAAGCCAAAAAAGAAGCCACCAAGTAAATTCATAAGCAAGTTTAAAAAATAAACTTGAGTAGCTATTCTCCTAAATCTCTTCCTCTTATATATTTTTCTCCAAACATCCTCTCTTGCAAAAGCCCACCATACAACAAAATGTTCCTTTCGATTCTTTCCAAATCTGGTTTTGCATCATCGACTCAGTAAGAAGGCAAATAAGATGGCTAATTCTATTGCAAAACTCCGTGCAGATGGTCCTAAAGATCCGATTTCTTGTTCTCAAGTCCTATCAAGTAGTGATGAAGTGATTGAGGGATATGAGGCTTTTGAATCAAGAAAATTAATTATGAATGAGATAATGGACGCATTAAGGAAATCGGAAGTGCAGGTGGTTGGTTTGTATGGCATGGGTGGTATAGGTAAGACCATGCTTGCTAAAGAAGTTTCAAGGCGAGCTAGTCTTGATAAGTTGTTTGAAATTGATGTTATGGTGAGTGTATCCCAAGACCCAAAGCCCAAAGACATTCAACAACTTATTGTTGAAAAGTTGGATTTGAAGCTCGATGAAGAGACAAAGTCGGCGAGAGCAGATAAGCTACGACATAGATTGAGATAAGAGAAGAAGGTTCTCATAACTTTGGATGACGTCTGGGATAAACTTGACTTGCAAGAGATTGGTGTCTCTTTCGGAAACGACCAAAAGGGATGCAAGATATTGGTTACCTCAAGATTTGTTGGTGTCTACGATCTTATGAAAGCTAAGAAGAGTACTACTTTCAAGCTGCAAGATTTAACTAAGAGTGAGGCAACAAATTTGTTTCATCAAAATGTGGGTGATTTAGCTAGAAGACCTAATTTTTAAAAATTTGGCAAATGAGATAATTGAAGAATGTGCAGGCTTGCCAATTGCAATTGTAATAGTTGCATCTGCTTTGAAGATTGAAGAACAAAATGTTTGGCAAGATGTTTTGCGAGAATTAAGAACATCTTCTCCTACAAATATAGAAGGAATGGACACGAAAGTCTACTCTAGTGTAAAGCTCAATTACAATCATTTACCAAATGAAGAAGCAAAGAATTTGTTGTTACTTTGCAGTTTACATGCAGAAGATGAAAATATACTAATTGGAGACTTGATGAAATATGGTATGGGCTTAAGCTGGTTTCACAATATCACAACACTGAAAGATGCAAGGAATAGTGTGTATCATTTAGTTGTTAAATTAAAAGAACGATCTTTGTTATTGGACGGTGAAGAAGAAGGATGGATTAAATTGTACGACGTTATCCATGATGCTTGTCTATCTTTTGCCTCCAAAGACAAGTGCATGCATTTTATAAGAGATATTGCACATTTCAAAGAGTTTATTAAGAATTAAAAAGTAGTCGAAGAAGCAATTGAAATTTCACTGCCTTATGAGGCCATTAATTACCTACCTCAAAAGTTGAAATGGCCCCACCTTGAGCTACTTTTGTTGCGAAAACGGGAATTTAAAATGGCAATCATGGATGAACAATGTTTCAAAGAAATGAAGAACCTCAGAGTTTTGTATGTGAGTAGCATACAAGTAAAGCAAACGTGTTTCTCTTCTTCGCTTCAAAACCTACAAACATTGTGTTTGAGACATTGCCGCTTTGAGGGAGATATAGCACCCATTGGAGAATTAAACCAATTGAAAATTTTGGAAATTTCACATTCTGACATCATGAAGTTGCCAAAAGAAATTGGGCAATTGACTCAATTACAGTTGTTAGATTTAAATTTTTGTGTTTTTCTTTCCTATGTTGAACCTCACATGTTATCAAATCTAAAAAATCTAGAGCATTTGCTTATGAGTAGTAATCTTAAAAAATGGGGTGTTTAAGGAGTAAATAGTAATAAAAATGCTAGTCTTGTAAAGCTAAATGATTTGGATAAACAGACCACTCTATATGTAACTGTGCCTAATGTTAATGGTCTTCCTAAATTTTGGTTAAGCAACAAAATGCATTTAGAGAGATATAAAATAAGTATAGGAGATTGGGATACTTATGATGTTATTGAGATTGAAAGACTCAAAACTTCAAAAATGTTGCTACTAAAGCTTGTGAAAAGTCATCAAGTGAAAGCCCATGGTCTTGAAAGGTTTATAGGAACTGCTGAAGCTTTGTACTTAGAAGGATTCGGGGATTTGAATGATAATTTCGAATTGGACAACGAAGGATTTCAACATGTGAAGCATTTTTCGTTCAAATGTAATGAGGGAGTACGGTACTTCATCAACCCACCTGATCCTTGTTGTGCCTTGTTAAGGTTGAAGTCACTTGTTCTAGTCCACATGAGGAATTTGGAAAAAATATGCCATGACAAATTGATACCAAAGTCTTTCGACAAATTAAAAAAAGTCAAAGTAGAGGAGTGCGAGAGATTGAAAAGCCTCTTCTCATTCTCTATAGCCAGACATTTTAAGCAAATTCAAGTGTCTGTTTGTCTAGAACTACAGGAGATTGGCACCCATGAAAATGAACATGAATCTCAAAATGCTATTAACGATAGCATGAACGAGACCAAGTCTTATGAGTTAGAAACTTTGAAGTTATTTGGCTTGCCTAACCTTACTCGATTTTTTTGGCCTGAATAAGAGATCAATTCTATATCAGATAGGGGAGATGGGTTATTCAACAGCAAGGTACGTTTTCTTTTCTTTTGATAATGCAATGTGATAATTCTTATTTATATATATTGAAATTAAAATATTAATGCAATGCGACTATAAAATATGAATTCTTAACTTTTCAAAAAATTATTTTTTGTCACGAAACTTCTATTACAATATGATACTGATGGTGTCAAATATCAAGTATTATAACATATCTTTCAACTCTTATAATCAGACCCTAAACATTTTAACATCATTGCATTTCAATTACAGTTTAAGATTTAATGTAAATATGTTAGTTTAATCTCGTGTATAAGTCCCTTGACAAAGAAATGCTTGTAATCGTAAAATGATCAAGGGTTCTTATAAAAAAAAAGGATGAAGGCCATAATCATAAAACCATCAAGGTTCTTATATATATAAAAAAAAAATAAAAAAAATATTAAAGGTATCAAAAGTCTGTTATTTTGATAAAAGTGTATTTTTATTTGCTAGGTATTCAATGGAGCGGTGCAAGTTTGTTACCTTTTTTGAAAATGTCATCGAAGTCCATAAAAATTTGTCCAAAATTTTTTAGGGATAAAACTGGCATTTTGAAAAATATTTACTTATTTTACCGAAAATGAAGGCAACAATTATTTAAATAATATGTTTTATTCATAATTACATTGTATTTTACCTTCGAACAAGAAACTTCAATAATATCTTTTAAAATTTAATTTTTGATTTAAATATCATTTTAAACAATAAATTATTCATTTTTTGAAAAAACAAATAATTTTGTTTATTGTTTTAACCCTTTACAATATTGATAAATATCGCTTATATAAGCGACACTTTTTTTATGCCTTTATTGTGGCCAACATTTGGAAATACATTTATGTTGTTGACTATATAAGTTTTGACACATTTTATGTAATTTGGAATCTCAATGACCCCTACCATATTGCATTTGAATTAGAGTAAAGCTGAATAAGAGCAAAATTAATGGCCATAAACTATTCATAATTTTTTAAAATAAATAATTTATTGTTTAAAATAATTAGTAAATAAAAAAATAAATATTAAAAAGAAATTATTGAAATTTTTTAGAAGATAAATTATGGTGTAGATGTGGATAAAAAATCATTATTTAAATATTTACTGACATAAATTTTGGTAAAATAATTAAATATTTTCAAAATTTTAATTTTATTCTTCAAAATTTGACCTAAATCTATAGAATGGGCTCACTTGATTTGGGGTATATATTGTTACAAGAAAAAACAACTAGTGGCGTAATGTTAGAATTTGAAAATTTATGTCATGCCAAATTTTCTGTGTTTTTTTTTCCTACGCAAGTCTTTTTCTGAGGTACACTAGTACGACTTCACAAGTCTTCTAAGTTTTTTTTTAGGAGGTTTAAAAAAATTGTCCCAATTGCTTATATATAAGACGATAGTGACCATTTTATATATAAATATATAAAACGGCTACAAGCTGTCTTAAATAGAGTTTTATTTTAATTAGAACTCATCAATATACAACCTTATTTAGTTCACTCTCAGACGTCTCAACTCATTGCTCATTGCTGTCTTCCAAAACAACAACTACTTATCAATTCGTCTTTAGTCCTCACACATCTCCTTAATCAGATGCTTAAGGTAAATTCTATCCAATAATAACTTTTAGGAAAAATAGTTATAAGATGGTCACTGACTGAATGACTGTCTTATAAGACTATTTTATCTTTAAAAAGAAAATATTAATAAAACATTTAAATTAAAGTTGATAACAATTTTTTTGGTGTTTATAACTCACAATTTAGCAACGTATGAGAAAAATTAAATCATGATAATTGATTTTGATTATGCAAATTCTATATCGAAACAATTTCATTTCTAAATGATATATTTGTATTCCCAACATCTAAACACTTTCTTTAGTAGAATAAATAAATGTACGATTATCTTGAGTAATTATATATATATATAGTCAAATATACATGCATTTATACTTGATTTATATAATTATATTTTAATTATTGCATTAATTTTTTTTAAAGGGGCACTAAAGTCCCTTCTTTTTATTAATAAGAGAAAACATACTCTCACACACGAGTGAGATTCGAACTTAAGTTCCTGGTGGAGGAATTGAAAGTCTTACCACCTGAATCAGAAGAGATTCAAAAAATAATAATAATTATTGCATCAATTTAATAAATCACATAACAAATAATTAAAAGTTTAATTATAATACGTTTTTTTAGCACTTTGTTATTTATCAAGCATGAATAAACTTAACTTTTAAAATTTAAAAAACAACTTTCACTTTGGAGTAAGATAAATTATTTTATACATTATTCTCATTACTCAAATTTGTCCTACACTATTATTAGCTGAATAAAAAATTGAGAAAAACTTTCAAGATAACATACTTTGTTATAACAAATTATGCTAATATTTATTTAAATCAACTTTCAAAGACGTTAAGCAATTAAAAACATTAAAAAAAAAAAAAATACAAAAATGAAGAACTGACAGGCTTAGTTAAGAAAGACAAATCTAAGGCTTTTTTAAGAAATTTAAAACTTTAAACAATTTCAAGTGAAAAATAATCATAAAATAAAACAGCCATAAAAGTAATATTGTATTGAGTCGACGTGATAAAATGATGTGATAAACTCAATTATTATTATTTATTTTTGAAAATTGATAAACTTTATTATTATTATTGCCATTTTTTATGAAATAATATTTTTGCCAATTTACCATCAATGTTTTTATCTCTTTCATTTATGTTTCAGGTAATTACATAATTTTTTTTTTTGAGTTATTATTTTTGTGAGTTGTTTTTTTAGTTGTCTTAGGTTAACAATAATTTTAAAGTAAAATTTAGTAAAAAATGAAAATGAATTTGTGGCTTAACAACATATATCCTATTTAAATATTTACAAGGTTTGAAGTTCAAGACTCAAATTCAATTACTAATATGCAAGTAATGTAGTTCTTTCAAAAAATATTTGAGAATTTTTTTTTTAAAATTACGTATGTCACACATACATGTAGCTACTAGATGATAAATTTTTAAATTTATTTAGTTAAAACATGGACAACTTGACTAAAGTCTAAAAATTGATAATAATCGATTAGTCGATTACATGGACAACTTGACTACTTGTGACACATGATTGACTTTCACATGTATTAGAAATTTTCCCATGTTACATCCACCTGCGGACTTGCAGATAGTCCTAATGGGCAATATTTTTTTATTTTGCTAATGAAATTAATTTCATGTACACTTTTTAATTTTAGAGTTGGATAAGTCTTCTCAGATTACGCGTTGGTATTGTTTGACCTCATAGACTAAAATGATCATGAGGTCATTTAGTTTTGAAAAGAGCATAAATTATTTTATTTTAATTTTTTTATTTTACTATGTCGTCATTGTAATTCTTTACATCATTTATATAATTGATGTAAGGCATTACTGGTAAACTCGATAGAACACCATTTTCTTCAACATAATTGCACTTCTTGAACACATAAACTTGAATACTTTTAACAGCTCCTGTATCTTTTGTATGCATTTATAGTTTAGCCATTAGATAACTCCACTTCGATACTGGTACTAAGAGAAGTAGTGCGAGTCTCTTCGAATTGAAGAATTTGCCTGAGTTGATAGTCTTGGAGTTATCTGTACTTGATTTCAGCTTTCTTTCAAAAGATTTTTTTAGTAAGAAATGGAAGGATTGTTACATAACAACAAATAAAGGTTATATTTCCTTCTCTACTTTTTATCCTAAAGAGTTGTTGCTCGATGGATTTGAGGACGACATGGATGACATTGTTTATGAATTAGACAAAGAAGGGTTTCCACAATTGAGGATGTTCAGATTAAAAAACTGCGGTGGTGTTCGATACTTGGTCAATTCAATTCGTCATTCAAGTATTGCTGTCTTCGTTTGCTTGGAGAGATTATTCCTGTGTAATTTGACCACTCTGGAAAGGATATGTCATGGTGAACGAATAAGAGGATCTTTTGGGAAACTAACAAGTGTGGAAGTGTTAGTGTGCAAGATTGAAGAGTCTCTTCCCAATATCTGCCTTCGTTAGCATTCACTGAATTCTGGAGTTTATCTTTAAAAAACTTACCCAGACTGGTACAATTCTGCTCAAAATTGAAGACAACTTCCACATCTCGTTGGAAAGAAGAACCATCTGAGGAAGAATTTGGGATATCCATGCCTTTATTTGATGCAAAGGTATATGGATCATCTTAACTATTTTTTTTTTTTATGTAATTTTCCCATTTTTTTACTTTTTCAATTTTTTTAATTATTTTATACACTCATTTCTTTAGTTTGAAAAATATTATTAAAAATTTCTTGATATTTGTAATTATAAATAATTTCATCATTTAAAAAATAAAATATATGTTTCAATTTTCAAATATTTTTTTTAGGTTAACAAAAAAACAAAGATGACCTAATGAGTTCGTGTATATATTGATGAAAATGAATTCTCTATTGATAGGTACACATGCCCAATTTAAGAGAGTTGCTGCTGAACACAATTGGTTGTAAACAAATCTGGCAGCATCAACCTTCTCCTATATTTAATAATTTACAAGCATTGGAGGTGAGTGATTGTCATAATTTGAAGAGGCTGATGCCATATTCTATGGTTATAAATCTTAAGTATCTTATAGTTCTTAATTGTGAGAACTTGGAAGAAGTAATATCCACGGAAAAAGAAGAGGAAAATTTAATCTCATTCAATAAACTTGAGACTCTCTGGCTCAAAAATCTCCGATCTTTACGAAGGTTCAATGCAGTCGGTGCTGTTAATTTCCATCCCTATCAAAGATGACTTTGAAAGATTGTTTCAAAGGATGGTATGCCTTCAAAGGATCACCATATCTGAATGTAAAGAAATGACAGAGATAATTGGGAGAAATCATGAAGGTGTAGTTGAAAGCGAGATTGTTTTTGAGCAATTGAGTGATCTGAAACTTCATGATTTACCCAACTTGAGATGCTTCTATTCTGGGAATAGTGCCATAACATTTCCAAATCTGGAAAATCTAGTTGTTAGAAAATGCTTCGAAATGCAGACCTTCTCTCATGGAATTGTGAAATCTCCTTTTCTGGATAGAATAATTACATAACTAAAAGATGATGGTCATGCAAGCATTGACATAAACATTAAAGAATAGGATTCGGATGGTATTAGTATTAATTCCACAATACATAAAATCTATGAAGAGGTAAATAGCCATTCAGTTGCATACTACATCTTTATAAACCATTCAACCTACCTTTCTATATTCTCTCACAAATTCTATTGGTTGGATAACCATGTCTTTTATCTTATGGTCATTTTCTTTGTTATTATTCTTTCTCAAAAGTTACCCATTGCTAGTATTGTTGAGTTGGTAATTTAAGCTAATAAATTGTTAGATTAGTGCAATGATTTATTTTTTGAAATATACAACTATCGAATACTTTGTTAAAAGAGCAAGCAATGTGAATAGTAAAAAAAATCACCTCACTTTATTCAATGAGTAATGAACATCTTTCTAAATTCTTTTGTGTTATATATTATTCCTCCTTGTCATAAAATAACAATATTTCTCAAATTTTCAAGTTAAAAAATAGGTCTACTGCTAGTAAGGTACTAAGGTTAGTAAGGTAAACTTAAAAAAACAAGTTTTTCTTTAATGCTCTCTTCTCTGCCCATTTATACTCAAATGATTTCCTTTTGTTGCCTCTTTTCTTTCATTTTTTAAAATTCATTATGTAATGTTTTTATTAATCAAATAATTTATTAATAAGATAGTTCACATATATATTTAATTTAATACATGTAGACTAAAATGTGTCATTTTTTAGTGGAGGAAGAAGTCTGAATCAAGTTCAAATGAACAATTAGCAAATGAAAAGGATACCAGAATGGGGAATAATGAACCATCTACAGAGTTAACAGAGCTTAGTGGTGGAGATCAAGTTAAGAGATACAGTTGGAAGGGAAAAGAGCAAGCAACAAAATCTTCATCTTCTGGCTCTAATTCTGAATTTTTTTAAAAGGTTAGTTGAGTTGAGAATTTTGATACACTTATTAGTAATCTTGTTATTTTATTTTTCTCATTAAAACTTATGATTAATAACTTGTAGATGGTCCTCATTTTAGACATTATAATTGTTATTAAAGCTACTGGCCATCAGTCCATCCTTGTTACCAAGTGCAGATGTCAAACAACATTTTAATTCGGATCTCTCTGTTGTTTATGCCAACATGAAGTGGAAGGTGATAACCACCACCCGTTTCAATTTCAACTACATGTAGTAGTAACAAGCTTCATTTGTTAATTTCAAACTCAACTGCTTCTTTAGAATAAAAGACTCTTGTGGTTTTATAGGGTGTTAAATTGTGTGTCACATTTTCTTTACCAAACAAGTTAGGAGCTATTTTATTTCCAATGGATCTCTTTATGTATTTATATTGTGATCAGTTTAGTTGTGTTGTGTTGAGATTGGAGACTCATTGGAGAGCATTCTCTAAATGTTATATGTAAAACTAAAATAATGTACTCACAGGTTTTATTTGAGTGAAGGAATAATTGAAGTAATCATTTGCTTGAGTGTCTACAAATAATTATGTTTTGTTGTTCTTTCAAATAGGTTGTTGAGCTTAGGGTAATGTAATGCAGGAGCTATCCAAGCTCTCTCTAATTACTTTGTTTACTTATTTTCATTGTGGTGTACTTTAAGAGTTAAACTTTTGTCGTTTTATGATTTATTAAGTTTTTTGGGTGTACTTAAAAGTTAAACTTTTGTCGTTTGATGATTTATTAAATTTTTGTTTGCAAGCAATCTGACATGGCAGAAGGTTTTGCAAAAAGCTTTATTTTTGTAAAATAAAGGGCCTTTAATGCTTGAAATAGCAGCATCCAACACTATTTAAAATGAGACTTTAATTTTGTAAGTTTTAACTGATAACTTTCTCTGTATTTTGTAGTAGTATTGCTTGAGGATTGTGATGTTGATTCCTTTCTTTGTCTGGAGTTGCTATTTCTACACCATCATGTGCTATGTTGTCCACTTAAGAAAATTTTGGAAAAAATCCACTTTTGGAGCATTATATGTCCACTTTTACTTTAGTTTTCATATTTATTTCATAGGAAAATAGTTGCATGAATTTTAATAAACCTACCAAACCTTTAAATATGGATGTAAATCAAATTTTAGGAATTACAAAAATTTAATAAAATAATCTTACAACTTCGGATAAAATTATTAAACTTTGAAATGTTTGATGTCTGAGGATAGAGTCATGTGACTCAATAGAATACTATTTGTATCCTAACAATAATAATAATGTGATTCTTTTATAACCTGTTGGTAATTTAATTGTGGAGGAATCCTCAAATTGCAACTTGATTTTGTTTTAGTTATTTGTTGTATGCTTAATTAATATCTTGATCATTTATAATTATCATTTTGCATGTAATTCTTTCCTATTTAATTCATTTAGATATGCATAACAGTAAAATTATAAATAAATTATTTAATTTGGAGAGTCAATCTTGTTTTAATAAGTTGGAAAATTTTGATTTGAAAGATAAATTAGTTCTTCCTAAGCCATTGCATAAGTTTATTTTATTTTTAAAATATTTATATATTTTTTTTATTGAAGATAGGCATCATGTTTGGTTTTGATTTGAGACATGCTTTAAAAAAAAAAAAAAAAAGAGAAGAAGAAAGAGATAGACTTGATTCTTGAGCTAGGCAAGCCTCATGAGTCATGATTGTAATGTCTGCTTCTAATAGATGAAGAGAAACTACAGGATTTTTTTTCCCATGCTTTGCTTGGGTTGATTTGATGGTTGTTTGGCTTTGTAAATATTCTCCCTTAAAGTTGCAAGCCTCATGAATCATGATTGCACAGTCCGATCCTAATCGATGATGAAGGGGGTTAAATTTTTTTTTTTTTTTTTTTTTTTATATAAAGTAAAAAATTAGTAAAAATTATAATAAATTATTCTCAATTTAATACTAAATTTTTTCATATCAAATTATGATAAAGACATAAAGTTAATACATTATAATTAACTTATAACGAAAATTAAACAAAAATATAACAAGTTAATAAGTATTAGTATCATTCATGAATAAAATAAATTTATTAACTAAAAAAATCTAAGCAAGTAAAAAGTTCAATCAAATACATTAAGATTTATAGTTGTTAAAATTAAAATTAAAATAAACATATGAAAATGTAAAAAGTAAAATATGATTTATAATTTTAAGCTTGAGACTATATTTAAAAATATATGTTTATAAATAATATAAAAATGACTAATAATAATAAAAATAAAAAAAAATTATATTAAAAAATTTCAAATAAATTCTAAAAGATTATTAAAATAAAATGTTAAATAATATAATATTAGATAAAGTTAAAATTTGGATTGAAATAAAATATAATAAACATAAACTTAAAAAACTTTAATATGAAGCTTATCATATACTTATTTAATTTTTTTTTTTAATAATGTTGAGTTTAAAAATATTTAAATATTATTTAGATTATTAGATTTAAGAATAATTTCTACATAGTATACTATTCTAATTTTATTTATGTTACTAATAGTTATCCAATACATGAAAAAAGTATATATTTAATTAATTTATTTACAATTTATGTTATTTTTATCACATATTTGTTAAATATTGTTAATATATACTAAATTATGTATATACAAATTAGACACAATATATTACTATAATAAAATATTTATTTAATATTAAAATATACATATAATTAATTTTTTATAAAAAAATTGGCCGGAAACTACAGCCCGCCTAAACCCATGTAGATCTGCCTCGTGGGTCATAGCATAGATTTATTAGTTATATCAAAATGAGTAATTTAATTTCTTTATTATTTTTGTTTGAAACATTTTAATTCTTTTGCTTTAAAAAAGTGAAGAGAAATTATCAACTTTCGTTATTTTATTTTTATTTTTCATATTTTTTAACTATTATTAAATAATAAATATTATAAATTATCTTTAAAATTAAACAATGACTCAAAAATTGATAAAAAAATTATATTTTGATCTTGTGCTATGACTTTGCCATAACAAAAATAATAAACTGCAACAAAAATAATAAACTGTTACAAAAAATAATAAGATGACTAAATTTTCTTAGTAACATTACAAAGAAACTCTAATTGCATTTCTCACTAAACCAAAAAAAAAACTAATAATATAGACATGAGTTAGCCATAAATTCAATGTAGTATGAGATGTGTATGTGAAGTGTAGTTCCTCGTCCATACAAGTAAGTTACATACCCATGAATCGATGCACAGGTGTATAAATATTGAACAAACTTATGTCTATAATGGATCACTTCTCTTAAAAGAAATGGGAAGACACCATCAATAACTAAGTATTTCTTAAGAAATAACGGTAAGATATTACCATCTCTTGTACAGTCAAAAGATTCTTATACAAAAGGACAGATTTCTGACATGTTTAAATTTCTTTATTGGCTTGCAAGTCAACCCTTGTATCAAATTTGGTATGTGAAATCTAAACATGTCAGTTTATTTAGCAAATAACCTAACCCTAGGATATGGAAGAAATCTTGGTCAGTAGATAGGTACCAAACTTGGATGGAGGGATTGTTTACATGTATTAAATTGGATATATAGGAAAAGACTTTCTACACTTTAAAACAATAAATAATCTCACTTTCATAAATAGAAATTTTAATGTTTAGGAAAATTAGTCTTTTTATTTCTTACATAAGTGATAATGTGGTACTCCAGATCAATAAAATTTAAAATTAAAGAAAATATTTTTTAAAAAAAAAAATAGAAATATTCAATAAACAATAAAAAGAAAAATCAATATGACTGTGATGTGTATAACACATAAGTAATAAATAACTCCTTCACGCAAATAACGTTTTGGCATCCTTATGTTTTTTTGTTCGACATTCTTGAGAAAAAGAAACTCTCACTTTACGCATAATAATATTGACACTATCACTTTTATAATTGTCAAAATAAATGTGTTAAAATTATCCATAATATAAAAAAAAAAATAAAAAATTATGATTTAGTGTCAATATAACTATCATCAGTAAAAATAATTATGATATTAATAATTTTGATTAATTTTTACTTAAATTATATTAAAATATAACTAAGGAAAGATCGGAAAAAATAACTTAAACAAAGATGAGATAAAAAAGAGAAATTTAAAAAGAGGGTTAAAAGGAGCAAGGAATCACTTCGGAAAAAAAAAATATTTTCAGTATTTTTACTTTTATTCAAAAACATTGAAAACACTTTCATCATAATTTATTGGAAAATAGGGTTATACAACCCCTTTTTACTATTCTTATTCTATAATATCATTTTTAGTGTATAAAAATACAAGTGAGGGATACATATTAGATTAAGTTTAGTGAGATGGGGTTATTTTAGATTATTTATCTAATTTATTTTAAAAAACAAAAAAAAAATTAAGTATAGAAAATAGTTTTTGAAATTACTTGGCCAAACAAACCCTTCTATTTTTAAAATTTTTGAAAAACATTTTGTTCTTAGAAAATTTTGTAATCTTTCAAATTTTGGAAAACTTTTTATTTTTTGAAATTATGGAAAATTTATATTTTTAAAAAATTTGAAAATCTTAAAATTTTAAAAAACTTTGTATTTAAAATTTTTTTTTTGGAAATGTTTTTATTTTTAAAATTTTTGAAAAAATTTCTATATTTAGAAATTTTGTTAACTTTTTGTTTTTAGAAATTTTGAAAAACTATCTATTTATAGAAATTTTTAAAAATTTTCTATATTTAGAAATTTTAATTTTTTCTATTTTTAGAAATTTTGGAAAAATTTAATTTCTTTTGAAAAACTTTTTATTTTTAGAAATGTTGAATAACTTTATATTTTTAGAAATTTTGGATAATTAACTATTTTTAGAAATTTTCGAAAAACTTTCATTTTTTTTACTAATTTTTGATATTAAAAAAAATTTAGAAATTTTGCAAAACTTAATATTTTTAGAAATTTTAGAAAACTTATTATTTTTAGAAATTTTTGAAAACTTACTATTTTTAGAAATTTTGGATAACTTATTAATTTTTGAATTTTTTGAATTGGGAAAACTTTCTATTTTAGAAAACGTGGATAACTTTTTTGTTTTCACAAAGTTTTAGAAATTTTTTATTTTTAAATATTTTGGATAACTTTTTATTTTTAGAAATTTCGATTAACTCTTTGTTTTTAGAAATTTTGGATAACTTGCGTATTTTTTAAATTTAGACAATTTTTGTAAGGTCAATTTTTATTAGAAATTTTGTAAGGACTTTATGTTTCTAGAATTTTGGATAAGCTTTCTATTTTATAAATTTTGTTAAACTTTTTCTATTTTGTATAAGGTTTATGTGGAGTAGAAACAAAACTTCGGGTTGAAGTTATATATCTATATATGTCAATGCATCAGGTATCATTTACTTTGTTTTCAAATTAATTTTTTTCTTTTAATTATCTACAAAATAGACATAGTTTAAATACTATAATTCTCACATACACAAACACTCTTCAAATTTTTTTTTTTTTTATAACAAAACATTCTTCAAATTTTGTATACATTAATTTGTACAATGAATAGGATTTGCATGTATTATATGTATGGTTTTATTATTCTTTGAAGGATCATCTTTTTTTTTTTTTTTTTTAGTGTGTGTGTTGTTTTTTCTCCTTAATTTAGGGAATCCTAATTAAAGTTCACAATAATATATTTTTTTTGGATGTATATGTTCATTCTATGCATGAGAGTTTTATTGCGTTAATTTGTATTTAGTGTTATTAATTTAAAGATTTTTGAATGATTTTAGAGTTTAAGTATCTTTAATTGTAACGCTATTGTCTTTTTAATTTTTAGGAAGAATACTTTTGTCACTTATTTTATTCTCCTTTTATTTATTCTAAGATTATTTAAAATTGATAAATTTATTTTTCTTTTCATTATGTTTGTGACATTATTGGTGAACTTTGTATTTCATTTTTTGTGACAACTTCTTTATGGTAGAAGTTTTTATATATTTTTTCATATTTAATTGAAGATTTATAAACCCTCAATCTTAAAGATATAAAATTTACTATTGATTAAAAGCCAAGTTCATATGCAAAGAGTGCCTAATAAAAAAACAATTGAAGATTCAGTAAAAAAAAGAAAAAAAAAAAAAAAAAGAAGAAGTCATAAACCATCTTAATGTAACATAATTACTCCTATTTCTCTCACCGTCAATTGTATTGTTTTGATTAGTGGTGATAATTTATATCATAGTTCGATTTATCGAATCGAATTCGAATTAAATTAAATTTAAGCTTGTTTCGGCTCAACTCGAATAACTTCAAAAAAATTGAGCTGGGTAGGACTGGGTCAGAACCAGTCCATTAGCCTGAAATAAATAAAATTTTAAATAAAAAAATTAAAAAAGAAAAAATTATATTAAAATTAAAATAATCTTACATTTTTTTTCTGTATTTTTCTTTAATAATATATTAGTTATTTTTCTTTCATCTTCTTTTAAAAAATTAGTTGATAATGAATAAATAGTTATAATTTATTTATTTTGTCACAATATTATGCTATATTATTTGATGTTAATGCATTTAGCGTTTAAATCTACCTAACTCTTTAAACCAAAATATAATATTTATATTTAATTTCAATTAGTATTATGAAGTTTCTATTTTTAAATCGATTAGGTATTAGTTTTTGAAGTAAAATAAAACTTTTATCAATCTGTATTATGCTATTCTCTTTTTTACTTGTTCATTGTCTTGAGAATTATGTATTATATAATAGTCAATGTTCTATTCTTGTATATATATGAAAAAAAGTTATGTTCTCGTGTAACATTTTAATTTATTTTAACTCTTCATTTTTTGGTAAGTATCTCTATTTATTTTGTTTAATAGTTAGAAGAAATTTTATTTGGACTTGAAAGCTCTTTATTCTAAATGTGAGTTTTCATGAGGGCATGACGGCTTCTAACTTTTACATGGTGGAATTTGATGGCATTTATTCCTTGCCTAATTAATTTAGAAATTAACTTCTTACTTTAATAATTAACTTTTTCTTATATTTATATATCTTTTTCATTGTTTTATGTAATGCTGCTTGAACTTTAATTATTTAACATGTTTTTTTAATAAAAAAATGTTAGATTAACTAAAAAAAATATAATTAACAATTCGAGCTAGTTTGAGCCAGCTCGTTTGTGTTTGGTTTAGGTTCGAGTTCACCTTTACTAGCTTGAATTAAATTTAAATTGAACTAAGATTCGACTAATTTAAACTGGACTAATTTTAACTAGCTCAAACTAACCTAATCTGTACAATTAACACCCCTAATTTTGATGTTTCAACTCCTTATGCCTCATTGCAAAAAAGGAAAATAAATAAATAAATAAATACTCCTTAGGCCTCATGCTTTGTACTTCTCACACATAATTGTCACATCTTTTCAATATATATCATTTTATTTATTTCTTTTTTCTCAAATCATATTTAGCTTCAAGTTTTGGAAAACAAATTTATAGGATCAAGTTGAGGATAAAACAATTGCTATGATCTCTTAAAAGTTCATATTTGTTATAGCAATAAAAAGCTATCAAATTTAGAGATTTTATTATAAATTATAAAGATAAAATTAAAAAGTATTGTACTTAAAAATATAATTAACAATTTAAGAATAATAATATGTTTTAGTGAAAAAAATGTTAACTTGCAACGCACGTGCTGGTGGTTTGTTTGAGAAATTACTGCAATTATTTTTCTAAAATAAAAACACTCAATGATTAATAAAAAGATGAATCAATTTCATTGATGAAGACTAGGAACTATACTCTAAAATAATTAATAATATTTCTCATTTATTTAGACCTTAGGTGATATTTAAGTCTCACCGATAACTTATTTATTTATATGATTTTATTTTTATCCCCTTTTATAAATATGTTGTTTTCTTAATTTTATTAATCAAATTTTAAAGAGCTTGAGAGGAAAAAAAATAAAATTGAGCTGAGCCTATGTTGGCATCAATAAGCTTTATTTTCAAAAGGTAGATTTTTTTTTTTTTTTTTTTTGTAAATTCAAAAAGTAGATTTTCGTTTAATCTATTTTATTAAAACCTATACTAATAGGAAAAAAAAACATTTTATGCAAAATATAATAAAACATTCAACTAAAAACAATACCAATTGAAATCAGGCTTTTTATATGATTTTAGATAATAATATATTTAGATATATGTAATAGTCATGTGTATCTGTGTCCAAAAATTGGACAAATTATATCCATAATCAAGTGTGCTAAAACTTTAAATTTAGGAAGTCTTACACGCACACATGTATAAAATAAATTGTTCTTACCGAAGTGTAATTTTGTAAATTTGTTATTTTTATTTTATTTTATTTCAATTCATTATGTTTACTTTAATCATTTTCTTTTTTATTCTTATTCTTGAAAAGGTTAATAGAGATAATGAATTTAGTCATTTTCATTCGCTATGGTTAGTTAAATAATTGCTACAAAAGTCGAGTCAAGTCTTGAAAATTAATGACCCATTAGACTGGTGAAATTTAAACCACTCATTCAGTGAGTAGCTTTTCTTAGGAGCATTCACATTTCCATCTTCTTCGTCGCCTTATGAGTGATTTGTTTTTCCCTTAAATGAAAGACCACAGCCATTGAATCGACTTGCTTACAGAGGAAACATATCGTGAGAAAAAAAACATTATAGGAAGTAGGTAGTGAGTTGATTTCTTCTTATTCTTCTTTTCACTTGCTTTCGTTATTTTTTATTTTTACGATCGTATTGCTTCTCTTACCAGATTAAGAAAAAAAGGTAAAAGAAAGAAAGCAGTAGATAACTCGTTGCTCTTGAAAATTTGTTCCACTTCCTCATTTAAGAGAGAGTAAGTATTCAGAGTTTCACTTATTTCATTTTTTTTGTTGTTTGCTAAAATTTACATTTGCTTCTCTATGAAAGCATGTTTTTTATTTTTTATAGTACGGTGATATTTTATTAATATTTAAATTTAAAAAATATTATTTAATTAAATAAAATTTACTAATACATAGTACTAAAAACATTAATTAAATGTTGGAAAAGAGTTTTTATCTTGCTTATATATTTGCATTTTTATTATTTAAATTGACTGTTTGAAACTTTGTACAAATGAAACTTCATGTTGAATAGAGTTCTGTAACTTGTTAAATTTTTGCAAATTTGATAATTATAGAAACATGTAAAAAAAAAAAAAGAAGAAAACTACTAAATATACAGTAATAGAAGGTAAAAGGAAGTAGAAAGAAAGAGAAGAGAAAAGAGAAGGTGGAGATTTTATGGCAAGCATGTTAACTAAGAACTTTGTAATATTTCCCTTCGTAGCATGACATCACAGTAAACTCCATCACATATGCTAATCCAATCCAAACCAAAATACCAACGTCAGACTCTTCTCAACCAAAAGATTCCAATGCCACCAAAATCACCATCATATAGCCTATCACGCGCCATTTGAAGATCTGCTTCTAGATCTAAAATGCCAACCTACCCACTGACCCAACTTGTTTCGCAACCCCCGCCTGACCCCTTTCAGATCTGCGCTCCAAGCCTACTCGGTCCACACTCACCAGACCCAATTCATATGCCCGATTTTCTACTTCCTAGCTCTGATTCACCACCTTCACGGCCGTTTCTTCGCCTATTCAGACCGGTTCCTGGCTTGTTTTTTACTGCTTTTTCAATTCATAAGGTTCTCTTTGACCTATATAAATTCATTTATACTATTCTCTATTATTCTCCTTCAAATGGATAGAAATGATGTCCCTAAACCAATCTCTACCATCCTTGATGATACTAACTACCTAACTTGGGCACAAGCAATGATGAGTTTTTTGAAAGGACGGAAGCTATGGCGTCTCATAATCGGTAATATCTCTATACCTATAAAAGAACCACTGAAATAGAGGCCCTATTTGCTGACCGTCTTGAAGGCTGGGAAAGCAAACATCATCAAATCATTATTTGGTTCCGCAACACCGCTCTACCCTGAATCCATGGTGAGTTTAGGCGTTTTGACACTGCCAAGGAAGTTTAGAAATTTCTTGAGAATTAAGTCACTACTACAGATCTGGCTAACCAATATCAACCTTTGACAGATCTTCATACCAAACGTCAGAGG
This sequence comes from Elaeagnus macrophylla, assembly GCA_029378325.1. Classification (NCBI taxonomy): domain Eukaryota; kingdom Viridiplantae; phylum Streptophyta; class Magnoliopsida; order Rosales; family Elaeagnaceae; genus Elaeagnus; species Elaeagnus macrophylla. The sequence continues at coordinate 50,935,267 of CM055641.1, read as the reverse complement.
TTTGATCAAATGATTAACCAAATTCTTTCTGAGATGCATACTATTTGGGATCAACTCGCTCTCTCTGAACCATCATAGACAAACAAAACTGATGCTGAGATTTTTGCCACTTATTGTAATCGCCAGTGTCTTGTTATTTTTCTCATGGCTCTCCAAAATCGTTTTGAACCTGTTCGGACTTCCTTACTTCATCACAGTTCTTTTTCATCCTTAGATATTGTTGTGACTGAGCTTCGCTCTGAAAAAACACGGATTGGGGTTCTCAAAGTTCAACCTACAGATTATGTTTTTGCCACTCCCTATTATCTCCTAAAATAGCGTTCTAAAGAGGGCTCCAACAAACAAGGTTGCACCTATTGCCACAAGACCAATCATGATCTTCTCACATGTCGCATTCGGGTATGTAAATTTTGCCACAAGAAAGGTCCAAGACATTTTCAGAAGGATTGCCCTCGGAATCCCTATCACACTGCTTCAGGTAAAACAAGTAATTCATCTGTCACTGCTGCTATTTCTGAAGGTAATCATGACAAATTCACCTTCTCTACTCAAGAACTTGAAGGTCTTCTTAAACCCTGATAATACTCCCCCTACTGCCTTGTCTCTCACATCAGTTAACTCTTAATTCACCTTCCCTGGTACTTTGATTCTACTAGTTGCAACCATATAACTCATAATACACACATCTTCCCACACAATCTTCCACCTTGAAGCCCTTAATTCAAACTGCTAATGGTTCACATATGCAGGTTCACAATATAGGTCAAGTTTCCACATCTTCTATATCACTTTCTGGCACTTTTCATATTTCCAACCTTTCTCTAAATCTTATCTTTGTTGGTCAATTATGTGAACTTGGTTTTATTGTTACTTTTTCTTCCTTTGGTTGTAATGTACAGGATCCATAGACAAGGTAGACCCTTGGGATAGGCCGTAAAATTGGATGCCTATTTGAATTTTTTAACCTTCGTCTACCCATTCTCCTCATCTTTTAACTGCTGCTTCTACTACTACTCCTATCGACCTATGGCATGCTCGTCTAGGTCATACGTCTATAGGACGTCTTCGTTCCTTAACATCTTCTAGTAAATTAGGATCTATTTCTGCTTCTGATAATGTAAATTGTTTACCTTGTCAATTAGGAAAACAACCTGCTTTATGTTTTAATAAAAGTGATTCTATTTCTGTCTCCCCTTTCGACTTAATTTATTATGATGTTTGGGATCCCTTTCCACATCCTACTATGGAAAGATGCAAATATTTTGTCATTTTTATTGATGATTATTCAAAATTCACATGAATTTTTCTCGCGAAACATAGATTTGAATTACCCAAAATTTATTATGATTTTGCCCAAAAAGTTAAAACCCAGTTTTCTCAAACCATCAAAGTTTTTATAGCTGATAATGCTATGGAATATATAGAAACAATTTTTTTAATTTTTCTTCTACAAGAAGGTACTCTTTCTCAATATTCTTGTCCTGACACATCTGAACATAATGGAAGAGCTAAGCAAAAATACAGACATATTCTTGATATTGTTCGCACTCTTCTCATTTCTAGTTCTTGTCCTAAACACTTTTGGGGTGAAGCAGCTCTTACTGCTGTTTATACCATCAATCGTGTTCCAATGTCTGTTATTCACAATCAATCCCCTTATGAACACCTCTATAATACTCCTCCATCTTATAATCTGCTCTCAAAGTGTTTGGTTGTGCCTGTTTTGTTCTTCTTCACCCTCATGAACGCAATAAATTGGAATCTCGTGCTCGTCTTTGTTGTTTCTTAGGATATGGAATAGAACACAAAGGCTATCGTTGTTGGGACCCTCCCTCTCAATGGTTGCGCATCTGTCATCTTCTGGGAACATAAAATGTTCTCCTTTCTTTCCCAATTTCATGTCTCATCTTCTACCTCATCCTTATTTTTTAATGACCCAACTATTGATCTATTTCCTTCTAACATTGCTCCATTACCCTCTCCACCATCTACTACGACCTCTCCTGACGAGTCTCCTTCTTCTGCTGATCCTGACATTACAACATCCTCTGAAGACACACCACCTGATTGTACAGAATCATCACTTCGTCGTACTACTCGAGTAAGTACTCTTCCCTCTCATCTTCGTGATTACAAATGTTTCTCCACTATTTTGTCTCATCATGAACCCCAAAACTATAGAGAATCTAGTTCTAACCCTCATTGGCAGCAAGCTATGACAGATGAATTACAGGCTTTAACAAAAGCACATACATTGGATCTTGTTGATCTTCCGTCTAACAAATCTCTAATTGGTTGTAAGTAGATTTTCAAAATCAAAAATCATTCAGATAGGTTTGTGGAATGATATAAAACTCGTCTAGTTGCAAAAGATTTTACGCAAGAATATGGCATTGATTACGAAGAAACTTTTGCACCTATGGCTCGCCTCACCTTTGTTCGCAGTCTCATTGCTATTGCTACTGCCTGAAATTGAAAAATGTTTCAAATGGACGTCAAAAACGCTTTCCTTAATGGAGACCTAACTAAGGAAGTGTACATGAAACCTCCTCCTAGATATATTCATTCACCTGATCAAGTATGCAAACTTCGTGGTGCTCTCTATGGCCTCAAATAAGCTCCTTAGGTTTGGTTTGCAAAGTTTAGCTCTACATTTACTGACTTTGGCTTAACTTCCAATTCTTATGGCTCCGGTCTCTTTATTCAGAAGACCCCCACTGGTGTTACACTTGTACTCCTTTATGTTGATGATATGATCATAACAAGAAATGACTCCACTGGCGTTACTAATCTCAAGTAGTTTCTCAACCATCAATTTGAAATGAAAGACCTTGGTTGTCTCTACTACTTCTTGAGCTTGGAAATCTCATCTGATTCCCAAGGGTATTATCTCTCTCAAGCAAAGTACTCCTCAGACATTCTTAATTGGGCTGGACTTACTGATTGCAAAACTGCATCAACACCTCTAGAAACTAATGTCAAACTTACTCCATTAGATGGTGCTCTTCTCTCAGATGCCATATTAAACAGACAGCTAGTTGGCAGTCTTGTTTATATCACAGTCACTCGTCCTGACATTGCTTATGTTGTTCATCTGGTTAGTTAGTTCATGTCTGCTCCACGATCTACTCATGGTGACCCTACTGATCGTCGATCTACGACTGGATACTGTTTCTTCCTTGGGAACTCTCTCATATCTTGGCGAAGCAAGAAACAATCTCTCACTTTTTGATCCGCATTGAAGCTGAATATCTCGCTCTTGCTGACATTACTCAAGAACTTCTTTGGCTCCGCTGGCTACTTGCTGATATGGGTGTTTTCTAATCAACCTCAACTATTCTTTATTGTGACAATCAGAGTGCTATTCAGATTGCTCACAATGATGTATTTCATGAACGAACAAAACATATTGAGATTGATTGTCATTTTGTTCATTAGCATGTTCTTTAAGACACTGTTCGTCTCAAATCAGTATCCTCTACATATCAAACAGTTGATATTTTCACCAAATCTCATCCACCAGGCAGATTTCAAGACTTAGTTTCCAAACTCAAGTTGATTGTTTCTCTTCCTCCTTGAGTTTGAGGGGGATGATAATATATAAGTTGTACTTCACTAGTATTATACAAGTGTACTTCACTTGTACTGCACTTGTACTATTAAATGTACTACACTCTTGTACTTCACTTGTAAGATCCTACAAATAAGCTCCCCTATGTACATTTCATCACTTGTAAGACCCTATAAATAAGGTCCCCTATATACATTCTAAAACACACATTCAATATAATACATCAGTCTTTCTTTATCTTTATTCCTCTATACTTATAACAATATAAAAAGTAAACATATAAAAATTTGTATTCTTTCTCATAAGTGAGCATATAAATAATGTTTTTTAAAAATTTAATAATATTATAGTTTTGGTGCATAGTTAAAAATAAATCTTCTATCCTCCGAAAATAGGAAAAGTTTATTCCCAATATTTTTGCCATCTATTTTTAAATGAAGGTTCTTGTTTCATTAAAAAAACACTGGGCAAAAATAAATTTAGTAAAATTTATACTATTTTTTTTTTTTAAATATTAGTATTTTATTTGAAAAAAACCTCATTGACTAAATTTGTTTTAGTTTTATTTATAATAAACATAACACAATGGTACAAAAAGATTTTTACAAAGCTTTTTTATTATTTTCATAACATCATTGACTTGAGTGATGCTGGATTAAATTAGATATAATATTAATAGTTTAATGATTAAATTAAATGAAAATTTTGTATGGGATTCAAATTGATTAGAGTTAAATAATATAGGGATCATATAAGGTGAAGAAACATTTAATTGTTGAGTTGATTTTAGGCTTTCCTACATTGATTTTAATTTGTCGTGTTACAAATGAATAATAAAAGTTGGTTGTAAAATGAATAATTTCTGCTAAAATGAAATCATAAAGCCAAAATGATACTGACAAAGATGTTGGAAAAAAATTGGTAAATTTTCACAATCAAATTTACGGAGGAGCAAAACAAAAAATAAAGTAAAGTAGAAATAAGGAAATAACATACATAATTTTATGTGGTTCACACCAAAAAATTAACTGGGCTATTCCACGGAGCTCTGTAGCTCACTTTCACATATGAGAGATAATATTACAGTATTTAAATATAACACTCAACTCACAACCCCAAAATCCAATACACCCAAATAAATATTTCTTTCTTTCTTTTCCTTTTCCTTTTTCTTCTCTCTTTTTCTTTCTTTTCTTTTCTTTTCCCTCTCTCTTTCTCTTAGAGAGTTTTCAGAAACTCTCTAAAACTCTCTTCTTCTCTCAATTTTTTTTGCAGGAATGCTTGCTGGGATGGATTTTCTGCTGGGAATTCTTCTTCTATTTATAGAGAAAAAATGGTTACTGCTAACATATGCCATGAGCTCAGCTGCTCTATTTTTTTCTTCTTCTTTGGCAGCTGTATGTGGCTGCTTTCTTTGACAAACCAACCATTAATTTTGACAATATCTCACTTGGAAACTGATTTTAATCATGTTTTCATACATGATCACTACAACAACTCTTTCTGGGTTTGTCACGTCCTTAGGCCAACTGAAGCTGAACAAAACTTCAGTTTATCAATTGTCATCGTCTTCGTAAACATATCAGCTAGGTGATCATTTCTTTGTATCTTCTCAAGCTTGAGAACATATTCTTCTAGAAGCGACTTGATGAAATGATACCACAGTTGTATGTGTTTCGTTCTGGAATGAAAAGATTGATTTTTTGCAAGATGGATGTCATTCTGACCATCGCAATATAACACATTGCGTTCCTGTTTCTTGCCTAGTTCTTCCAAGAAACCTTGCAACCAAATCATCTCTTTGCTAGTTTTCGTGATTGCAACATATTCAGCTTCAGTGGTGGAGAGAGCAACAATCTTCAGCAGTTGAGAAACCCAATTTACTGTTGTACTGCCAAGAGTATAAACATACCCTATAGTGCTCTTTCTATTATCAACATTACCGGTTAAGTCAGCATCCATATAGCCTTCAAGAGCCATATCTCCACTTTTGAAGCATAGTACCATATTTGTGGTACCTCATAGATATCTAAGAATCCACATGATAGCCTCCTAATGTTTCTTGCCTAGATTGTTCATGTACCTACTTACAATTCCCACTGCATGTGCAATATCTGGTCTGGTGCAAACCATGGAATAAATCAAACTTCCTATTGCTGAAGCATATGGAACATTTTCCATATTAGCATGTTCTTCTGCAGTTTTAGGTGAATGCTCCTTGGATAATTTGAATGAACACCAAAGGGAGTGCTCACTAGTTTTGCATCCTTCATATTGAACCTATCAAGTACTTTGCTGATATACTTAGCCTGTGACAACATTAAGGTTCCTGATGTCTTGTCCCGGTTGATCCTCATTCCAAGAATTTGCTTTGCAGCTCCCAAATCTTTCATTGCAAAATGTTTTGACAATTGCCGCTTCACATTATTTTATCTCTTGCATGTATGACCCAGCAAGCAACATGTCATCTACATACAAGAGTAAAATAATATATCTAATGTTGAACTTCTTCACATAATAACAATGATCTGCCTGGCATCTAGTGAAGCTACTGCTACTCATTAAAGAATCAAACTTTTTGTACCACTGTCTCGGAGCTTGTTTTAAACCAAACAAGCTCTTTTTTAACTTGCATACCAAGTTCTCTTTGCCTATTATTTCAAAACCATGCGGTTGCTCCATGTATATCTCTTCCTCTAAATCACCGTGAAGGAATGTTGTCTTTACATCTAACTGTTCGAGATGTAAATTCTCTGCAGCTACAAACTTTAATACCAACCTTATTGTGGTTAACTTCACAACTAAAGAGAAAATCTCAATGTAGTCGATCCCTGCTTTTTTCTGAAACCATTTAACAACCAATCTAGCCTTTTGTCGCTTACTCCCATCATGCTCCCTTTTCACTCTAAAAATCCATTTGTTATGAAGAGCCTTCTTGCCTTTTGGCAATCTAACAATTTTCCATGTTTGGTTCAACATGAGTGAGTCCATCTTGTCTTTCATGGCAAACTCCTACTTGACAGAATCATCCATCTATGTTGCTTCCTTATAAGATTCTGGTTCTCCATTGTTAGTCAACAATAAGAAATTATGAGAGGGTGAGTAGCGTTATGTTGGTTTGTGTGGTTTGGTGGTGCATCTCAATCTGGGTGTGCGTGGTTCCTCTTACTGTGGAACTTCTTCTTGTTCTTCCAGTGGAACTTCATTCTCTGGTTCTTCTTGTGAAACTCGGTTCCCTGCTTCTAAAATAACTTCATTTTTAGGGTTACTGGGGACCCTTCGATGCACATCATCTTTAGAGATATCCTCTAACTTAACATACTCTTTTGTTTGAGTATCTCTATCAATGCCACCAGATTTTACTGTTAGCCTATCTTTGTATACAACCTTCTCATTGAATATGACATCTCGGCTTCTGATGACTTGTCTTTTTTCATAATCCCAAAAGCGACAACCAAATTCATCAGATCCATATCCAATAAAGATACATTTCTTGGACTTCGGGTCAAGATTATTCTTTCAGAGGAATCCATGTGAACATATGAAACACAGCTAAAATTTTTTAAGTGTGAAAGGTTTACCTCTTTGCCACTCCAAACTTCCTCTAGCAATCTTTCATTCAAAGGAACAGAGGGTCCACGGTTGATCAGGTAAGGTGCTACATTGATGCCCTCAGCCCAAAACAATTAGGCAAGCTTGCATGTATTCTCATGCTTCTAGCACGTTCATTCAGAGTTTTGTTCATACGCTCTGCCACACCATTTTATTTTTGGAACAGTTTTCTCCATTCTGATTCCATTACTTGCACAAAAGTCTCTGAATCTTCTATCTATGTACTCTCCTCCATTGTCAGACCTAAGGCACTTTAATTTCAAGCCGGTCTCATTTTCCACCATAGCTTTCCATTTTTTGAAAACATCATAGACTTTTGATTTCTTTTTCAGAAAATAAACCCACACCTTCCTCGTTGAATCATCAATGAAGGTGACATAATATGATGAGCCTCTAAGGGAATTAGTTGGAGCAGGTCCCCACACATCTGTGTTAACTAACTCTAACTTTTCTGACTTTGGTGTTTTTTTAGGTTTTGAAAAGTTAACTTTCTTCTGTTTGCCGAGAATGCAGTCCTTGCACAAACCAATGTCCACCGACTTCATATCTGGTAGTTTTCCTTTTGACAAGAGTACCTTCATCCCTTTCTCGCTCATATGACCAAGCCTTTGGTGCCATAGATTTGATTTTCCATCTGCGTCCATGACTGCTATAGTGCTCCCACTATTTGAGGTCACATAGAGGGTTCCAACTTTATTTCCATGAGCTAAAACCATAACTCCTTTTGTTATCTTCCACGTGCGATCCGTGAAGGTTGTTGAATAACCTTCCTTATCAAGCTGTCCTATTGAGATTAAATTCCTTTTGAGACCTTAAATATATCTCACATTCTTCAGCTTCCACACAGTCCCATTTAGCAACTTCACTCGAGCATCTCATTTGCCCACAATCTTCAAGGGCTCATCATTTGCTAGATGAACTTTTCTAAAATCACCATCGATGTAATTATCCATGATTTCGCAATAGGAGAGGTAGAATGAAATGATGCACCTGAATCCAAAATCTAGGACTCAATTGGACTGTTGACAGTTAAGATGAGAGCATCACCTGTTTCCCCAGCAATATTTGCGGTTTCTTTTGCATCATTATTTTTCTTCGATGCTCGACAGTCACTTTTGAGATGTTCTTTTTGTCCACAATTTCAGCCATTTAAGTTTGCTCTACTAAGTCTACTAAGGTTGTTGAATAACCTTTCTTATCAAGCTGTCCTATTGAGATTAAATTCCTTTCAAGACCTTGAATATATCTCACATTCTTCAGTTTTCACACAGTCCCATTTAGCAACTTCACTCGAACATCTCCTTTGCCCGCAATCTTCAAGGGCTCATCATTTGCTAGATGAACTTTTCTAAAATCACCATCGGTGTAGTTATCCCTGATTTCGCGATAGGAGGTAGAATGAAATGATGCACCTAAATCCAAAATCTAGGACTCAATTGGACTGTTGACAGTTAAGATGAGAGCATCACCTGTTTCCCCAGCAATATTTGCAGTTTTTTTTGCACCATTATTTTTCTTCGATGCTCGACAGTCTCTTTTGAGTTGTTCTTTTTGCCCATAATTTCAGCAATTTAAGTTTGCTCTACTAACTCTTGACTTACATCATCTAGACTTAGACTTTCCTCTGCTTGAGCTTCTCTTAAACATTCTTCCTCGGGATTCTGTATGTAAGGCAGAAGATGAAGCCTCACCAGATTCCTTCCGATGAATTTTGTTGCTTAGAATCAAATCACGAGCAGTATCCCATTTCATCGTCGTGCTCCCTGAGGAATTACTTATTACTGTCACTGTGCCATTCCAACTTTCTAGTAAAGAGGGCAAGAGGAACAAGGCTTGAATTTCATCATCGAAATTAATGCCTACCGAACTAAATTGTGTTACAGTAGAGTTAAGAACATTAAGGTGATCGGTAACTGGTGCTCCTTCTGACGTCTTCAAATTAAATAACTTTCTCATTAAATGTACTTTATTTGAGGCAATTGGTTTTTTGTGCATATTTGATAAGGCTTTCATCAGATCTGCCATCTTCGTTTCTTTTGCAAAGTTGAAGGCAACGTTGCAAGACAATGTTAACAGGATTGTTCCTAACACCTACCTGTCAAGAAGATCCCAATTTTCTTCCTGCTCCTGATTGAGGTTTGTGCATATTTTTCTGGTGCAAATAATTTTGAATCTGCATTTTTCAGAAACCAAAATCTAACCTATTGAATTTCTCAATCTTAACTTTTCTTTCGTCTGCTGCCATTGCTCCCACTCAAATCTAGTAACTTCAAAATCACTTTTGCAAAATAATGATATGGGAATAGTGACATGAATTGTAAATTAACTATTCAATTTTTGACTTTTACTATTTACTTTTTATTTAATTATTAGTGAATAGTACGTCCACTATTTACACAGTAACCATTACTATTTGATGAATTATAACATTTGTACAACATGAATTTTTGTACAAGGACTTCACAACCTTGTGCTCTGATATCAGTTGTTGGAAAAAATTGGTAAATTTCTACAATCAAATTTACGAAGGAGCAAAAAAATAAATAAAGTAAAGCAAAAATAAGGAAATAATATACAAAGAATTTTACGTGGTTTACCCAAAAAAATTAATTGGGCTATCCACAGAGCTGCTGCAACTCATTTTAACTATAAGAGATAATATTATAGTATTTAAATACAATACTTAACTCACAACCCCAAAATCAAATACACACAAATAAATATTTCTTTCTTTTTCTTTTTTCTTCTCTCTTTTTCTTTCTTTTCTTTTCTTTTCCCTCTCTCTTTCTCTGCAGAGAGTTTTCAGAAACTCTCTTCTTCTCTCAAATTTTTTTCTTTGTAAGAATGCTTGCTGGGATGGATTTTCTGTTGTGAATTCTTCTATTTATAGAGAAAAATTGGTTTCTACTGACATATGCCATGAGCTCAGCAACTCTATTTATTTTTTCTTCACCAGTTGGTGCTAGCTGCTCCATTTTTGTCCTTCTTTTTTGGCAATTGTTTGTGACTACTTTCTTTGACAAACTAGCCACCAATTCTGACAAAAAAACACAACACGTGGAAGAAAAACATCATTGCTAATCCTTGAGCCTCTGTTGGCTATAAAAGTCCCATCAAGATCCAAGAGAATGTTGACAAGAAACTAATACAAGATTTGTTCCTGTAAAATACGGATCTAACTAATCTAAAAAGGTTTTTCTTTAAAGAGTGAGAAAACATTATGTTTTTGTTATGGAATATTTTTATTATTTATTATTTTTTTTATTTTAGAAGACTTATTTAACATCTATTCATGTTAAAACTTTATTTTTTAAAAGTATTTAAATAAATTAAAAAAATATTAAATTGATCATTTGAACTAAATTTTAATTTTCTTAAGTTATATTTAAATTTACTTGCTTTAATTGCAATAGCCAGTGAACTTATTCGTCATGGGATTATGGGATCAGACTTCACTTGAACCAAAGGAGAGCTATATTTTTTTTAGACGGGAGATAACTTGTGTATGTTTTAATTTTTCAATTATTAAATACATGTAAGATGGATTAACAAGAGAAAATGAATTGTGATTCCACAACATAAAGCTCATTTGAACATGTTAAAAGTTTAGAGTTTAAGTCTTATTAATTTAAGTTGTATAAAAAATTCAAAAACTATGATATGCACAACTCATTTGCCCATTCAATTTATAATTAATATTTTCAATATAAAACAAATCATTACTATTATTTTTTTCATAATTGTATATCTTATATAACATTTTAATATAATTATGCTACTGGGTCATTTTTATGAAGAAGAATATCATTAAATTAATGTTGTAATACATAATTAAAATGTAGTATTTAATATTTAACAAGTTTAGTAAACAAAAATAAAATGTGTTAAAAAAAAATCACCATTGATGTTATTAAATTCATATTTAGTTGTATAAATTCTTTTTAATACATACTTTGTATCTATGGATTAAAGTATGAGTTATTTATTTATTTTTATAATCAAAATAATTTAATATTTATTTATTTTTATAATCAAAATAATTTAAGAAGTATAATTATTATATTTTAAAAATTTTAAGGAAAAATAAACAAAAATTCTATATTAAAATACTAGTTTTTTCTGCAAAATAAGAGAAATTACTTCATAATTCTTGAACAGTACAAAGATAAGTTGCAATTATTTCCTGTGTGTTAATGAATTTATCTGATATAAATGAAAAAAGATGATTCATATGTGAGATAAAGGCTAATATATCATTTTTGACAAAATTTTAGACCAGATTCACAACTTAGCTCTGCCATTGCTTGAACCTATTAAATTATCTCTTTTAGAAAAATGCTCGTATTTGTGTATTAATGGATAATACATAAATATAGATGTAATTACTCGACACTCTAAATTTAAAAAAATGTGAAAAACATGTCTATTAAAATTTTTAGGACATTTAATATCGTAAAAGAATCCATATAACATACCTCCATCCCTCGTATTAGTTTAATGGAATTTGTGATAATTAAAGTCATATATATAGTCATAGATTAATTTTTCTCTTGATGGGCCTATTATTTAAATGCAACTGCCCCTTGCCTAATTCCTAAACTAGTACACAGTTGCTCTATTTTCTCACCCTCCTTTTACCAATTTCCAAACTCGCAGGTGTTTTGTGATGTATTGATCTCAGGCTCTTGTTGATTATTTTCTTTTCTCCTTTTTCCACGTTGAAACAACTTGCTTGCAAATACAGAAAAAAGAACAAAAAAATTAAAGGTAAAAGTGAGTCACCTTTTCTTTTCTTTTTTTTCCTTTCCATTTCCTCAAGCTGATCTTTCTTCTTCTTCTTTTCAGTTGCTCTTGTTTACCAACTTATTCCTTTTCTTAGTAGATTGAAAAAGCAAAAAAAAAAAAAAAAGTGGTTGATTATTAGATTGCACTTGAAGATTCGTTCCACTTCCTGATTCAAGAGACAATCGGTACGTATTCTTCATTCTTCGGAGTTTCACTTTTGTCATTTTTTTTTTTGCTTACATTTACTTGGATTTTCTCCTCAAGTGAATTGACAACTTAACAATTTAATGATCTCAAATATTTAATGTATTTGGTATGGAATTTGAAAAAATATATTTTTTTTGTTAAAACTAAATAAATGAAATAAGTGTTTGGCTGATATATTCTTAATGTAAATTGTGCTATTTTTTAAAAACACCATATTTTTTAGAAAATAATAAAATATAGTTGTTCATGTTTTTTAAAAGGGAAAATGATATTTTTTATCACCAAACCATTGCATATTTACTACTTGGTACTACTTTTTTTGGTACCACCAATTTTTTTAAGATTCTACGAATAGAAAAATTATTCATTGGTTTTGGAGCAATGCTAATGTGGTGGTTAGACAAATGAAAAAGTAGTATTGCAAATTCTAATCGTAAAAGAGAAAAAGTTGGGCCACTTTTAGCTTTATTTATTTTCTTATCTCCATACAAATGTCATGTTTTTTGTTCATTCTATCAATCTTAGACCAATGAATAATTCTTCTTATATCAATTTTTCATCAACGGTCTTAAAAAAAACTTTTAAGCCTTTTCACATATTTCTCATGGGTATTTATTTGATAACAATAGAGCAGAGAGAGGGAGGCATGAGAAGAAGTGAGATGTATGTGTAATTTCACATACACTCATGTTGCAATACAACACTTTTTATAATGTTTGTCATAGGCTATGTGAAGACACTTAGAGTTAGTTACAAATAACAAACGCACACTTAACATCATAACAAACTAATGCTTTAACAGTATTGTTAAAAAAAAAAAACTTCTTAGCCAAATTCCTTGTTCATCGTGTTCTTTCCCAAAAAGTCTTCACTGACACGTGCAGATACACCCATATGATCGAGCCTATCCTATAACTCAAACTCTTCATGTTTGATAATGGTTTTGATTTAATATTTATGATTAAATAAATAATTTTGTGATTTCTGTTTGTTTATATAAAAATAATTATCAATTTGTTTGATAACAGTTTCTATTTAGTAATTTTCATGTGAAAAAGGCATAAATCACATTCAAGTTTGTTTGGAAATGCTTTCTATTTTTTAATTTTTAAAAAAAAATTTAAAAATAAAGAAAAATTTTGGTTATTTTTTTACAATTTTTAAGTTCTTAATCATTATCTTCCAATACATATACATACCAAAGTTATAAGACTTGGTCAAAATAAATAAATAAAAAAACAGAAATTAGAAATCTGATGGAGAAATCTTTTCTTTTTATTTTAAACAAATTATGAATATCTTCATATTTTAGTAATTATTTCTTAAAAATATAAAAATTAAAATTAAAAATTTTGCCTGAAAATTATTTGAAAAGATAATAAAATCAGGAATAAAAATTATTATCCAACAAGCCTTTATGTCATTCGATACGGAGTTTTGTTACTTTTGTATAAACATATATAGCAAAAAGATATTTATCCTTCTCTCTCAAGGTTCTCAGAATTAAGATAATAATTTCTTTTTGTATTGGGAAGAAACATCATTGAATGGAAACCTTTTACCTTCATCCTTCCTAGCACTTGTCTCCATCAAAGTGTGAGCACCGGTCGATCTATATAAGGCTAAGAGGGGTAATGACACCCTCTCACCAATTTGTAGCAAAAATCTTAGATGCTTTATAATATTGTAGGCAAATTATATATGCATAAAATTAGATCCACATTTCTTTTAAATTTTCATTTTTAAGTTTTTATCAATAAAAAATATACTATAAACTCAATAATTTACACATATTGTTGCTTGAATAAAATAAACATAACATCTTTTTTAATAATAAATAAGTAGCAATTACAAAAAAAAATAATACTATTTTTTAGTATTTATACGTTGCGATCAGTGAATATCTCACATCTAGCTCCATAAAAATAATGTCTAATATCTTCAAAGCAAAAATAACGGCTGTTAGCTCAAATCATGTGTAAGATAATTTTGCACGTACTTCTTTAATTGTCTGGAAGTATAAGCCCCATTCTTTCCATTTTGTATACTACACACACCACTGTAGATTACATATCCACTTGGTTAGAGGTAATAGTTACTGCGAGAGCTGACACAGGTCTCTACTTTAGTTCCCTGTTGCTCCTCTCATAACCTTTATTCCATTAAAACATATTAAGAAGTGAGAGCAAACAAGTTCTACATTGATAAATAACAATGAAAGTATTGGTTTATAAGTGCATGAGTCAACATCACTCATTGGGTTAACCTTTTAAGATGTGAGCTCATGACCTTGTGGAAATCCATAAGAATTATTGGGCCTATCAAATGGTATCAGATCCAATGGTTGTTGTTTTAGGCCAATTGGTAAAATGTGGGCTTGATGAGCTTTAAATAAAATTCTCTAAACATCATAGTGGTGTAGGCTCGGGACTTGAACTTGGTGGACCTGGAAATCTTGTGCAAATGAGGTGGGTTAAGGCCAAAGTTTAAGGGGGCAAGCCATGGAAGGCTCATTGGGGAGTGTAGATCTAGATAGCCAAGTGGTCTTGTTGTGGGGAGAATTGTTAAGAAGTAAGAGCAAACAAGTTTCAAATTGATAAAATAACAATGAAAGCATGGGTTTATAAGTGCATGAGTCAACCCCATTCAATGGGTTCAACCTTTTGGGATGAGAGCTTATGACCTTAGGGAAATCCATGGAGAATTATTGGGCCAATCAAAACATGCAATCTTTCTAGTCATGTTAGTTAAAGGAGTTGCTATCTTGGAAAATCCCTCCATGAATCTTCAATAATAGGCTCCTAGCCCAAAATAGCTCATTACTTCTCCAACATTCCAACCCGTCATGACTCAATCTTTACTTGAGTCTACATATATTTCTTCTCCAAAGTTAACATGTCCTAGGAGTACAATTTTATTCAACCAAAAGTCACACTTACTGAACTTTGCATACAGTTGTTTGTCTTAGCACTTGAAACATCTTTTGCAAGTGTTCCTTGTGCTTCTCTTGGCTAAACCCTTTTCTAAATAATTCTTGAACTTCTTTGTTCACGAGATCCATAAAGGTAGTAGGAGCATTATTCAATCTAAATGACACGACCACAAACTTTTAATGCCCGTATCTTGTTATGAAAGCAGTTGTTAACACATCTTGCTTCCTGACATTCAATCTTGAAAAATACACTTGCACCCGATTTGATATAGTCAATGCAAAACATCATCGTTCCATCCTTCTTCTTTACAAATAAGACTTTTGCTTCGTAATGAGAAGCATTGGGGTGAATGAAATCCTTACCCAAAAGTTCTTACTATAGTACTTATGATTTATTTTTTCACATTCATATTTTCCTAAAATTTTATGATTCCAACGGAAGTCTTACTAATAGTTTCATGTCGAGTAGAAACAAATATTTCATTTTGGGTCCATATGAATTCATAAAATCATGAATTTTTTTACTGTGTTGATTGAGAGATGTAATAAAATGTACATTAAAATTTTGGAAAATTACTTAAAAATTCACTCTTAAAATTCATAACAATAAACTCACAATAATCCAATTTTTCATTAAATTTAATGGTATAACATATGTCTCATATGTATGTTTATATTTTTCGATAATATATATCAAATTAAATAATTTTAAATTAAAAAATTACTCCAATTTCTTCTTATTAAACTTAAATAAAATTTTCATTGTCTAATTTGTAATTCTAGATATTATACAATGAAAAATCTATTTAAATTTAATTGAAATTGATCAAAGCTAAATAAAAGTTTTATTGTCTAAGTTGTGACTTTAGATATTAGATAATGAAAATTTTATTTAATTTTTTTATAAATTAAAAAAATTGAGTAATTTTTTAATTAAATATTAAATTTTTAGTATATATCTATAAAAAAATATATATAAACATGCATGCGACACATGTTTTATTAAGTTAAATTTAACGAAAAATTGGATAGAAAATTAACTTTGTATTTGACTTACTTTTTTTTTATGCATATAAGCAAATGGACTTAAAACATATTTTATAAGCTAGGAGAGTAAATGACACATTTTACAAAAATAAAATAATCTCTAGGCCACTTTTTCCTATTATTTTTGCTATTATTAGTTTTAGGTTGTTCCTATGTATCATAAAATTTTCAATTCAATTTTTTCAATTAAAACATAATTAAGGTTAAATAGATATTTAGTTATAATTCATTTACTTTAAGAAGTATCAATGAAATAAACAACAAATTTGCTGTAATTAAATATTTTTATAAAAATATTGACTTGAAATTTTTACATTTAACTTCTAACTAAAACATGCAGAGAGTTGTACTAAAAAAAATTATTCTATTTTGATAACAAAATTATAGTTAAAAATACATTCAAAATCGAACGTCGTTTTAGAATTTTTAGCTATAAGCGGCATAAGATTAGTTTTTTAAAGTCCGTCTAATTTTGTATATTTGACATTATTGCATGAAGCAGTTGGAAAAATAATAATTGGAAAGTCTTACTCATATATGGTTTTATTTTGTATGGGATTCAAATTGATTAGAGTTAAATAATATAGGGATCATGCAAGGTGAATAAACATTTAATTGTTAAAAGTTCATTTTAGGCTTTCCAACAATCCGATAATAATTATTATTTTTTTATAGTCAACTTAATTCAACACGATGAAAATGTTATTAGAAATGTTAAATGTATGGAAATTTGTATACATCTTTATATTTACTTTAATTTTAATGTGTTGTGTTACAAATTTTTTTTTTTTTTTTTCAAAAAATGAATGATTGGTTTTTGTAAAGTCGAAATAATAAAGCCTGGTTATAAATGAAATCGTAAAAGTCTAATTATAATGCCTGTTGTAAAATGAGTAAGTCTAATTATAATTAATGCGTTTTCGCTGAAATCTGAAAAAGCGAATTGTTTTTTTGAAGGAGAATTATTTGGCAGATGTAAAAACAAAAAAAATGGTCAAATTAGTGCTGTATTAAATTATGAGTTATTTATTTATTTATTATTAGAATCAAAATAATTTAAGAAATATAATTATTATTTTTTAAAATTTTTAAGCAAAAATCAACAACAATTCTATATTTAAATACTAGTTTTTCTGTTAAAAAAAAGAAGAGAAATTACTTCCTAATTCATGAACAGTACAAAGATAAGTTGTTATTTCCTATATGTTATTGAATTTATCTAAGTTTTATAAGAAAAAAATGAAAAAAGATTATTCATATGTGAGATAGAGGTTAATATATCATTTTTGACAAAATTTTAGACGAGATTTCACAACTTAGTGATGCCATTGCTTGAACTTATTCAACTGTCTCTTTTAGAAAATGCTAGTATTTGTGTCTTAATGCCTTAATGGATAAGACATTAATATATAGATGTAGATATTTAACACTCTAAATTAACAAAAATTTAAAAAAATGTCAAAAAAAACATGTGTCTATTCAAAAATTTAGGACATTTAATATCGTAAAAGAATTCATATAACATACCTCCCTCGTATTCTTCTTCTTTTCAGTTGCTCTTGTTTACAAACTTATTTATTTTCTTGGAAGATTTTAAAAAAAAAAAAGTGGCAGATAATTAGATCGCTCTTAAATATTCGTTCCGCTTCCTAATTCAAGAGACATCGGAGTTTCACTAATTTCATTTTTTTTGTTGTTGCTTACATTTACTTGACTTTGCTTCAAAAGTGAATTCACGACTTAACAATTTATTGATATCAAATATTTAATGCATTTGGTATGGAACTTGAAAATATATATTTTTTGTTAAAATTAAATAAATTAAATAAGTGTTTAGCTGATGTATTCTTAATATAAATTTAGTGTTCCTTTTTCTAAAAACACCATATTTTTAGAAAGTAATAAAATATATTTGTTCATGTTTTTTAAAAGGGAAAATGATAATTTTTATCACCAAACCATTGCATATATTGCATAGTTGCTACTTGCTAATATTTTTTTTTTTTTTTTTTACATCCAAACATTTTAAGATTTTACAAATAGAAAAATTATTCATTAATCTTGGACCAATGCTAACTTGGTGATCCAAGACAAATGAAAAATTAGTATTGCAAATTGTAAAAGAGAAACAGTTGGACCACTTTTAGCGTCTTCTTTTTTTTTTTTTTTTTTTTTTGTATCTCCATAAAAATGTCATGTTATTGGTTGATGCTATCAATCTTGGACCAATAAATAATTCTTCTTACAAATATACCATTCTATCAATTTTTCATCAACGGCCTTGAAAAAAATAATTATCAATAGATTTGATAATAATTTTTATTTAATGATTTTCACATGAAAAAGTCATAAGATATATTCAAGTTTGTTTGATAATGCTTTCTATTTTTATTTTTCAAACAACTTTAAAAATAAAGAAAAATTTTGGTTTTTTTTTTTTTTTTTTTTTTTTTACAAATTTTAAGTTTTTAGTCATTATCTTTCGATACATATACATATTAAAGTTATAAGACTTGGTCGAAGTGAAAAAAAAAATATAAAATTTGAAATATGATGGAGAAATCTTTTTTTTTTTTTTTTTTTTAAAGATTTATGAATTTTCTTGTAAAATTTTATTAATGAAATTCCTCATGATAGACTTAAATAAGGCCTTATAGAATAACAAAGATCAAAATAATGTTTAAACTCTAAATGACTGAAAACTAACATCTTAAAGTCGTGCATGCATTCAACCAATTTGCTCATTAAAAAATAGAAATTATGAGAACAAAGAAAAATATAGGGGACCAACAAACATCCAACTGTATTGTGAAATCTTCCTCATTTGTTCCTTAAAAAGGTAAAGGGAGAGCTTTATGAGTGAAACCACTTAACAAACAAGCTTATCTATTTGAAGCATTAAGCAAACATAGTGCATATAAACATTTATGTCAAAAACTTTGAGAAAAAATTGACTGGTACTAGTCTTCGCCTAAATATTTTTAAAATTACAATAATTGAGCTAGAATACATCAATATTTGGGACTCGACCAAGTTATTTCTCAAGTATTAATTAATTTGAATAGTATTTAAATTCTTCAATTTGAATTATTTGATATTCTAGTTTTTTCCATTTGACCAATTTGGCATCCTAAAGATATTTCGATTAATCAAAATGGGTCAAATTGGAGAGATGAAATTAGACAGAGATGGAATTAGACAAATTAAGTTTTTAGGACTAACTCGGCCACGTTACAAAAAAAAATGTTGGTGATCAATTGGTCAATCTATTAATTATTACAACTCACTTTGAAAATTTATATAGGTTCATTTTGGATCTACTTGTAAAGAAAACATATATCATACTCTCTCTTTTAGAAGGAAAAATTATGAAATTTTAGTTTTAAATATATTTATAAAAAAAAAAAAAAAAAAGTAATATACTTTGTATTATGAAACTATTGAGTGAATACTTCGTATTATGTTTTCTTTTCTAAAAAAAAAAATTGCTTTTTGATCACCAACTTCATTACAAAGCATAGAAAACCTACATTTCTTCCCATTGAGAGCTTAATAGGGTGCCATCTTGATACATGTTAATTATAATTTACGGTTTGCATTAATACTTATACATGAATATTCACTTTTATCTTTTATTTATGCAATTAAAGAGCCAAAGTTATGAGTATAAGAATCAAGTCTCCAAGCATTTTAAATAAGTGTATCATCAAAAATGAAATACTTGTTATTGTGGGACGCAGGTTCCAGAGTTGAGATTAGTTTTCCATTAATTTCCCTTATATATGTACAGATATATGTATTTTACTCTTGATCTTCCACTATCACCAATAATGAAGTTATACTAGTAACTTGTATTTTAATCTATAATATAAAATGTCAAAAATACTCCCAACATCCACTTTCACAACAAGTGGTTCGTAGACTCCTACTGAACTGCTTTATGGAGGTTTGATTTACTTTCACTAAACCAATCGCGGCATTCTTAAAATAAAAATAATAACAATAATAAAATAATTATATGGTTTCTTGAAAATCCTTTAAACGTGGATGTCACTTGTTAGTAGTATTTTTAGCATTACATAAATATAAAAAATGGATGTATGAGATACAAAAAAAAAACAAAAAAAAGTTAGATTTTATTATTATTATTACAGAATTTTAAGTTACAATGACCGCCTGATTAAAAAAAAAAAGAAGGAGAAGAAGTTGTTACAATAACCAACTTGTTTTCCTTTCAAATTGGTCGATGGGCCCGGGTGTTTATGAGAGTTTCACATATCAACTTAAGTTTCTCATAGTTTATATTAGGCCAATACTAGGCCAATACTATTTGGGGTATGGGATTAATAAAATGTGGTAGATATTAGTAATAATTTTCTTTATTTTATCAATGCTCCTAACTTTTTACACCCTCTTTATCACTTATTTTACAAGCCCGTGATGTAAACATATAAAAAAATTTATGTTTTTGAAAAGTGAACAAATAAGATAATTTAAAAATAATATTATAGTTTTGAAGCATAGTAAAAAATAAATCTTTTATCCTCCCAACATAAAAATAAGTTTATTACCAATATTTTTTTGCCTTTTATTTTTTATACAAAGGTTCTTGTTTCATTAAAAACCATTGCTCAAAAATAAATTTAGTAAATTTTATATTATTTTGCTTATTTTATTATATTGGTATTTGTTTTTGAAAAAAACCTAATTTCTTCTAGTCTTATTTATTAAAAAAAAAAATAACACATTGGTACAAATAGATTTTTACTAGCTTTTTTATTATTTTATTCTCTTAAAATAATTGACTTCAGTGATGCTGGATTAAATTAGATACAATATTAATAGTTTATTTGAGTTGATTTTAGTTTGATAAATTTTTTTTATAGTCAACATCATCATCATGTATCTACCATCCCGCCTTTTTCTAATTTTGTTATTATAAATGTTAAATTGCGTTACAATTTAAAAAAAAAAATGAATAATTGCTTTTTTTATAGCCGATATAATAAATGAAATCACAAGAGCCACTTTAACAAGTATTTTATTTTTTAAATACATTTAAATAAATTAAAAATAATAATTTTTTTGAAAAATATTAGATTGACTATTTAAACTAAGCTATAATTTTCTTAAATTATATTTATTTAAGTGCTTTAGTTGCGATAGCTAGTGAACCTACTTTGTACCTTATTTAAATTAACATCATTTTATATTTTACTATCTAAATACTAATTTTAACACACATTTCCTAAAACAAACCTATCCACTAATTTTAACACACATTTCCTTACTAGCCTTAGATAATGCATGCCCCTTCCAACTATTAAAAAACTGTAAAATGATTAGAGTTACCTAAAAAACTTCAAATGATTTTATAACACCATTATTGATATAATATTAGGTTTGTAACATTTTAAAGTTTTTGGTGGTGGGTTTATTTATAAAAAAAAAAAAAAAAAGGGTTTTGTAGTTAATATGCAATAAATGCAATAGTTTGTTGGTAAAAAATATTATTTATTTTTTAAAAATATTTTTCAAAACTAGATAAAGTCTAAGTAATAGTTTTGAATTTAATTAAAAAAACACATTTAAAAAAAAAAAATTGTAAATCAACTGAAAATTTTAGTCTCTTCGGTGTATAAATGACTCAGTTATTCAACTGGTTTTATTTTGAACCCCTTCAGTAAAAATATATATATATTCATTTTTTTCTAATACTAAAAAATATATATTCATTTACGTTATACAAAAAATGAATATATGTTTTTCTTCTTCTGAGAAGGGATTAAAAATAAAACTTTATTCGTGATCTATATCATATAATTAAATCAATTTTATTTTATTTTTATATCATGTCATATTATTTAAAAAGAGATGGACGTATATGACTATTTTTCATCTATCATATTTCTGAAATTCTTTGTGCATTTTTTAAGATTCCACCAAATTTTCAAAATTTATGCCAATTCTTAAAAAAAAGTTATGTTGTACAACTTACAATAGTGTACAACAAGTCAGTTGTATCCTATATAACTGTAGAACATCGTACTATTTTTTATTATTATTATTAATATGAGTATGAATATTGGATATTTTAAATTGATAAAAATAAAAAAAAAATTATAAAAAAAACATGTGTGTCCATCACTTCAATACTTATTGAAAAAAAAATTCTAGGATAATTAAGGCTATAAAGTGTTATTTATTATTTTTGGAGTATATTCTACACCAATTAGATTGCTTTCTCCATTAATTAAGCATTAATTATTTGTATTTTTTTTAAAATATTTATACTAATTTTTTATTTTATTGATTTAAAATATCAAATCATTACTTAAGCTATCAGTAATTTCTCCAAAGTTTATACTCAGAGTCGTACATTAATTTTTCTCTTGATGGGCGCCTTTTATGTAATGCAACTGCCCCTTACCTAATTCCCAAACTCACAAACACAGTTGTTCTATTTTTTCACCCTCCTTTACCAATTCCCAAACTTGCAGTTGCGTGATATATTGATCTAACGCTCTTGTTCATTACTTGCTTTCCTTCTTCCTTTTTTCCACATTGAAACAACTCGTTTACAGATAGAATATATATATATATATATATATAGAGAGAGAGAGAGAGAGAGAGAGAGACATTTTTTTTCATTTCCTTGAGCTGATCTTTCTACTTCTTCTTTTCAGTTGCTTTTGTTATTGTTTACCAACTTATCTTTTTCTTAGCAGATTAAAAAAGCCAAAAAAAAACAAAAAAAAGTAGTGGATAATTAGATCATTCTTGAAGATTCGTTCCACTTCCTGATTCAAGAGACAATTGGTAAGTATTCTTTGAACTTATGTTTTTTTTTTTTTTTTACTTAAATTTACTTGGATTTGCTTCCCAAGTGATTTGAATACAAGACTTGTTTGTGTAAAATACAGATCTAACTAATATAGAAAGGTTTTTTTGTTTAAAGGGTGGGTGATCGTGCAGTTTCACTATATTCTTGTTATGGATCAGTAGCTTATTTAAATTATCATCATTTTATATTTAACTATCTAAATAGTCATGCATATAATCACATATAAAAATAATTTTGAAAAATATATAGTGAATACATTATATTTAAGTGAAAGTGGAAAACTATTGATCCACAAAAAAGTTCTCAAAATGTTTGTTTTAATATTTGTTGATTGTCATTATTTCATTTAAATATTTTTTTGTTATAATATTATTTTCGTCAATTATTCTTAAATAATTCCATATAAATTTTACTTTTAATCGTATTTTAATAACTTGATTATAAAAAAATTATTAAAATAATATTCTTTGTCTTTAATTGTACTGTTTTCTCAAAACTAAAAAACACATTATAATTTTGGAAAACTAAATGACGCTACCTTTAAAATCTTAGAAGCTAGTACTGCGGCATTGCCTTATTAAAAAAAATATGGAAACCTCGTAGTGTATGCATTTTTGAATTGCGAAACAATAAGAAGGCTTAATGTCTTCAGCTTTAATTATGAAATAAATTATCTTAAAACTTCCTGTAAACTTCATATTTTTCTGATATTATTTAATAGCCACTTGGTTGTTTTAAATTCTTATTTTTTTTAATTTATTGTTAACTGGAACAATTTTAATTTGGCGTTTATTCTCACATACATTTGGAATTTTAATTTTAATTTTTTTTTTTTTTACTTTAAATCAATTTTGAAACATCCAAAACCATCACTGATGAAAGAAAATAAAAAAGAGGCAAGAAGTTGCTTTGTTCCAGTTTGTTTTAATACCTTATTAATTCCTGAAAATCGTGCCACATCGTCAATATTCAACTTGCATGTTTTCTTTTTTCTTTATTATGATTTCTTTCATTCTTTTTTTGGCTTTACTAGGTTTCATTTCACACAACATAATTAAACAAGCTTTTGTAGGCCATGGAATTTCTTTTAGGGATTGCTGGCTCACTTGTTGGAAAGATTATCGAGCTCACTGTTGAACCAGTATGGAGATACATTTTTAACTATAAAATTTACATTGCCAGCCTCGAAACTGAAGTTAGCAACTTGAGTGGTCTTAGAACTGAAATGCAACAGAAGTCTGAACAGGCCTCGAGAAATCTTGAAACAATTCATGATAATGTCGAGGAATGGATGAGAATTGCAGAGAGAGCTTTTGAAGATGCGGAAGATTTTTTGAAGAATTATGAAGAACACGCAAAGGCAAAATGTTCCATTTGGTACTTTCCAAATTTGGTTCTGCGTCATAGACTCCATAAGGAAGCAAAAAAAAAGGTTGGCTCTATTGCAAAACTTCGCGCAAGTATTCCTCAAGATCCAATTTCTTCCTCTAAAGTCCTACCGAGTAGTGATGAAATGATTGAAGGATACGAGGCTTTTGAATCGAGAAATTCAATTATGAACCAAATAATGGATGCACTTAGAAATCCTGAAGTGCAGGTGGTTGGTTTGCTTGGCATGGGCGGCGTTGGTAAGACCATGCTTGCTAAAGAAGTTTCTAGGCGAGCCAGGCTTGATAAGGTATTTGATATTGATGTTATGGTGACTGTATCCCATGTTCAAAATCCCAAAGACATTCAACAACATATTGCTGAAAAGTTGTGTTTGAAGCTTGATGACAAGACAGTGTTGGCAAGAGCAGATAAGCTACGACTAAGATTGAGACAAGAGAGGAAGAATATTCTCATAATTTTGGATGATGTTTGGGATAAACTTGACTTGCAAGAGATTGGTGTCTCAATTGGGAACAATCAAAATGGATGCAAGATATTGCTTACCTCTAGATCTGCTAAAAGTCTGCAGTCTTATGAAAAGCGGATAGCACGACTTTCATGCTAGAGGCTTTACCTAAGAAGGAGGCAACAGAGTTGTTTAATAAGAATGTGGGTGATTCAGATAGAGGATCTAATTTTGAAAATTTGGCTAATGAAATAATTAAAGAATGTGCAGGCTTGCCAATTGCAATTGTAGTAGTTGCATCTATTTTGAAGAATGAAGGAAAAGAAGTTTGGGAAAATGTTTTACAAGAATTGAAAACATCTTCTCCTATAAGCATAGAAGGAATGAACGAGAAAGTCTACTCAAGTATAAAGCTCAGTTACAATCTTTTAGTAAATGAAAAAGCAAGGAAGTTGTTGTTACTTTGTAGTCTACATGCAGAAGATGAAGTTATACTAATTGAAGACTTGGTAAAACATAGTATGGGCTTAAGTTGGTTTGAAAATACAAAAAGACTGGAAGTTGCAAGGAATACAGTGTATCATTCAGTTGTTAAATTAAAAGAACGATCTTTGTTGTTGGACTGTAAAGAAGAAGGATTGGTTAAATTGCACGATGTTATCCGTGATGTTTGTCTATCTATTGCCTCCCTAGATAAAGACATGCATTTTATAAGAGACATTGATCTTTTAAAAGAAGTGTATTCAGAATGAAACACTCAATGAAGCAACTGGAATTTCACTGCCGAATGAGGCCATTAATCACCTACCTGAAAAGTTCAAATGGCCCCACCTTAAGCTACTTTTGTTGCAAAAAGGGGAAAGTAATGTGAAAATTGTGGATGAACAATGTTTCAAAGAAATGAAGAACCTCAGAGTTTTGTATTTGAGAGACATACAAGTTAACCCAACATGTTTTTCTTCGCTTCAAAAACTACAAACATTGTGTTTGAGGAATTGCCACTTTCTGGCAGGTATAGCACCCATTGGAGAACTAAACAAATTGAAAATTCTGGATCTTTCATATTCTAACATCTTGAAGTTGCCAAAAGAAATTGGGCAATTGACTCAGTTACAGTTGTTAGATTTAGGTCCTTGTCACTTTCCCCTCTATGTTGAATCTCAAGTGTTATCAAATCTAAGAAATTTAGAGCAATTGCATATGGAAAGCTTTAAAAAATGGGGTGTTGAAGGAGTGAATAGTAATGAAAATGCTAGTCTTGTAGAGCTAAATGATTTGGATAAACTGACCACTCTATATGTAATTGTACCTAATGTTAACAGTCTTCCTAAATTTTGGTTAAGCAACAAAATGGATTTACAGAGATATGAAATATGTATAGGAGACACGGGGTTTTTTGGTGGTGTTGAGGCTGAAACATGCAAAACTTCAAAAATGTTGAGACTGAAAAGTCATAAAAAATGTCTTGAATGGTTAATAGGAACTACTGAAACCTTGTACTTAGAAGGATTTGCGGATTTGAATGATGTTTTTGAATTGGACAACAAAGGATTTCAACATGTGGAGCATTTTTCATTCAAATGTAATAAGGGAGCACGTTACTTCATCAACCCACCTGATCCTTGTCGTGCCTTTCCAAGGTTGAAGTCACTTGTTGTAGACCGAATGATGAATTTGGAAAAAATATGCCATGGCAAATTGATATCTGCAGAGTCCTTCTGCAAATTAAAAAAAGTCGAATTAAGTGAGTGCAAGAGATTGAAGAGCCTCTTCTCATTTTCTATGGCTAGACATTTTGAGCAAATTCTAGTGTCTTTTTGTCCAGAACTACAGGAGATTGGCACCCAAGAAAATAAACATGAATCTCAAAATTCTATTAAGGATAGCATGAACGAGACCAAGTCTTGCGAGTTAGAAACTTTGAAGTTAGTTGACTTGCCGAAGCTTACTCGATTCTTTTGGCCTGAACAAGAGATCAATTCTATATCAGATAGGGGAGATGGATTATTCAATAGCAAGGTACGTTTTATTTTCTTTTGATAATGCAATGTGATAATTCTTATTTATATATATTGAAATTAAAATACTAATGCAATGCGAATATGAAACATGAATTCTTAACTTTTCAAAAAATTGTTTTTTCGTCACAAAACTCCTACTACAATATGATATTGATGGTGTCAAATATCAAGTATTATAACATATCTTTCAACTCTTATAATCAAACCCTAAACATTTTAACATCATCGCATTTCTTTAAGATTTAATGTAAATATGTTAGTTTATTCCTCTGTATAAGCTTGAATATTTAGACCCTTGACAAAGAAAAGCCCATAATCATAAAATCATCAAGAGTTCTTATTAAAAAAAGGATGAAGACCATAATCATAAAACGATCAAGGTTCTTATATATATATATATAAATAAAATAAAAAAAATATTAAGGGTATCAAAAGTCTGTTATTTTGATAAAAGTATATTTTTATTTGCTAGGTATTCAATGGAGCGGTACAAGTTCTTTACCTTTTTTGAAAATGTCATCGAAGTCCATAGAAATTTTGGACAAATTTTTTAGGGATAAAACTGGCATTTTGAAAAATATTTACTTATTTTACCGAAAATGAAGGCAACAATTATTTAAATAATTATGTTTTATTCATAAATACATTGTATTTTACCTTCAAACAAGAAACTTCAATAATATCTTTTAAAATTTAATTTTTAATTTAAATATCATTTTAAACTATAAATTATTCATTTTTGAAAAAATAAATAATTTTGTTTAAGGTTTTAACTCTTTACAATATTGATAAAATATCGCTTATATAAGCTATCCTTTTTTTATGCTTTTATTGTGGCCAACATTTGGAAATACATTTATGTTGTTGACTATATTAGTTTTGACACATTTTATGTAATTTGGAATCTCAATGACCCCTACCATATTGCATTTGAATTAGAGTAAGTTGTATAAGAGCAAAATTAATGGCCATAAACTATTCATAATTTTTTAAAATAAATAATTTATTGTTTAAATAATTATGTAAATAAAAAAATAAATATTAAAAAGAAATTATTGAAAATTGTTAGAAGATAAATTATGGTGTAGATGTGGATAAAAAATTATTATTTAAATATTTACTGGCATAAATTTTGGTAAAATAATTAAATATTTTCAAAATTTTAATTTTATTTATCAAAATTTGACCTAAATCTTTAGAATGGGCTTCTTCGATTTAGGGTATATTAGTGGCGTAATGTAAGAATTTGAAAATTTATGTCATGCCTTGTTTTCTGTGTTTTTTTTCCTAAGCAAGTCTTTTTTTATGGTACACTAGTACGACTTCACAAGTCTTCTAAGTTTTTTGTAGGAGGGTTCAAAAAACTATCCTAATTGTTTATATATAAGACGATAGTGACCATTTTATATGTAAATATATAAAACAACTACAAGTTGTCTTAGATAGTGTTTTATTTTAATTAGAACTCATCAATATACAACCTTATTTAGTTCACTATCAGACCTCTCAACTCATTGCTGTCTTCCAAAACAACCACTACTCATCAATTCATCTTTAATCCTCACACATCTACTCAATCAGATGCATAAGGTAAATTCTATCCAATAATAATTCTTTTACGGACAAATAATTATAAGATGATCATTGACTCACTGTGTTATAAGACTATTTTATCTTTAAAAAGAAAATATTAATGAAACATTTAAATAAAAGTTGATAACAATTTTTTTGGTGTTTATAACTCACAATTTAGCAACATATGAGAGAAATTAATTCATAGTAATTGATTTTAATTTTGTAAATTTATATTGAGTGACCGTCTTATAAGACTATTTTATCTTTAAAAAGAAAATATTAATGAAACATTTAAATTAAAGTTGATAACAATTTTTTGGGTGTTTATAACTCACAATTTACCAACATATGAGAGAAATTAATTCATAGTAATTGATTTTAATTATGCAAATTCTATATTGAAACTATTTCATTTCTAAATGATATATTTGTATTCCCAACATCTAAACGCTTTCTTTGGTAGAATAAATAAATGTATGATTATCTTGAGTAATTATATATATAAATAATAGTCAAATATACATGCATTTATACATGATTTATTATAATTATATTTTAATTATTGCATCAATTTAATAAATCACATAACAAATAATTAAAAGTTTAATTATAATACATTTTTTTAGCACTTTGTTATTTATCAAGCATGAATAAACTTAACTTTTAAAATTAAAAAACAACATTCACTTTGGAGTAAGATAAATTATTTTATACATTATTCTCATTACTTAAATTTGTCCTACACTATTATTAGCTGAATAAAAAATTGAGAAAAACTTTCAAGATAACATACTTTGTTATAACAAATTATGCTAATATTTATTTCAATCAATTTTCAAAGACGTTAAGCAATTAAAGACATTAAAAAAAAGAATACAAAAATGAAGAACTGAAAAGCTTAGTTAAGAAAGACAAATCATAAGACCTTTTTAAGAAATTTAAAACTTTAAACAATTTCAAGCGAAAAATAATCATAAAATAAAACAGCCCTAAAAATATTGTATTGAGTCTACATGATAAAATGACGTGATAAACTCAATTACTATTATTTTTTTTTTTGAAAATTGATAAACTTTATTATTATTATTATTGCCATTTTTTTATGAAATAATATTTTTGCCAATTTAGCATCAATGTTTTTATCTCTTTCATTTATGTTTCAGGTAATTATATCAATTTTTATTTTGAGTTATTATTTTTGTGAGTTGTTTTTTTAGTTATCTTAGGTTAACAATAATATTAAAGTAAAATTTAGTAAAAAATGAAAATGAATTTGTGGCTTAACAACATATATCTTATTTAAATATGTACAAGGTTTGAAGTTCAAGACTCAAATTCAATTATTTCTAAGAAATACAAGAAGAGATAAAACTGAAAGTAAATTGTGTTATTATTAAGCCACTAATATATGAATTATAAGGGTATATATACACAGAAGAAGACTAACTAATACAAACTAACTAACTACTAACTAATGACTCCAATATCCCTCCTCAAATTGATGGTGGTAGAACGATCATCAATTTGATTTGCAAGGAACAAAAACGAAGACAACATTTCGAAAGACCAACATACGCTTGTGAAAAAGCAAGTAATGTTGAAACTCATGAAAGCTAGGTGATCAAATACACTAGCCAAAGAGAAAACAAAATGGGTTGCTAGAAGCAAACACCAATACTGAGCATCAAGTTCTAGCCTCACTGAAGGAGAAGAAACACTAGGAGAAACTCAATGCAAGGCTCCAACTCTTAAACACGGAGATGAGCGAAAAATAAATCATCAGGTCCTAGTCTCACTGAAGAAGAAACACTAGGAGAAACTAAATGCAAGGCTCCAACTCTCAAATACTAAGAGGAGCAAAACCAAATGCTCACAATAGAACAAGAATTGTATCAAAACTAAGTAGAATTGATGAAACTCTAATCTTCAATTCTTGAAGATGAACTAACTCAAAACCAAGATTTTAGAATCATTACCAAAAAAAAAAAAAACAATTATATGAGACCAAGACTTGTTCCTGCTGATCCCCATCACTCTTAGGCCCAATAGGTATGAAGCCCATTGTTCCCACACACACCAAGCTTGTCAATAATGGCACTTTCTATGCGTGAGATTTGCTTCTCAATTTCCATCGTCCCACCATGACAAGGTTGCTCACGTTCAAGACCTTCAAAAACGCCGGTGAAGACTGTTCCTTTTCAAAGTATACTGAATCCATTAGCAGAAAATTGGATATACTGAATCAACTAAGAACCAAGATTCAACACCAACTGAATTAACCAAGAGCCAAAATTCAGAATCGAAGAATCTTCATCACATTTTGATCGATCCTCACATTTCCAGTAAACGCCCACTTCCTACAGTGATTTTCCTGAAACAATACAGATCCATTTATCAGGATCTTCCTCTGAGAACTTGACAAGAACTACTCAAACAACTTGTCCTCAAACTGAGTCCAATGATTAGGTGAGAAGGGTAGGTAAGTCTCGACTCTCCGATTTGGGATTTGTTGTTGGTACATAGTTTTCACAGAAAAAGCAACAAAGAGGTTTGTTAGGAATCTTGAAATTACTTTTCTGAATGAGACATAAGTTTCTTGGAGATTTCACTTTGAGAAATTCAATTCAAAAGTAAGCGGTGATTCGATTGAAAGTTTGTTGTTCTATGTTAGGAAATTTAGGGATTGAAGCTAACACACAATCTAAGTAAAGTTGAGAGAATAAAGATAAAATGAACACAAGTATTTACGTGGTTCACCCAAAATGATTACGGGCTACTCCACGGACAAAGGCCAGAAGGAATTCACTATACTGAAAGATTTACAACCTCTCTCTAAATACAAGGAAAGA